>CP106712.1:74578160-75828160 GCA_025503065.1 Gossypium bickii
GTTTGCTCTGAAGATCTGGAGACACTATCTGTATGGGGAGAAATCCAATATCTACACAGACCACAAGAGCCTAAAATATCTCCTTACCCAGAAGGAGTTGAATTTAAGGCAGCGGAGGTGGATTGAATTGTTAAAGAACTATGATTGTTCGATTGAGTATCAACCGGGTAAAGCTAACGTTGTGATCGCTGTAAATCAGAGTTTTAAAATTTATAAAAGAATGATCAAACCTGGAAACTAACTCTGACAACAATTAAAGGCAAGTGTACCTATCGAACAGTTGTATAGCTTAGGAAAGACCGGATATCGAACCCAAAGGAATTAAAAGTACTAATACTAACTTTCTTTTTATTATTCAGCCTTAAAAATAGAGTGAAATTGCTTTAAACTATATTGACAAAGACTAAACTAAGGACACAAAGACAAAAAGGACGAATAGGAAAATAGATTTGAAGGAAAACTCAGTTGATTACGACGATACCCTTAGAAAGAATCCACCTAGACTTCACTTATTAATTAACCCTAAATTATATGATTTCTTTTACTTAGCTTGATACGCAAGACTCCCTAACCTATATTAAACCCTCTCTCGAGACGAATAACATCTAACCCAAGGTTAATTAGTGAAACTCTCGTTCGCTTATAATAACCCCCTAGGATAGCAATAAATCGATCAATGGACTCCCATATTAGGTTTCACCCTAATACGGCAAAATCTCGTAACCCTATCTCTAGGCGTTCGATCAACTCCGCTTAATTATGTTAGATCTTCTCTTAGGTAGGGTCTATTCCTCCTCCACCTAAGCACATTAGATTTGGATTAAGCAACATAATTAAGAACAAACTAAGTAATTATCATATAACTTAAAAATCAAATAAAAAGATCCATCTAGGTTTCATCCCCTTCAGGTATCTGAGGGGTTTAGTTCATAATGAATAAACAAAACATCGCAAGAGAAAAGATAAAATAAAACATAAGAAAATCCTAAAACTCCCTGAAGGAATTGAAGGAGAATTCCGCCGTCTTGAGTATAATTCCAGCTTCTTGGGATGGATCAATTGGCTATCTTCGTGTTATTTCCTAACTCTGACCTTCTCGACTTGGCTCCTTGGCCTAGCTTTGACACCGATTTCGGCTTCTACCAAACTCCCCTTTCAAGTTGCCCCTTAGGTGTTTATATAGACTTTGTGATGCTTTACTTGGCCCTAAGTTTCCTAATTTGAGTAGAATTCCTGCTAGGGTGTTTCAATAGGCTTTAGAATGTGTTTCTTTGCCTCCAAGTATCCTTTCCCGAATAAAATTGCTCTTTCCAATGACAGGGACACGGCCATGGCACACGCCCATGTGAATCGTGGCCAGGTTATGTTTATCGGGGTCCAAGCCGTGTTCTAGTAATTTAATGAGGCAAGGCAGTGTGGCTTGAAGTCCAGGCCGTGTCGATTTTGTGAATTGGCCCATTTGGTCCATTTTAAACCTGTTTTACGTTCTTTTCATCAGTGGGTGCTTTCCTGAGTATAAGACATGAAAAGAAAGGATTAAGAGCACCTTTTTACATAAATCAAGTCTTAAATTATCCAAAAGCATGCTAAATGTGGGCCTAAAATATGTTACTTTTACGGTTTATGAAATACCCCCACACTTAAGCTTTTGCTTGTCCTCAAGCAAAATTCTCAACTTACAATTAAAACAAACTTTCCATGATCCATAATTTCTATCAACAATGCCTCATCATAATTCATAGATAATTTATACATGGATAATTCAATTCAAAAAGTCTTAAAGATTCAAACAATATAGGTCATATATTTGTAGCACGATAACATAGGTGTTTCCCTTCATCTAAATAATTACCTTTAATTCAAAATCGACAAGGATTGACATCCTCACAAAAGATTCACTCAAATCACTCGAAAGGTGTTTTAAGGGTCAACATTAGGCACTCATAAGTCGAACCTGAAAAGTTAATCCCATAGGCTTGCCTGAAAATCAAATCTCCACCACTGTAAAATGAAATGATACATAGATCAAAAGGTCTTTGTTAGGGTTGTAACGGGGCTAGGGTTAAAGGAGTGAATAAAGCCTGAAATTAGAAGGTTAGAATCAAGATTGAATTGATAAGTTAGCTACCTAAAAATTTCTAATATAACAATTACATATACTACTAATACGAGCTTTTCTTTTGAAAAATAGTCTTTGATTGTGTAAGCTCACTTTTCATAAAACTAATTACTGAATAAATTTGATTTTTTTTTATAACAAACTAAATACAAGATAAATTTATCTACCAGAATAATATACTTAGGTAACTAGCTCAAATCAAATCTCGATTAAGGGGTAGTCAAAGGAAAGGATGATAATAAAAATACAAAGGGTTTTGGGTTAAAATTAGTGGGTGAGTCAATAAAAGGGTAGTTAGGCTCAACGGGGTTTACTAAGGGTTAATTATAAGGGTAGGTTATTTAGTGGAGTAAGTGGGTTAAAACCTAAGTGCCGTTATCATCTCGGTATATCAAATCATAACTGTGGTCTTGACATGTATAATCAAGGCAAGTTCTAGAATAACAATTCATAGTTGACACACTCATAATCAAGAAGTGAGCCTGAAAAAGAATGTATGCTCTATAAGGCTCAAAATCTCACAAAACTTATGGGTATTTTTGACATCAACCTTGTAAATCTCAAATTTCAAGATAACATTCAAATTCCGGTTGACAACCTAAAATTTTAATTTTTAGAAAATTAGACTTATCATGCTTGATTCCCTAGTATTCTTCAAATTTAATTATCAATGCACAATTATCAATCACTTAATCTAAAACATATCAATAGAAATCATAAATCAAAGAAAATTTAATTCAAATCGTAATATGAGAAACTTACTTTAAGATCAAGGCATAATTCAGGGATTTTCAGATAATACTATAATTAACCCCCCAACACTTAAGATGTACATTGCCCTCAATGTACAAAGATGGATAATATTAAAATAATCATAAAATCATAAGATAGGGAGAGAAGTGAAAAATTCCTGAATTTTGGATGAAGTCAATGAAAAGAAACTGGATAGGATTAGAGGTGAACGTGGGGAAGCATCTCGAACCGTTTGAAATTGAATCCTCGAAGTAGCCAGTCTGGTTTTATTGTATCCTAAGCTAAATCTAAATATCATAAAGAATAAGAAGAAGAAATAAAATAAAATAAAGTAAAAAAATGAAATAAAATTAAAATTAAAATAAAAAAATAAATAATGGAAAATGAAAGACAACTAGAAGATGGGAGAACGAGTTTTAAATAGAGATGTAGCCCGTGTTTTGGAATTTTGAATTTTGGGCGCGTTCATGGTGTTCGGGCACGGCCGTGGGTGTAGTGGCACGCCTGTGTCTTTCTTCACATGGTCATTTAATATAGGCATGCTCCTCCCGTGTTCGATAAGTTAGAATGTTGGCACGGTTAGAAGGCACGGCCATGTTCGGCCCGTGCTTAATAAGTCAGTAACCTCACACGAGGCGTCGGCACGAGCGTGGACTTTTATCGCCACTCGTGTTGGGAAAAGAAATTTTTTTCTATGTCATGCAAGGCTTCTGGCATGCCCATGGTTCATCCCTTGGCTTCCACATAGCCATGGGCACGCCCGTGTGTAGGGCCGTGTGGCCTAGAAATCTGCTCTTTGGTTAGTTTATGGTTAAGTGCTAAAAGGAAAAAGAAAAGAAAAAAATAAAAAATAAAAAATGTAAAAATTGTGGAAACCTGTGCCTAAATATGAAAAGAAAAACTACACTAATTAGTAGGGTTAGTGCTAGGGTTGCCTCCCGAGAAGCGCTCGTTTATAGTCTTAAGCTAGACTTTTCCTCTTATTTGTATGGTCAAGGTGGTTTGAGGAGGTGAAAATCCTTTCTCATGCGATCAATTCGGTTATGGATATTGAGTTTAAGTCGAGTAATGTTTACCTCAAAAGTGTAGAAATTAGGATTGTTTACCTCGACTTTGCCGTATAGGAAGACATTAAGTACCTCAAAAGTGATTTCTTCGTTTGCCTTGAGGCCTGAATTGGTGATTCGTGGGTCATCCTTATTCAACAATACCTGATCCCCTATTTTGAATTGATTTGTTGTTCCTATCAGCTCGTTTGGGGTCTCCTTCGGTTTCACTTCGTGCGGTTCCTGTTCCTCTTTGATTTTTGTTTTCTCCTCTTTTAGTTTGTCAACCCTAAAGCTTTGTTCCTTAGGTATTTCTTCTTTGTTAGCACGAGGTCTAAGATCTAGCTCAGCTAAGTGATTTCACGATGCTTCCTGTAAAGAAAGTTGAACCAAATAATTATCAATAGAATTAACGTTCGTACCTTCATTACTTGATGTCCTAGCTGAGTTAAGAGCTTGAAAAGTGATTGTTTCGTCGTCTTCACGAAGTGTGAGTTCACCGGATTCTTCCTCTGTGTGGTCCTTCTTTATTGCACCAGGATATGGTACACGAGCTTGGTACTCTGTATTTACCGGGTTTGGTAAATCATGGCTTACCTCAATCATACCTTTACTTATCACAGTTTCTTGCCTTGGGTCAGATTCCATTAACAATCCGCTGTTATGAGCTTGTACATCTTGGAGCCCATAATTCAGCTCAGGTTTATAGCCTTATGGTGTTTCCTGTGGTGAAAGTTGAACAATTTGATTATCAACTAAATTTACTTTCTCACCTTCATCACTTGATATCCTGGCCGAGTCAAAAGCTTGTAGACTAATTGATTCGTCACCTACACGAAGAATGTGTTCTCCTGTACCAACATCAATTTTAGTCCTTGCAGTTACTAGAAAGGGTTTTCCTAAAATTAAAGGAATCGAATTATCCTCATTAATGTCTAAGACAACAAAATCTACTAGAAATATGAATTTCTCAATTTTGATTAGAACATTTTCTATTATACCCCTAGGAATTCTGATAGTTTTATCAGTTAACTGAATGCTCATCCTAGTTTGTTTGGGTTTCCCTAGACCTAGTTGTTTAAACATTTTATAAGGCATAACCTTTATGCTTGCCCCTAAATCAGCTAACGCATTATCAATAGTTAAACTACCAATTATGCATGGAATTGTAAAACTCCCTGTGTCTTTTTGCTTCTACGGTAGTCTGTTCTGTAACATTGCTGAGCATGATGTGTTTAATTCCACGTGATGCTCCTCGTCTAATTTGCGTTTGTATGTCAAGAGCTGTCTTAAAAATTTTCTCGAGTCTAGCGTTTGAAGAAGAGCTTCAAGAAGAGGTAAGTTAATATGTAATTTCTTTAAAAGTTTAAGAAACTTACCGAACTGATCCTCTGAATCGTCTCTTTCTAATGCTTCAGGGTAAGGTATGCGAGGTTGATACTCCTTAATTACCAGTTTTGGCCTTTCTTGTATTACCTCGTTTTTACCTTTTTCTTCTTTGGTTTCTTGTTGTGGGATGGGTTCGTCTATCTCTGTATTTTCCTGAGATGCTATGGCTTGAATTTGCTCCTTTGGATTAATCTCAGTGTTGCTTGGTAGACGTCCCTGCCGTCGTTCTGACATTAGCTGTGCAAGTTGTTCAACTGCCTTAGTGGCTTCCCTTACTGACTTAGTAACTTTCTCTAATTGGTTCTTGTTCTCTTCAGCTGGTGTTTCTTGACTTTTAAATGTTTTCTCAGTGTCTTGGAGAGGGGTATCTGTGGTTGCCATAAATTTTGTCAGCATCCCTTTAAAACTACTCCTCTTCTTGTTGGTGAGGTGGTTGTTGAAAATCTGTATAAAGTTCCTGTCTTTGGCTACTTTGATCATTCCACGAGAAATTTGGATGGTCCCTCCAACCTGCATTATAAGTGTCATTATAAAAATTATTTTGAGGTCTAGAGTAGTTACCCATATAGTGGACTTGTTCGTTCTCCATGCCATATCCGTAGGGTGGGTACTCAGGATTCACCACGCCTCTTGGATTCGAGTCATATTGCATTACTGGTGTACCTGTGAGCGACTACACAAACCATAGATCTTTTTATTCATCATCTCTAGCTGGGTAGATAACCTGGTGAACACGTCGAGGTTGAAGGCACTGGCTACTTTAGTAGGAATTGTCCTCATGTCTTGCCACTGATAATTATTCAGTGCCATCTTCTCTATAGACTAAAATTATCTGCCAAAACCAAAATAGAGGAAAAATTAGCAAAGTAAAAATAAAAGTAAATAATAATGAAAATAAATTGCAATAAAAAAATGGCTAAAGTAATAAAAATAGAGCTTTCTTAATATTTTAGTTCCCCGGTAATGGCGCCAAAAACTTGATCGCTGTAAACCAGAGTTTTAAAATTTATAAAAGAATGATCAAACTTAAAAACTAACTCTAACAACGATTAAAGGCAAGTGTACCTATCGAACAGTAGTATAGCCTAGGCAAGACCGGATATCGAACCCAAAGGAACTAAAAGTACTAATACTAACTTTCTTTTTATTATTCAGCCTTAAAAATAGAGTGAAGTTGCTTTAAACTATATTGTTGAAGACTAAACTAAGGACACAAAGACAAAAAGGACGAATAGGAAAATAACTTTGAAGGAAAACTCAGTTGATTACGATGATACCCTTAGGAAGAATCCACCTAGACTTTACTTATTAATTAACCCTAAATCATATTATTTCTTTTACTTAGCTTGATCCGTAAGACTCCCTAACCCCTCTCGAGGCGAATAACATCTAACCCTAGGTTAATTAGTGGAACTCTCGTTCGCTTATAATAACCCCCTAAGATAGCAGTAAATCGATCAATGGACTCCCATATTAGGTTTCACCCTAATCTGGCAAAATCTCGTAACCCTATCTCTAGGCGTTCGATCAACTCCGCTTAATTGTGCTAGATCTTCTCTTAGGCAGGGTCTATTCCTCCTCCACGTAAGCACATTAGATTTGGATTAAGCAACACAATTAAGAACAAACTAGGTAATTATCATATAACTTAAAAATCAAATAAAAAGATCCATTTAGGTTTCATCCCCTTCAGGTATCGAAGTGATTTAGTTCATAATGAATAAACAAAACATAAGAAAATCCTAAAACTCCCTGAAGGAATTGAAGAAGAATCCTGTCGTCTTGAGCATAATTTCGGCTTCTTGGGATGGATCAACTGCCTATCTTCACGTTATTTCCTAACTCTGACCTTCTCGGCTTGGCTCCTTGGCCTAGCTTTGACGCCGGTTTCGGCTTCTGCAGAACTCCCCTTTCAAGTTTCCCCTTGGGTGTTTATATAGACTTTGTGATGCTTTACTTGGCCCCTAAGTTTCTTAATTTGAGTAGAATTCCTGCTAGGGTGTTTCAATAGGGTTTGGAATGTGTTTCTTTGCCTCCAAGTATCCTTTCTCGAATGAAATTACTCTTTCCATTGATAAGGACACGGCCATGGCACACGCCCGTGTGAATCGTGGCCAGGCCGTGTTTATCGGGGCCTAGACCGTGTTCTAGTAATTTAATGAGGCACGACCGTGTGGCTTGAAGTCCAGGCCATGTCGATTTTGTGAATTGGCCTATTTGGTCTGTCTTAAGCCCGTTTTATGTTCTTTCATTCGTGGGTGCTTTCCTGAGTATAAGACATGAAAAGAAAGTATTAAGAGCACCTTTTCTAAATAAACCGAGTCTTAAATTATCCAAAAGCATGCTAAATGTGGGCTTAAAATATATTTACGATTTATCACGTTGTGGCAGACCAGTTGAGTCGTAAAGTGATATCAGACTTGAGGGCAATGTTCGCCCATCTCAGCTTGTATGATGATGGAAGTGTGCTAACGGAACTACAAGTGAAGCCTTCGTGGGTCAGTCAGATAAAAGAGAAGCAATTATCTAATGAATCGCTAAGTCCTAAATTTCAGCTAGTGGCAAGTGATGAGATAGCTGATTTTTGTGTAAATAGTGATAGGGTATTGTGCTTTCGAAGAAACGCTTGTATGCCAAAAGAATCTGAGTTAAGGTAGAAGATTTTGCAAGAAGCGCATAGTAGCCTATACGCTATGCATCCTGGTGGGAGTAAGACGTATAGGGATCTGCGAGAATAGTTTTGGTAGCCGGGTCTGAAGCAAGAGGTGACTGAATTTGTGGGTAAATGTTTGACGTGTCAACAGGTGAACGCGAAACACCAATTGCCTTCGGGGTTGCTACAGCCGGTGAAGATTCCACTTTGAAAGTGGGAGAGTATAACGATGGACTTTGTGAGTGGGCTACCCCTTACGCCTACGAAGAAGGATTCAGTATGGGTAATTGTCAATCGGTTGATGAAGTCTGCTCACTTCATACCGGTTCGGGTTGATTATTCATTGCAGAAGTTAGCCAAGCTGTATGTGGTAGAGATTGTGAGGTTACATGGGGTACCTGTGTCTATCATATCAGACATAGACCCAGGTTTACGTCGAGGTTCTAGAAGGCGTTGCATCAAGCGTTGGGTACAAGACTGGATTTCAGCAAAGCGTTGGGCTGATGGTCAGTCGGAGAGGGTAATTCAGATCTTAGAAGACATGTTGAGAGGCTGTGTCATTGACTTCAGAGGTAGTTGGGAGGAGTTCCTACCGTTGGCAGAATTTGCATACAACAACAGCTACCAATCCAATATTCAGATGGCACCCTATGCAGCGTTGTATGGTCGGAAGTGTCGCACTCCTACTTGTTGGACAGAGTTGGGTGAGCGACAATTGTTGGGTCCGGAATTGGTTTCTGAAACAGAGGAAAAGGTTAAGCTGATTCGGACTCAGTTGAAAGAAGCTTTTGATAGGCAGAAATCTTACGCGGATCTGAAGCGTAAGGATATAGAATTTGCGGGGGGTGATCGGGTTTTCCTAAAAGTATCACCGTAGAAGAAAGTTTTAAGGTTTGGACGAAAGGGCAAGTTGAGCCCCCGGTTCATCGAGCCTTATCGTGTGTTGAAGCGTGTGGGACCAGTAGCTTATCAGCTTGAGCTACCTTCGAAATTAAGGCATATTCATGATGTATTCAATGTCTCAATGTTAAGGCGCTACTGTTCGGATCCATCTCGCATAGTGCCGGTGGAGGAAATTGAAGTAAGACCTGATTTATCTTTTAAGGAGGAACCAATTCAAATCCTAGACTGAGATGTTAAGGTGTTGCGAAGAATGACGGTTCCGTTAGTTATTGTGGCAGAATCATGGTTCAGGGGAAGCTTCGTAGGAGCCAGAGGAGGCGATGCGACAGCAATACCCTCACCTCTTTTGACCAGGTAAATTTCGAGGTCGAAATTTCCTGAAGGGGGTAGAACTGTAACATCTTGGTATTAGGGGCTCTGCATTTTATGTCTCTGTGTGTGTTTGGCATGGTTTGTTTATTATTTTGGTGTGTTTGGGAATCCTAAGAAGGCTCAGGGTTAAACTTGAGCCTTGGTGTAAATTTTATTTTTAGGCACTTCAGGGGAGAGCTAGCAGAGGCAGGTCTTAAGAATAAATACTTGTGTTTGATGACACAAGAAAAGAGGTGGTAAAGTGGCAAGGAGAGCCATTTAGAGTGCATAGAAGTGGCGTCACAAGGGAGGAGTAGTAGGGAGGAGGTTCGAATCCCACAAGCCTCACTTTGGAGCTTTAATTTTTGGCACCTGGATGGGGAGAAGGTGGATTCGCCAGGGACTCTCCAAGGTGGTTCGTCGAATGAGTTAAACCATTTGAAAGGATGGTCATGAGGAGCTTGGGGAGCTTGAAATGGTCAAACAATTCGAATAAGTGATGGGGAGCATTCGGTGGAGGAAATGAAGGAGGAGAGTTGGTGTTGGAGTGTTGGCCGAAAGTTGGAGAAGGGGGGAAGGAGAATTTCGACTATGTGGTGCACGTGGTTAGTGAATTTTGGCATTGTGAGAGTGATAGCAAAACCGAGAGCCTTAGTGTGTGGGTGCCGAATGTGGTAGCTCTTGAGTTCTTCTTTTCGATATTTGGGTATTTTGGTCAAAGAGCATTTCGGGTTGGTTACCATTTTGGTGCTTGTGCCGAATCCCTTAGTGCATTATAGGTTTTTCTCTCTGTTTCTTTGAACATTCTTCTCATCTCTTTTTCCATTTTTCCGAACCCTCCCTAAACCTTTTTTTTCCTATTTTGTTTGATCGTTCATTGCTTCCCCTATTGTGTTATCTATTACTTTGGCCGAACCACCCATCTCCTACACTCCTATTACTTTTTTTCATCTCTTCTTGTCCTTTACTCATTCTCTTAAACCCTCCAACCGAAACTTTCACTCCACTACTTGGTGTTCATCTTTCTCCAAGGCCAAAACCTTCTTCGTCACCCTTTATTTATTGCCTTTGACATTCTTTTCTTCTTTGACCGAAACCTACTCCTTTTTTCCTCTCGGTTCTCGACCTGTTTGCTCCTTAGCCGAATCACCTTGAGTGTCAATCGGCATCTCTGCTTTAAGCCGAATATCGCGAAGCAAGCGGTTAGGGATCTTGGCCAGGAAGTCTTTTCAATCGGCTCTGTTGTTAAGGTAATGAGAGATTCTGTTGCTCATCTCTTGCCTCTTTTTTCGATTTTTGTAGCCAAAGCCGAATGGCTAATTGGCTTGGTGTGTATATTTTGGTTAACCCCTCTTCTTTTATCTTCTTCTCTCATTTGGGATGCTTATTCCGAGAAAAACCTTTAGCCACACGATTTGAGTCTCAAGTCTGAGGATTAGCCGATTTCTGAATCTCATCTCTCTATTCGAGTTCTTAAGGTAAAGGGTTCTTTAGTTTTGCGTTTTTGGACTCTTTTCTAATTATAGTCTATCTTAACTGAATCTCTTGATTAGAGGTTCTCTTTGATCTCTGATCGAGTTTATTTCATGGATACAAGAAATGGTCAAGCCAAGGAGGGGAGTGTATCCGTAACCCATATTCCTAAGTTTAAGAAGCTTGCTATGTCGGTGGTTCGGGAATTTCCTCCGGGCTGTGGTAGGAAGCTGACGTCTACCTGGGATAGGCAAATAGCTGTCGTCCATGCTAATGAAAGCGTCGACATATAAACCTTGGTATTATGCGTTATCAAGTGTGTATTACTCACACACCTTTTCTTGTTGTTGTGTTATTAACTGTAATGGCTAGAAGCTGAAATGACTGATGTGTTAGGTTGGAGACACCGGGTAAGTTCTTCGATATTAATATTCTTGATTATATGTACGTATGTATGTTCGATGTTATGCATGTATGAAATAGTATCTGTTACGCATTGTGATAATGGTTGCATACACATTGTGCACGATGTAAAGAGCATGGGCTCGGTATTGAATGGAAGGAGAAGGGAGAATAAGTGACTACTGTCACGAGTGGTTTAAGTACCACGGTGGTTGAAACCACGAATGATTTAATCAGTGACTTGTCTCTTTCGTCAAGTACCACAGTGGGTTGGCCCCACGTATGCATAATTTATTAGAGATCGTCACGGTGGTCTAAGACCATAGTGGGTTGGCCCCACGATTACATGTTCTAGTGACTTTGTCGCGAGTGACTGCTGTCACGAGTGGTCTGGGACCACGGTGGTCATGAACCACAGTGGCTTAATGCCACGGGTGTTTGGATGGAGAGCTAAACTGGGTTGGGCTGCATTGCATACATAGAACATGTGTCGGATTGAGTGGGGTTAGGCCCAGTTTGCGTTTCATGGGGATTTACACACTGAGTCCTGGTGACTCACCCCTTTGCTAATCTTGCAGGTAATCAGTAGATGGCGTGTTTTGGGCCGGGACGGACTTGAGGTAGCCAGGACGGACTCGAGGTGGCAATGTGTTACGATTGCTTAAGTAAACTCGAACTTTATTTTAAACTTATTTCTATTTTGGGATTTTAATTTGTAATAAGCCGCTTTAACTTTATTTTGGGGTTTTGTTTAAATGCTGATTTTATATATGTTATGAATTAACGGAAAAACGGGGTTTTCTTAAAAACGTAAATAGAGGTTTTCCAAAATTTCAACGAATGGATAACAAGCCACAAATAATTAAAACTTGTTATTTTTCTTGACAATACAATCATTATTTCCAAAGATCACACACCTCAACATCCATTTTGATTATCACCCTTTTGAAATTTTCTAAGTTCGATTTTGGTAAAATAAACCTGATTTCAGCACCTAATTAACTTAATGATAAAATGGCAAAGTATGTGTAATCCAACATTCTATTTTAATGGCTCTAACATGGATTTACCAAACAAAATGATTTCTCAAATCACGATGTTTTGCCAAATTTTTTTTAAATCTATTTTTCCTGTAACAATCCAGATTTGGTCGTAACGTTTTGACCGGGTTTGGGGTGTTACAATCCTAACCCTCTTCTTGGATGATGACTTACTTAGGGATGCAACGATAGCCTTGTCTTGACCTTGAGACCCGTTTAGAAGTGAAGAAACAACCATGCATCAGTAACAAGTGGATTAGCCTGGCATGAATATACGTAAATCCAACTTCTCGGGCGTATTCTGCAAATGTAATAAAAGTAGAAAAGGGCTCTTTGATGCACTCCAAAAGGATATGTGCCAATTTGTTGCCTGATTTATATGACCAAGCTTGAAGAGCCGAGGGTATAGAAGGATTAGCATCTCGAATAGTAGAAAAAGATAGTGTAACAACTCATTTTTTAGTGGTGTCAGAAATAATGGTTTTAGGACCACAAATCTAACATGTGAGCCCGTAAATATTTACTATTAAATATTTATGAGTCAAATATGTTATTAAAATAAATTTTGAATTGTCAATTTATGTTATATGAATGAAAATTAGGTTCAAGTAGTTTTAGTAAATAAGGTAACGGGACCTCATTTCTATAAACCGAGCTGTAAGTATTTTATTAAATATTATGGATTGTTATTAAGGTCATATTAAAGTTTCGTTAAGAAATTTTGACATTTAAATGGTTAATTAAATGAAAAGGACTAAATTGTAAAATATGTAAAAGTTGAGTTCTATTAGTTAAAGGGATCAAATGGCTATGGAAATAAAGTAAATGGACTTGAATGGTAAATATACCAGTTTTAAAAAGTGTTGGACGGTTAGAAGGGTTATTTAGTTAAAAGTAATATTTATTAAAATGTAAAATATTATATTATATGTTATAATAGTTAAATAAATAAGAAAAGAAAAAAAAGATGACTCATTCATCCTTTCCATCTTTTAGTCGAAAAAGGGGGGAAGAAACCTAGCTCACGTCTAGCTTCAAGCAACAATTGGTAAGTCATTTTTGATCGGTTTCTTGTAATTTTTATGTTTTTGAGATTGTTGCAACTAGGTCCAACTAGCCCATGCCTTCATTTTTGAAACTGCTAAAGATTTTAAATGTTGCCATTGATGAACCTTTGTGATTTTAGATGTTAAATGGTGCATTTGAAGTATTAGTTGTTATTTATAAGTATTTTGTTAAGTTATTTTAATGAATTTAATGAATAGGGATTAAATTGTGAAAATAGTAAAATTCAAGGTAAATACTATTAAATGATGATAAAAACGGGTTGATTATGAACCCTATGAAAATCAGATAGCATGAATTTTGAAATAAAAATGGTAAATTTGCAAGTTTCTAGTTTAAGGACTAAATTACAAAGAAGGTAAAATATTGGGATAAATTTGTAAAATGTTTACGGAAGGACTTAATTGTATTAGATATATTATTTAAGTGCTAGAATTGTAATAATTGAATTAAAAATTATTATTTAGATCCAGAAACGAATCAAACAGATCTAAACAAAGGAAAAGCTAATGTGCCGGATTAGTCGCCAGCCTCGTTTTACAACTGTAATTGTCGAGGTAAGGCCGTAGGTATAGAATTGTACATATATACATATATATATAATGTTATTGTTGATTTATGAATGTATATATTTATGATGTTTAATATGTGAATTGGAAATCAAAATATTATATTTGAATATAAAGTGAGAATTTGAAAACTATTGAATAATTATGAAATATGATATGTGTGATTTTGGAATGATTATGAATTGTTATAGCATGCCAATGGAGATATATGGAGGTGCCTTTGATTCATGAAAATTATAATTTTGTTTAAATGCCTTTTTGGACATAGTAAACGAATAGGATACGATTGGCATGCCGATAGGGTTAGAATGTGTACTTGTACGAGATTTGCACTTCGATGCCTCTGTTTGCACTTCAGTGCCCCTGTTTGCATTTCGATGCCCCTGTATACACTTCGATGTCCCTGTTCTCACTATGGTGCCCCTATTTGCACATTTGTGCTCTTATCTGCACTTCAGTGCTCTTGTTATGCATCTAAGATGTATCTGGTGTGGTGTTGTTACTTGAGTATCTAAGTCTAGTTACTATTTCAACAGGCTAAATGTGAATGGAACTTACGAACTTGTTTAAATGATAAAGGATAATGTATTGTCAAGACATTAGTAAATGTTAAATGCTAAATGTTTAATGAATTAATTGATCATGTATGTAACGCCTCAAAATTTTAGGCCTAGTAGAATCGGGCCTATTGGGCCTTGGGCATGGGAGCGTTTAAAATTTTTGAGAACAAGAGAATGGCTGTAATGCAAGTTGAACCTATTAGGTGAGTGATTTTGGAAGGTTAAGGGGCTTCCATGAAGTCCCGGGATCAAACCTAGGCTTTAGGAAAAATTTTGGTTTTAGGTGAATAAAACCCTGGGAGTTAGTAAGTAGGCTTTATGAACAAAATGTGGAGAAAAATGACACAAAAGGAGTTGTGGTCAAGTGGCAAATGGCACCACATAGGAGACAAGGAAGTGACGCTATAGAGGAAGTAAGGGGTCCAAGGTTCAAGTCTTGGCATTTGCATTTCATTTTGATTTCTTTTTAAATGAACTTAGACTTTAGCCATAGGCTTATATTTAGTTGCGCATGCTTTAAGACACAAAAGAAGCTTGTGTTGTGGTGATATGTAGCGTCTGGAGCATAGGAGAGGACAAGGGTTTGAATCTCATTGCAAGCAAAAAGGGATATTTATTTTACTAAGTTGGGATGACAAGTGGTTGTAATGGAATTAATCTCTGCTGAATGAGGGATCCCACATCGGGAAGCTAGCATGATAGTAGGCTAGAAGCTGGCTTTAAATAGAGCGATCTATGAGGATAGTAAGCATACCTTGATTGGTGTTTAGGCATAGGAGTGTTCGGAGCGCGGATTAACTCCAGATTCCTATCAGGTGTGTATTTCGCACTACTCTAGCTATAGAGCGACAAATGCCGAAATGCCAGTCACACGGCGATGGTAGCCACACGAGCATGCGAGCGCACCTGTGGGAGCTTCGACGCGATAGTTGAGGCCATCATGAGTGTTCTTGTGGGTTTAGGCTGTTTGGGCCACGATAGGCCGAAAGGGGCCATGTGGGGCTAATGGCCCATGGGCCCAATCAGATAAGTTGTATGATTGTGTAGTAAATATTGGACTAGTCAATGTGAATCTCATATCTATGGCTAGATTTGGGCTAAATGTGCCACACGAGCGTGTGGCTCATTTGGGCTGAGAATGGGCCCTAGGCCCATTCATATCATTATCTCTATTTAGACTACTTGAGTCTCTCGAGGCGACTGTAGACCTTATAAGGGGTTGACATAATTACTGAAATATCCTTGGTTTGAAAATTACTGAAATACCCCTGATTTGTGAAATTACCGAAATACCCTCGAATTGTAAAATTACCAAAATACCCTCAAATTCCAAAATTATCGAAATACCCCTGATTTGTGAAATTATCGAAATACCCTCGAATTGCAAAATTACCAAAATACCCCTAATTTGTGAAATTACCAAAATACCCTCGATTTACAAAATTATTGAAATACCCCTGATTTGCAAAATTACTAAAATACCCCCAGTTTGTAAAATTATCGAAATACCCATATAGGGTATAATTACTGAAACACCCCTGGAGGGTAGGATTATTGAAATACCTTTATAGGGTAAATGACTATTTTTCCCTTGTGGGTAAAAGACTGATTTTGTGCCATGACTTGACTGTGATCGTATGACTGTGTTTTAACTGACTTGACTGTGGTCATGTGACTAATATGCTTGTAGTATATGTTAAATAACTGTTACTGAGTATGGTTATTCTATATACACCTGTGATGATTAAGCATGACATACACGACATATTGCATGGGGTTGGGACAAAGTTACAGAGGAAGTGTACGGCCTATTGCCGTTCTGTACAAGGCTTTCAGCCTTTTTGCGATGTTTATGGCTTTTAGCCGTTCTGTTAACCGGCAGCGATGCTGCGATATTTATGGCTTTTAGCCGTTCTGTCTACGACGTCGAGCTATTCTGTTGAATTAGTGCCACAACCGATGTTAAGCTTGGTGTGTTGGCTGGGTGGGTCGATTTTATCCCTACATGGTGTGTTGGTTGGTACGGGTGGTGCGTTGGCTGGATCGAGGTAGGATGCATCCTTACACTGTTGTATATCTATTTATGAGATCTATCACTGTACTAGGTTTAGGCCCACTTATTCTGCTATTGGATTGGGCTGGATTTCTGTCTGCATATCTGCATCTGATACTGATTCTGTAATGCGCTTAGGTCCACCTGGTTCTATTATGGGCTAAGACCCACCTGATACTATGGCTGTGATGGGCTCAGGCCGAGTCTGTTTCTCCATACCGTATATCTGACTGTTTGTATTATAAAGGATTACATACTGAGTTTTCATAAACTCACCCCATTTTTAACTTTGCAGGTAATCCTCAGCCTTAGACGGTTCGGAGCTGCGAGGGACTCGGAGAAGACCACACACTGCTTATACTTTCTGTTTTGATTATTTACTTTTAGATATTTTGATTCGACTTGTAATAAGGCCTCTCTATTTTTAACATATTATTTGTGATATTTATGATGTTTTCTAACTGCTAAAAGTGGAAAACGATTTCCAAAACAATAACTGTCTTCAAAACACTACGTTTTCGCAACGTATTCAAAATGCTTCTGCAACTCAGTTTTTAAACATCACCTTTTCCTAAATTCTTTATTTTAAATATGCTTCCGCAACATATAAGGTTTTAAAAGTAGTTACGTTTTCAAGTGGACAACAATTGCTTAAGTTTTTTTTTTAACAAAGAGGTTTTAGCTCTCAAATAAGTTTTAACAACAAGAAATATGGTTTTGAAAAACATTTCCTTGTGAGATGCCAGATTCGGGCCTAACTTCTAGGCCGGGTTTGGGGTGTTACAATGTAACGCCCCAAAATTTAAATTTTTGTTTTTGCTGATGTATGACACAAATCTGTATCTGCTTCAGTGGTTAAATGTTCTGGGAGTGTGTGAGAGGTACCATGTTCAAGCCATGACTTGGGAAAATATTGGTATTTTTATGAATAAAGCCCAATCTTTGGTCAATAGGCTTTTATTTAATTGTTGATAAGTATATAACAGAATGGGCCTGCTGGTCTGGTGGTTAAGTGGAGGTACTGTGTTCAATTCTCTATGATAGCGTGGAGATAGTATTTTTGCTCCAATTTTGGCTAAGAGTTGTGTTGGGGCAAAATTCTGAGTAGTTGTGTTTAACTGGGTTAATAGGGAGTGATTTTAGGAGATAATTAGGGAGAGGTTATTAGAAAATAATCAGATTATCTTTTGTTGCAAAAAGAAAAAAAAGTAGAGTTTCAGTTTTCTCTCCAATTCCCCAAACTGTTTCTGACGTTTTCTTCTTCTTCTTTTTTTCCTTCTCGCCGATTCTTTCCACTAGTTGCTGCCGAAATTTCCTTTATTTTTCCCCTTCCGTTTCTTTCTTTTTTTTCCAATTGATTCGGCTGTTCATCATTGGTTGCATGTGTTCGGTAAGTAACAATTTTTTCTATTGTTAATCATTATTGGTTAATCTCTAAAAGGGGGATTCCTTTTTGGTGTTTAGGAGTTAATCAATAGGCTGGTGGTTTTGAATCGACATTGTGATTGTTCGAAGTCATGGTTCCTCAAGCGAGGTAAGGGTTTTGTTAGGTTTTTAGTCGAGTTCCTTCCGAAATTGGTTGATTAAAAATGAATTAAGTGATTAATCTAGAGCTATGTTGGTCGATTTTTAGGTTCTGGAGGCATAGGAGTGCTTATGCATCAGAAACGATACTAGGTGTGTACCCGAAACGCAGAAAATGGGATTTGGCGAAAAGCTGAAATTGCTTACTGTTGAGAAATAAGAGTTATACGAGAAAATGATGCGAAAAATTGTAGAGAAATGAAATAAGGGTGTTATAAACTTGGAAATCAACATTTTGCACTACAATAGTTTTGGACAGCAGCAGTAGTTTAACTTTGAAAAATCATAAAAAATAGTGGGAATTGAGTTAGAGGTTGAATAAAATATGAATATTGAGTCTAGTTTTTCATGGAAGAAACAATGTAAGCAATGGAATTGTAAATCATGAGATATAATAAATTTTGTGAGACAAGATGATTTCGGGTTCCCTTGTTTTGACTTAGGAAAATCATCAAAAGTTTTAAATAAATAATAAGAGACTTAAAGTTATATGTTTAAATCCTTAATGAGTCTAATTTCAAGAGAAATAAATGGAAATATCATCTAAATTCCGTACTAAGAGATAAATAATATTTATTAAGGAAAGGATGAAGCTATCAAATGGAAAAATAGGGATAACTTTAAAGATTTTATAGTACAAATTTGATAAACTATAAATTCTAAAAATTTTATGGTAGAAAGGTACTTGAGTCTAGTTTCAAAAACATCAAGCGGATCTTAATTTGGAATTCTGTAGCTCAAGATATAAATAATTTAGTAATAAAGACTCAAGTAGACAACTTTGAATGAACATATAAGTAAATAGTGAAAACATATATGAGTATTGAGCTAGCATGAGTTACTTTAAAAATGGATCACACGCCAAGGCAAATTTAGGCCAAGTGGGCCGCCACACTGGTGTGTGGTCCCACACGGGCAGATCACATGGGCATGTGGGCCCATTTTTAACAAAATGTTTTTAAGGTTGCACGGGTCACCCAAGTCGACTGTGAACCTACTGTAGGGTCAGTAAGCGCTAGTTAGACCCCTAAATGTCTGAAATTGACAGAATGATATCTGTGTTGGGCATGTTAATATCTAAACTGAATATACTGTAACAGACTGGTTTAGACCCTAGCCGAAACAGTGGTTTCGAGACAACAAATCCGAGGTTGGAATAATATTTTAATGTTATTTTTAGTGTTGATTATATGTGATATAGCCTGTGTGAAAATTTTGTATGGTAATTTTATCGATTGTGTGCCGAATTAAGAGAAAGGACTAAATCGCGTAAAAGTGTAAAATGATTGTGCTGATTGTTAAGTGTCCAATTGTTGATGTCTTTATAATATGAAGCCCTTAAAAGGAAATTAAACCATTTATAAGTTAATGGGTGGTTAATAGTAAAAAATGGCCTTGAATTATATGTTATAATATGTTTATTGAAAGGATTAAATTAGTAAATTGATGAATAAAGTCTATTAAACAAAAACCAAGGCTAAAATGCTATCATCTCTTATATTTTACCACTGAAAATGAAAGAAGAAAAGGAAGGTTTGAATGCTTCTAATATTCGGCTAGTTTTTGGTCAAATTTAAGGTATGTTTTTGATCGGTTTTTGATGATTTTTATGTTTTTGAGATTGTTGCTTAGTCTACTATGAAGCCCATGTCATAATTTTGTGAATTGATGATGTTTTTGTGATGAGTCATTGATGAATGCTTGAGCTATGTGCTAGTTGATAGTGAAATATGAAAACTTGGTGGTGGGTTAACATATTTTGTATTGGGATTTTTAGTGAAATTAAGCATTTTAGGCTTAATTGAGAAAATGAGTAATCCAAGTATTAAAATGTAAAATAAATGAAATGTGTGGGCTTGTATTATCATGGGAAGAATTTGGCTAAGCATATGTGATGTGAGATTATGTGTATTTGGTGATTTGATGAATTAGGGACTAAAGTGTCGAAATGTGAAAATATGAGGGCTATTTTGTAAAATACCCTAAATAAGTGTGTGTGGACTAAATTGATTGAATTGGGGATTGAATGGATTAAATTTGAATGTGTATAGACCAAGAAAGAAGAGGTTCGAATCGAGATCGAGGTAAAGATAAAGTGCTCGATTAATCGACCGTTTCGATAGTTTGACGTTCGAGGTAAGTTCGGACATAATATGTATATATAGCTATGTTTAAATGTTATGAAATGAATGGTATGATAATATTGAAATGTGAATGCTATGTGATGGTTCGAGATATGTGGCACTAAGTGTGCGTATTCGGAAATGTGACTGAGATGATTAGAACTATGTGTGCGAAATAATGTAAGCTTCAGCTTTGTGGTTGGAACTGTGTGTGTGATATTGATTTTAAGATTTGTTTAATATGGATGCACTATGTGTGAGATGTTAATCAAGCTTCGTTTAACTATTTGGGCACTAGGTGTGCGATTGAATCGATGGAAGGATGATAGTTGATCGAAATGAAATAGTGATTACTGAATAGCATATGTAATTGACAACTAAGTGTTGGCTAAGGTATGTTCGGAACCTATGTGGTTGATGAAACTATGAATGTGTTTATGAAAGGCCTAATTGAACATATAGTTTTGGATGGCATGATATATGTAATTGTAAATTAATCTATGTGATGGCTTGTTTTGGTATAATGTATTATGTTACAAACTTACTAAGCTTTTGAAAGCTTACTGTGTGATTGTTTCTCTGTTTTACAGTGTCAGTAAAGCTAGCTCGAATCTGGGAATCATTAACATCTCTATCACACTATCGGCAATCTATTTTGGTACTTTTGGAAAGATGCATATAGATGAAATATGGCATGGATAGACTGGAAGTTATTGTATGTATGTTTTGGGGAATGTTTATATCCTTGCCATGCGATTTGGCTTGGAAGTTGAATGATGTTGAAACTATGAATAAGTTGTGAGTTCGGTATATTTCATGATTATGTAGTTGATGAAAGATGTGGTTGAAAATGAATTTTGATATGGATTACATGATGCTTGAATTACATATGTTTTGAGATGTATAAATGTCATTTTGAATGGTCTTTGTTGTAATGATATTGAACATGGAAGTAGATGGTATAGTTGGTGGTTGAATAATGCATGGAATGGTAAGTTTGATTGCATATAGAAGCATGAATTGGCATTGTATTGAAGTTTGTTGGTAAACCCTTGTGTGGGTGGCAAATTGGCCTTGCAAATGGCCTGTTTTGTCTACACGATTATGGCACACGGGCGTGCCTAGTGACCGTGGGATAAAGTCAATAGATAGCTCAAGTATGCACAGCTAGGGTACACGGACGTGCCTAGTAGCAGTGTGAATAAGTCAGTATATTGCCTAAGAGTACACGGCCGTAGCATAGGGACGTGCCTAGTGGCCTTGTGGAGAAGTCAGAATACTTGCTCTACTTTGGTACGGCCTAGACACATGGGGGTGTCTGGCGATCATGTGAGGTACACGGCCTGATTGCACGGGAGTGTGACCTCAATAGTTATGAAGAATATTCGAAATTTTGAAAACTTTCATTAGTGTTCGATTTAGTCCCGACCCTTTTCTAACACATGTTTAAGGTCTCATAGACCTAAATGAGGGACTGTATGTTCGTAATTGAGTATGTATGATTTATGATAGACTTTGTGTCGTGGAATGAATGTGAAATATTTTGATTGTTCGATAACGTCTCTTAACCTTATTCCGGTGACGGTCTCGTGTTAGGGGTGTTACATTATGCGTACTGAAATTGCATAATAGCATGTTATCCATGGTGTGTTGCATTGCATTGGGTTGGGCTGGGGGTTGTTATTTGGAGGAAGTGTATTGAAAGGTTTTCAGCCTAATTTACTGCCAGCTCAGCTGCAAACTACTTTGTTGTGCCACATTCAGTACTACTTGGAGTGTAGGGATGGGTGGGTTGATTATATCCCCACATGGAGTGTAGGGTTGTATGGAGATGGTGTGTAGAGGCTGGTTGGGTAGAATTTTGCTACTACATAATCATTATCGCTCATCGTCATCAGTAATGGACTAAGGCCCTACTGCATTTTGACACTATACTGAGATGGGCTAAGGCCCAAACTGTCACTGATACTAAAAAGGGCTTAGACCCAAGACTGTTCGAATGTGCACTGTGAATATTGATTGTTTGTTTGTTTCTGCGGGATTACACACTGAGTTTACGTAAACTCTCTCGCGTGTGGGCCTATTTTTACCAAAATGTTTTTAAGGTTGCACGGGTCGCCCAAGTCGACTGTGAACCTACTATAGGGTCGGTAAGCGCTACTTAGACCCCTAAATGTATGAAATTGACTGGATGATATCTGTACGGGCCATGTTAATATTTGAACTGAATTTATGTACTGAAATTGCATAATAACATGTCATCCTTGGTGTGTTGCATTGCATTGGGTTGGGGGTTGTTATTCGGAAGAAGTGTACCTAAAGGCTTTCAGCCTAATTAACTAGTAGCTCAACTGCAAACTACTTTATTGTGTTGCAATCGGTACTACTTGGAGTGTAGGGATGGGTGGGTTGATTATATCCCCACATGTAGTGTAGGGTTGGACAGAGATGTTGTGTAGAGGATGGTTGGGTAGGATTTTGCTATTGCATAACTGTTACTACTATTGATACTGTGATGGGCTAAGGTCCTACAGCATTTTCACACTATACTGGGATGGGCTAAGGCCTAAACTGTCACTGATACTGAAAAGGGCTTAGACCTAAGACTATTCAACTGTGCACTGTGAATACTGATTGTTTGTTTGTTTCTGTAGGATTACACACTGATTTTACGTAACTCACCCTTTTTGTTTAATGTGCACATGTAATCCCCAGACTTAGAGGATCAGTGCGACAGAGGACTCAACGGTGACCACAGTAATTTTTGGACTTCATGGTTTTCAATTTGCGATTTATGATTTGATTATTATTGATTATTTGGGTTGTAATTTAAGGACCCTATGGGACTTTGGTTTTAAATTTGTGTTTTTATTTATTTATTTTACTTTGTGGATTTATATATGTTGGTCGTAGGAAATTCGGTTTTTAAAAGGTTAAAGTAATTTCTAAACGCATGATCACCTAGACTATTTTATTAAAGCATCTGTAACGAGGGATGTTTCAAAACAAATGTTTAAATGAATAAAGACGACTTCCTAAGTTCTAACAAAGGTTTACTAAAGATAATAACATAGAATGTTTTCATTGTAACAATGAGGTTTCAAAAACACTATTGTGTGACATTACCAGATACAGCCATAACGTCTAGGCCGGGTTTGGGGTGTTATAGATCATATGTGAGTATCATTATATTGATGATTATTCAGTCAAAGATAGATGTTTATACACATATATGTATGAGTTTGGATTGAATTATTATAGTACAAGAAGCATATGATGAACCATTTTCAGTACTAATCTTATAAGTGCTTCGTAAATGAATAACATGTATGATTAATTAATTTATTTATTTAGCTTTCATCTTGTTTAGTGAAAGTAAGGGATTTCGAGATAATATACTTATAGGAAAGTTTGAAATGAAAGATGAATTACTAAATGATTATATTTTAAAAGTGTAAGTGTTATGGTAAGAAGAAACGTTTAAGTAAAATGGTTATATGAAATTCTTATAAGGAAAAATATATACATGTATATGCAAGGTTACACCAATTATCCATGAGAGGTGTAGTGAAAAGAAAATGAAAGTTAGTTTAAAATATAAAAAAATTATACTTAGTTGTTTATTCTATTATGTCAATTGTTAAGTTGTCTTTATACGAACTTACTAAGCATTATTACTTACGTTAGTTGTTTTCTTTTCCTGTAGATCATCAGAAGGTTCAATTTTGTTGGAAGCTCGTTGGAGACCTATCACACTACCCAACAGTTAATTTGATAGTTTTTGAGCATTTTTGGCTAAGCGTTATAATGGTATGTATAGGTGGACTTATAATGTTGTTTAATTGAATGTTGTTTGATGATTTGGATTGTATAAGTTATTCGGTTTGAAACATTTGATGCCTTATTAGTATGTGTTATGTGATTAAGTTATGACGCATGTTTAAATGACTAAAATGATATGTGATGAATTGGTTTCAATATGGTCAAGATATGGTTTGTTTTGAGATGGTATTGAATTAGATGTGTATGGTTGAAATGTGGTAAACTATACATGTTTAGGTAAGTTTAAATGTTTGCAATTGAAGTGCCTTGAATGGAATATTGGTTGATTGGTTTAGGACTATTGAATTTGGTCATTATATGCAAGTTTTGGTAAGGTTTAATGTCTTGATTATGTGCACAAAAATGTCGTTAGGTGTATGTATGGTTTAGAGTTGGAAATGGCTTGATTTTTGAGCAAATTCATCTCCACACGGCCTGAGACACGGGCATGTGTATCAGCCGTGTGTGACACACGGCTCTGTGTCCCCTGTAGGTTCTTTTGCATGCAAGTTACGCTGTTACACAACCTAGCACACGCTCTGGTACACGGACGTGTGGGGCAATTTCGAGAGTTACACGGGTGAGGACACGGGCTGGGACACCACTGTGTCCCAATTTTGAGTGTTACACAGCCTAAGACATGGGCGTGTGTCTCATACATGTGAGGCACACGGCTGTGTGACCCATGAAGCCAAAACTTTGCATCTCTTTCCTATAGTTTCTAAGTGTTTTCAATTTGGTCTAGAATTATTTCTAAGGTGTTTCTAGGGCCTCGAAGGCTCGACTTAGGGATGACATGTATAAGAATGGTTGTTTTATATTATGAATGTTTAAATATTCCATGTATATGGTAATGCTCTGTAACCCTAATCCAGCAACAGATACAAGTTAAGGGTGTTAAAGACAGGCTGTAACCATTAGGACTTAAATTTTCCAGACTGTGTTGGAATACATTTTTGACTAAAACCAACGTCGCCAAGTCGAGTGAATTACCCCTCAATCTCCGGTATTGTCTTTCAGATTTGTAGATATCCTCTAACTGACAAGCTTCATAGACACTTTCTTGAGGAAGTGACCACTTAGGAGGAAAACTAAAGCCCGTGCTAAGTTTACTCACCACCCTTATGAATTTATCCTTCCCCAGAAGAAAATTTGGGATATCATTTTTGACGAGAGGTTCACAAGCTGTCCTTAAAATGAAACAAACATTACCAATGGTGGCTCCAGTTCTTTGGACCTTGAGAGGAAAGAATCTTTGAAGAACCCTAAACAAATGACATTAATTGTGTATTTGAAAATCAATAAAGAATACCACTAAGGTCCAACAAGACATCACTGATACCGGGCCTGGAGCGATTCCGAAAGGGTTGAATACATCGTTAAAGAAGGGATGAAAAGGCAGATGGAGCCTGACCTCTAACGAATAAAGCGGTAAAATAAAGTTTGAAGTGTTATCACTAAGATGACTCTAATAAGGAATATATAAATAGAAAGAAAAGTTTGGGATCCAGAGACCCCGGGATCTCAAGTATCTCTCTATTTCCTTTTCAGAAGTGGAATAGTCATACAATTCAACTGTAACACCCCCAGACCCGGCCCAGATGTTATGGCTGAATTCGGTGAAGTCACATCAAAGGAATAATTCAAAACGACTCTGCTTAGTTAAAACTTAAGTTTAAGGCTTAGAAACCCAAAAATCTAAGCAACTTGTTAAGTAACGATAAAAGCCCATGTTTTAAGAAAACGTCCATATGTTATAGGTATTTCGAAAACCATGTTTAAACTTAAGAAATTTATTCAAGTTTAACAATTACGCAGTTGAAAATATAAGGAAACCCAAATGTGAAGTCAATTTGGAGATACAAGGACTTATTACAAATGAAATAATTAACAATAAGCCATTTGAAAACAAATAAACAAAAACTTCTAAGTACTTTAGTGTGGGGGCCATCTCCGAGTCCTCTCCCAAGTCGACCCGTCTACTGAGGGTCACCTGAAACATTTAATAAAAGGGTTTGAGTTTCAAAACTCAGTGTGTACGACCCTTGGTAAGCCAATCAACATGCAATTATCACATTGGGCCTAAGCCCTATCAAAAACGGCGGTCTTGGGTCTTAGACCACAATGACCTAATATCACATCAGTATCACATGAATGCAATATTCCCATCCCAAATCCAACCCTGCACTCCATTTCCCTTCCAACCCTACATTCATGTAGGGATATAAATATCAACCCACCCATCCTTACACTACAAAGGTAGCACCAACAGCGGCATTACTCAAACGTTGCAGCAAGGCTGCTAAACATATAATGGGCTTAAAGCCACCGGTGGATCCACGATCGTCAAACGACTATGCGATCCTCACATATCTTCCCCCGTATAATCAAACCCACCCAAGTGCAACATATATCTCATAAATGCAACGTACACATTTTCACATATTTAGCACCTAGGGGTATTTTAGTCATTTCACTACCCAGGGGTATTTTTGTAAATCTACCCTACAAGGGTATTTTGGTAATTTTAAAAATCAATGGCATTTTGGTAATTTTGGAAATCAGGGGTATTTTGGTAGTTTTGCAATCTGGGGGTATTTCGGTAATTTTTCAAATTAGGCATATTTTAGTAATTTTGCAAATCACGGGTTTTATTTATGAACCTTGGCCCATTAACAAGTCCTTGCTGCTAAGGTGAACAAACACTATGCACTAGGTAGGATCCCAAAGAAGAGGAGGTGGGTTACTAGGACCGCTTAAGTACCAAGCTCTCCCTAGATCCAATCCTAGACATGCATATGTCCATTACCACACTCTAACCTAGCGACTTGTCCACAGACATGTTTGATTATTAAATTAAATCTTATGCTATTTAAGAATTTTGATTATTAAATTAAATCTTATGCTATTTAAGAATTTATCAGAACTAGGCCTAGAGTCCATTAAAACCCTAGCATGCATTCCTAAAATCCCATAAGCCCCACTAAGCCTAATCATGTCCATATAGCCCATTAAGCCCAATCATGTTTATGTAGCCCATTAGGCTCGATCAAAATCAAATCATAAAACTATCCATCATTCAGTTACACATATCAACTCTTGCTGACTTGAGCCCACGAGCTCGGCAGACCCATTTAGCCCTGTCTGGCCCTGTCAGCCAAATAGTGGCCTTAGACCATGAGATAGCTCTCTTGGCCTTGGTAATCCTATTGGTGTTCCCACAAGAATGTTCGGACGCTCGTGTGGTTGCCGGTACCAACCTTTCGGCTTTTTAACTTTTCGGCATTTCGGGTTTTTCAGTATTTCGGCTTTTGTCGATTTGTCATGTGTGAAGTGTATGTGCACATTTGGTTACTGTGACGTGCTACACTATCCTCAGCCTTGAACCTACAACCAATACCAATCTCCAATCAATACACACATAACTACAGTATGTACCTAAAAACTGAAGCCTGACCATAACCTTAACGTGTGCCACAGTTCTAGTAGCCCTTCCTTAGCTACTATTCATGTAGATCTGCACCACACATATACTATCAACAATCAAGTGACTCATATTCCACACAAGTCATCCCTATAAGTCATACTTACATTCGGCCATTCACTAATCCACAACTGAGACGAGTGCATTTACCAATTGCTAACGATCCTTACCACGCTTGCGATCTTTGAACCCTACCCTTGTTAAAACAAGGTTAACGACAAAGAGAAGTTAGATAGCCCTTCAGCTTTTAACAAAATAGACTGAGGAGGTTAAATGAGTACTTACTGAATCCCACCCTTGATCCTGCAGCCTAGATAGCTACTGAATGAGATCTGGCTTTTAACACTTGATCACTGATTTGTGATGAAGGAAAATAACAAAGAAACAGCACAAGAAGGGATTTCGGAAAAAAGGGATGATGGTAATTCGCCAATAAAAGAAAAAGAATGAGGGGAAGAAAAGAAAAAAAAATAAAACCCAAAGAACCCTTCAAAGGAATTCAGCACCCCTCTTTTATAGCCAAACACATCCACACCTCAATCCCCTATTTTTCTTTCTTATCTTTACCTTAAATTTCTCTCCTGAACACTCCCTTCTAGAGTCTACTCCAGTGCCACTACCTTTCTTCCATGTGCACAAATAAAACCCCTCAATTTACCACTCTTAAGCCTCGAACCTTGGACCTCTTCACCTGATAATAATGCCACCTTGTATCTCGCCAAGTGACACCACCTTGCCAGTGGACCACAGGCCTAATTGTGTCCTATTTTCCCCTTAATCTATTTATGAGGCCTAATACCTGAGACTAGGGTCCACTAAGGCAAAAATTAAATTGTTCCCTATCGTCCTTTCTATCCCTAAGAGTTCAAATAACCCTGGTAATACCCTAAAATTAATATTCCAAGTGCTACTTATACATACCAACTTCAGTGCACAGAAATTTAGAGTTTTGGGATTTCGGGGCATTACAATTCTACCCCTCTAAAAAATATTTTGCCTCGAAATTTACCTGGTTGAAACAAGTGAGGGTATTGTCATCGCATTGCCTCCTCAAATTCTGAAGTAGCCTCCTTGGCATTATGGTTACGCCAAAGCACTTTGATCAAAGGGGCAGACTTCCTTCTTAGCACCTTAACATCTTGATCAATTACTTGAACTAGCTTCTCTTCAAAAGTTAAGTCTGGTCTAACCTCAATCTCTCGACTGACACGATGTGAGAAGGGTCTGAGCGATGACGCCTTAGCATTGATACATAGTGCACATCGTGTATTTGGCTCAGTCAAGAAGGCAATTCCAGCTGATAGGCAACTGGCCCAATTCGCTTCAACACCCGGTATGGTCCAATGAATCTAGGGCTTAACTTGCCTTTTCGACCAAACTTTAACACCTTCTTCCAAGGGGAAACCTTGAGAAAAACCAAGTCCCCCACCGCATACTCAATCTTTCTCCGTTTGAGGTCAGCATATGACTTCTGCCTATCCGCCGCCTCCTTCAACCAATCCCAAATCAACTTTACCTTATCTTTGGTGTCTGCTACCAACTTCGGACCCAATACTCGTCGCTCACCTAACTCGGTCAAACAAGTCGTAGTACGACATCTTTGCCCATACAGTGCTTCATATGGTGCCATTCCAATACTTGCCTGATAACTATTGTTATACGCAAATTCAACTATCGGCAAGTAATCCTCCCAACTACCTCGAATCTTAATTACACACCCTCTCAGTATATCCTCCAAAACTTGAATTACCCTCTTCGACTGACCATCAGTCTGAGGGTGAAATGCCGTACTAAAATCCAACCTCGTACCTAGTGCTTCATGCAGCTTTTTCCAAAAGCAAGACGTAAAATGAGGGTCTCTATCAGATATAATAGAGACTAGAACCCCATGCAATCTCACAATCTCTGCCACATACAACCTTGCCAACTTCTGTAATGAGTAGCCGGAGCGGACCGGTATAAAATGGGCAGACTTAGTTAATCGATCCACAATAACCCACAGAGAGTCCTTCTTAGCAGGCGTCAAGGGTAGCCCACTAACAAAATCCATAGTAACCCGCTCCCACTTCTATAGTGAAATCTTAATCGACCGGAGTAACCTTGATGGTAGTTGATATTCCGCTTTCACTTGCTGACATACCAAAAATTTTCCCACAAACTCCGTAACCTCACGTTTCAATCCCGGCCACCAATAAAGCTCTCGTAAATCTTAGCATATCTTGTTACCTCTAGGGTGCATAGCATAGGAACTACTATGTGCTTCCCGTAGTATAGACTTCCTTAGCTCTTCGTCCCTTAGCACACAAATTCTACCACGGAAACATAACAACCTGTCACTAGTTAACCCAAAATTCGTCGTTTCCCTATTCTTAATTTGCTTGAATCGAGAACCCAGAGTTTCATCCAATGACTGCTTAACTTTAATCTGCTCAACCCACAGTGGCTTTACTTGTAACTCGGCTAACAAACTCCCGTCGTCATACAAACTCAACCGAGCAAACATCGCCCTCAAGTCCAACATAGCCCTACGGCTTAGCGCATCAGCCACCACATTTGCTTTGCTCGGGTGACATTCGATTGTATAATCATAATCCTTTAACCGCTCAATCTATCTGTGCTGTCTCAAATTCAACTCCTTCTGAGTTAAAAGGTACTTCAGACTTTTGTGATCCGTATAGATGGTGCACTTCTCCCCATACAAATGATGCCTCCAAATCTTAAGTGCGAATACCACTACTGCCAACTCCAAATCATAGGTTGGGTAATTTCTTTCATGAGTCTTAAGCTGCCGTGACACATATGCAACCACCTTTCGTTCCTGCATCAAAACACAGCCCAAGTGCACGCGTGACGCATCGCTATAAACCGTAAACTCCTTCCCAAGCTCTGGTTGAATCAAAATAGAGGCCTTCGTTAAAACCTTTTTAAGCTTCTCAAAGCTTTCTTGTTGTTTAACAGTTCCAACAAATGACACCCCCTTCCGTAGCAGCTTGGTCAAGGGTGCAGTGATTAGGGAGAACCCCTCAACAAACCGCCTATAGTACCCTGTCAGGCCTAGAAAACTCTAAATTTCTAGCACCATCTTAGGTCGTTTTCAATCCAACACTGCTTCCACCTTCCGAGGATCAACTCTAATCTCTTCAGCTGAGACTACATGCCCTAAGAAAGTGACTTCCCTTAGCCAGAATTCGCACTTGCTAAACTTAGCATAAAGTTGCTTATCCCTTAGAATCTGCAACACAACCCTTAAGTGTGCATCATGATCATCCTCCGTTCTAAAGTATACTAAGATGTCATCTATGAAAACTACTACGAACTGGTCTAGATACGGTTGAAAGACCCGGTTCATAAGATCCATTAAAGTAGCGTTTGTTAGCCCAAAAGGCATCACCAAAATCTCGTAATGTCCATAACGAGTTCTGAAAGCGGTCTTATACACATTTGCTTCCTTAACACTCAGTTGATGGTACCCTGAACGCAAGTCAATCTTCGAGAAAACTGAGGCTCCCCTAAATTGATCGAAAAGGTCATCTATCCTAGGCAGAGGGTACTTATTCTTAATGGTTAACTTGTTTAACTGCCGATAATCGATGCACATCCTCATGGACCCATCCATCTTCTACAAGAATAATACAGGTGCTCCTCATGGAGACACACTTGTTCTAATAAATCTGCGGTCCAATAACTCCTGAACCTGGGCCTTCAACTCCACCAGCTCCTTCGATGCCATCCTATAAGGTGCGATGACACTAGAGCCGTACCCGCTAACAATTCTATTCCAAACTCCACCTCTTTATTGCGTGGTAACCCAGGCAATTCCTTCGGAAAAACATCAGGGAATTCTTTTACTGTTCTCAATTCCTTAATAGTAGCACTCTTAGATTCCAAATCACTAATATAGGCTAAGTAAGCTTCACATCCCTTCCTCACCAACTTCTCTGCCCTTAAAGCCGAAATCACGTTCAACAAGTAATCACGTTGTTCCCCGATCACTACTACTTCATCACCTTCCACAGTTCTTAACACCATCCACTTCGTAGCACAATCTAAAGTTGCTTAGTGCCTCGTCAACCAATCCATGCCTAAGATGAGGTCGAACTCACCAAATGGTAATTCCATCAAGTCCGCTAAGAAAGTAACTCCTTGAACTACCAATGGTACATTCCTAAACAACTTACTAACTTTCACCGACTGCCCTAAAGGACTTAACACAGTCATTTCATTCGCAATGGTTTCAAACTCATCCCCTACAGTTTCAGCCTTATTGCATGCAATGTACGAATGTGTTGACCCCACATCAATTAGCGCAATATAAGGTAGCTCACGAATAAGTAACGTACCCGTTATCACATCTGGTGCCTCTCCTTCCTCTCTGCGATGAGCAGTATAGAGTAAAGTTGGCTGCCTCGCCTCTGCCTATTCTGCACCTTTGCCCGGTGCTCCACGTCCTCGTCCTCTGCCATTGCCGCCTCTGACTTGTCCACGGCCTCTTTGTGGTTGTTGACCACCCCACTACGACTGAAAATTACCTCTGCTATCGGCTCACCCCTGCTCTGGCCTTCTCGGGCACTATCTAATCCTATGTTCCATAGATCTACAGCTCAAACAAGCTCCTATTCTCCTCTAACATTCCCATGTATACCTTTTCCCACACACAGCACAAGGTGGTATCCCGATATTAGTAGCAGCAGCATGGGCCCCAGCTCTAACTGGCCCATTCATTCTAGCCCTCCTCATAGGCCTCTGTCCAGCCCCCATAGCTTCCACGTTTCATTTGTTCTTGCCCTTCTCCTTCTCTCAGTTGAGGCGCTCCGTGCGCTTTACTTCCTATGCTATCTTTCCTTTCTCCACCAAGATTGCAAAGTCCCGCTCCCTCTGTGGAGCTATAAGTACCCTAAGGTTATCTCTTAACCCATCCTCTAACCGTACGCATCTCTCATACTCTGTTGCGACTATTCCTTTGGTATATCGACTAAGGCGCAGAAACTCAGCCTCATACTCCGCTACCAACTTATCTTCCTGAGTCAAACTCAAAACTCCTTCCTTCGGGCATCCACATAGCCCGCTCCAATGTACTTCCCTTGAAGAACTCCCAGGTGATCTGCTCCGGTTGGTTGCCCTCTTTTACAGTCAACCACCACTGATAAGCTTCCTCCTTTAGTAAGGATATCGCCCCTTTCAACTTTTGTTCCACCGTGTAGTCCAGGTCATCTATTATTCTTTACGTAGCTTTAAACCAGTACTACGCCACATTCGGGGCCACTCCAGCTACTCCTTTGAAAATCTCTGCCCCATTAGCTCGAAGTCGCTTCGCAATTGACCCACAACTTCTCGTACCATTATTGGGCCCAACGACCCTTTCTAAAATCTTTAACATGGCCTTTGACACTGTATCTTCTGTAGCGGTAGCCCATTTATATGGTCTTTGTTTCAGCTACAGGTGAGGCCAGAGCCTCTTCTACTCCAACACTGGGCATATGGCCTGACCCCGACGACCCAGCCCTAACACTTTTACGGCATTTGCCACGACCTCTTGCACCTTTTCTAGTGCTCATCATTGTGTGTGTATTTTCGGATTAGAATTTTTATGAAATTAGTTCATAGTTCCACTGTTTAAAACACATGTCTTATGCAAGTAACAATTTAAAAGTTGTTTCGCAGACGTAAATCCACTATAGGCTTTCCTATGGGCTTTAGTACCTAAGAACCTATTGTTTACAATAGCCCAATATCTAAATACAGTTCAACAATTTAAACGAGTGTAATAACAGAAAACTTACTTGGCTCGATGTCGAGGGCTCGGTGAACCACACTTCAAGAATCCTGCAAAAACTTTTTACTCTACTTATTTTAAAAACCCAAAATCTAAGGCCCATTACAGCCCGAGCTTTGTAACTAGGCTCTGATACCACTAAATGTAATACTCCCAAACTCAGCCCTAACGTTATGGCCAGATCCGGTAAAGTCACATTAAAGGAATAATTCAAAATGACTTTCCTTAGTTAAAACTTAAGTTTAAGGCTTAGAAACCCAAAAATCTAAGCAACTTGTTAAGTAACGATAAAAGCCCATGTTTTAAGAAAACGCCCATATGTTATAGGTATTTCGAAAACCATGTTTAAACTTAAGAAATTTATTCAAGTTTAACAATTATGCACTTGAAAACATAAGGACACCCAAATGTGAAGTCAAATTGGAGATACAAGGTCTTATTACAAATGAAATAATTAACAATAAGTCATTTGAAAACAAAAAAAACAAAAACTTCTAAGTAACTTGAGTGTGGCCATCTCCGAGTCCTCTCCCAAGTCGACCTGTCTACTGAGGGTCACCTGAAACATTTAATAAAAGGGTGTGAGTTTCGAAACTCAGTGTGTACGACCCTTGGTAATTCAATCAGCATGCAATTATCATATTGGGCCAAAGCCCTATAAAAAACGGTGGTCTTGGGTCTTAGCCCACAATGACCTCATATAATATCAGTATCACATGAATGCAATATTCTCATCCCAAATACAACCTTGCACTCCATTTCCCTTCCAACCTTACACTAATGTGGGGATATAAATATCAACCCACCCATCTCTACAGTCCAAAGGTAGCACCAACAGTGGCACTACTCAAACGTTGCAGCAAGGCTGCTAAGCATATAATGGTCTTTGTAACACCCCAAATTCGATCAACACGCTACGACCGAATTCGGCATGTCACAGGGAAAAACAAGTTGGTGATTTAATTTTGTAAAGAAACGTTGTTGAAAACAAGTTGTTGTCTTTTATTTTACAAAAACCTTTTGATTTTCTAAAAAGCCGAGTTGGTTTGAGTGATGCAGCTACAAACCGTTTCGAATTTAGTCTTCAAGGAAAATGTAGCTTTTAAAGTATATCTTGTTATCTAATTATCATAACTTGTTTGCCGTTACCCAATGGTAAAGTTTTAAAAAAACTCCCGATAATTTGTGAAAGTTTGGAAAACGTTCATTTTATAGGTTATTTAGGCATGCCGTTTTATTTCAGCTTAAGCAAAATTTAGTGAAAATTTAAAACAGATAAATAATCCTAGCAATAAAAACTAGTGGCCTTATTACAACCCAAAACCAAATTTAAAGTAAAGTAAAACAAAAATAGTAGTTAAAACAAAACCCGAAAAAGGAATTGCGCATGGCCACCTCGAGTCCACTCCGGCTCCGTATTCGCGATCTATGCATCATCTGCAAAATGTAAAGGAAAGGGGTAAGTCACCGAAACTCAACGTATAATTCCCTATCCCGAAGATATTAATGCTCTTAAACAATTTCATAAGTCAATAAGTATGTCATGCAACCCAAATCCTAACCATCCGAAACTCCTAAATCTACCCCGTGTGGTCAAAACCGCTGGTGGTCAAAACCACTGGTGACCGTAGTCACAAATAATATATGTGTGGTCAAAACCACTGGTGACCGTAGTCATAAATAGTATGGGTGGGGCCAACCCACCTTGTGGTCAAAACCACTGGTGACAATCCCGTATGTCATCTTGTGGGGCCAACCCACTGTGGTACCAAACCACTGAGACGAGTCACAAAAATAGAAATATGTAGTCAAAACCACTGGTGGTCAAAACCACTGAGACTAGTCACAATAGTATAGAAAGCGAGGCCAACCCACTATGTGGTCAAAACCACTGGTGATAGTCTAGAATCATGTCTTTCCCCTCCTCTCATCATACCCAACTTTATGAACATACTTTTCGTGGCATAACAAACATGCTTAACATACTATCATCACATGGCATGGCATATGCAAACATTATAGAGGCATTTATCGTTAATCAATCAATAGTGGACTTACCCGGAGTCCTCGCTCTTACCCACAAGAGTAACATAACAGTTTCATCGGTAAATCTAGCTTTTGACAATATACATGCTAAACATATTAACTAATGAAGTGTGAAAAAATTACACACCTAATTACCCGCAATACGACGCTCTCTACGTCGACACTGTCGTTAATCGACACTACTGCTATCTGCCTATTGCTTTGCTCGGATGCCCGCCCACACCCAGGTGGCCAACGCGAATAATCGACACAGTCCTCTTCTTAAACTTATGGGCTGGGGTCTCAGATCCAACCCCTCCTAACGTTTGGTTAGCCTTCGAGTCCATAACACACCTTAGTCAATAACCGAATCAAATCAGAGAAAACAAACCAAAAGAGATTAACGAGTTTGGTTAAGGCCCTTACCTAGATCGATAACTCTTGAAGCTTTTAGACTTGATTCACAAGCCAAACGAATCCCGGAGATCAAAAGAATGCGACAACACTCCTTCCTACAATCGGCCAAACACCCACACATAGAAACCCAATAGCCTTCGGCTTTGGCAACAAAACCCGAAAGAGAAGGATAAAGAACCAGAAACAATCGCTACTAACCTGAACAGGAGATCCGATTAACCCTTCAAAAGAAATCGGCACTAGCACAAAAGATGAGGAAATTTGGCAAATTAGGAGAAGAAGATGTAAGAATCGAAAAAGAGGACCCAAGAGAAAATAAGAATACATGATTGAGGGTGATTCGGCTAAAGAAAAAACTTACCAAAACGAACGTTGATGATGCTTGATCTCGAACCAAGGAAATGGGGAGGAGCAGATAGTTCCGGCCTAACAGTGATGAAGAGAAGAAGTAGTTTTGGCTCTTAGGGAGATTGAGAGAAATAAGTGAGAGTGACTAGGGTATTCGGCTATCACATGATGTGGATGAAAAGAGAAAGAATGATAAGTACCAGATGCGGCTATGACCGAGATGAGAAGAGAAGAAAGATTTAAGTATTTCGGCACAAGAGAGGGATTGAGAGAGAAGAAAAGAAGTCGATTGAGAGGGGAGTAGTTTTGATTTCGGTTTGGAACAAATAAAATAAAGAAAAAGAGTAGAGGTAATTCAGCTTTTGGCTTTTGAGAGAAAAGAAGAAAACAATGGAGATGATGAGTAGAGGGTATTGTAGTTTCAGCCAAAACCAAAGGTAGAAAAGGAAGAGAAGGCTCTAGGGAATGCTTCGATTTTAGCACTTGGGAGAAAAGGCAACAATGGGGTATTTCGGTTTGCCACAAATCAAGAGAGTGCCTAACCGAAAATGCTCTCCTAAGTTGGCTATTGAAATTCGGCACACCCTTTTTCCACACTCCAAAACTGAATGCTCACACCACCTACTACCATTCAAATTTCGGCTAACACCCTCCCCCAATTCGATCCTTTTTTTTCTCCTTGCTTTTCTCTTGCTCATCCATCCAAACAAGTTTGAAGTGAGTTGACTTCTTCCATCCCCATCCATCAGTGTCCATCCTGAGCACAACTCTCCCTTGTCCTAGAGTCAAAAAGAATAAGCAGAAAGGAATCCCTGCAGCTCGAACCAAGGCTCTCCCACTTGCATGTGGCGTCACTCTCCTTGTGCTTAAGTGGCGCCCCCTTGCCACTTTACCACTGGGATGTTTGTGTCAAAACACACCAGTAATTTCCCTTAACACCTAACTCACTCAGCTCCCCCTTCTTAGAAGCTTAAAACGAAAATTTTTGCTATGGCCCAAGCTTACCTCTAGCTCATGCCTAGACCCCAAAACACCCTAAACTAACATAACATTCACACTATCAGCATGCAGACAGATAAAATGCAAAGACCCCGATTTAAGGATGTTACAGTTCTACGCCTCTTAAAAATAATTTTTGCCTTGAAATTACCTGGTCAAAAGAGTTCAGGGTATTGCTGCCGTATCACATCCTCTGGTTCCCACGTGGCCTATTCCGTTCCATGATTTCACCATAACACTTTCACCAAAGGAACTGGTTTCCTACGCAAGACCTTGACATCTCGATCCAGAATCTGCACTGGTTCCTCCTCAAAAGACAAATCTGGCCTCACCTCTATCTCTTCCACTGGCACAACATGCGACGGATCTGAACGATAGTGCCTAAGCATGGAAACATGAAATATGTTATGGATCTAACTCAATTCTGATAATAGCTCAAGCTGATAAGCTACTGGTCCTACCCGCTTCAACACCGTATAGGGCCCGATAAACCTAGGGCTCAGTTTGCCCTTCCGACCAAACCTCAGTACCTTCTTCCACGGCGATACCTTCAAAAAGACTTTGTCCCCCACTGCGAACTCAATATCCCTTCGCTTGTGATCAGCATAAGACTTCTGCCTGTCCGAAGCTTCCTTTAGACGAGCTCAAATAACCTTAACCTTATCCTCTGTTTTAGCAACCAACTTTGGACCCAACAACTGACGTTCACCTAACTCCGTCCAACACGTAGAGGTACGACACTTACGTCCGTATAATACTTCATACGGTGCATCTGGATACTTTTCTGATAACTATTGTTGTACGAAAACTCTGCCAGCGGTAGAAATTCTTCCCAACTACCTCTGAAATCCAAAATACAACCCCTTAACATATCTTCCAAGATCTGAATCACCCTTTCTAATTGCCCATCCGACTGCGGATGAAATGCCGTGCTGAAATCCAACCTTGTACCTAATGCCTGATGCAACGCTTTCCAAAACCTTGACATGAATCTGGGATCCCTATCTGAAATAATCGACACCGGTATTCCATGTAACCTCACTATTTCTGCTATATACAACTTAGCCAACTTTTGGAGTGAGTAATCAACCCAAACCGGTATAAAATGAGCTGATTTTGTCAGACGATTAACAATCACCCAGACTAAATCTTTCCTGCTAGGAGTAAGGGGTAGCCCACTGACAAAATCCATCGTAATCCTTTCCCACTTCCACTGCGGAATCTTTCTGCAGGTGCAATAGACCGATGGTAAAGCGATGTTGGCTTTGACTTTGCGACACGTCATACACTTACTTACAAATTCTGTTACCTCCCGCTTTAGACCCGGCCACCAAAACTGTTCCTGCAAATCTTTGTACATCTTGCTACCTCCAGGATGCATAGCGTATGGGCTGCTATGAGCTTCCTGAAGAATCCTCTGCCTTAACTCAACGTCTTTCGGCATACAAACTTTCCCTTGGAAACACAACACTCCATCGCTGCTTAAGCTGTAACCCTCTAATCCCCGATTCTGCACTTGTAACCTTCGAGCACTTAGGACCTCATCCACTAGCTGTTTCTCCTTAACCTGATTTACCCAAGTCGGCTTTACTTGTAATTTCGCTAACAGGCTCCCATCATCATACAGACGAAGATGGGCAAACATTGCTCTTAAGTCCGCTACCACCTTGCGGCTCAACGCGTCAGCCACTACGTTAGCCTTACTTGGATGGTACTCAATCGAGCAGTCGTAGTCCTTTAACAACTCGATCCACCTCTACTGCCTCAAATTCAATTCCTTCTGAGTCAAGAGGTACTTCAAACTCTTGTGGTCCGTGTAGACTATAGACTTCTCCCCATACAAGTAATGCCTCCAAATTTTCAGGGCGAAAACCGTTGTAGCCAACTCCAGATCATGTGTCGGGTAGTTCACTTTGTGAGGTCTCAACTGTCAAGACGCATACGCCACTACTTTCACTTCTTGCATCTGCGTACATCCTAAACCAGTATGCGACGCATCGCAATGCATCGTAAACTCCTTCCTTGCTTCAGGCTGAATCAAAACCGGAGCTTCTGTCAGAATCCTCTTTAACTTGTCAAAACTTTCCTGTTGCTTATCTGACCACACAAATGGAACCCCTTTTCTCAGCAACTTGGTCAATGGCGCTGCAATCAAAGAAAACCCTTCCATAAAACTCTGAATCTCTACCACTGACTTAGGTGGTTTCCAGTCCAATACTGCTTCAATCTTCCGAGGGTCCACTCGAATCCCCTCAGCTGACACCACATGACCCAAGAAAGTTACTTCCTTAAGCCAGAACTCTCACTTACTAAACTTTGCGAATAGTTACTTCTCCCTCAAAATCTGCAGAACCACACGTAGATGCGCATCATGCTCTTCCTCAGATTTTGAGTACACCAATATGTCATCTATAAACACCACGATGAATCGGTCTAAGCACGGCTGAAATACCCGATTCATCATGTCCATGATTGCTGTCGGTGCATTGGTCAACCCAAACGGCATTACTAAGAACTCGTAGTGCCAATAACGAGTGCGAAACGCCGTCTAATAGATATCGGCCTCTTTTACCTTAAGCTGGTGATACTCCAACCTTAAATCAATCTTAGAGAAGACTGATGCACCTTAAGTTGATCGAACAGATTGTCTTTCCTCGGCAACGGGTGCTTGTTCTTGATTGTCAACTTATTCAGCTGACAGTAATCTATGCACATCCGCATTTTACCGTCTTTCTTCTTAACAAAAAGCACAGGCGCTCCCTAAGGTGATACACTCAGCCGAATAAAACCTCAGTTCAACAATTCCTGGATCTGTACTTTCAATTCCACCAACTCCTTCGGTGCCATCCTATATGGAGCAATAGACACTGGCGCGGTTCCGGTTAACAGATCTATACCAAACTCAACTTCACGGTCCGGAGGCAGACCCAGAAGCTCATCTGGGAATACATCTGTAAATTCCTTCACCGTCCGAACGTTCCCTACAGTTGATTCCTTAGCCTTTAATGCACAACATGAACCATGAACGCCTCATAACTCTTCCTCACCATTTTCTCAGCCTTCAAAGCGGATACTACATTGGATAAATAATCCCTTCTATTACCTATCATCACCACCTCTTCACCTTCAACAGTTCTCAATACCATACGCTTAGTTGCGTAGTCCAAACTTGCTTGGTACTTCACTAGCCAGTCCATCCCAAGGATCAAATCGAACTCCCCGAATAGCAGTTCCATCAGATCGGCTAAAAATACTACCCCTTGAAGTTCTAGGGGTACTTCCCTATACAGTTTGTTTACTTCTACAGAGTAACCTAGAAGGCTTATTACTGTCATCTCCCTAGAAGAAATCTCAAAGGCTAAGTTCATAGTTCCCACTATACTACTGGCAACATAAGAGTGCGTCGAACGAACATCTATAAAAGCAGTCTAAGGCAGTCCAAAAATTAAGAACGTACCAATTATGACGTCCGGTGCGTCACCCTCCTCTTGACGCCTCGCTGCATAGACCAACCCGGGCTGTCTTGCCTCTGAGCTCCCAGCACCTCTGCCCGATACTCCGCGGCCTCGTCCAGAACCATTACCTCCCCTGGCCGAACCGTGACCCCTCTGTGGTTGCTGACCATCCCTCCTGAACTGTGTACGGCCCTGACCCTCAGACTGGATCCTAGCTGACCGCTGCGGACAATCCCTGACTCAGTGCCCCATTGACTCACACTCGAAACACCCTCTGTTTTCGGTCCAACACTCTCCCACATGAGACTTCCCACACTGAGACCACCGTGGCGACCACTGAGTAGTAGCAGCAGGCTTTGCAGCTTAACTCAGGCCACTATATCTAGCCCTTTTCTGTGAATTCTCAGCGGACCCTGACGACCCAAAACTCCTCTTATTCCAGTGCCTATCCTGATTCTGCTTCACCGATGTTTTACTTTCTCAGCAACTTTGGCCTTCTCTACCAAGACCGTAAATTCTCTCTCCTGTTGTGGAGCAATCAACATCTGCAGCTCATCTTTCAACTCGTCTTCAAATCTGACACAGCGCTCGTGTTTCGTCGCTACAATACCCCAAGCATAGCGACTTAACCGAAGAAATTCTGCCTCATACTCCGACACTGACTTACTCCCCTGGACCATATTCAAGGACGCCTTACGCTGTGCATCAATATAACTAGCCCTGACGTACTTCCTCTGATAAGCTGCCTTAAAGAAATCCCAGCTGATGTCATCAGCCATTGCTCCATCCCTGACTGTGAGCCACCACTGATAAGACTCATCCCGGAGAAGAGACACTATCCCTTTCAGCTTCTCCTCCGCCGTAAAGTCTAAATCATCCATTATACGTTCTGTCGCCTCCAACCAATACTCAGATGTATTGGGAGCCACACCAGATACACCCCTAAATACCTCTGCTCCATTAGCCCGGAGCACAAATTTCTGAGCTCCCATTCCAACGCCTGCACAAATTTCTGAGCACAAAACCTTTTGATTTTCTGAAAAGTCGAGTTGGTTTGACTGATGTAACTACAAACCGTTTCAAATTTAGTCTTCAAGGAAAATGTAGCTTTTAAAGTATATCTTGTTAGCTAATTATCATAACTTGTTTGCCGTTTCCTGATGGTAAAGTTTTAGAAAAACTCCTGATAATTTGTGAAAGTTTGGAAAACGTTCATTTTATAGGTTATTTAGGCATGCCGTTTTATTTCAGCTTAAGCAAAATTTAGTGAAAATTAAAAACAGATAAATAATCCCAGCAATAAAAACTAGTGGCCTTATTACAACTCAAAACCAAATTTAATGTAAAGTAAAACTGAAATAGTAGTTAAAACAAAACCCGAAAAAGGAATTGCGCATGGCCACCTCGAGTCCACCGCGGCTCCGTATCCGCGATCTATGCATCATCTACAAAATGTAAAGGAAAGGGGTGAGTCACCGAGACTCAGTGTATAATTCCCCATCCCGAAGATATTAATGCTCTTACACAATTTCATAAGTCAATAAGTATGTTATGCAACCCAAAACCTAACCATCTGAAACTCCTGAATCTACCTCATGTGGTCAAAACCACTGGTGGTCAAAACCACCGGTGACCGTAGTCACAAATAATATATGTGTGGTCAAAACCACTGGTGACCATAGTCACAAATAGTATGGGTGGGGCCAACCCACCTTGTGGTCAAAACCACAGGTGACAATCCCGTATGTCGTCTTATGGGGCCAACCCATTGTGGTACCAAACCACTGGGACGAGTCACAAAAATAGAAATATATGGTCAAAACCACTGGTGGTCAAAACCACTAAGACTAGTCACAATAGTATAGAAAGCGGGGCCAACCCACTGTGTGGTCAAAACCACTGGTGACAGTCTAGAATCATGTCTTCCCCCTCCTCTTATCATACCCAACTTTATGAACATACTTTTCATGGCATAACAAACATGCTTAACATACTATCATCACATGGCATGGCATATACAAACATTATAGAGGCATTTATCTTTAATCAATCAATAGTGGACTTACCCGGAGTCCTCGCTCTTACCCACAAGAGTAACATAACAGTTTCATCGGTAAATCTGGCTTTTGACAATATACATGATAAACATATTAACTAATGAAGTGTGTAAAAGTTACACATCTGATTACCCGCAATACAACGCTCTCTACGTCGACACTGTCGTTAACTGACACTACCGCTATCTGTCTATTTCTTTGCTCGGATGCCCACCCACACCCAGGTGCCAATTGCGAACAGCCGACACAGTCCTCTTCTTGAACTTAGGGGCTGGGGTCTTAGATCCAACCCCTCCTAACGTTTGGTTAGCCTTCGAGTCCATAACACACCTTAGTCACTAATCGAATCAAAGCAGAGAAAACAAACCAAAAGAGATTAACGAGTTAGGTTAAGGCCCTTACCTAGAGAACAGACATTATGCACCAGGTAGGATCCCAGAGAAGAGGAGGTGGGTCACTAGAACCGCTTAAGTACCAAGCTCTCTCTAGATCCAATCCTAGACATGCATATGTCCATTGCCACACTCTAACCTAGTGAGTTGTCCATAGACATGTTTGATTATTAAATTAAGTCTTATGCTATTTAAGAATTTATCAGAACTAGGCCTAGAGTCCATTAAAACCCTAGCATGCATTTCTAAAATCCCATAAGGCCCATTAAGCCCAATCATGTTTATGTAGCACATTAGGCCCGATCATAATCAAATCATACAACCATCCATCATTCAGTTACACATATCAACTCTTGCTGACTTGGGCCCACGAGCTCGGTCGAAAATAGTGGCCTGAGACCATGAGATTGCTCTCTTTACCTCGGTAATTGTATAGGTGTTCCCACACGAATGTTTGTACGCTCGTGTGGTTACCGGTGCCAACCTTTCAGCTTTTCGACATTTTAGGTTTTTTGGTATTTCGGCTTTTGCCGATTTGTCGTGTGTGAAGTATATGTACACACCTGGTTACTGCGACGTGCTACACTATCCTCAGCCTTGAACCTACAACCAATTCCAATCTCCAATCAATACACACTTGGCTACAGTATTTACCTAAAAATCGAAGCCTTACCATAACCTTACTGTGTGCCACCAGTTCTTGTAGCCCTAACTTAGCTCCTATTCACGTAGATCTGCACCCACACATATACTATCAACAATCAAGTGACTTATATTCCAGACAAGTCACCCCTATAAGCCATACTTACATTTGGCCATTCACTAATCCACAACTGAGACGAGTACACTTACCACTTGCTAACGATCCTTACCACGCTTGCGATCTTTGAACCCTACCCTTGTTAAAACAAGGTTAATGACAAGGAGAAGTTAGATAGCCCTTCGGCTTTTAACAAAATAGACTAAGGAGGTTGACTGAGTACTTATCGAATCCCACCCTTGATCCTGCGGCCTAGATAGCTACTGAATGAGATCCGGCTTTTAACACTTGATCACAGATTTGTGATGAAGGAAAATAACAAAGAAACAGCACAAGTAGGGATTTTGGAAAAAAGGGATGATGGTAATTCAGCAATGAAAGAAAAAGAATGAGGGGAAGAAAAGAAAAAAAATAATGAAAACCCAAAGAACCCTTCAAAGGAATTTGGCACCCCGCTTTTATAGCCAAAGCCGAAACTACCTTCCCCTAGAGTCCAATTTGGCACCAACACATCCACACCTCAATCCCCTATCTTTTCTCTCTTATCTTTACCTTAAATTTCTTTCCTGAACACTCCCTTCCAAAGTCCACTCCAACCCTACTACCTTTCTTCCATGTGCAAAAATAAAACCCCTCAATTTACCATTCTTAGTCCTCGAACCTTGGACCTCTTCACCTGATAATAAAGCCACCTTGTAGCTCCCCAAGTGATGCCACCTTCCCTCTAGACCACAAGCTCAATTGTGTCCAATTTTCCCTTTAATCTGTTAAAGAGTCCTAATACCTGAGACTAGGGTCCACTAAGGCAAAAATTAAAATTTTTCCTATGGTCCTCCCTATCCCTAATACTTCAAATAACCCTGGTAATACCCTAAAATTAATATTCCAAGTGCTACTTGTATAGACCAACTTCAGTGCATAAAAATTTAGAGTTTTGAGATTTTAGGGCGTTACATCGATCTCTATTGCCAGAAAAGTTTGGTGGGTAGCTTTTCGACTGGCCTGATGATCACCACTGGCAGTACCAATGTCCAAAGTAAAAAACTTGCACAAAATATGTTCAATAGGCGATCTCTGTAAGTATATGGGTCAAATTGTAATATAGTTACAATGAAGTAGGTGAGTGCTTCGAGGATCGTACCCAAGGGAGACGAGCACTAAATTAATCATAATCTAAACACAAACAAATATAATTAGTACTTTAAATAAATTATTTTATGAATAAACATAAATAGAGATTTTTGGGGTGTTTATAATAATAAAAACAATAATATAAATAAAAAAACATTGGGAAATCAACAAGTAAACAGTATCAAATCTGAGCATGGGTGAGTAGCTCGCTTTAGTAATCATAACCAACTGTTCATTTGGGCTTGTTGTTTAATCAACTAGTCATTACCCTAGTAGGATCTTTCAATCTTCCACTAGAATAACGAGTCGGTAAGAACTACTAATCTCTCGATCTCACACTCTAGACCGTTTTGAGGCTAAGGTGTTCACAGATAGGCCATACCAATTTTGGGTTAACTCCTACCTAAATAACTTCGTACGGTCGTCAAGCCTAGGGTTTATGTTTTTCCTCTCCCAAAAAGCAGATCCGTTAGGAAAACCCTACAAAATAGTTTAATTAGTCATACCTTCACTTATTAATCCCTCATAAAAGGACTAGTTCATCATAGATCTCGTAAATATCTTAAACTTGATATAGAAAATAAACATATATAATGAATCAAGAAAATAATGTTTAAAAGAAGCCTGAATCGTATTTAAAATAATGTCAAATCTACACAGACTTGGTTGAGTTCCATAGATCAGATCTCCCAACAAAAGCAAATAACAAAACTTAAAATAATCCTAAAGCCTAAGAAAAGACAAAACTAAACACTAAAACTATAAAGAAAATTATACAATATGAAAAGCTGTCTATAACAAGTGTTAAATGAACCTATTTGTACATTTAAAGTGACTGTCGTCCTTAACCCTAGGTCAGCTGCCGCCCTCATGCATAATGTTTGCTTGTGTTGACCAAAATGCCCTGTCTAGTAATTATTTTCGTACATTGTTGATGTCACAACACACTAGGTCCTATGTCACAACATCGAAGACAATATGCTATTCTTAAGGGTATCTTTAGGGGTGTGTTGCGACATCCTCAGGCTGTGTCGCAATTGTAAACACTAAATTATATAGATTTTTTATAGATGTTTATATCACCTTTCTACTTAGAATTTATATTAATCTCGAGTAAAATTTAATTGGGTGATTTTTGTTCATATTGTGACAATGTGCATAATTTTAGTAAAGTATGCAATTTTATGGATTTATGTATTAAATTTTGCATCATTTAACTATGTTATGTTACATAGTAATTTTTGTGATTTAATTGTTTCAGTGGAACCATTGAATTAATAAGTGAGGGAGCTTATTTAAATCATACATGGACATGAGTTATACTCCACCTCAATTGGATGACAAAGACAACAAATTGAGTCAAGATAAGTAAATTTGATCCTGTTGAAGTAGTCTTGTTGAGAAGAGTAAGTGTGATAGTTATTTGGGTCATAAAACCATCCAAGTAGGGGGAAGCAGTCTAATTCGGCTAAGGCATCAAGAGAAACCCAAATTAGCTTTGGGATAATTAATTTGGAAGTCTCTGCACTTGTGAAAAAAATCATAAATTAGGCCCCAACTATTACACAAGAAACCATCCAACAGCTTACATGATTTATGCATGAAATCAAGCGTGAATCAAGAAACCACCAACCTTTTCCTCCACATTTCCGGGCTGACCAAGAAAGGGAGCATTTCAAGGATTCTCCATGCTATTTTGAGCAAACTCTCTAGCTATCCATCTATTTTAAATACCATCCCTCATTTCCCATTTCAGGCATCCCTCATTCATCTTTCAAATCACATTCCTCACATCTTTCTGTCATCTTTTCTTCCTCCTTTTCCATGCATTATCCGTTTAGCTAGCATTTTCCTTGAAGAAAACAACTCTTGGCAGGCCATCTTAAGGAGCATTTTGTGAAGGAGAAATCACGAGAATCAGAGGACACCATCACGATTGGTCTTCAAAGAATCACAGAAATCATCAAGAGTTTTTTCTTTCCTATTCTTTAATTTTGTTCTTAGTTATTCGAAATGTTTGCAAATTGTTGTGATGTTTTTCCATTGTCAATAATGACTTAATTTTGTTTAGCTAGAATAATTGCAATGACTGGATAAAATTCATTTAATTCATGTTTATATTGTTTTGTGCCTCATTTGTTCATGCTTCCAATTAAAATCATTATGTATTTCATGCATTAAAATATGTTTGAATGCATTAGAATTAGTTAGTTAATCCTAGTCAGATGATAACTAATGAACACGATAATTGGAAGGTGAATGCTTAATTTATATCCTAATCAGAATAAATTATGGGTTCGTAATAGATTAAGAGAACTTATTACCTTGCATAACTATAGGTTTATGTGATTAAATTGTTTCAAACTTAAACCATCCCTGTTACTTCACATAAATTCTAAAGAATCCTTATTTAAATTATGAAATTGGTTTATGCATATTTTTTTAAGTATATGATTCGATTGAACTTATATGAGATTCCCAATTAATGAATGATCGAGTTGCCATGGAATATCTTCCGAGCATTGTTTAACAAGATGAAACTGAATTAAGTGTTGTAATTATTCTAGCTTATTCATGTTATTATTGTTGAACTTGTGAAATTGCTGCTAAACCATCACATTGCATTTTATTTCATCTCATTTTCATTTAGATTTATTTGCATCTAGTTAATTAATTTAATTTTAAAATCTATCACTCCAAAATTTTTGTGTTTTCTTTACTAACTTGTAAACTCATAACTTTACAATTATTTGATTAATAGATATGGTCCCTGTAGAGACTATAACTCTTTTACTTACTTATTACTTGATAACGATTGTGTACACTTGCACAAACCTACACGTTACAAGTTTTTGGTGTTGTTGCTAAGGACTGTTACTTTAATCATTATTTGTGAAATTATTTCTTGAATTTGGTTTATTTATTTTTACTCTTTATTTAATTATCTTTTTAATTTTTTTTGTATTTTATTTTCAGGTGTTTATGAGCATAATTGAATCATCGATCTACTTTTTGTAGACCATGAAATTGAATGGACATTTTTGACAAAGTAGATGAGAAAGATTAACCCAAAGACAAGCCGTAGAGATGGAGCATGAAAATCAAAATGATGTTCAAGGGAATGGAGATGCTAGTGTTCGTAACCCAATCCTTAATGCTGATGATAGGGATCGAACTATAAGGTAATATGTTGTGCCACTTTTTAATGAATTAAATATGGGAATTAGGAGATTGAAGATTGAGACACCACAATTTGCATTGAAGCCTGTGAAGTTTCAAATGTTTCAAACAATGGGCTTGTAACAGCTCGATTTAGGGGCTAGTCGGAAAAGTGGTTTCGGGAAAACTAATTCGAGGTTGAAGAAAATTATTTTAATATTATTTTATGAGTTATAGCATGATTATATAGGTGCATGAAAATTTTGGTGCTTTACGTTTAGCGATTGCATGCTTAATTGCGAAAAATGACTAAATCGCATAAAGTGTGAAAGTTCTATTTTACAAGCTAAAGATGTCTAATAGCTATAGAATTTTAATTGGAGGTCCTTAAAGTTCAATTAACCCCTCTAGTAATGGTTGACCGGCCATAAGGGACAAAAAGATGTCAAAATAGTTCAAGTTGGTGGATTAGGTGATAAATTATCTAGAAATAAAATAAAATAAGGAAAAGAAAGATATCATCTTTTCTCTCCATCTTCTCCACCAAAAATACCAGCAAAATAGAGGTTTGAAAGCTTCAAATATTCAGCAAATTGTCCTCTTTGCAAGTAAGTGATTTTAGTGATTTTTCTTGATGATTTTTGTACTTTTAGGACCCTTGTATCATGATCTAGCTAAAGAGGGGACTATTTTACAAAATGCTTGAAAGTTTAGGGATTTGCCATAAGAGTGCTTATGTTGCTTGCTGAGTTTTTATGGAAGAAAATGAGTCTTGGTTGTTAAATAAACAACTTTTTTGAAAGGTGTTTCCATGAAAACACCTAAAAGGACCATTTTGCAAAGGTTATAAAATAGGTGTTAAATGTGAGAAATAATGAGAATTTGGAGTTGCTATAAGCTTAAAATGTATTTGGCTAGGCTTGATTGATAAGGAAATTTTGTGAAAATCAATATACGAGCCTAGGGGTAAAATCATAATTTTGTGAAAGTCGAAAGGCAAAATGGTAATTTTTGCCAAAAATGATTATTGAAATGTATTGGTTGATGTCATAATTAAATGATCTCATTTGCTATTATAGATCAAGAAGAATGAGGAATTAACCTTGACCGAGGAAAATGCAAGGTTTCGAACTAGATCGGTAAATTGGCCTATTTTGGTACCGAGGTAAGTTTTTGTGTAATAAATTCAACATCATGTTATTAAGTTTTAAAATGTTTGATATTAGTGAAGATGTATATTATTTCTATGAAATTGAGTAATGATGTCAAATGAGAAAATGATAAAAATTTATGATGTTGAAGTCCCGGTGGGACTAAGAAGTGAGAGGATATCATCATCAAGACATGAGATTGGTAAGGTCCCGTATAAGACCATGTCTGGGACATGGCCTCGGCACTGATTTGAGATCTCGTATAAGACCATATCTAAGATATGGCATCGGCATCGAATACAAAAATTGTATAAGACCATATCTGGGATATGGCATCGACATCGATATGAAATCCCGTATAAGACCATATCTAGGATATGGCATCAGCATCGATATGTAACCGTATGTAAGACCATATTTGGGATATGGAATTGGCATCGTGCTTATGTGTGTGATGATGATTGTGTATCCTCGGATTTTCTAGGTGATTCATCGAGATAAATAGTTAAGCTTATAATAGAGATGAAACTAGTGCTAAAGCTATGTGATAAAGTGATACAGGTACATGTGAGTATTCATGAGAAATGTTTACGATATGTGAAATGACATGTAATTGGTAAGAGTAAGCATGAGTAAGTTATGGCAATATGCTTGAGACCTTATGTTGTTATTCAATGCAATGGATGGATGACATTATAATCCTTTATGTTGCTATTTATTTCATGCAAACTTACTAAGATTTATGCTCACCTCTCTCATTTCCCTTTTCCTTGTAGTATCGCCACGCTAACTTGAGGATCTGAGACGTCGAAGTTTAGAATCACACTATCAAATTCTCCTTGGTATAGCAATGTTGTTTAATTTTGGGTATGGCATGTATAGGGACTTGGTTATTTTGTGTTATGTCATATTTGTTAGCCAATGTGTGGCTATTAATGTCATTAAATTCATTTTGTAAAGGGTCATTGGAAATTGGCCAATACTTGATAAGTTAATGTATCTAATGATGATGTAGTTCATGAAGAGCATGCTTGTGTTGATGTCTTGATTTTGAGTTCTTAGAAGTGCCTTATGGTCATGATGTATGCTGAATTGAATTGGTATAAGTGTGGTTGCTTTGTATGGTGGCAATTGGCTTGGTGGATAGCCATACAATTGTCCACACGGGTAGACACACGGACGTGTGTTTAGGCCGTATGTGACAAACGGTCAGCCCCATGGGCGTATTGATAGACCGTGTGCTAGGTTGGCAAGTCAAAATACCCAGTAATAAACACGTGGGCTGAGACTGTAATAGTCTGGTTTTGACCCTAGTCAGAATAGTGGTTTCGGGACCACAAATCTGAGTCAAAAAAATATTTAAATATTATTTTCTGTGCTTATAGTATATGAATTAGCATGTGTGAAATTTCAGAGAATTAATTTATCCGTTTGTGTGCTACATTTGATAAAAGGATTTAATTGTGGAAGATGCAAAATTTGCATGCTTTATGAAAAGGTACCTATTTGTCATGGCTTTATAAATATGGAGTCCTTATGCTGTTATTAAACCGAAAGGATTTTAAATGGACAAAAATTCCACATGATAGTAGATTTTAAATGATAATAAAGAGGCTAACATGGTAATTAGCTAAATTAGTAATGTTATAATAAAAAAACATTAAAATGATAAGAAAATGCTCATCCTTTTGTCGAAATTAAGGAGAAAGAAAAAGAAGAAAACCTAAGCTAGGTTCAGCCATTCTTGTGTATGATTAAGATCAAGAACTGAAGAAAACAAACTTAGATCGTGGGAAAACGATAGTAATTGAGTAACCGAGTTTGTTTCTGTTTATCCGAATCTGAGGTTAAGTCTATATACAAATAAATGTATTTAAATTGATATTTGAATGTTCATATGAAATTTTATCATGATGAATGTATATGAGATGATGAGTTTATGAAATCCGAAGAAGAATCGGTGGTATAACAAAGTCAGAGAAGTCCCGTAAGAACCTAGGAATATACAGGATTACATATGTCATGACATAGGTTTCCGATATGTGAGATCATGTAAGACCACGTCTGGGACGTTGGCGTTGATTCGAGATTTCGTGTAAGACACGTTTAGGACGTTGGCATCAATATGAGATTTACATATAAGACCATGTCTGGGACATTGGCATCGTATTTGATTCGTGTAAGACCCTGTCTGAGATAGTAGCATCAATATCTGAGTACATGTAAGACCACGTTTAGGAGGTTGGCATTGTACGATTAGTCCGAGTACTTTGAGTATCCTATTAAATTCTAAGTGGTTCAACGGGCAAGTCCGAGAAATGAATGTTTATGTGAAATATATAAATGATTCAGGTACGTTGGAAAGGTAAGTGTTCAAATGAGCTTACTAAAGTGAATACGTGTATAGATTTGATGAGATAATATGTGATATAAGCTTGAATGAGCTATGAGTAAAGTGATACATTGAGCTATGAAATGTGGGTAAGTAATGGCTAAACAAATGAGCCAAAGGATATGTGATAAATTCGCAAATGAGAAACATTAATGTTACTGTGTCAATGTGGCTATGAGCATTTTATGTTCAGTTTATTTGTATATGGCTTACTAAGCTTTTTGGAAAGCTTACTTTGTGTGTGTTTACTCAGTTTTACAGATCGTCAAAGCTACGAAAGGCTCGGGAATCATCGAGAATCATCACCACACTATCAAACTCTATATTGGTACTTTTGAATGTGAATATAGTTAATATGGCATGTATAGGCTAGTTGTTTTGGGATATGTTTAATATAAGTACATGGCCATGAGATATGGCTGGATATATGGTTGTGTTATAAATGACTAGTTATGTTCTATGAAGCAAGCTTTGGTATAGCTTGACAGCAAATGAAATGGTCATATGAATGGTAAGCTTATTCATGCAAATTGAGTATATGTATTTGATGAATGAAGATTATATTGAAATGGTAAGTTTTTGAATGAACCATGTTTGGAAAAGCTTGTGAATAAGTTGAGTTAAATGTTGCCTAAATTGGTATGCTTGAGATACTTTTAAATGCTTGGAAAATTTGATTTGTTTAGCATGAATTGAATTGATATGTTGCTTCTAGGGATAACCCAATGTGTGGGTGGCATTTTGGCTTTGAAAATGGCCTATAATTGCCGACACGGTCGTGTGGCTCGACCGTGTCCCTCGTGGTTGAATCAAAACAAGTCAAACTCAACCATAGGCAAGACACACTAACGTGTGACTGGCCGTGTGGTGCAAGTCAGTAGCGACCACGGGTGGTGGACAAGTCAATATGTATGCCCTATTTTGACACGGCTTAGACACATGGGCATGTCTGAGGTTGTGTGAGGCACACGGCCTACCCACACAGGCATGTGACCTCTGTAACTTTGAAAAATTTTTAAATTTATGAAATTATTGTATGAGTTCGGTTTAGTCCTGGCCCTATTCTAAAGCATGTTTGAGGTCTCGTTGACCTATTTAAGGGACGCTTTAATCCTATTGGTTCATTTATATTATGAAATGTCCGTAAAAGTTTTCGATTGTTCGGTAATTCCTCTTAATCCTAGGCCAGCGATGGTTACGGGTTAGGGGTGTTACATTTGATCGGTATCAGAGCTACAGTTTAGTCGATTCTCAGACTAACATAGCGTGTGAGAGTTTAGCTATACATGCCATATTATATGAAATGTGATAGTGTGATGAATCCTGACTTGTAAAATGTGTTTCCGTATAGTGATGGATCCCGAAAGAGCCGTAGATGACAATGTTGAAAGTAATACACCTGCTCCCGCTCAAGGGACAGCGCCATGTGATTCGAGACCGCCTGCTAGCAATCATGAGTGAGAGGCTAAGCAAGCCTTCTTCCAAATGATAAGTGAGTGGTTCACTCAGTTTGTAAGAAACAATCAGGTTGTTTCACAACCTCCACCCCCGCCTAATTCCCTTCAAACCCTAGTTGTGCCTCCAATTATGAATTTGAATTTGTTGAATAAGCCTCCAGTCGACAAAATTTGTAAGTATCGGGCTGAAGAGTTCAGGGCCACTAGTGAAGACGATGCCGAGAAAGCTGAGTTTTTGCTAGAGAACACTATCTAGGTATTTGACAAAATGTCGCTGAATCCTAAAGAATGCAAAAACGTGTTGTATCTTTGCTACGAGACACAACTTATCAATGGTGGAAGACCTTGATTTCAGTTGTTCTGAAAGAATGGGTCACTTGGGGTTTCTTTCAGTCTAAGTTTCGAAAGAAATATATCAGTCAGAGATTTATTGATCACAAATGAAAGGAATTTTTGGAGTTGAAATAGGGTCGCATGTCTGTCACCGTGTATGAAAGAGAATTCATGAGATTAGGTTAGTATGCTTGGGAATGTGATCGACCGAGGCAATAATGTGCAAAAGATTTGAAGATGGCTTAAATGATGATATCCGTTTGCTTGTTGGGATTTTGGAAATAAAAGAGTACGTTGTGCTTGTCGATCGAGCGTGCAAAGCTGAGGCACTTGGGAAAGATAAAAGAAAAGCTAAGTCTGAAGTCAGAGATGCGAGAAAGAGATTTGCAAGCAAATCATTTCAGTCTACTTCAAAGAAATACAGAGATGAGCATAGTCGTTCGAGAACTAATGTGGGACATTCGAATCTGAGAGATCAAGCTAGATCACAGTTGAATTCTAAAACTCCTGCTACTTCAATGGCCAGTGTTGGAAATGTCCGATTTGAGCGACCTGAATGTGAGCATTGTGGTAAAAGGCATCCGAGAAGTTGTAGATTGAATGATTGAGCCTGTTGCAGATGTGGATCGTTAGATCATTTCATTCGTGATTGCTCAGAATCTGTTGAGCAAGATATTGTTCAGAATCTGAGATCTGAGAATGTTTCATCGAGATGTAGATGCCCGAAATGCAAGAAATGTCAGTGGTAGTCAGAGAACTAAGAAAGATACTGTTGTGAGATCTGAAGCTAGAGTACCTGCCAAAGCTTATGCCATCCGAGCCTGTGAGGAAGCTTCATCTTTGAATTTTATAATGGATACATTTACTCTTTATGATACTTCTGTGATTGCATTGATAGACCCAGGTTGTACACATTTGTATATATGCATGAACTTAGTATCCAATAAGATGTTGCCAGTAGAGTCTACTGAATTTGTTATTAGAGTATCAAACCCCTTAGGTAAAAGTGTCCTGGTTGACAAAGTATGTAAGAACTGTCCGTTGATGCTTAGAGATATGTGTTTTCTGGCTGATCTGATGTTATTACCTTTCGATGATTTTGATATAATTTTGGGTATGGACTGGTTGACGTTGCATGATGCTGTCATGAATTGCAAAAGAAACACTATTGATTTGAGATGTTAGAATGATAAAATAATTCGGGTTGAGTCTAATGATTTGACTGGGTTACCTGCTGTGATATCTATGTTGAAAGCTCAGAGTTATGTGAAAAATGGTTACGAAGCTTATTTTGCTTATGTAATTGGCTCAAAAGTATCTGAAAAGAAAGTTGAATTAGTGCTAGTTGTTTGTGAGTTCCCTGATGTGTTTCTAGAAGAATTGTCGGGATTACCTCCAATACGTGAAGTTGAATTTGGTATTGATCTATTACAGGGAACAACTCCTATTTCGATAGCTCCGTATAGAATGGCACCAATAGAATTGAAAGAGTTCAAGTCACAGTTGCAAAAGTTGACAGATAGAGGGTTTGCAAGACTGAGTTTTTTACATTAGGGTGCTCCTGTTTTGTTTGTGAAAAAGAAAGATGGCACGATGAGAATGTGTATTGATTATCATCAGTTGAAAAAAGTGACTATAAAAAACAAATATCCACTGCCCAGAATTAATGATTTATTTGATCAGTTGAAAGGAGCCACCCTGTTTTCAAAGATAGATCTGAGATTGGGATACTATCAGTTGCGAGTAAAAAATTCAGACATTCCGAAAACTTCTTTCAGAACGAGGTACGAGCATTATGAGTTTTTAGTTATGCCTTTTGGGCTAACAAATGCTCTTGCTATTTTTATGGATTTGATGAACAGAATTTTTAGGTCGTACTTAGATCGATTTGTTGTTGTGTTCATTGATGACATTTTGATTTATTCACATGATGCGATTGAACATACTGAGCATTTTATGTTAAGTTTATTTGTATATGGCTTACTAAGCTTTTTGGAAAGCTTACTTTGTGTGTGTTTACTCTATTTTACAGATTGTCAAAGCTACGAAAGGCTCGGGAATCATCGAGGATCATCACCACACTATCAAACTCTGTTTTGGTACTTTTGAATGTGAATATAGTTAATATGGCATGTATAGGCTAGTTGTTTTGGGATATGTTTAATATAAGTACGTGCCCATGAGATATGGCTAGATAAATGATTGTATTATAAATGACTAGTTATGTTCTATGAAGCAAGCTTTGGTATAGCTTGATAGCAAATGAAATGGTCATATGAATGGTAAGCTTATTCATGCAAATTGAGTATATGTATTTGATGAATGAAGATTATATTGAAATGGTATGTTTGTGAATGAATCATGTTTGGAAAAGCTTGTGAATAAGTTGAGTTAAATGTTGCCTAAATTGGTATGCTTAAGATGCTTTTAATTGCTTGGAAAAGTTGATTTGTTTGGCATGAATTGAGATGATATTTTGCTTGTAGGGATAACCCAATGTGCGGGTGGCATTTTGGCCTTGAAAATAGCCTATAATTGCCCACACGGCTGAGCACACGGGTGTGTGGCTCGATCGTGTCCCTCGTGGTTGAAATTCAAAACAAGTTAGAATCGACCACGGGCAAGACACACGTGCGTGTGACTAGCCGTGTGGTGCAAGTCAGTAGTGACCACGGGTGAGGCACACAGGCTTGTCTACGGCCGTGTGGACAAGTTAGTGTGTATGCCCTGTTTTGACACAGCTTAGACATACGGGCGTGTCTGAGGCCGTGTGAGGCACACGGCCTACCCACACGGGCGTATGACCTCTATAACTTTGAAAAATTTTTAAATTTTTGAAAATTTCCGTATGAGTTCGGTTTAGTCCCAACCCAATTCTAAAGCATGTTTGAGGTCTCGTTAAGCTATTTAAGGGACGCTTGGATCCTATTGGTTCATTTATATTATGAAATTTCATAAAAGTTTCCGATTGTCCAGTAATGTCTCTTAACCCTAGGCTAGCGACGGTTACGAGTTAAGGGTGTTACAGAGACACGGTGGTGTGTCTCAACCGTGTGGAAGGCACGGCCATAGAGCATGGGCGTGTGCCCAGGCTGTGTGAAGTCTGCACCTAAAATTATGAATTTAATTCGACACACGGTCTAAGGACACGGACGTGTGCCTTGGCCTTGTGATCTTATTGAGATGTTGATGTCATAAACAGAATGTCAGGGTTTTCACACACGGGAGAGGACATGGGCGTGTGATGGACGTGTGAGGGACACGGGCTATGGACATGGGCGTGTGTCAGGCCATGTGAAAACCTCTGTAGGTTCAAAATGAAAAATAAAATCCACACGGACTAGGGACATGGGCGTGTGTGACCACAAGGTCTGCCCACACGGGCATGTCCCTCAACACACGGGTGTGTGGCCCTGCCTTAAGTAAAAATTTTCTAAGTGTTCAAAAGTTTCTGGTTCAGTCCCGAACTGTGCCAAATCCCTAATTTCTATGCACTAAAGTTGGTATGTATGAGTAGCACTTAGAATATTAATTTTGTGGTATTACCAGGTTTATTTGAAGTCTTAAGGATAGGAAAAACCATAGGGACAAAGTTAATTTTTGCCTTAGTGGACCCTAGTCTCAGGCTTTAGGCCTCTTAAGCAGGATAAAAGGAAAATAGGACACAAATGGGCCTATGGTCCAGTGGCAAGATGGCGTCACTTTGGGAGCTACAAGGTGGCGTGAAGAGGTCCAAGGTTCGAGCAGAGGTAAGGCATTTTGGGAATGTTTATTTTACATAGTGGACGGCCAAAGTTGGGTTGAAATGGAACTCTTTCGTTGGAGTGTTTGACTTGGTCTTGTGAGCTGATAGAGGAGTGATAGACCGTAATTATAACATATTTTAATCCTACATTTAGCCTAACCCCCAATTTACATGGTCGTACCTCATTAAAAAAGTCCGAGCACGGCTTGGCCACGATCTACACGGGTGTGTGCCATGGCCGTGTCTCTATCGCTGGAAAGAGTAATTTCACTCAGATTTGGATACTTAAGGAGAAAGAAACATATTTCAAAAGCCTATATAAACCCCTAGGTACCAGCTGAAAAGGGGGCGTTCAGCTAGGCTAAAGAGCCGAGCCGAAAAGGTCAGAGTTGTGGGAAATCACTCGAAGATAGCCAGTTGATCCATCTTAAAGAGCCAGAATTCTACTCAAGACGGTGAATCTCTCTTTCAATTCCTCCAGGGAGTTTTAGAGATTTCTTATGTTTTCTTTATCTTTTCTCTTGAGATGTTTTCTTTATTTGTTATGAACTAAACCCTTAAGATACCTAAAGGGGATGAAACCTATGATGGATCTTGTCATTGTTTTCTGAATTATATGATAAATACTTAGTTTCTTCTTAATTAGGTGAGCTTAATCCAAATTTGATGTACTTAGGTGGAGGAGGAATAGTCCCTACCTAGGAGTAGATCTAGCATAATTAAGCGGAGTTGATCGCACGCCTAGAGATAAGATGATGAGATTTTGTCGGATTAGGGTGAAACCTAATATGAGAGTCCATAGATCGATTTACTGCTATTCTAGGGGGTTATTATAAGAGAACGAGAGTTCCACTAATTAACCTAGGGTTAGACATTATTCACCTTGAGAGAGGGTTTAATATACGTTAGGGAGTCTTACGGATCAAACTAAGAAAATAAATCATATAGATCAGGGTTTAATAACAAGTGAAGTCTAGGTGGATTCTTCCTGAGGGTATCGTCTTAATCAACTGAGTTTTTCCTAAAGTTATTTTCCCAATTCATTCTTTTTGTCTTTGTGTCTTTAGCTTAGCAGTTCGATAAATTTAGATTAAATAACAACTTCATTTATTTTAGGCTAAATAATAAAAGGAAAGTTAGTATTAGTACTTTTAGTTCCCTTGGGTTCGATAATCCGGTCTTGCCTAAGCTATACTACTGTTTGATAGGTACACTTGCCTTTAATCGTTGTCAGAGTTAGTTTCCAGGTTCGATCATTCTTTTATAAATTTTAAAACTCTAATTCACAGCAATTAAGGAGTAAAATTCGGATGAGATGGAAGGATTATCAGAGAGAAAAGTTAGGAGATGAGAAGTGTGGATGTGATGGTACCGAATGGGGCTTTGAGGGAAGCAAGTTTCGACTATTGGCTATAAAAGGAGGGTGTCAAATCCTTTTGAGAGGTTCTTGGAAATTTTGTTTTTCTTCCCCTCAACCGAATTCTTCCATTTGCTGAAAAAAAAGAACCCATCATTCTTTTTGCCGAAAATTCCTATTAGTGTTGTGTTCTTTTTCTTTCTCTGAAAGCTGAATACACCTTTATATCATATAGCCCTACTTGTGCCGATTCTTAGTTATTTCTTCTTCATCACAATCGATTGTTACCCACTTTTGGTCAAGTTTAAAAGCCGGATCTTGTCGGTAGCTATCTAGGCTGCAGGATCAAATGAGGGTTTTCGGTAAGTATTTAGTTAATCTTCTTAGTGAGTTTTGTTAGAAGCCGAAGGGCTATCTAACCTCTCTTTGTCGTTAACTTTGTATTAACAAAGGTAAGATTTAGAGATCGCAAAAGTGGTAGGTAAGGATCGTTAGCAAGAGGTAAGTGCACTCGTCTCGGTTGTGTTTTAGTAATGACCGAATGTAATGTGGCTTATAGGGGTGACTTAGGAGGAATATCGGTCACTTGATTTTGACAATATATGTTTAGGTGCAGATCTAGAGGATAATCGCAAATAGTAGAAAAGGAAGGGCTACTAGAACGTGTGGCACACGGTAAGGTTATGGTAAGGTGTTAGTTTCTGATAAAGTATATATTAAGCCATGATTAATTGTTAAGTGATGTCGATTGTAGGTTGGTGATTAAGGGGTTTACAGCACGCGTGGTTACCAGGTGTTTACAAACACTACACACGATATCGGCAACACCGAAAAGCCGAAAGTGGCTAAATGGGCTTGCAGAACTTGTGGGCCCAAAACGGCAATGGTTGATATGTGAGCATGAATAATGAATTGGCATGAACGCTTGTATGATTGGATCATAATTGAGCCCAATGGGCTATAAGAGCATAAAATTGGTTTAATGGGCTATATGACATGAAATGGGCTTAATAGGCCTTAAGCGATTTTAGGAATATATGTTAGGGTTTAGTGGACTCTAGGCCTAGTTTGACAAACTCTTGAATAACATAAAACTCTTGTAATAATCAAACATGTCTGTGGACAAGTCAACAGGTTAAGGTGTGGCAATGGACATATGCATGTCTAGGATTGGATATAGGGAGAGCTTGGTACTTAAGCGGTCCTAGTAGCCCACCTCCTCTTTTCTGGTATCCTACCTGGTGCATAATGTCTATTCACTTTAGCCACGAGGACTTGTTGATGGGCCAAATTTCATAGTTAAAACCCGACAGGCAAGAAATTACGAGGATACCCTTAAAGGGTAAAATAACGAATATACCCCTGTAGGGTAGAACGACTAGAATACCCTTATGTGATGAGTATGATTTTTATGGATGTTACTCATGTACTTGTTGCAATCATAAGATAATCTGTTTAGGATGCATATGGGTGGGAAATCATGGTACGGAGGAAAATTTTGAGGATCGCATAGTCGCTTGACGACCGTGGATCCACCGGTGGCTTTAAAGCCCATTAAATGATTAGCAGCTTTGCTGCAACGTTGAGTTATGCTGCTGTTGGTGCTACCTTTGGAGTGTAGCGGAGGGATGGGTCGATTTAGAAATCCCCACAGGTGCATAAGGTTGGAAGGGAAATGGTGTATAGCGGATGGATTTTTGGGGAGGGTTTTGCATAACCTTGTTTCCATATGAAATGATATGAGGTCATTGTGGGTTAAGGCCCAAGACCACCGATTGTGATAGGGCTTAGGCCCAATGTGATAATTGTATATTGTATTGAATGCCAAGGGTTGTACACATTGAGTTTCAAAACTCACACCCTTTTATTTGATGTTTCAGGTGATGCACAGTAGACAGTTTGACGTAGAAGGGGACTCAGAGTTGGCCATATTGCAAGTGATTTAGACATTTTGTTACTTTATTTCGTATAAAATTATTATTTTAAACACTTTATTTCCGTTGGGTTGTAATAAGGCCTTGTAACTCTAAATTGATTTTACTTATGGGTTTTATTATTACTGTTTATTTATTAAACTTAATTAAATTTCTTAAGATTAAACATGATTTTCAAAATAACTCATCACATGGACGTTTTATTAAAATATGGGCTTTTTATCTTAACTTAACAAGATTAAAGAGTTTTTGGGTTTCTAAACCTCAAATCTGAGTTTTCCGCTAAACAAAGTCGTTTTGAATTTTCTTTTGATGTGACATCGTCAGATTCGACCGTAGCATCTGGGCTGGGTTTGGTGGTGTTACACGAACCACTTTGTAAGTACGTTTAAGGTACCGTAGACCTATAAGAGGAACGTTATGAATTCGAATGAAAAGTACTAAGTTGAAACGAAATTTTATGGCCCAGTGTTATATGATTGAGTAAGTTAAGTCTGGTAATGCCTCGTACCCGGTTCTGGTGTTGATTATGGGTAAGGGATGTTACAGGGCTTATTAAGTGGAATGCTCACAAAGGATCCACACCTTTACCTTCGACTATTTATGGAAGTGAGTGATTCCTTTAAGAGAGCGGGTGTAACCGAAGATGCATTGAGATTGAAGTTGTTTTCGTACTCATTGCGAGATCGAGCATGAGGATGGCTTAATTCGTTGCCACATCATTCAATTTCAATATGACAAGAATTAGCTGAACACTTTCTAGTAAAGTATTTCCCTCCTAGCAAAAATGCTAATTTTGGAATGAGGATGGCTTAATTCATTGTGAGATCGAGCACGAGGATGGCTTAATTCTTTGCCACAACATTCAATTTCAACATGACAAGAATTAGCTAAACACTTTCTAGTAAAGTATTTCCCATCTAGCAAAAATTCTTATACGAGGATGATGAATCCTTATACGAGGCATGGGAAAGATTCAAGGAGTTACTTCTTAGATTCCCTCACCCCAAGATTCTACATTGCATCCAACAAGAGAATTTTATAATGTTCTTAACGAACACACAAGGTTAGTGGTAGATGCTTTTGTAAATGGTGCTTTCTTGTCGAAGTCTTATAATGAGGCTTACTAGATCATCGAGAGAATAGCCAGTAATAATTACTAGTGACCGACAAATCGAGCAGCTTTAGAAAGACGAGTAGCTAGAGTACATAAGGTAGACGCCCTCACTTTACTCTCAACCCAGGTATCTTTTATCTCTTCAACGTTGAAATAGTTTACTACTAATGGTTTAAATCATGTTACAATTTAGCCACTGAGTCACTTTGATGTTATTTTCCTACATATACTATGGGGATGGTCATTCTTTCAAGAATTGTCCATCATACCCTGAGTCTGTTTACTACATAGGGAATCAATACCAAAATAGAAGTGGACAAGAATCACAATCCAACTCCTATAATCATTCATGGCGAAACCATCCAAACATTTATTAGAGCAACCAAGGAGCTAGATCAAACAACAACTACATGCAGTATAGATAAAATTAAACTAAAGGGTTTAATCAACATATTTAGAAGCCACCACAAGCTGAACCGTCCAACAATTTGGAGAACTTTTTGAAGGTGTACATGTTGAAGAATGATGCCTTAATCCAAAGTCAAGCAGTAACACTGAAAAATCTGGAGAACCAAGTGGGTCAATTAGCTACGGAGCTTTGTAATAGACCGCAAGGAACCTTGACGAGTGACACAGAAAATCCAAGAAATTTGGGTAAGGAACATTGCAAAGTAGTTGCTTTACGAAGTGGAAAGACTTTTGAACCCAAGGTAGTTGAGGTTGCAGATGGGCCTGCCAATGAAGAGGAAAATCAACTGACAGTTGAAATTTTTGCACTAAAAAAGCTAGATTCTACAAAGTCTAAAGAGGTAAAATCTAAACTAATGAATTCTGAGAAACTAACACATTCTTTAAATGCAAATACAATACCCTAGAAGAGTTGTCCAGTCCAAGCCAACGTTCCTTCACCTCTATATCCTCAAAGACTCCAGCAACATAAATAGAAATAAGAGGTGCAATTCAAGAAGTTTTTGGATGTTCTAAAGTAGCTTCAAATAAATATACCATTGGTAGAAGCCTTAGAACAAATGCTTAACTATGTCAAGTTCATGAATGTCATTTTGTCCAAGAAGAAGAGGCTTAATGTGTAATACCTCTAACCCGTATCCTTCACCGATTTAGGGTTATAGAGTATTACCGTACAATTAGAAATATTTAAACTTAACATCATTCAATAATATAATTACATCGTAACCAATCATATACATACATATTGTCCCTAAATCGAGCCTTTGAGGCCCTAAAAATATCTTAGAAACAATTCGGAATCAATTTGAAACCGTTTGAAAAGTCTAGGAAAAAGTCACAAAAAATTTGAAATAGGGGTCACACGGTCATGTGGCCAAGTCGTGTGCCTCACACGGCTGAGACACACGGCCGTGTCCTAACTCACCCCGTGTAACTCTCCGAGTAGGGTCACATTGTCGTATCATGCGCACGTGTGCCAGGTCATGTGTTAGGCCGTGTAACTCACTGGCTTGCACCCTAAATAAATCATCATATGACACATGGCCGTGTCGCCAGGCCGTGTGTCTCACATAGCTGAGTCATACGCTGGTGTCTTAGGGTGCATGGACCCAAATTTACATAAAATCAAGCCGTTTCCATGACCAATACATGCATAAACATTTAGACCAATTGTAACAGTCCGATTTATACCCTAGTCAGAATAGTGGTTTCGGGACCACAAATCTGAGTCTGTATAATATTTTAATATTATTTTTTTGTGCCGTTAATATGTGAGTAAGCATGTGGTAAAATTTTGTGAGCTAATTTATCTGTCTGTGTGTTTAATTTGACAAAAGGATTGAATTGCATTAAATGTGAAAGTTGTATGCTATATGTTAAGGTGCCTATTTGTTATGACTTTATAAGTGTGAGGACTTATATGGCTATTAAACCACTATTTTGTTAGTGGATGGATATGGACAAATATATCTTTAATGCATGGTTGTTTTATTTATTAATTGGAAGGTTAATTTAGTAAATGAAATAATAGTAATGTTATAATGAAAATAGCATGATAATAAGCCATTATCATCCTTCACCTAGCCGAATATTGAAGGAAGAAAAGAAAGAAAACTATCCTAGGTTTCGGCACTTGCAAACTTGAATTAAGGTGAGTTTTGACTTCGATTTTTGATAATTGCTATGTTTTTGCAATCGTTGCTTTGTCTACTATCAAGCCCATGTCTCAATTTTGTGTATTGATGAGGTTTGTGAGATATGCCATTGATGATATGTTGAGCTTTGTAATGAATTTAGTTGTTAAATGAAAGATTTGAGCTAGATGAACATACTTTGTTCTTGAATTTTTGATGAGTTTAGCTAATTAGGGCTAAATTGAGAAAATAGTAATTTGAGGGACTAAATTGTAAATTTGATGGAAAATATGGGCTTGTATGTGATGTATGAACATTCGGATAAGCATGAGTATCTAATGATTTTGTGAATTTGATGTTTTGAGAAAAATAAACTAAATTGATAAATTGTGCAAATATGAGGATTAATTTGTAAATAGCCCTAAATGTGTGTCCTTGGGTTGAATTGAATGAATTAGTGAATAAAAGGATTAATTCTGAATATGTTTAGATCAAGAACCGAGGAAAATGGACTTAGACCGCGGGAAAGAGAAAGTGATCGAGTAGCAGTTTCCGTTTCTGTTAAATCAAATCCGAGGTAAGTCATATTGTAAATAAATGTAATTGTATTGAATTGAGCATATTCATATGACTATTGATGTTAATGAATGCTTACGAGATGTTATGTATATGAATTCTAAAATAAGGTCGATATAATGATAAGTTTGAGAAGTCCCGTATGAACTTAGGAATACAAAGGTATCTATTCTGTTTTATCCTGTAAGACCACGTCCGGGACGTTGGCATTGATTTGATATTCGTGTAAGACCACGTCTGGGACGTTGGCATTGATATGAGCTTTACGTGTAAGACCATGTCTGGGACATCGGCATTGTATTGATTCGTGTAAGACAACGTCTGGGACATTGGCAACGATATGAGCGTTACGTGTAAGACCATGTCTGGGACATCGACATCGTATTGATTCCTGTAAGACCCTATCTGAGACAGTGGCAACGATATTCGATTACATGTAAAACCTCGTCTGGGACTTTGGCATTGTACGACTATTCTGAGTTTCTGTGTATCCTATTAAATTCTGAACGGTTCAATGAGCAAATCTGAGCTATGAACAATTACGTGAATGTATATTCATTTCAGGTACGTTTGGTATGTACACTAAGTGTGTATAAAAGGTAAGTACCTATATGACTTTGATTTGAAGAAAAGTATGATTGAATATGAGAACAAGAATGAGATGCAAGAATGATTATGAAAGAGTTATGTATATACATATGATTCTTGAATGGATGAATGTGGCAATTGTGGCCAAGTATATGAACCAAAGCAAATATGTGATAGTTTGCTAAGTGAATGTTATGTGCCAATGTACCTTATGCATATATGCCTTTTATGTTAAGTTTATTTGTATTATGACTTACTAAGCTTTTACAAAGCTTACTCTCTGTGTGTGTTTTCTCTGTTTTATAGGTCGTCAAAGCTACTGAAGGCTCGGGACCGTCAAGGATTGTCATCACACTACTAAACTCATTTTGGTACCCTTTGGAAATGTATATAGCTAGATATGGCATGTATTGGCCAGTATTTGATATAAGTGTGTTATATGAATTTAGCCATGTGATTTGGCTAGTTATGAGTTGAGAATTTGCTTGAATGAAAGTGATATGTGAAGTATGAATTTTGGCATGGTTAGTTGATATATGAAATTGTCAAGTTTTGACTAGGCAAATGAAAGATTTATGCTTGTGATGAGATGAGTTTTAGTCTTTCTAATTTGGATGGTTATTTTGGTATTTTCTTGGTTGCCAAATAGGTATGAGATGTCTTGGTGATTTTGATTGTAAGTAAGACCCATGTGGGTGGCATTTTGGCCTTGCAAATGGCTTTTGCCACACGGTTTTGGCACACGGGTGTGCCTAGTGACCGTAGGACAAAGTAAGTAGCTAGCATAAGAGTACACAGCCTTGCCACACGGACATGCTTAGTAGCTGTGTGTTTTTCAACAGGATTGACCACGGCCAAAGTACACAGGCGTGCTTGGTGGCCGTGGAGCCAAGTTAGTTTCGACCACAGAGAGGACACACGGGTGTGTCTAGCAGCCGTGGGAGGCACACGGCCTACCCACATGGGCGTGTAACCCCTGAAACTTAGAAAAGTTTTAAATTTCTGTAAAATTTTGTATGTGTTTCGGTTTAGTCCCAACCCGGTTTATAGCATGTTTTATGTCTTGAGGACCAACTAAGAGGACATTGTGCAATATCCAGGATTTAGGGCTTGTGCATTTTTGCTTAAATATATGTGGAAGCATGCCTCTGTGTGTTTTGAATGTGTTTTATGAATTTTTAGAACTTTAGAGTGTAGGTGAATGCCTTAGAAATTATTTGATTTTAAGTTTTAAAGGGGAGCTAAGCCTGAGAGGCCTTAAGAAAAATTGTAAGGGAAATTAGACATAAAAATCAACTTGGTAAAGTGGCAAGGAGGCGCCACTTAAAGCCTCTGTAAGTGACGCCACAAGCAAGGTAAAGGGCCTAGGTTCAAGAAACAAGTGGCGCAAATAGGAGTTTTATTTTGCAGCAAGGATGAGCAGTGGTGGACGGCAATGGGACACTTGATGGATGAGGATTAGACTTGGTCATGATCACTCAAAAATTCGGCTAAGAAAAGGAGATAATTAATTGATTTATTTGAAATATTTTGAAGGGGTAAAGAAGAGAGGAAGTAGGAGAAAAATGAGGAAACTGATAAGGGGAGAAGAGTTGGCCGGCCTAGGGACTCCCTTGATGGCATTTTCGGCTAGTAATAATGGGATAGGTGTGCTGAAATTTGTTCTCTTCTCATCTTTCTCATTTGTGCCGAAAATCCCAAAGAAATCAACTTATGTCCTTTTTCTTTTTCTTCCTTTTTGCTACTCACTCTCATAAGCCAAAACTCATCAAACTACATTCTCTTCTTCTTTTATCAAAGGCCGAATATCCCTCTCTCAAAATCCCATCATTGCTGATTCTTCCTAAAGCCTCATACTCTTCCTTTTCTTTCCCTTGTTGAAGCCAAATCTCCCTAAGTGTTCATCAACCCGAATCTATAAGCCTTTTCTATTTTCTTCCAAGCCGAAAGTTCTTTTCTTTGTCACCATTGGAACCGATTTCTTCTAAGCACCAAGAGCAGATTAATCTTGCTCATCTAAGTCGATTTCTTCTGCAAGTTCTTCTTGTCGACTTCTTGAAGGTGGTTGACCATTTATGTTTTGGTCATTCGGTAAGAATCTCTTTTTAAGTTGATCTCTTCCTTATTCTTTTCTGACGACTGAAAAACAAAGATCTAATCCCTCCTATTCTTCTTGGCCAAAACCTTGAAAAGGGATTTCGGGATTCTGTTATTATCGACTACAAGGGAGGAGGTCTTCGGGATTTCAAGATCTACGGTAAGCAAGTGTGGTTTAGGCCGAAGGCCATTTATTGTGTGTAAATGTTAGAATTGGATCTAACATATTCTTATAGGAATTTGGACAGCACCAAGAGCAAGGGTTAATTTCGGGATCTAGACAATCAAGGTAAGGGAATATGAATATTCGGCCAAGGCCATATTAAGTGTTAGTGTCTAGCCGATTCTAACTTTGGTTTTTAGGGAGAGTATAAGCTGTTTCGATATATTTTCGGGATTCAGTAAAAATGATAGTAACCAGGTGTGTAGCCCTTCACTAATTCCTAATAGATCTATGGTATTACTATTATGAATGTGTTAATTGAAAGTATGAAAGATGTGGCTAAAAGTACCATTCAATGGTACAGAGTATTCAGGTACGTAAACCTACTACTACTATGTTAATAGTGCATGAACAATGAATATGACATATATGAGAAATAGTTACGAATATGAAATAAAGTATATGGCATGATATTTGCATGATTTGTGCGACGCATGGGGCATATGGGTGATTATGAAAAGGGGAAGTGATATGGTGGTTTTTACCACAATATCTGGTGACTCATGTCACATAATCTGAAAGTGGCGACTTATGTCACGTATTATTAACTGGTGACTTTGTCACATTATCTGGTGGCTATGCCACAATTTATAAGGGCGATGCGCATGTCGTCTGCAGTGACTGCCTTCGATGGTGTGTAGCGGATGTAGGGTCGATTTAGTAATCCCCACGATGTGATTGGTTGGTACGAGTGATGTGTAGAGGATGGTTATTTAGGTTTGGGTTCTAGATTGCATCATTGACTATATTTGTTATATATATGATTTGTTATGCCTAAATCGTTGGGACTTTGTGTTGGTTGTTACACATTGAGTCTGTTGACTCACCCCGTTGTGGGATATCTTTTCAGGTGACACTCAGTAAATGGACCGGGTCAGCAGGGACTTAGTGGTGGCCAATGCTCAGCTCAGTAGTTATTTTATTTTGAGACTTTACAATTAAGTTTTGGATTTAATTTGGGATTTGTTTTGATGTAATAAGGCCATTACTATTAGACTATTTTATGCATGCATTTTAATTGATTTATTAAGATACGATTATTATTTCAAGATTAAACAACTTTTCCTTAAAATAAATTTTTAAATGTTTGGCACCTAAACACAAATGATTTTTAATTTAAAAAAATAAACTCTAAAAACTCGGCAACACTTTTAACTTATAGTTTTCAAATACGAAGCTAAAGTTTTAATTAATTATAGACTTCCATAATGACACCGTTTTCAATTCAATCATAACACAAATCAATTTCTTTTCAAAATGACCCAAATTTTTCGAGCTAACAAACAAGCTTTTGAAATGTTTTACTCGAGGAGCATGCCAGATCTGGTCGAGACTCATGGGCCGGGTTTGGGGTGTTTCACATTGTGGTTGAGGTTACTATTAAGTTGTTTGACATTTCTGTAAACGTTTCCGATCAGTTCGGTAATGCCTTTAACGCTAGTTCGGCTACGGATACGGGTTAAGGGTGTTCTATTTGGTTGGTATCAGAGCCCAGTTTTAAACTCTCGGCCTTGGGTTTAAAGCGCACAATGTTTTTAAAATTAAGCCCAAACAAGTTTTGTGAAAAATTTTGTGAAAATGAGCAGGTTTTTTGGTATGGCACCTAAGTCTCCGACCCGAAGTCCACCAGGTAAGTACCCCTAACTATTGTATGAATTATTGTATGATTGGGATGTGGGTATAACGGGAACGTAGATTAGTATATTAAGTTATTGAACCCTAGGATTAGCTTACTTCAATATGTAATTACATAAAGGCACAAGGCCTAATTAAACAAACCTGTGAATAAGTCGCCGATTTAGGGTGTGGCAACAATTGTGCGCATGTCTAGGATTGGATTCAAGGAGAGCCTGGTATTTAAACAGTCCTAGTGACTCACCTCCTCTTCGCTTGAATCCTACCTGGTGCGTAGTGACGGTTCACCCTAACCAAGAGGACTCATTCACAGGCTAAACTCAATAATTAAAACCCGAAAGGGACTAGCCATATTTCTATAAAAACCTTAGTTTTAAAATCACCAAATTACCCCTTTGATTTGTAAAAACTCTTTTATAAAATTTTTCTGAAATATTCTCGATTTACGAAATTACCCAAATATCCCTAGTTTGTAAAAAAATTACTAAAATACCCTTGGTTTATAAAAATTACCATATTACCCCCGACTGTTATTAAAATATTCTTACTTTACAAAAATACTAAGAATCCCTAATTTTTTTGAAATATCAAGATACATTGATTTGGAATTTACCAAAATACCCCTATAGGACAAATTACGAAAATACCCCTGGGTTTGGAACGAACGAAGATATTCGAGTGGTGAATGTGTATAGTAGATACTATTGAATGAATGTGTTACTCTAAACTAGGATAGAAGACTTGGAACGAAAACTTTGAAATGATTGAAAGCAATGCTACTAAACTTCTTTTCATAAAATTGTTCGCGGATAATCAGTGGAACAAAATACTAATGCATAAAATTTCTTAAATCAGATTAAATCGCGATCGTAGATATAAGTTCTAGGGGACGTGGTCGTAATATGCGAAAGCGTGGTAGAGGTAGAATGACCATATCGGAACCCGTTAGGTCTGGTCAAGGGTCCGAAAATAAGGTACCACCACCCCCACCACCAGCTGCCGGAGTTGAGCATCAGGATCAGATAGGGGATGATGCAGTATCGCAGGTGGTGCCACGGGTTCTTGAGATGGCGGCTAGAGCAGGTGGAGGTATGGGAGCTTGGAAATCTGTACCCGAGCGACACCGAGCCAATGGAGCTGAGGTATTTCGTGGTGTGTCCGGTGTGGCACCCAGTACGACTGAGTATTGGTTAGAGGCGACCGAGCGAATCATGGATGAGCTGGATCTGACTGCTGAGGAGAAACTGAAGGGAATGGTATCGCTTCTCTATGATGAGTCATATCAATGGTGGCTCACAGTTCGGGATGGTGCTACAGTTGAGGATCTCACTTGGGAGTATGTTAAGGCGGCGTATCAGAAGAAGTATATTAGGACTAGCTATATTGATTCGCAGAGGAAGGTATTTCTAGGGCTGGTGTAAGGGAATAAGTCCGTAGCAGAGTACGAAGCGGAATTCTTAAGGTTGAGCCGGTATGCTCGAGGGATCGTGGCTACGGAGCATGAATGATGTGTTCGGTTTGAGGACGGACTGATGGATGACCTGAGGTTGTTGATAGCTCTACAGCAGGAGTGGGAGGTTGCCGTGTTAGTGGAGAAGGCTAAGGTAGCCGAAGGGATTAAGGACTCTGTGAGACAAAATACAGATCAGAATAGGCAAAAGAGCGGTTTTGGATCAGCAAGGTCATCTAGGAATGTTCAAAAGAGGCCTAGAGTTGATGGGCCGCGAGGTCAGCAGGTTGTTGCAGGAGGGCAGTATCATACTTGTGCTCAGTGTGGAAAGATGCACCTAGGAGAGTGCTGGAAGAAGACAGGGGGATGTTTCAAGTGCGGGTCTAAGGAACACATGATTAAAGACTGTCCTATGAAAATCGATGGGAGCCGACCAACAGGTTAGGGTTTTAATCAGGCTAGAAGAGGTGGACAACAGCCACCGCGGGGTCGTGGTCCGATTGGTAGAGGTAATGGTTCTGGAAGAGGACGTGGAACACCGGGCAGAGGTGATGGTAATACAGAGGCAAGACAGCTGGGTCTGGTGTATGCAGTTGGCCGGAGGGAGGATGGAGACGCACTGGACGTCATAACCGGTATGTTCCTTATAGCTGGCAAACCTTATCTTGCTTTAATTGATGTTGGCTCGATCCATTCTTATGTTGCATGTAGAATAGTTGAAACACTAGGCATAGCTTCTTAACTGTCTGACAGGGAGATGACTGTAGTAAGCCTGTTAGGTCAAACTGTAGTAGTGAACAAGATATTTCGGAATGTACCTCTAGAGATTCAGGGAGTGATATTTCCTGCTGACTTGATGGAACTACCTTTCAGAGAATTTGATCTCATACTTGGCATGGATTGGCTAGTGGAACATCGGGCTATATTGGATTGTGCAGCTAAGCGAATAGAGTTAAGGACCTCAGAGGATGAGGAGATAATTATGATAGGAGAAAGAAGAAACTACTTATCTAACGTAGTTTTAGCATTAAAGGTTGATAAGATGGTTCGGAAAGGGTGCAAGGCATTTTTGACTTTCATCAGTGCGTTGGATGTAAAAGAAGAGGGAGTTAGCGGAGTTAGAATAGTAGGGGGATTTGTAGATGTTTTTTCGGAGGAGTTACCTGGGATACCCCCGGATAGGGAGGTGGAGTTCGGAATTGACTTACTGCCAGGTACAGCTCCTATGTCAATCGCTCCATATAGAATGGCACCAAAGGAATTGGTTGAGCTCAAGGCTCAAATCCAGGAGTTGCTTGATCGTGGGTTTATTCGACCCAGTGTGTCTCCATGGGAAGCACCGATCTTGTTCGTGAAGAAGAAGGACGGAACTATGCGCATGTGCATAGATTATCGTCAGTTGAATAAGCTGACCATCAAGAACAAGTACCCTTTGCCAAGGGTAGATGACTTGTTCGATCAGCTTAAGGGGGTAGCGGTATTCTCAAAGATAGATTTACGGTTGGGATATCATCAACTTAAGGTGAAGGAAGCAGATATCCATAAGACAGCTTTTCGGATAAGATACGGGCATTCTGAGTTCTTAGTAATGCCGTTTGGATTGATGAACACCCCAGCCGCGTTCATGGATATGATGAATCGGGTCTTCCAACCTTACTTGGATCGGTTCGTCGTTGTGTTCATCTACGACATCCTAGTGTATTCCAAGTCTGAGGAGGAACATGATGAGCATCTCCGGATAGTGCTGCAGGTGTTAAGGGAGAAGAAGCTATATGCCAAATTCAGTAAGTGTGAATTTTGGCTTAAGGAAGTTTCATTCTTAGGGCATGTGGTGTCTGCAGACGGGATAAGGGTGGATCCTCGGAAGATTGAGGCAGTGTTAGATTGGAAACCACCTAAGTCTGTGGCTGAGGTTAGTAGTTTCTTAGGATTGGCAGGCTACTACAGAAGGTTTGTAGAGGGGTTTTCATCAATAGCCGCACCTTTGACAAAGTTGTTGAGCAAGGAAGTACCTTTCATATGGTCAGATAAGCAACAGGAGAGCTTTGAGAAGCTTAAAAGGGTTTTGACTAAAGCTCCGGTTTTGATTCAACCTGAGGCAGGGAAAGATTTTGTGGTGTACTATGACGCTTCTCATACAGGATTGGGATGTGTATTGATGCAGGACGGGAAGGTAGTTGCTTATGCGTCTCGACAATTGAGGCCACATGAGGTGAACTACCCGACGCATGATTTGGAGTTGGCGGCAGTGGTCTTTGCTTTTAAGGTATGAAGGCATTATCTGTATGGAGAAAAGTCAATGATCTACACACACCATAAGAGCCTTAAGTATCTGCTGACTCAGAAAGAACTGAGGATAAGGAGTTAAGGTAGAGAATTCTTCAGGAATCGCATAGTAGCTCTTATGCTATGCATCCTGGGGGTAATAAGTTGTACAGAGATCTACGGGAATAGTTCTGGTGGCCTGGTCTTAAGCGGGAAGTTACAGAATTTGTAGGGAAGTGCTTGACGTGTCAGCAAGTCAAGGCTGAACACCAAGTTCCTTCAGGATTACTTCAGTGGATAATGATTCCGCAGTGGAAGTGGGAGAGAATCACCATGGACTTCATTAGTGGGCTTCCCCTTACGCCTACTAAGAAGGACTCGGTATGGGTGGTAGTGGATCGATTGACAAGGTCCGCGCATTTCATATCAGTGTGGGTTGACTATTCACTGCAGAGGTTGGTGAAGTTGTATGTGGCAGAAATTGTAAGGTTGCATGGAGTTCCGGTATCGATTATTCCGGATAGGAATCCAAGGTTTACGTCTCGGTTTTGGAAAGCACTACATCAGGCTTTAGGCACCAGACTAGATTTCACTACGGCATTTCATCCACAGTCGGACGGTCAGTCGAAGCGAGTGATCCAAGTGTTAGAAGACATGCTGAGGGGCTGTGTGATAGACTTCTTAGGAAGTTGGGAAGAGTATTTGCTTTTAGCGGAATTTGCATATAATAATAGCTATAAAACCAGTATTCGGATGGCACCGTATGAAGCGCTGTATGGACGGAAGTGTTGCACTCCTACGTGTTGGTCGGAATTAGGGGAACGTCGAGTTTTGGGTCCAAAAATTGTGGCAGAATCTGAGGAGAAGGTTGAGGTAATTCAGGCACAGTTGAAGGAAGCATCCGGTAGGCAAAAGTCATACACAGATCTTAAGTGCAAGGAAATAGAGTTTGCTGTGGGAGATCAGGTGTTTCTTAAAGTATCACCATGGAAGAAGGTTATGAGATTTGGTTGCAAAAGGGAAATTAAGTCTCAGGTTTATAGGACCTTATCGGGTATTAAAGCGAGTTGGACCAGTGGCATACCAATTAGAGTTACCTCTGGAGTTGAAACAGATGCACGATGTATTCCATGTTTCTATGTTACGTCGTTACCGATCAGATCCATCTCATATAGTGCCAGTTGAGGAGGTAGAGCTGAGACAAGATTTGTCCCACGAGGTAGAGCCGATTCAGATCTTGGAGCGAGATGTGAAGGTATTATGGAGGAAATCAGTTCCTTTAGTCAAAGTGTTATGGCGTAATCACGGATCGGAAGAAGCTTCATGTGAGCCGGAAGAAGCAATGCGACAACAATACCCTAACCTATTTTAGCCAAGTAATTTTAAGGTCGAAATCATTTTAAGGGGGGTAGAACTGTAATATCCAGGATTTAGGGCTTGTGCATTTTTGCTTAAATATATGTGGAAGCATGCCTGTGTGTGTTTTGAATGTGTTTTATGAATTTTTTAGAACTTTAGAGTGTAGGTGAATGCCTTAGAAATTATTTGATTTTTAGTTTTAAGGGGGCGCTAAACCTGAGAGGCCTTAAGAAAAATTGTAAGGGAAATTAGACATAAAAATCAACTTGGTAAAGTGTCAATGAGGCGCCACTTAAAGCCTCTGTAAGTGACGCCACAAGCAAGGTAAAGGACCTAGGTTCGAGCAACAACGGGCGCAAATAGGAGTTTTATTTTGCAGCAAGGATAAGCAGTGGTGGACGGCAATGGGACACTTGATGGATGAGGATTAGACTTGGTCAAGATCACTCAAAAATTCGGCTAAGAAAAGGATATAATTAATTGATTTATTTGAAATATTTTGAAGGGGTAAAGAAGAGAGGAAGTAGGAGAAAAATGAGGAAACTGACAAGGGGAGAAGAGTTGGCCGGCCTAGGGACTCCCTTGATGGCATTTTCGGCTAGTAATAATGGGATAGGTGTGCCGAAATTTGCTTCTCTTCTCAACTTTCTCATTTGTACCGAAAATTCCAAAGAAATCAACTTGTGTCCTTTTTGTTTTTCTTCCTTTTTGGTACTTACTCTCATAAGCCAAAACTCATCAAACTACATTCTCTTCTTCTTTTATCAAAGGCCGAATATCCCTCTCTCAAAATCCCATCATTATCGATTCTCCCTAAAGCCTCATACTCTTCCTTTTCTTTCCCTTGTTGAATGAATCTCCCTAAGTGTTCATCAAGCCGAATCTATAACCCTTTTCTATTTTCTTCCAAGCCGAAAGTTCTTTTCTTTGTCACCATTGGAACCGATTTCTTCTAAGCACCAAGAGCCGATTAATCTTGCTCATCTAAGTCGATTTCTTCTGCAAGTTCTTCTTGTCGAGTTCTTAAAGGTGGTTGACCATTTGCGTTTTGGTTATTCGGTAAGAATCTCTTTTTAAGTTGATCTCTTTCTTATTCTTTTCTGACGACTAAAAAACAAAGATCTAATCCCTCCTATTCTTCTTGGTCGAAACCTTGAAAATGGATTTTGAGATTCTGTTATTGTCGACTACAAGGGAGGAGGTCTTCGGGATTTCAAGATCTACGGTAAGCGAGTGTGGTTTAGGCCGAAGGCCATTTATTGTGTTTAAATGTTAGAATTGGATATAACATATGCTTATAGGAATTTGGACAGCACCAAGAGCAAGGGTTAATTTCGGGATCTAGACAATCAAGGTAAGGGAATATGAATATTCGGCTAAGGCCATATTAAGTGTTAGTGTCTAGCCGATTCTAACTTTGATTTTTAGGGAGGTGTATAAGCTGTTTTGGCAGACTTTCGGGATTCAGTAAAAACGATAGTAACCAGGTGTGTAGCCCTTCACTAATTCCTAATAGATCTATGGTATTACTATTATGAATGTGTTAATTGAAAGTATGAAAGATGTGGCTAAAAGTACCATTCAATGGTACAGAGTATTCAGGTACGTAAACCTACTACTATTATGTTAATAGTGCATGAACAATGAATATGACATATATGAGAAATAGTTACGAATATGAAATAAAGTATATGGCATGATATTTGCATGATTTGTATGACGCATGGGGCATATGGGTGATTATGAAAAGGGGAAGTGATCTGGTGGTTTTTACCATAATATCTGGTGACTCATGTCACATAATCTGAAAGTGTCGACTTATGTCATGTATTATTAACTGGTGACTTTGTCACATTATCTGGTGGCTATGCCACAATTTATAAGGGCGATGCGCAAGTCGTCTGCAGCGACTGCCTTTGATGGTGCGTAGCGGATGGAGGGTCGATTTAGTAATCCCCACGGTGTGATTGGATGGTACGGGTGATGTGTAGAGGATGGTTATTTAGGTTTGGGTTCGGGATTGCATCATTGACTATATTTGTTATATATATGATTTGTTATGCCTAAATCGTTGGGACTTTGTGTTGGTTGTTACACATTGAGTCTGTTGACTCACCCCGTTGTGGGATATCTTTTCAGGTGACACTCAGTAAATGGACCAGGTCGGCAGGGACTTAGTGGTGGCCAATGCTCAGCTCAGTATTTATTTTATTTTGAGACTTTACAATTAAGTTTTGGAATTTGTTTTGATGTAATAAGGCCATTACTATTAGACTGTTTTATGCATGCATTTTAATTGATTTATTAAGATACGATTATTATTTCAAGATTAAACAACTTTTCCTTAAAATAAATTTTTAAATATTTGGCACCTAAACACAAATGATTTTTAATTTAAAAAAGTAAACTTTAAAAACTCGGCAACACTTTTAACTTATAGCTTTCAAATACGAAGCTAAAGTTTTAATTAATTATAGATTTCCATAACGACACCGTTTTCAATTCAATCATAACAGAAATCAATTTCTTTTCAAAATGACCCAAATTTTCCGAGCTAACAAACAAGATTTTGAAATGTTTTACTCGAGGAGCATGCCAGATCCGGTCGAGACTCGTGGGCCGGGTTTGGGGTGTTTCACATTGTGGTTGAGGTTACTATTAAGTTGTTTGACATTTCTGTAAACGTTTTCGATCAGTTCGGTAATGCCTTTAACGCTAGTCCGGTTACGGATACGGGTTAAGGGTGTTCCATTTGGTTGGTATCAGAGCGCCAGTTTAGTGGATTCTCAGACTAATGTAGCGTGTCAGAGTCTATCTAAACATGCCATATATCTAAATCGTGATAGTGTGATGAATCCTGACGTATAAAATGTGATTTTTGTATAGCAATGGATCCCAAAAGAGCAGTAGCTGACGACGTGGAAAGTAATGCACCTGCTCCCGCTCAAGGGATAGCGCCCTCTGATTTGAGACCGGCTACGAGCGGTCAAGAGGGAGAAGCTAAACAAGCTTTCTTGCAGATGATGAGTGAGTGGTTCACTCAGTTCGAAAAGAATAACCCGACTGTTTCGCAACCCCGCCCCCGCTTAATCCCCCTCAGATATCCGATACACCTCTGACTGCAAATCTAAATCCGTGGAATAAGCCTCCAGTTGACAAGATCCGCAAGTATGGGGCTGAAGAGTTCTGAGCTACTAATAATGATGATACTGAAAAGGCTGAGTTTTGGTTAGAAAATACTATTCAAGTATTCGATGAAATGTCTCTTACTCCGGAAGAATGCATAAAATGTGTTCTATCATTACTTCGAGATGCAGCATATCAATGGTGGAAAACTTTGATTTCTGTTGATCCGAAAGAGTGAGTTACATGGGACTTCTTCCAGATCGAGTTCCAGAAGAAATATATCGGTGAGAGATTCGTTGATCAAAAATGAAAGGAATTTCTCGATTTGAAACAAGACCGTATAACTGTTACAAAATATGAATGAAAGTTTGTGAGACAGAGTCAGTATGCTTGAGAATGTGTATCATCTGAAGCTATAATGTGAAAAAGATTCGAAGATGGTCTTAATGAAGATATTCGCCTATTAGTCGGGATATTAGAAATAAAAGAGCTCGTTATACTCATTGATTGAGTGTGTAAAGCTGAGGCACTCGAGAAAGATAAAAGAAAAGCTGAGTTTGAAGCCCGAGATACGAGGAAGAGATTTTCAAGCAAATCATTTTAGTCTGCTCCGAAAAGATTCATAGATGATCAAAGTCATTCCAGAGATAATGTGGGACATTCAAACAGAAATCAAGCTAGATCACAAATGAGTTCCAAAACTCCAGTAACTTCAGTGGCCAGCGTTGGTAATATTCGATTTGAGAGACCTAAATGTAAACATTGTGGGAAAAGGAATCCGGGAAGCTGTAGATTAACTGACAGAGCTTGCTTCAGATGTGGATCACTTGATCATTTTATCCGTGATTGCCCTGAGTTTGTTGAGCCAGAAACTGTTCAGAATTTGAGATCGGATAACGCACCTGTGAGAGGAAGACATTCGAAGAGTGTAAGAAACATCAGTGGTAGTGAGAGAACTACGAGAGACACTGTTGCAAGATCTGAAGCCAGAGCACCTGCCAGAGCGTATGCTATTCGAGCTTGTGAGGAAGCTTCATCACCAGATGACGGATACTTTTACTCTTTATGATACTTCTGTGATTGCATTGATAGACCTTGGTTCTATGCATTCGAATATATGCATGAATTTAGTATTCAGTAAGACTTTGCCTGTAGAGTCTATTGAGTTTACTATAAAAGTATCGAACCCCTTAGGTAAAAGTGTCCTGGTTGACAAAGTATGCAAGAACTGTCAGTTAATGTTTCGAGATATCTGTTTCCCTGTTGATCTGATGCTTTTGCCATTTGATGAGTTCGATATCATTCTGGGTATGGATTGGTTGACTTTGCATGATGCTGTTGCAAATTGTAAAAGAAAGACTATTGATTTGAGATGTCTGAATGATGATTTGAATGATGAGATTGTTCGAGTTGAGTCTAATGATTTGAATGGATTGCCTGCTGTGATATCTGTTTTGAAAGCTCAAAGTTATGTGAAAAAGGGTTATGAGGCATATTTTGCTTATGTGATTGATTCGAAAGTGTCTGAGAAGAATTGTTTGTGAGTATTCTGGTGTGTTCCCTGAAGAGTTACCGGGTTTACTTCCGATTCGTGAAGTTGAATTTGGTATTGATTTACTGCCTGGTACTACACCTATATCGATAGCTCCGTACAGAATGGCACCAACAAAGCTGAAAGAGTTAAAGTCACAGTTGCAAGACTTAACAGATAGAGGGTTTGCTAGACCGAGTTTCTCACCTTGGGGTGTTCCTGTTCTGTTTTTGAAAAAGAAATATGGCACAATGAGAATTTGTATCGATTACCGTCAGTTGAATAAGGTGACCATAAAGAATATATATCCGTTGCCCAAAATTGATGTCTTATTTTCCAAGATTGATCTGAGATAGAGATACTACCAGTTGAGAGTGAATGATTCAGATATACGGAAAATTGCTTTTAGAGCGAGGTATAGACATTATGAGTTTTTAATTATGCCATTTGGACTAACCAATGCTTCTGCTATTTTTATGGATCTGATGAACAGAATTTTCAGACCGTTCCTAGATCGATTTGTGGTGGTGTTCATAGATGACATTTTAATTTATTCACGTGATGAGGCCTAACATACCGAGCATTTGAGAATTGTGTTGCAAACTTTAAGAGAAAAGAAATGGTACGCGAAATTAAGCAAATGTGAATTCCAATTACACGAGGTTAGTTTTTTGGGACATATTGTGTCAGCTTCTGGAATCCGAGTGGATCCGAGTAAGATTTCTGCTATTCTGAATTGGAAACCTCCGAGAAATGCATTTGAAGTCCGTAATTTTCTGGGTTTAGTGATAAACCGTAATAGTAACATACTTTAATCCCACATTTAGCATACTTTTGGATGATTTATCCCTTGATTTATGTAAAAAGGTGCTCTTAATCCTTTCTTTTCATGTCTTATACTCAAGAAAGCACCCTATGATAGAAAGAACAAGAAACGGGCCTAAAACAGACCAAATAGGGCCAAAGAGGAAATCAACAGGGCCTGGACTTAAGCCCACACGGCTGTGCCTCACTAATCAACTAGAACACGGCTTGACCCCGATTTACACAGTCGTGCCTCATTAAAGAAATCCGAATACGGCTTAAAGACTAGTCACACGGGCGTGTGACAAGGCCGTGTCCCTGTCACTAGAAAGACGGATTTCACTCAGAAAAGGATACTTAGGGGCAAAGAAACCTATCTCGAAAGCCTATATAAACCCCCTAGGTGTATCCTGAAAGGGGGGCGGCTAGCTAGGCCAAGGAACTGAGCTGAAAAGGTCAGATTTGTGGGAAATCACTCGAAGATAGCCAATTGATCCATCTCAAGAAGCCGAAATTCTACTCAAGACGATGGAACTCTCCTTCAATTCCTTCAGGGGGTTTTAGGGATTTCTTATGTTTTGCTTTATCTTTTCTTCTGAGATGTTTTCTTTTACAGTTATGAACTAAACCCTTCAGATACCTGAAGGGGATGAAACCTATGATGAATCTTGTTATCGTTTTCTGAACTATATTATAAATACTTGATTTGTTCTTAATTATGTGTGTTTAATTCTTGTTTTAATATTTCGCGGATATTGATTCAAGTATGATGTACTTAGGTGGTGGAGCAAAAGTCCCTGCCTATTCATAGATCTAACATAATTACAACAAAGTTGTTCGCGCGCCTATAGATAGGGTGACGAAATTTTGCCGGATTAGGGTGAAACCTAATATGGGAATCCATAGATCGAGTTAATGCGATTCTAGGGGTTTTAATTAGAAAGAGATTTTAATTAATCAACCTAGGGTTAGTCGTTATTCGCTTCGAGAGAGGGTCTAATGTACATTAAGGAGTCCTATGGATCAAGTCAAGTGAATAAATCGTCTGGTTCAGTGTTAGATAACAAGTGAAGTCTAGGTGGATTCTTCCTCAGGGTATCGTCTTAATCAACTGAGTTTTCCTCAAGTTATTTTCCCCAATTCATTCTTTTTGTCTTCGCGTCTTTAGCTTAGCAGTTAATTAAAATTAGATTAAACAACAACTTCACTTATTTTAGGCTAGATAATAAAAAGAAAGTTAGTATTAGTACTTTTAGTTCCTTTGGGTTTGACATTCCGGTCTTGCCTAAGCTATACTACTGTTCGATAGGTGCAGTTGCCTTAAGTCGTTGTCAGAATTAGTTTCTAGGTTTGATCATTCTCTTTTTATAAATTTAAGCCTCGACAACCACGATCAAGTTTTTGTAGCCGTTGCCGGGGAACTAAATTATTAAGAAAACTCTATTTTTATTACTCTAGCCAATCTTTTTATTTCTATTTTTATTTTTATTTTCCACAATTTACTTTTATTTTTAGTTTAATTTATAATTTTGCTAAATTTTCTTTCTTTCTTTTTCCTAGCAGGTACCTCTAGTTTATGACTAGGAGGAACCCGAAAGGACCGCTAGTATACAACAGTGATATTGAAGCTATTGTTCAGAATCGCAGAGAAATTAGGCGAGCCCTAAATTGCACAGAAGAAGGGCGAGAAAGCAGATCCAATCCTACTGAAGGGATGGATGAGAATAATCCACTACCACAAGATGTGGCAGAAAATAATGCTCCACGTACTACGTATGATTATGCTGAACCTCATTTAACAGAAGCAGAATCAAGTATTGTTAGGCCTGCTATAGCTGCTAATAATTTTGAATTAAAGCGTAACACTATACAAATGATTCAACAAATTGTTCAATTTGATGGTTTGCAGGACGAAGACCCAAATACTCATATAGCTAATTTTTTAGAGTTCTATGATACCTTAAAAATAAATGGCGTTTTTGATGATGCCATACGTCTTCGGTTATTTCCCTTTTCATTAAAGAATAAAGCCAAACTGTGGTTAAACTCGTTACCACAAGGGTCAATCACTATATGGAACCAAATGACTGAAAATTTTTTATTTAAATACTTCCCACAGGCCAAAACGGCCAAATTACGGAATGATGTCTCTTCTTTTGTGCAGATGGATTTAGAGACATTATACGACGCATGGGAGAGATACAAGGATCTCTTGAGAAGGTGTCCGCACCATGGTTTACCTTTGTGGCTCCAAGTCCAAACTTTCTATAACGGTGTAAACCCCTCAATGAGGCAACTAATTGATTCAGCCGCTGATGGAACCCTGAACAATAAAACTCCTAAAGCAATCTACGAGTTTATAGAAGAGATGTCACTGAATAACTATCGGTGGCTAGTTACAAGGACAAAACCAACAAAATCAGCCGGAGTTTACAACCTCAATGCAGTGACCATGCTATCAACACAGATGGAGATAATGAATAAAAAGATTGATAGTTTGTGTTCTTCGCAGGTACATCTAGTAATGCAGTGTCTCGAAAGTGGAATTATGGTGAATCCTGAGTACCCACCCTACCAATCGGGCACAGAAAGCGAACAGATGAACTATATAGGTAACAATTTCAAATCTAATAATAACCCCTATAGTAATAATTATAATCCAGGTTGGAGGAACCAACCAAATTTTTCATTGGGAGGTCAAGGAAATCAAAGACAACAAGCTTCTTAAAATTTCCAAAATCAGCCCTATCCACAGGAAAAGAGGCCAAACCTCGAAGAGATGTTGACAAAATTCATGGTAGCCACAGAGAACCGTCTCCAAAAAAATGAGACAACGCTCGATAATCTACAAGCATCAATCAAAGGGATTGAGAGCCAAGTTGGAGAACTTACTAAGTCAGTTGGACAACTTACTAAGATAGTTTTAGAAATTCGAATAGAGATTTTCGAACGACTGCGAGGGTGTCTACCAAGTAACGCGGAGATTAACCCAAAGGAGCAAATCCAAGCCATCACAACTCATGATAGTATAGGGTTAGATGAACCCAATCCAATACAAGAAAATGAGGTAAAGGAACGAGAAGTTGAGGTAACACAAGAAAAGCCAAAACTGGTAATCAAGGAGTACTAGCCTCGCATTCCTTATCTCGAAGCAATGAAGATAGACGATATAGAGGAACAGTTCAGTAAGTTTCTTAAACTTTTAAAGAAATTACATATTAACTTACCTCTTATTGAAGCTCTTTCGCAGATGCCAGATTCGAAGAAATTTTTAAAATAGCTCTGGACGAACAAGCGTAAATTAGACGAGGATCCACATGTGGAATTAAACGCAGTATGCTCAGCAATGCTACAGAATAGACTACCGTGAAATTTAAAAGATACAGGGAGTTTTACAATTCCATGTTTAATTGGTTGACTAACTGTTGATAATGCCTTAGCTGATTTAGGGGCAAGTATAAATGGCATGCCTTATAAAATGTTTAAACAACTAGGTCTAGAGAAACCCAAACAAACTAGGATGAGCATTCAATTAGCTAATAAAACTGTTAGAATTCCTAGGGGTATTATCGAAGATGTTCTTGTAAAAATTGATAAATTCGTTTTCCCAGTAGATTTTGTTATCTTAGACATGGATGAGGATAATTCGATTCACCTAATTTTAGGAAGACTCTTTTTAGTAACTACTAGAACAAAAATTGATGTTGGTACAGGAGAACTCATACTTTGTGTAGGTGACAAATCGATCAGTTTACAAGCTCTTGACTCGGCCAGGATAACAATCGATGAAGGTGAGAAAGTAAATTTAGTTGATAACCAAGTCGTTTAATTTTCACCACAGGAAACACTACAAGGTTATAAACCTGAGCCGAATCATGGACTCCATGCCAACAAAGAAGAATTACATTAGGCATGAAGCCTTAGGGTCGACGAACTAGAAGAGTGGAAAACACAATTCAAAGAAGAACCGGAATCACATGGAGTAAAACCGAAAGAGCCCCCAAAGGAGCTAATAAGAACATCAAACCACTTCAAAATAGGAGACCAGGTACTGTTATATAAAGCAGATCCTTGCATCACCTCACTAGACCTGAACATAAACAAGGAAATCCCTTTTGAGGTACGCAATATCTTCCCATACAGAACAGTCAAGGGGAGCAATTCAACATTTGACACTCTTAAGGTAAACACTTCTCGACTCAAACTTTATAGTGAAAAAAGAACTGAAAGCTTGAGGGAAGATATTCAAACTTTTAAACCACCCTGATTTTTGCAAATACGAGGAAAGTCTAGCTTAAGACTATAAACAAGTGCTTCTCGGGAGGCAACCTGAGCACTAACCTAATTTATTTTCACATTTTTTCTTTCTTTTCTTTTTTTCTTTCTGAACACCTAGTGTAAACTAACCAAAAGTGCAAATTTCCAGACCACATGATCTTGCACATGGCCATGGCCATGACCGTGTGGAAGTACAGAATCTTCGTACTGACACAGCAGAGGCGGTACCAATCAAATCCCAATTAATTTCTAAAATCACGGACCCAACCACCCCACCACGGGAATCAACAAAACGCCACAGTCGTCCGATGCGTCCGTGGACGACACTGACTTATCACCAGCGGGCGTGGCAATCTGCAAAACGGGCATGGGAGAATCAACACGCTTAGACACACGGCCGTGCGAAGTGGTCATGTGAATAGACACGCCTTCGGTACACGGGCGTGGGAAAGCATCAGACTGTAAAACTCTATTTAAACCCACCCCCTCCACATTATTCTCATATACTTTCCACCTCTTTTCTTCCTTTTTCCTCTCAGAATTCTCCCCTCTCCATAACAAAGTCTCTATTCTCTTGAGCTACACATAACCATGTCGAAGAAGTGGAAGAAGGCAAGCACAGTCTCCCTCATGGAGACCGATATACATAAGTTCATACCGGCCGCTTCATCCAAACAACAAGCCAAGGGTCTTTGAGACAATTTATCTTTCGTTTTATTTTTACCTTCTCCTTTGTTTTCCTTCTCTTTGAAAATCTTATGCTTAATTTAGTTTAACTTATTTTACTTTCTTAGTGTCAAGTTCAAAAGGCTGCTTGGGAATCACGCCACTTCCACCACCGCCAGCACCTCCATAACTTTAGAGGTCACACCCACCTCGCGAACTATCCAACAATAAGGACTCTTCGGTCCATTTTTATTTTCTTTTAATTTTATTTTACTTTATATTTTCTTTCTATTTTTCCTTTCTTTTTTATATATATTTCGTTTAATTTGAATATGTCTTCATAATCCCTGGCTAATTCTTCACGAGCTCCCCAATTTCTTCATCTAGCGCAGAGCTCGATAGTAGCAACTACCCCTCCGGGAAACCATACAAATTCAGGAAGTTTCACCTCTCCCCTTCTCTTTTGATTATCTCTTAAATGTTATTATCTATCTTTGTACATTGAGGGCAATGTACAACTTAAGTGTGGGGGGGTGAATAGTTATTTTGAGAAAATGCCAAACTTTCTGCATTATTCTCAAATCCCTGAATTTAACCTTGTTCTTAAGTGACTTTCTCATATTACTGATTAGGATGAAATTTTTGATGATATATGATTTTTATTGATATATTTTAGAGTAAGTCATTGATAATTGTACATTGATGATTAAATTTGAAGAATACTAGAGAATCAAGCATGATAAGTCTAATTTTCTGAATTAAAATTTTTAGGTTGTCTACCTGAATCTGAATGTTATCTTGAAATTTGAAATTTACAAGGTTGATATCAAAACACCCATAATTTTTGTGAGATTTTGAGCCGTATAGAGCATATACTCTTTTTCTTCCTCATTTTATTGATTATGAGTGTGTCAACACTGAACTATTATTCTAGAACTTGCCTCGGTTATACATGTTGAGACCACACCTATGATTTGATATACAGAGACGATAAAGGCACCTAAGTTTTAACCCACTCACCCCACTAAAAAGCCTACCCTCATAATTAACCCCTAGTGAACCTCGTTTAATCCTAACAACCCCCTTTTTTTTTACTCACCCACTAATATTAACCCAAAACCCTTTGTATTTGTTATCACCATTCCTTTTTAACTACCCTTTTTGTCGAGATTTGTTTTTGAACAGTCTCCTAACTATGTTCTATATTTCAGTTGTAAAAGTTCTTTCTTATTATTATAATGACTTGTTCTTAAAAAAAAACTAAGTATATTCATTATTAGTTTTGTGATTAGGTGAGCTTACACATTAAATTCCAATTATTGAAGAAGCTCGTATTATTAGTATTATTAGTTTTCAATTGATGTAATTATTTAGGATTAGTTCATTTTCTAGTTAGGTAATTTGTCAGGTCAATCTCGATTCTAACCTTCTAATCCAGCCTTTATCCATACCCTTAAATAGCCCCATTACAACCCTGTAAAGACCTTTTGATTTGTGTATCATCTCATTTTACAGTGGTGGAGATTTGATTTTCATGCAAGCCTATGGGATTAACTTTTCATGTTCGACTTATTGAGTGCTTAATTTGAACCTTAAACACTTTGAGTGATTTGAGTGAATATTTAGTGAGGATGTCAACTCTTGTCGATTTTGAATCAGAGGTAACTATTCAGGTAAAGGGAAACGCCTATGTTTTCATGCTATAAATGTATGACTTTGATTGTTTGAATCTTTAGGACTCTTTGAGTTGAATTATCCATGTATGAATTATCTTTGAATTATGATAAAGCATGATTGATGAATTTTATGAATCATGGAAAGATCATTTTAATTGTATGTTGAGAATTTTGCTTGAGGACAAGCAAAAGCTTAAATGTGGGGGGTATTTGATAAACCGTAATAGTAACATATTTTAATCCTACATTTAGCATACTTTTGGAGGATTTATCCCTTGATTTATGTAAAAAGGTGATCTTAATCCTTTCTTTTCATGTCTTATACTCAGGAAAGCACCCAAGGATAGAAAGAACAAGAAATGGGCCTAAAACGGAACAAATTGGGCCAAAGAGGAAATCGACACGGCCTGGACTTAAGCCCACACAGCCGTGCCTCACTGATCTACTAGAGCACGGCCTGACCCCGATTCACACGGCCGTGCCTCATTAAAGAAATTCGAACACAGCTTGAAGACTAGTCACACGGGCGTGTGACATGGCCGTGTCCCTGTCGTTGGAAAGACGAATTTCACTCAGAAAAGGATACTTAGAGGCAAAGAAACCTATCTCAAAAGCCTATATAAACCCCCTTGGTGTATCCTAAAAGGGGGCGGTTAGCTAGGCCAAGGAGCCCAGCCGAAAAGGTAAAATTTGTGGGAAATCACTCGAAGATAGTCAGTTGATCCACCTCAAGAAGCCGGAATTCTACTCAAGACGGTGGATCTCTCCTTCAAATCCTTCAAGGGGTTTTAGGGATTTCTTATGTTTTGTTTTATCTTTTCTTCTGAGATGTTTTCTTTTATAGTTATGAACTAAACCCTTCAGATACCTGAAGGGGATGAAACCTGTGATGAATCTTGTTATCGTTTTCTGAACTATATGATAAATACTTGATTTGTTCTTAATTATGTGTGCTTAATTCTTGTTTTGATATTTCGCAGATATTGATTCAAGTATGATGTGCTTAGGTGGTGGAGCAAAAGTCTCTGCTTATTCATGGATCTAGCATAATTACAGCGGAGTTGTTCGTGCGCCTAGAGATAGGGTGACAAAATTTTGCCGGATTAGGGTGAAACTTAATATGGGAATCCATATATCGAGTTAATGCGATTCTAGGGGTTTTAATTAGAAAGAGATTTCAATTAATCAAACTAGGGTTAGTCATTATTCACTTCGAGAGAGGGTCTAATGTACATTAGGGAGTCCTACGGATCAAGTCAAGTGAATAAATCGTCTAGTTTGGTGTTAGATAACAAGTGAAGTCTAGGTGGATTCTTCCTAAGGGTATCATCTTAATCAACTAAGTTTTCCTCAAGTTATTTTCCCCAATTCATTCTTTTTGTCTTTGCGTCTTTAGCTTAGTAGTTAATTAAAATTAGATTAAACAACAACTTCACTTATTTTAGGCTAGATAATAAAAAGAAAGTTAGTATTAGTACTTTTAGTTCCTTTGGGTTCGACATTCCGGTCTTGCCTAAGCTATACTACTGTTCGATAGGTGCACTTGCCTTAAGTCATTGTCAAAGTTAGTTTCTAGGTTCGATCATTCTCTTTTTATAAATTTTAAGACTCGACAACCACAATCATTTAGCTAGTTATTATCGTCGATTTGTAAATGGATTTTCAGTGATAGCTACTCCGTTGACTAGATTACTTCAGAAAGATGTTAGATTTGAATGGTGGGATAAATGCCAGAAAAGTTTTGATCAGTTGAAAACTCTGTTAACAAAAGCTCCAGTGTTAGTACAGCCAGAATCGGGTAAAGAATTTGTTATATACAGTGATGCTTTGTTAAATGGTCTGGGATGTGTTTTGATGAAGGAAGGCAAAGTTGTAGCTTATGCCTCGAGACAATTGAAGCCTCATGAAAAGAATTATCCGATGCACGACCTTGAGCTAGCTGCGATTGGGTTTGCACTTAAGATTTAGCGCCATTATCTATACGGTGAGAAATGTCATATGTTTTCAGATCATAGAAGTCTGAAATATCTGATGACTTAGAAAGATTTGAACTTGAGTCAAGGAAGATGGTTAGAGCTGTTAAAAGATTATGAGCTCGTGATAGATTATCATTCGGGTAAAGAGAACGTTGTTGCTGATGATTTCGAGTTGTTAATGATTGCTTGAGATTCCGAGGTTGTATCTGTGCTTCGAGAAATCCAGAGTTGATTCAGTTAATCCTGAGTGAAACACATAACAGTTGTCTATCTGTTCACCCGGGAAGTACTAAAATGTACCATGATTTGAAGCGACATTATTGGTGGTCTGGTATGAAGCGTGATATCTCTGACTTCGTTTTGAAATGTTTAATCAGTCAGCAAGTCAAAGTTGAACATCAAGTTCCGTCTGGGTTGCCACAATCGATTCTGATTCTCAAGTGGAAATGGGATAGAGTGACAATGGATTTTGTTTCTGGTTTGCCTCAGACTCCGAGAAAGAAAGATGCGATTTGGGTCATAGTTGACCGATTGACGAAATCTGCCCATTTTATTTCGGTAAGATCTAACTATTCACTTAATAGATTAGCCAAGCTTTATATTTCTAAGATTGTTAGATTGCACAGGGTGCCACTATCCATTGTATCAGATAGGGATCCGAGGTTTACATCGAGGTTCTGGAAGAAATTGCAAGAAGCTTTAGGCACGAAACTGTATTTCAGTACAGCTTTTCATCCACAAACAGATGGTCAATTCGAGCGGATCATTCAGATTTTTGAAGATATGTTAAGATGTTGTATACTTGAGTTTAACGATGCATGGGAACAGTATCTGCCATTGATTGAATTTGCATACAATAACAGTATTCATTCAAGCATCAAAATGGCACCTTATGAAGCTTTGTACGGACGTAAATGTTGTACACCTCTGTATTGGACCGAGCTCAGTGAAAATATGCTACACGGAGTCGATTTAATAAAAGATTCAGAATAGAAAGTGAAACTGATCTGAGATTGTTTGAAAGCAGCATCTGATCGTCAGAAGTCGTATACGGACTTGAAAGATATAGAATTTGAGATCGGTGACAAAGTATTTTTGAAAGTGTCTCTGTGGAAGAAAGTACCTTGATTCGGGTGTAAAGGAAAGTTAAGTTCGAGGTTTATCGGACCGTATGAGATCATTGAATGTGTTGGACCCGTTGCATATAGATTATGGTTACCTTCTGAGCTAGAAAAGATACATAATGTATTCCATGTTTCGATGCTTCATAGATATCGATCCGGTACGTCACATGTAATTGCGCCGTCTGAAATTAAAATTCGATCTGATATGTCTTATGAAGAAGAACCAATCCGTATATTAGCTCGGGAAGTAAAAGAGTTGAGAAATAAGAAAATTCCATTAGTGAAAATACTATAGAATCGACATGGAATAGAAGAGGCTACATAGGAGCCTGAAGATTCAATCAGACAGCAATATCTAAATCTGTTTAACGGTAAGATTTGCGGGGACGAAAATCCCTAAGGGGGAGAATTGTAACAGTCCAGTTTATACCCTAGTCGGAATAGTAGTTTCGGGACCACAAATCTGAGTCTGTATAATATTTTAATACTATTTTTCTGTGCCGTTGATATGTGACTAAGCATGTGGTAAATTTCCGTGAGCTGATTTGCCTGTCTGTGTGTTTAATTTGACAAAAGGATTGGATTGCATTAAATGTGAAAGTTGTATGCTATATGTTAAAGTGCCTATTTGTTATGACTTTATTAGTGTGAGGACTTATATGGCTATTAAACCACTATTTAGTTAGTGGATGGATATGGACAAATATATCCTTAATGCATGGTTGTTTTATTTATTAATTGGAAGGTTAATTTAGTAAATGAAATAAAAGTAATGTTATAATGAAAAATAACATGATAATATGCCATTATCATCCTTCACCTAGCTGAATATTGAAGGAAGAAAAGAAAGAAAACTATCCTAGGTTTCGGCACTTGCAAGCTTGAATTAAGGTGAGTTTTGACTTCGATTTTTGATAATTTCTATGTTTTTGCAATCGTTGCTTTGTTTACTATCAAGCCTATGTCTCAATTTTGTGTACTGATGATGTTTGTGAGATATGCCATTGATGATATGTTGAGCTTTGTAATGAATTTAGTTGTTAAATGAAAGATTTGAGCTAGATGAACATACTTTGTTCTTGAATTTTTGATGAATTTAGCTAATTAGGGCTAAATTGAGAAAATAGTAATTTGAGGGACTAAATTGAAAATTTGATGGAAAATATGGGCTTGTATGTGATGTATGAACATTCAACTAAGCATGAGTATGTAATGATTTTGTGAATTTGATGTTTTGAGAACAATGGACTAAATTGATAAATTGAGCAAATGTGAGGGTTAATTTGTAAATAGCCCTAAATGTGTGTCCTTGGATTGAATTGAATGAATTAGTGAATAAAAGGATTAATTCTAAATATGTTTAGATCAAGAACCGAGGAAAACGGACTTAGACCGCGGGAAAGCGAAAGTAACCGAGTAGCCGTTTTCATTTCTGTTAAATCGAATCCGAGGTAAGTCATATTGCAAATAAATGTAATTGTATTGAATTGAGCATATTCATATGACTATTGATGTTAATGAATGCTTACGAGATGTTATGTATATGAATTCTGAGATAAGGTCAATATAATGATAAATTTGAGAAATCCCATATGAACTTAGGAATACAAAGGTATCTATTCTGTTTTATCATGTAAGACCACGTCCAGGACGTTGGCGTTGATTTGATATTCGTGTAAGACCATGTCTGGGACGTTGGCATCGATATGAGCTTTACTTGTAAGACCATGTCTGGGACATTAGCATCGTATTGATTCGTGTAAGACAACGTCTGGGACATTGGCAACGATATGAGCTTTACGTGTAAGACCATGTCTGGGACATCGACAACGTATTGATTCGTGTAAGACCCTGTCTGGGACAGCGGCGACGATATCTGATTACATGTAAGCCCTCGTCTGGGACGTTGGCATTGTACGATTATTCTGAGTTCTGAGTATCCTATTAAATTCCAAACAGTTCAATGAGCAAATCCGAGCTATGAACAATTACGTGAATGTATATTTATTTTAGGTACGTTTGGTATGTACACTAAGTGTGTACAAAAGGTAAGTACCTATATGACTTTGATTTGAAGAAAAATATGATTGAATATGAGAACAAGAATGAGATGCAAGAATGACTGTGAAAGAGTTATGTATATACGTATGATTCTTGAATGGATGAATGTGGCAATTGTGGCCAAGTATATGAACCAAAGCAAATATGTGATAGTTTACTAAGTAAATGTTATGTGCCAATGTACATTGTGCATATATGCCTTTTATGTTAATTTTATTTGTATTATGACTTACTAAGCTTTTGGAAACCTTACTCTGTGTGTGTGTTTTCTCTGTTTTATAGGTCGTCAAAGCTATTGAAGGCTCGGGACCGTCAAGAATCGTCATCACACTACTAAACTCATTTTGGTACACTTTGGAAATGTATATAGCTAGATATGGAATGTATTGGCTAGTATTTGATATAAATGTGTTATATAAATTTAGCCATGTGATTTGGCTAGCTATGAGTTGAGAATTTGCTTGAATGAAAGTGATATGTGAAGTATGAATTTTGACATGGTTAGTTGATATATGAAATGGTCAAGTTTTGACTAAGCAAATGAATGATTTATGCTTGTGATGAGATGAGTTTTAGTCTTGTAATTTTAATGGTTATTTTGGTGTGTTCTTGGTTGCCAAATAGGTATGAGATGTCTTGGTGATTTTGATTGTAAGTAAGACCCATGTGGGTGGAATTTTGGCCTTGCAAATGGCCTATTTTGCCACACAGTTGTGGCACACGGGCGTGCCTAGTGACCGTGGGACAAAGTCAGTAGCTAGAATAAGAGTACACGGCCTTGGCACACGGATGTGCCTAGTAGCCGTGTGGTTTTCAACATGATCGACCATGGCCAAAGTACACGGGCGTGCTTGGTGGCAGTGTAGCCAAGTCAGTTTCGACCACGGGGAGGACACACGGGTGTGTCTAGCAGCCGTGGGAGGCACACGGCCTACCAACACTGGCGTGTAACCCCTGAAACTTAGAAAATTTTTAAATTTTCATGAAATTTTGTATGTGTTTCGGTTTAGTCTCGACCCGGTTTATAGCATGTTTTAAGTCTCGATGACCTACTAAGGGACATTATGGTTGAGGTTAATATTAAGTTGTATGACATTTCTGTAAATGTTTCCGATCAGTTTGGTAATGCCTTTAACCTTGTCCGGCGACGGATACGGGTTAATTGTGCATATTTTCAAAGCACCAAAACCTTATGTAAACATACATATGTTTTCCGTTTCAAGAATTCTAATTCAACATAGCAATATGTCATTCAAAGGCACCTCAAATGCACACAACAACACTGACCTAAACTTGTAAATTTTACCACATTTCAATCATCAAATCCTAGTTCAATACTTACCAAAACATGACACAGACTTGCCCATTACCATACCATTTCAAACATACCATAAAAGACCATTCAAACATGCATAATAAGGTAACCAAAATGTCACCATTTGACAAGGCATCAAATGATACCAACCAAAATAACTTTCCAGAACTTATAAATGCCAAAACACCAATGAAACATACATCAAAATACCATTGCAATTCTTCCTATACATGCCATTATAAACCTTGGCCAAAATGTTCAAAAACTACTGAAAAGACCTCTGGATAGTGTGATAGATCTCTGATGAACTTCTAACCAAATTGAGCTTTCGATAATCAATAAAACATAGGAAAGAAATTATGCAAGCATTGAATGCTTAGTAAGCTCATATAAACTTAAAATGTAACTTACCATTTCTATAATACTCTTTATAGAACTAGTACAAACCAGTACCAATGCCATAAGCTTCGTATAGGCCTATACAGCATAACCAAATCATAAGTTAGTATATTCATCCATATCATAAATGAAATCATTAATAAAATATGTAATTTTCCATGTGTATACAACATCGTTTAGTTCACCAATCCTTTTCGTAAGTTCATGATACATTCCATTTGAACACTAACCAATACATTCCCTTTTCTTGCTCATTGAACCATTTAGAATTACCTCTTATACTCAACAAAGCTCACACATGTAACACTCCTCACACATATTTAGGACTGAACCGATATCATACAAAAATTTTGGAAAGCTTAGAAATTTTTCATGTAAACAAGGCTCACACGCCTGTGTGAACAAGCCGTGTGCCTCACACGGCTAGTAGACACGCCCATGTCTCAGGCCATGTGGAAATAGGGCATACATACTGACTTGGGTCACATAGCCAACCACACGCCCATGTGTCTAGCCCGTGTGCCCATCGAAGTGGCCACATATGCACGTGTGCCAGGCCTTGTGCTAGGCATTGTGCCAATTAGGGAGTATACTGACTTGTACCACACGGCTGGTCACACGCCCATGTGTGAGACCGTGTGGAGCATACTGACTTCACTTTAATATCTACACTAGGGGACACACGGCCGTGTAACATGACCGTGTCTCGCACATGGCTGAGACACATGCCCATGTCTCTGCCCATGTGGACAAAAATAAGCTATTTGCAAGGCCAATTTGTCACCCCAAATCATGCTTATTTAAACAACCAAAATGGTACCATTTCATCATACAATTAGGCAACCAAAATCATCAACCAAATGCACAATTCATACTATTATAATTTCATGTATTCCAGATCTTCAATGACTACCATTTACTTAGCCAAATACATGCCAAAACAATATCAAACAATATGGTTCATTTACCATATTTCACACATACATAACTTACCATATAAATAACCAACACATCTAAAATCATACCTGATCAAAGCATTTCCCAAACATTTATATTCCATAATCAGTTAACCATTTGAGCAACTATAAAACCATAACCACATTCGTACCAAAACATATACAATTTACAAGTTAAAACTCATGGCTATAATCACAACCAAAATACCACATCTAGCCTATACATGCCATATACCACAAATGTATAACTCAAAAGTACCAACTTAGATGTTTGATAGTGCGATGATGTTCCTGACGACTGCCGGATCCGAGCTAGCATTGATTCACTATAAAACATAGAAAAATAACACGAAGTAAACCTCAAAGCTTAGTAAGCTCGTATGTTATAAACTTAACTAATCACAAATCTACCATTCATCAATTTAAACATATAACATGAAATTCGTAGTTATTAACAAACCTTTCACATACTTAGTCATATGCTCAAAAGAAAACTTTGAAACTTCTTCAATTTTAAGCTCATAATATACATGTACATACCTGTACCAATCCATAATAAGTTCATACATAAATGGAATGCCGATGAATACTCGATATTTCACACACTAAGTGTCGTACATAGCCGAAGCCATATCAAATCACACACTAAGTGCCATACATAGTCGAAGCTATCTCATTCTCGCACACTAAGTGCCATATATAGCCGAAGCTATGTCGAACCGCACACTAAGTGCCACAAATAACCAATTCACTGTCGAAGATAACTACAGTCTCTTATATACAATTTATGCAATATTAAAGCACTAAAATCATAATTATTACAATGCTTAATACATACGAACTTACCTCATATTTCAGAATTGACAGATCGGATCGACTAATCAATAACCTTGCTTTTCCTCCGATCTAAATCTGAATTCTTTTAGATAGAGATCCTCGATTTACAGCTCGATTTTGGAATAACTGCAAGAAGCCTTGGGTACACAGTTTCATTTCAGTACTGCATTCCATCCTCAGACAGATGGACAATCCAAACGTGTTATATAGATTTTAGAAGATATGCTTTGGTATTGTGTACTAGAATTTGAAGGTAATTGGGAAAAATATTTGCCTTTGGTTGAATTTGCCTATAATAACAGTTATCAGTCTAGTATTTAAATGGCACAGTATGAGGCTTTGTATGGTCAAAAATGTAAAACTCCATTGTATTGGACAAAGATTAGTGAGAAAAAGATACATGAAGTTGATTTGATCCGTGAAACAGAAGAAATAGAATTTAAAAGCAGCCTCTGATCGTCAAAATTCCTATGCTGATCTTAAACGGAAAGAAAAAGAATTTCAGGTCGGCGACAAGGTATTCTTGAAAGTATCACCTTGGAAGAAAGTTCTCTAATTTGGCCGTAAGGAAAATTCAGTCCACGATTCATTCAGCCATATGAAATCACAAAAAGAATTGGACCTGTTGCATATCGGTTTGCCTTACCACAAGAACTTGATCGGACTGATAATGTTTTTCATGTGTCTATGTTGTGATAGTATCAATTGGATCCTTCACATGTTATTTCTCCGTCAGAGGTAGAGATTCGGCCTGATATGACATACAATGAAGAACCGATCAAAATCATGGCACGTGAAACAAAAGAGTTAAGAAACAAAAATGTGGCTTTAGTAAAAAATCTTTGGCCGCGACATGGTATAAAAGAGGCTACATGGGAACCGGAGGATACCATAAGAAAGCAATACCTGAATCTTTTTACTGGTAAGATTTTCAAGGACAAAAAATTTTAAGGGGATCCATTTTCAATGAAATCAGAACAGTGGTTTTGGGACCACAAAAATGAGTCGGAAGAAAAACTATTTTAATGTTATTGCATGGTCATCATTATGATATGAATGTCATATGAAAATTCTGTTAAGAAAATTTTACCGATTATGTGCTTAATTACGGAAAGGACCAAATTGCATAAAATGGAAAAGTGGAATTCTAGTAGCTAGAAGGATCAAATAGCAATGAAAATTCAAAACTTGAGGTCCTTATATGGTAATTAGACCATTAAAGAAAAGTTAGTACATAATTTTGGTGATTCATCAATGGAAAAATTAAAAAAGGCTAAGAACTAAATCGAAAATGAAAAAAATTAAAAGATGATAAATAATTAAATAGAATTAATATCATTATATATCATCTTAATCCCAATTTTTCTATGGAAACCCTAGGAAAGATAAAACAAACTTTCTTGGCTTAATTTGGTAAATATTCTTGTCCCGTTTTTAGTAATTTTTATATTTTTGAGATCGGGATAGTTTAATTTATCTATTTTGGGGATTAATTTGAAAATTTACCAAAGTATAGAAAATTTTCCATGGATGAATATGCAAAAAGTTTGAAATTTATTGTAGAAAATGAAACGCTGTTGATAGATAAACAACTTTTACAAAGTGAATTTTCATTAAATTGTGATTTAATGACTAATTTGTAAAAATGTAAAATTCATGAAAAATTTCTAATTTTTATGAAATATATGTGCTGTGAATGTTATACTAAAATTTTTGTTAGCTTGGAATAAGGATTAAATTGCATGAATTTCATTTTCCGAGCCTAGGGACGAAATTGGAATTTATGAAAAGTTAGGGCAAAATGGTAATTTTGCCTAGAGTGTAATTTGAACTCAATTGAATATGAAATATGAAAAATTGATGACTAAATTCATTTATATAGAGCTGGACGACTAAAATTTGAAGCTAGATCGAGGAAAAGAAAAAGTTTGGATTTACTAGTATATACACGAACAAGTGTCGAAGTAAGTTCGTGTAACTTAACTATATATGTTAATATGATTGAATTGAATGTTATATTTAGAATGAATGTAGTATGTGTTTATGTGAATTATATAAAAGTTATAAATACATGAAATGATTACATGATCTGAAATTTTCATAAGGAGTTAAGTTCCGTTTGAATAATGAAATTCAATGGATACGTGTGATTTCCCGCATTTGAATGTGATTATGCATATGTTGCAGAGAGGATTTAGCTCGGACGATTAATCCTGATATAGCCCTCTCGAGTTTCCTGATATATATAATTCTTGCGAGCATCCTAATCGGTAGTGATTTAGCATGTGTTGCGCACTACCGCAGCTCTGTGTGAGTGCCCTGTTACATGACTCGATCGGTTGTGATCCATCATATAATGCGCAAACAAACGCAGCTCTACGTGAGTGTCTTGATATAAGCTCTTATGGGCTTCCTAACATGGCTCGCTTGAACACTCTGCTACCTTATCTGGTGCTCCCTGATAATAACTCTTCGGAGTTATCTGTTAGGCTCTATGAGCTCCCTGAATAAAACTCTTATGAGTTTCTTATTTAGCCCAGATAAGGTGTCCTATTACATGGCTCATTTGAGCATCCTGATATGTGGCTCAATACTGTGCTCCCTGATTACATGCCCCAATGGGTACCCCTGATTATAAGTTGATGGTTTATAGTTTTGTACACCTTGAGTGTACTACCTGAGTATCCATCGAAATTTCAATGATTCAACGGATAAACTCCTGAAATGAGAAATTATGAGATTTAAAAGAATTATATTTCGAATAATCCTGAAATACCGAAAAATTTGTAACATGATGAGCTCATGTATGCTTATTTAATATACATGAGAATTATGTAATTAACTTACTTATTTGAGTATATGTGTTTAGGTAAAATTGTCAAATTATTGGAAAGCATGTCATTTTATTCTGATTTTAATGAATGTGATTGGTAAGTTTATTTCTTGTTATACAAAGTTAATAAGCATTAAATGCTTACTAGGTTTTATTTTCTCTATTTTTAAGGTGCTCGAAAGTCGCGAAGGTTGGAGATTGGTCGGAGCAACATCACACTATGCACTAGCTTGTTTTGGTATAAATAGTAAACTTATTTTTGTATAATGTCATGTATAGGTGAACTTGGCCTTTATTGGTTTGTAAATGTTGTTTGTAATCTAGCCATTGGAATGGCTAGTAAATGGTCTGTTTTGGCATATTTATAAGGTTATATCATGATAAGTATTTATGTGAAAAGTATGTTTAATATATAGGTTAAAAAAAGGTGAGAAAATAAACCTGGTTGCTTGTGATGAAATACCATGTTAGATGTTAGAATTGACTTGATTTACAATGCTAGAATTGGTTGGAATATACTTGTAAGTTTTGGTGGAGGTTGATGACAAGTTTGGGTGAGAAAATAAAGCTAGAAAATGGCTTTATTTCAACCACATGGGTAGACACACGAGCGTGTGTCTTGACTGTGTACGACACACGGCCTGGCACATAGGCATGTGGATTAGCAGTGTGTCCCCTGCATCTTAAATTTGAGAAACAGAATGCTCAAAATTGAGCACAAGGGCAGAGACACGGGCGTATGTCTCAACCATGTGTGCTACACTGCCCAGAGAACAAACGTGTGTTATGGTCGTGTGAAACTTGCACCTAATTTATGAAAAAAATTGATCACACGGGCGTGTGGTATGTAACACCCCTAACCTGGCCTAGACGTTATGGTCGAATCTGGCGATGTCACATGATAGTGCTTTAGAAACATAGTTACAACAAAACCATTTTTTGTTATCTTTTGCTACCTTCAAGAAAGTGTCGTTTGTTTCAATTATCAACCATTTTCAAATTGTTATACTTTTTCCAAAATATTTATATTTTGCGGTAGCATTGAAATCAATTTGCGTATTAGTTGTGTTTTGGTAAAACATTTGTTTCTTTTGAAAACTTGAGTCTTCCTACTGCTAACGGTGACATCATAAACGTTGAAATCCCAATTAAATAAAAAACGTAAAGGCCATATTACAAAAAAACTTTCCTAGATATAAGCAAAACCATAAAATAAGTATGAAACCATGAGGCAAAAGTAGTGGTCACCGTCAAATCCTTCACTGTACCGATCCGTCTACAGCTGGGGATTACCTGAACAGATTAAACAGAAAAGGGTGCGTTTTTGCAACTCAGCGTTTAATCCCCATAGAAAACATGCACACAGCAATATCAGAAAATAGTCACATATTCATTGTTTGGGTCTGAGCCTATTACAGAATCGGTGTGGACCTTAGCCCTCTCAGATACAGCATCAGATACATTCTAAGGCTTTAGCCCATCTCAGATATAATATGCAGAATAGAACAGAATAACAGAGTCCTACCCACCAACCTCTACACACCAACTCCGTCCAACCCTACGCACCATGTGGGGATAAAATCAACCCACCCATCCCTACACACCATGCTGTACCAAAATGCGGCACATAACCAGATAATCGCAGCTGAGCTGCCAGATAACAGGCTTAAGAGCATTTTAGATACTTCCTCCAAATATCATCACCCACCCTGATGCAATGCAACATACAAATATTGTCATGCTATTATGCAATTAAAAGTACATACACTCAGACATCATAATTCATGCTTGCGACAGAAATCAGACAGACATATCACTCATATAGGGGTCTAAGTATCGCTTACTGACCCTATGGTAGGTCCACAGTCGTCTTGGGTGATCAGTACAACCTTATAAATCATTTCAGAAATACGGGCTCACAGGCCCATGTGGCCTGCCCGTGTCGGCCCACATACCCGTGTGGCCCACATGATCCAAATTGGCCTTGGCCATTTGGATCACATGGCCTGGCCCAAAATTCCACATGCTCGTGTGGCCCCTCACAAGGCCTATTAGGTCGAGCCCGTGTGTCCTACACGGCCTTGCTCGGCCATCACATGGCTATGTCACTTGCGTACAGCCTGCCTCGTTGATCACACGGCTGTGTTGTTGCTCACAGCCTTGCACACGGCCTACAACACGGGCGACCACACGCCCGTTTGGCATTGATAGTGAGATTTTCTACTTTCATCGAAACCTCATTTTCTACATTCCCGGGTTCACGCCTAGTTTCGATTGATGCTAGGCGATCTCTAAGCAATCCTGAACCTTAAAAACACGCACGATACCAACTATAAATCAAAACGAGAGGAGCCTTCCTCTATCCTATTCTCAACTAATGATAGAAATGGCGCAATGGACTTCAGAAGGCAGTAAACGCACGAATGGAGTTGGGAGAGCAAAAATCGAAGAACAAAAGGGAAAAACAAAGAAAAGAGAACAGGAACTTCAGAGAAACAACGGGGAGAGAAAGTGGAGTTTTAAAAAAAAATCAGATTAGAATTCCTGTTAACTTCCCACTATTCTCCCAACTCCCAAGTATCCAACTACAACACAACCAACTACCTAATCCCTTACAAATTTGGCCACATCCACCCACTATCAGCATTTTAATTCTACTGAAACACTGTCCCATAATTGAGCAAAAATAATGCTAATGCAAGGACTCAATCTCAGGACCTCCAGCACACCAACACTCCACTTAACCACCAGACTAGTAGGCCCATTCTGATAGCATACTACAACCAACGAATTATGAGCCTATTGAACCCAGTTAAAGCTCTAATCATAGAAATGCCAAAATTTTCCAAAGACAAGGCTTGAACTTGGGACCCCTCACACACACCAGAACACTTAACCGCTGAAGCAGACAGATATTGTGTCACGAAATTACAATAGCTGAAATTAAAGAAAATTTGGGGAGTTACAACTCTACCTCATAAACCAAAATTTCATCCTCAAAATTTTACCTGATCAGAAGAGGTGAGGATACTGCAGATGCATCGAATCCTCTTACTCTCAAGCGGCCTCTTCAGTGCTATGATTCTGTCACAGCACTTATAATAAGGGGATAGACTTCCTTTGTAAAACTTTAATTTCGCGATCCAGAATCTGGATCGGCTCCTCTTCAAACGTCAGATCTGATCTAACCTAAATATCCTCAATTGGAACAACATGCATGGGATTAGAGCGGTAGCGTCTCAACATTGAGATGTGGAACACATCATAAATGCGATCCAACTCAGGAGGAAGCTCCAACTGATATGCGACTGGCCCTACTCGCTTCAGAATACGGTATGACCCAATAAACCGAGGGCTCAACTTACCCTTGCGACCGAACCTCAAAACCTTCTTCCATGGCAAGAACTTGAGAAAGACTAAGTGAAACACCCCACACCCGACCCATGAGCTGGGACCGGATCTGGTATGTTCTTCGATGAAAACCGGTTCAAATTCTTTTGTTACTTAGGAAAAACTTGTGTGTTTTGAAAGAAATATTGTTTTGGGTTGGGCTCGAGTAGAAAACAAAATCGTTTTATAATGAAAACCCTTTTAAATTTTAAAAGATCAAAATATATAGAGTATATTAAATGAAAATTTCTTAATCTTTAACTTAATAAAAATTTCGTAACATAATAAATAAAAATAGAAATAAAATAGTGCACTATGGCCTTATGGCCTTATGGCCTTATTACATCAAGTAAATCCAAATAATTCAGAGTACTTAAAAATTAATAGTCCATAAAAATAAAAACTTCATGTTGAGCATGGCCACCACAAGTTCTACCGCCCCGGTCCATTACATTCATCACACCAAACATGGTCCAGTCAACGGGGTGAGTCAATGAGACTCAATGTGTACACAACACTAAATCATAATAGAATCGGGCATAACAAATATTACACATTCATATCATAGCATACAAATTATGATGCATTCCCAAACCCAAACCTAACAAGCCATCCGCTACACCCCCGCACCAACCTTTGCACACCGTGGGGACTACTAAGTCGACCCTCCTTCCGCTACACTCCATATCGCGCAGTCTTAGGTCACCGCATTTGTGGTATTAGGTCACCACATTCAGATATCGCGGTCTTAGGTCACCGCATTCAGACATCGTGGTCTTAGGTCACCACATTCAGATACCACGGTCTTAGGTCACCGTGTTCGTGGTCTTAGGTCACCACATTCACTTCCCCTTTCAATAACCCATATGCCCCATTTTGTAATATGCATTAATATGCCAAAGTTCACATTCTTATTCTCATGTTACAAATAACATATTTCATATTCCTAGTAGGAGTAGGAAACGCATGCTGAGTACTTTGTACCACATTATGGTACCTTAGCCATATTCACATTCTTAATATCACATATATTAATTAAACATAGCCATAAAACATATTATGAAATAGTGTGGGGTACACACCTGATTCACTTAGCAAGTTCACTTCAGATCCCGAAAATCTGATCTACTGCTTTATATCTTTAATGCCTATATTCAGCCAATACTTGGAAATTTAATAAAAACCTGTCAGCCATAAAACCAAATCCCAATAGGATTATTGTAATCAAATTCTTACCTTGGAGCCTATTTCACTACTAATCGAGTCTCGAAATCTTTGTTATGCTCCTTCTTGTATTCGGCCACACACTAGATCTCTTCATAGGTTAGTTTTTGGCTTTTAAACTTTTAAGAAACAAATCAAAATTCTAAACTAGGCTTTAGCCGAATGTACATATGTACTTACCTTCCAAATATTAAATCCCAAAAAGTATCCCTTGCCTTAGGTGTCTGTCGAAATCCCTAAAACCACATGTTAGATCAACTTCTAACTTTTAATCACAATCAATGGCCCTTGGCCGAATGACTTACCTTGATGGTCAAATCCCGAAGGTCTTTTCCTTTATAGTCGACTATGGCAAAAATCCCGAAAGAATCCTTCCAAATTTCGGCAAATAAGAATATTGATGGGATTAGTCCTAGATTTTGACAAATCTAAAAGAATAGAAATCAAAACTTGTTCTTACCCTTTCTTGGAGAAATCGACAGCACCTATGCTTGAAGCCCCTCAAAGATTCGGCTTTTGATGGATTGGAAAGAAAAGAAATTGGCTAATGGTGATATCTTGAATTTTCGGCTTTGGCTAACAAAAAGAAGAAGAACAAATGCTCTAGGAAATTCGGCAGAGAGAAGGGTTGAGAGAGAGAATGATGAATGGCCCTCTTTCCTTATATAGCCAAATTTACTAACTTAGAATCCCTTACTTGGCCATCACTCTTCTATTTTGATAGCTTTATCTCTTTAATTATCTCCTAAAATAAAAGATAATTCAACAACTATCCTTACTTAGCCGAAATTATTAAACTCAAAGTCCCTTACTTGGCCATCACTTCTCCCTTATTTTCCTAATTAAAGAATAATTCCCCATTTATCTCTTGAAAATAATCTAAAATAAATCCATTATTTATCCTTATTAGTCGAAATTTAAAGAGAATAAAACTCTTCTTTTTAAACACATTGTGCCGTCCACCTCACTTCTTCTGGAAGCAAAATAAAATTTCTTTTATTTGCTTCCCATGTGACTTGAACTCAGGCCCAATACCCTTGTATGTGGCGCCATTTCCAGAGGCCCTAAGTGGCATCTCCAGGCCACTTTTCCAAGCCTGTTTGTGTGTCAAATTTCACATACTTTTTCTCTTAAGGCCATCTTGCCTTAATTTCCTCTTTTAAACTTTAAAACTCGACATTTCTAAGTCATTTCTAAGTTTCCAAAAATTTTCATTTGCCTCTTTAAACTTGACATTTCCTTGCATTTCCAAGTTTCCAGAAATGTTCACTTTCCACTTTTGAATCATTTCCAAATCATTTTTGGGTTTCCAAAAATGTTCATTTCTAAATCATTTCTATGCATTTCCAAGACAAGGCATTTCCTTCCATTTCCAAGTCATTTCCTTACATTTCCAAGACAAGACATTTCCTTCCATTTCCAAGTCATTTCCTTACATTTCCAAGACAAGACATTTCCTTCCATTTCCAAGTTTCCAGAAATGTTCACTTTCCTCTTTTGAATCATTTCTAAATCATTTCCTTACATTTCCAGTTTTCCAAAAATGTTCACTTTAAACTTAACATTTCCATACATTTCCAGGTTTCCAAAAATGTTCAAAATACATTCATAACAAATAAGACATGTCATTTCATAGAATTAAACCGAAAATGCATAGGCCCTTTTCAGGATGTTACACTAAGTCCCCCACAGAATACTCAATATCCTTTCTCTTCAGATTAACATAGGACTTCTGCCTATCAGATGCCGCTTTCAGTCAATCTCGAATCAATCAAACCTTATCTTCAGTTTCAGAAACCAATTCCAAACCCACAACACGCCGCTCCCCCAACTCAATCCAACATAAGGGAATGCGACACTTACGACAATACAGGGCCTCATACGGTGCCATCTGAATGCTAGACTGATAACTGTTGTTATAGTCGAACTCTACCAATGGCAAATACTCCTCCTAACTACCTCAGAAATCAATAACACAACTCCTCAACACATCCTTTAGTACTTGAATCACCCTCTCCAACTGACCATCTGCCTGAGGATGGAAAGCAGTACTGAAGTCCAACCTTGAACCCAGAGCCTCATGTAATTTCTTCTAGAACCGAGATGTGAAGCGAGGATCCCTATCAGAGATGGTCGAGATAGGAACCCCATTCAGCCTCACTATTTCAGATATATATAATTTAGCCAATTTCTAGAGAGAAAAGTCTGTCCTGACCGAAATGAAATGAGCAGACTTGGTCAATCGATCCACGATGACCCAGACAGAGTCCTTCTTAGTGGGCATTAAAGGCAACCCACTAACAAAATCCATTATTACTCGTTCTCATTTCCACATCAGAATCTTTACCGGCTGCAGCAACCCCGAAGGCAACTGATGCTCAGCCTTAACCTACTGACAAGTGATAAACCGTAAAAGTAACATATTTCAAGCCCACATTTACCATGCTTTTGGATGATTTAAGCCTTGAATTATGTAATTTGGTGCTCTTAATCCTTTGTTTTCATGTTTTATACTCAGAAGAACACAGGATGATGAAAAGAATGAAAAACGGGCCCAAAATGGAGTAAATGGACCATATCATGAAATCCACACGGCCTGGTCCCAAGACCACACGGCCATTCCCCATTCAACAATCTCGAACACGGCCTAGCCACGACTTACACGGACGTGTGCCATGGGCGTGTCCCTGCTGCGGCCAAGAGGAGTTTTACTCGGAATAGGATACTTGGAGGCAGACAAACACATTCCAAAGTCTATATAAACACCCAAATAGGAATCCTATTCAGATTAGGATACTTGGAGGCCAAGTAAGGCATCTCAAAGCCTATATAAACATCCTAGGGGGCAACATAAGAGGGGAGTTCGGCAGAAGCCGGAACCCAAGGCTTTAGTCAGGGGGCGTCCAGCTAGGCCAAAGAGGGTAGATTTGTGGAGAATTACTCGAAGATAGCCAGTTGATTCATCTCAAGAAGCCAGAATCATACTCAAGACGGAGGATCTCTCTTTCAATTCCTTCAAGGGGTTTTAGGGATTTCTTATGTTTTGTTTTATCTTTTCTTTTGAAATGTTTTCTTTTATTATTGTGAACTAAACCCTCAGATACCTGAGGGGGATGAAACCTAAGATGAATCTTGTTACTGTTTGCTGAACTATATGATAAATATTTTACTTGTTCTTAATTATGTGTTCTTAATTCTTGTGTTGATATTTCCGGGATATTAATTCAAGTGTGATGTGCTTAGGTGGAGGAGCAAAAGTCCCTGCCTAAGAGTAGATCTAGCATAGTTAAGCGGAGTTGATCGCACACCTAGAGATAGGGTGACGAGATTTTGCCGGATTAGGGTGAAACCTAATATGGGAGTCCATAGATCGAGTTAATGCAATTCTAGGGGTTTTAATTAGAAAGAGATTTCAATTAATCAACCTAGGGTTAGACGTTAGTCGCCTAGAAAGAGGGGTTAATATAACTTAGGGAATTTTACGGATCAAGTCAAATGAATAAATCATCTGGTTCAGAGTTTGACATCGCATAAAACAACGATCAAATTTCTGGCGCCGTTGCCGGGGAACTAAAATATTAAGAACGCTTAATTTTTATTACTTTAGCCATTTTTTATTGTAATTTATTTTAATTATTATTATTATTATTTTTACTTTGCTAATTTTTCCTCTATTTGCTTTTGGTAGATAATTTTAGTTTATAGAGAAGATGGCACTGAATAATTATTAATGGTAGGTCATGAGGACAATTCCTACTAAAGCAGCCAGTGTCTTCAACGTCGACGTGGTCACTAGGTTATCTAACCGGCTAGAGATGATGAATTAAAAGATTGATGGTTTGTATAGTCTCTTGCAGGTACACCCAATAATACAATATGACTCGAATCTAGGAGGCGTGGAAAATCCTGAGTACCTACCCTACGGATATGGCATGGAGAACGAACAAGTCCACTATATGGGTAACTATTCTTGACCTCAAAATAATTTTTATAGTGACACTTGTAATGCAGGTTCGAGTTACCATCCCAATTTCTCGTGGGATGATCAAAGTACTCAAAGACCGGAACTTTCTCCAGATTTTCAACAACTACCTCACCAACAGGAAGAGGAGTTGAACCTTGAGGAGATGCTGACAAAATTCATAACAGCCACAGAAACACGTTCCCAAAATATAGAAACAAAATTTGAAGCATCAATACAAGAGCTCAAGGATCAATTAGGTCAACTTTCTAAGCTGATCTCAGAACGATCACAAGGAAGCTTGCCAAGCAACACTGAAACTAACCCTAAAGAGCAAGTTCAAGCCATAATTATTTACGATAATGAAGGGTTACATGAACCAGAACCAAGGCAAGGAAACGTGGCAGATAAAGGTATGGTTGAGGTAAGCTATGATATACCAAAACTGGCAATTATAGAGTACCAAGCTCGTGTGCCATACCCCAATGCGATAAAGAAAGACCACACAGAGGAACAATTTGGTAAATTTCTTAAACCTCCAAAGAAGTTTCTTATTAACTTGCCATTTCTTGAAGCTCTTTCGCAGATGCCAGAACCTAGACCTCGTGTTAATAAAGAAGAAATTCATGAGGAACGAAAGCTTCGGATCGATGAACTAGATGATTGGAAGACACACTTTATAGAGAAACAAAAAACACATGAAGCAAAAACGAGACAACTCCACGACAAACTTAACGAAGGGACAACCCAGCTTAAGATAGGAGATCAAGTACTCAAAATCTTCCCAGATGGAACAGTCGAGGTAACTAATCCTAAATTCAGCACTTTTAAGGTAAATGCTACTTGACTTAAACTTTATATCAATAACCGAATTGAACGTATGAGAAAGGATTTCCACCTCCTCAAACCACCATGATTGTGCGAATAACAGGTAAGTCCAGCTCAAGACTTTAAACGAGCGCTTCTCAGGAGGCAACCCGAGCACTAACTCTATTAACTTTTACATTCCTTTAATTTTATTTTTATTTTTTTTATTTCTACACCAACATATAATTATAAACTAACCAAAAAGTACAGATTTTCAAGCCACACGGCCTTGCACACGGTCGTGGCCGTGGCTGTGTGGATACCCTGAATCTTCGTACTGACATGGCAGAGAAGGTACGAGTCAGAACGAATCATATCTTCGAGTCACAGACTCCAACTACCACGACACGACCGTGTGGTCACACTGTTAAATCATACACGGGCGTGGAAACTTGAACATGGGTGTGGGAGAAGCGAACAAAGCAAAACACGGCTGTGCGATACGGCCGTGTGACACAACACGCCCATGGTACACGGGTGTGGGGACGTACTAGACCTTATTTAACCCCCCCATTTTCTTCTTACCGACTCTCCATCTCATTTCTCCCATCCCATCCTTCAGATATCCCTGTTCCCATACTTTTCTTCTTTAGTTATTACCCAAACCCTTGAGCTACACCACATCTATGTCAAAGAAGCAGAAGGATCCTGGCACAGTCTCCATTTGTGAGACCGATCTATATAAGTTCTTGCCGGCCGCTTCATCCACTCGAAAAGCCAAGGATCTTTGAGGCCATTTAATTCTTCTTCCTCTTTACTCTTCTTCTTTACTTTCCTTCTCTTTGACTATCTTATGCTTAAATTAGTTGATTTTATTTTAGTTTTGGTTTTAGGTTCTAAAGGCTGCTTGGGAATCACGCCACTTCGGCCACCGCCAGCACCTCTGCAGCCTTAGAAGTTACACGCACCTCGCGAACCATCCAACAATAAGGACTCTTCAGTTCATTCATCTTTCATTTTAATTTTGTTTGCATTTCTATTTTCTTTCTCTTTCTCTTTCTTGTCTTTAATTATATATTTAGTTTATTTTAAATGTGTCTTAATATTTCCTGGCTAATTCTCTACGAGCTTCCCAATTTCTTCATCTAGCGCGAGCTCGGTAGCAGCCACCACACCTTGGGACTCCCAACTCAAGGAAACCACCGAATTTCAGGAAGCTTCACCTCTCCCTTTGTCTTAAATTTCATATACATCTTTGTACATTGAGGGCAATGTACATCTTAAGTGTGGGGGTGAATATTTATTTTGAGAAAGTGCCTAACTTTCTTCATTATTCTCAAATCCCTGAATTATGCCATGAATGATATCTTATTCTTAAGTAAGTTTCTCATATTATGATTAGAATGAAATTTCCTATGATTTATGATTTTTATTGATATGTTTTGGATTAAATCATTGATAATTGTGTAGTGATGATTTAAATTTTAGGAGGCAAGAGAATCAAGCATGATGAGTCTATTTTCAAAAATTAAAATTGTGTTAGGTTGTCTACCTGAATCTAAGTATTACCTTGAAGTTTGAAATTTACAAGGTTGGTATCAAATAACCATAATTTTGTGTGAGATTTTGAGCCTTTTTGAGCATATATTCTTTTCCTTGCTCACTTTATTATGAGTGTGTCAACATTGATTTGTTATTCTAAAACTTGCATCGATTATACATGTTGAGACCACACCTTTGATTTGATATATAGAGATGATAAAGGCACTTAGTTTTTAACCCACTTAATCCACTAAAAGCGTACCCTCAAAATTAACACCTAGTAAACCCTTTTTAATCCTAACAACCCTTTTTATTGACTCACCCACTAATATTAACCCAAAACCCTTTGTATTTGTTATCACCATTCCTTAACTACCCTTTCGGTTGAGATTTGATTTGATTGGTTGCCTAATTATTTAATTTCAGTAGTTGAATTCATCTTTTATTATGTATTTAACTTGTTCTTAAAAAAAATCGACGAATATTCACTATTAGTTTTGTGATTAGGTGAGCTTATACATTAAATTCCAATTATTGAAGAAGAAGCTCATATCAGAGTATTATTATTAGTAGTATAACTTTTCAATTTATGTAATTATTATCAGTTCAATATCTCTAGTAAGGTAATTTGCCAGGTCAATCTCGATTCTGACCCTCTAATTCAGCCTTTGTCCACACCTTTGATCCAAGCCTCATTACAACCCTGTAAAGACCATTTAATTTGTGTATCATCTCATATTATAGTGGTGGAGAATTGATTTTCATGTAAGCCTATAGGATTAAATCTTCATGTTTGACTTTTGAGTGCTTAATTCTGAACCTCAAAACACTTTGAGTGGTTTGAGTGAATCTTTAGTGAGGATGTCAAGTCTTGTCGATTTTGAATCAGAGGTAATTATTTAGATTAGGGAAAAAACCTATGTTTTATGCTATAAATGTATGACTTTGATTGTTTGAATCTTTAGGACTCTTTGAGTTGAATTATCAATGTATGAATTATCCTTGAATTATGATAAAACATTATTGATGAATATTATAAATCAAGGAAGTTCGTTTTAATTGTTAGTTGAGAACTTTGCTTGTGGACAAGCAAAAGCTTAAGTGTGGGGGTATTTGATAAACCGTAAAAGTAACATATTTTAAACCCACATTTAGCATGCTTTTGGATGATTTAAGCCTTGAATTATGGAATTTTGTGCTCTTAATCCTTTTTTTCATGTTTTATACTCAAAAGATCACCAGATGATGAAAAGAACGGAAAACGGGCCCAAAATGGAGTAAATGGGCTATATCACGAAATCCACACAGCCTGGGCCCAAGACCACACTACCGTGCCCCATTCAACAGTCTTGAACACGGCCTGGCCACGACTTACACGGGTGTGTACCATGGGCGTGTCCCTGCTGCGGCCAAGAGGTGTTTTACTCGGAATAGGATACTTGGAGGCAAAGAAACACATTCCAAAGTCTATATAAACACCCAAATAGGAATCCTATTCGGATTAGGATACTTAGAGGCCAAGTAAGGCATCTCAAAGCCTATATAAACATCCTAGGGGGCAACGTAAGAGGGGAGTTCAGTAGAAGCCGGAACCCAAGGCTTTAGTCAGGGGGCATCTAGCTAGGCCAAAGAGTGCAGATTTGTGGAGAATTACTCGAAGATAGCCAGTTGATTCATCTTAAGAAGCCGGAATCATACTCAGGACAGAGGATCTCTCCTTCAATTCCTTCAGGGGGTTTTAGGGATTTCTTATGTTTTGTTTTATCTTTCCTTTTGAGATGTTTTCTTTTATTATTGTGAACTAAACCCTCAGATACCTGAGGGGGATGAAACCTAAGATGAATCTTGTTATCGTTTGATGAACTATATGATAAATATTTGACTTATTCTTAATTATGTGTTCGTAATTCTTGTGTTGATATTTTTGGGATATTAATTCAAGTGTGATGTGCTTAGGTGGAGGAGCAAAAGTCCCTGCCTAAGAGTAGATCTAGCATAGTTAAGCAGAGTTGATCGCACGCCTAGAGATAGGGTGATGAGATTTTGCCAGATTAGGGTGAAACCTAATATGGGAGTCCATAGATCGGGTTAATGCAATAATCAACCTAGGGTTAGACATTAGCCGCCTCGAGAGAGGGGTTAATATAAGTTAAGGAATCTTACGGATCAAGTCAAATGAATAAATCGTCTGGTTCAGAGTTAGATAACAAGTGAAGTCTAGGTGGATTCTTCCTTGGGTGTCGTCTTAATTAATTGGTTTTTCCCAAAAGTTATTCTCCAAATTCATTCTTCTTTGTCTTAGAGTCTTTAGTTTAGTAGTTAGTTAATTTTAGTTTAGATAAACAATTTCCTTAATTCTTAGGCTAAATAATAAAAAGAGAGTTAGTATTAGTACTTCTGTTTCCTTTGGGTTTGACATTTCGGTCTTGCCTTAACTATACTATTGTTTGATAGGTGCTCTTGCCTCAAATCGTTGTCATAATTAGTTTCCAGGTTCGATCATTCTTTATATAAATTTTAAGACTTTGACATCGCATAAAATAACAATCAACAAGTTAGACAGCGAGCAACGAAGTCAGTAACCTCACGCTTCAACCCTGGCCACCAGTACCACTATCGGAAATCTTGGTACATCTTGTTCCGATCGGGATGTATAGCGTACGGACTACTATGCGCCTCCCTCAGAATTGACTGTCGCAAGTCCTCATCACTTGGTACACAGATCCGACCGCGGAAACAAAGTACCCCATCAATGTTAATCCCAAAATCAGTAGTATCCCCATTCTCAACCTGACGAAAACGCAACTCAAGCGACTTATCCCCTGTTTGTTTACCCTTGATCTGGTCAATCCATGCAGACTTAACTTGAAGCTCTGCTAATACACTCCCATCGTCGAATAAAATAAGTCGAGCGAACATTGCTCTCAGATCGGTCATAGCCCTATGGCTTAAAGTATCCACCACCACATTGGCCTTACCAGGATGGTACTCGATAGTGCAGTCATCAATAACCTGAATTATCAAACAAGAATAAGAACTCACAATTAAGAATAAGCACAAGTATTTATCTCATAAATCAAATAATAATAAGATTCGTCTTAGGTTTCATCCTCTTGGGTATTTAAGGGATTTAGTTCATACTATTAGAGGGAAACATATTAGAATAGGGGAAACAACAAAACATAAGAAAAACTCAAAAACTTCTAAAGAACTTGATGGGGAATCCTCAGTCTTGATGGAGATCCTTCTCCTAAGCTATTCCCGACGGCTGTCTTGGAGTAATTTCTACCTTCTACTTAGCGTCTATTCGACGCCCTGTCAACCTTATCTTTTAGGTTTCCCCCAGGGTGTTTATATAGGCTTTGAGATGCCTTTCTTGGTCGACAAGTAACCTTTTCTGAATAGAATTAAACCTAGGGACGGTAGGGACACGCCCATGTGACGCGCCCGTGGTGGACTCCTTCGGCTGTGGTTGATTTTGCTTGCCACCCACGGTCGTGTGATCTACCCGTGGTCGATGGTCCAGGCCGTGTGATTTCCTATGTAGGCCCATTTTGCCCTTTTTTTGCCCGTTTCTCGTTCTTTTTCGACTTCCTAAGCTCTCCTGAGTATAAAACATGAAATTAAGAGATTAGGAGTATCGAATTCAACAAATCCAATGGAAAATCATCCAAAATTAAGCCAAGCATGGGGCTAAAATATGTGTAAATTATGGTTTATCAAATATGCCCACACTTAAGACTTTGCTTGTCCTCAAGCAAAATCCTCAACTCACAATTAAAATTAACTTCCTCAATTCATAATTCTTATCAATAATGTTTCATCATAATTCATAGATAATTCATACATTGATAATTTAACTAAAGGAGTCCTAAAGATTCAAACAATCTAAGTTATAAATTTTTATAGCACGAAATCATAGGTATCTCCCCTTAGCTAAATAGTTACTTCTGATTCAAAACCGACAAGAATTGACATCCTCACTAAAGATTCACTCAAATCGCTCAAGGTATTTAAGGTTCAAACTAAGCACTCAAAAGTCAAACATGAAGAGTTAATCCCATAGGCTTGCATGAAAATCAAATCTCCACCACTATAACATGCGGTGATACACAAATCAAAAGGTCTTTAAGTGGTAATGGGGCTTGGGTTAAAGGTGTGGATATAGGCTGAATTAGAAGGTTAGAATCGAGATTGAATTGACAAATTACCTAACTAGAAACAATGAACTAATGATGAATAATTGCATAACAAGAGCTTCTTCTAAAGATGTAAATTTAACTGTTTACGCTCATAAAACATGGAACTAATAATGTGTAACATCCTAGATTAGGGGTTATGCGTTTGGAGCATAACTCAAGTGCTAGTGGGTTTTAAGGGTATTTGGAGATGTTTTAAGAATTTTTAGAACTCTAGAATGATGGTGAAAGCTTTGGGAAATAATTGGATTTTAGGTTAAAAAGAGGAAACTAGGCAAAGAGGCCTTAAAAGAAATTATGTGGGGTTTAGGACATAAGGAATTAATTGGCAAAGTGGCTTGGGGCGCTAAAGTGCAAGGAGACTTCAGGAGGGAAGGGGTTCGAGCGGCAGGAATCGCACTTGGGAGTTTTATTTTTGGCGTTAAAGGGGAGCAAGGCCAGGGAGGCCTTAAGGAAAATCTTTGGCGTGTTTGGACATAAGAAAGGCCTTGGTAAAGTGGCAAGGGCGCCACTTAAGGGCCTGGAAATGACGCCAACAGGGGCCTTGGTTCGAATCACGGCGGTAGCAAGTAATGTTGTATTTTTGCTTTTGGCGTTAAGACAAGGGGGGGCTAGGGAAGGAGGCTTTAAAATAAATTGTGGCGAGTGGCAGAGTGGCTTTGGGCGCTATATGTGGCTTGCGGCAATAAGGGCCCAGGTTCGAGTTGCGAAGGAAACAAGAAAGGGCATTTTATTTTTATGCAGCAAGAAGGCGCTTGGGCTAAGAAGGTCTTAAAAGAAACTGGGGCGAGTTTATGTCACAAAGAAATGCCTTGGCAAAGTGGCTTGGGGTGTTATTATGACTACAAAGAGTGAGGGCTCGGGTTCGAGCCTCGTGGACAACAGTAGGTGGGATTTTATTTTGTTTTTGCATCAAGGCAGGGAAGGGGAAGGTTATACGGCAATTGGACTTCTATTTGGATGCAGATTAAGCTTATTTTATCCTATTAATATTCGGCTAAGAGTAGGATAATTGTAGTTTTATTTATTTATTTTATTATAGGATAATTATGGTTTTATTTAGATTAAATGAGATTTTATTTTATTTATTTTAGTTTAATAGATAGATAAGAGATAAGGTGTTGGATTAATTATTTTATTTGTTAAGAGATAAAATAGGAGTTTAAGTTGGGATTTGATAAGTGGGGAAGTGGTGGCCGATTGTTGGACTCTAGGAGCTTGAATTTTCGGTATAAATATGGTGCTAGTGTGTGCTAAATTTCCCCTTTCAAAACCTTTCTTTTTCATCTTGGTTATTGCCAAAATTTAGTACCTCTTTTCCCATTGGTGCCGTTTTTCCTCTTGTACAAAAGCCATTTATATTTCTTTCTTTCTTGAATTTTCTAAGTGCCGAAATTGTTTGTTCATCTTTTAATCTCCATTGCCGAAATTCTTCTACTTTTCCCTTATTCATCTTTTTATTTCTTCCAACTCCAAATTCCCTTGTAGCTGAATATTTCTTGTAATTTAAAGCCTTACCTGAATCTTGTTGTGGAACCTCTCCTCTTTAGTCTCCTCAAGCAAACGATAGTGGTAAGTATCTCTTTAGTTATCGGTTTTGGATCATTCTTCATAAGGGTGCCGAATCAAGTGTTTAAACCTTGGTTATAGGTTGGCCGAATGTATTCTTAGGGCCATGATATTGTGTTCTGTTGGTTGTAGCTAGCGTGGAGGAGCAGTAGGGACTTTTTCGGGATTCTAATCATCAAGGTAAATGGTATATGCTATTCGACCAAATGGCCATTCTCATAGGTTTATGCTTAACCTGATTTTGATGTGGTTTCACTTAGGGATTTCGACAGTTCAAGAGCAAGGAGTAGTTTTCGGGATTTGGTAAGCTAGGTAAGGAAGTATGGTATTCGGCCCTAAGCCATATTATTGGTATTAAGTGTTGACCGAATATTGGCTATGGTTTAAGGACTAATCGACAGGAATAAGCAAAGCCTTCGGGATTTGGTAGGAGACCAAATCGGCATTAAAGGAGGAGGAAAAACTCCGTTCATCGTGTTAGAATCAAATAGTTCAGGATTTCGCTAAATAGTCAGGTGTGTGATTAACCCACCGTTTTTCGGGTATATGATATGTATGTGATATGTGTATGTATTATGAATGTGCTAACTAGTGCAGTGGGAATTGTGATAAGGATACCCTCAAGTGGTATGTTGATAATCCGGTAAGTACCAAACCTGATGATATGTGATTTATGCTTGATGAACATGCTCATGCATCATTACATTATATCATTATTTTATGTGGCATGTGCATGGGTGGGATATGATATGAAAGAAGGTACGGGTGTACTTCGAGTACGTGGTTTGATGTTAGCCTTGAGCTACATCGTGGATTAACGTTGACTGAGGTCATGTTGTGGATTAACTGCGATTTAGTTCGCGTGGCTTGATGAGTGGCTATGTGCCTCATCGTGGTTGATATCGGCTATGTGCCATATCGTGGTTGATGAGTGACTATGTGTCCCATCGTGGTTTTGGTGTTAGCTACGGCTACATCGTGGATTGGCGCTGACTGAGGTCGCGTTGTGGATTTTTGTGCTTAATTGCACGTAGACGACATTGATTGCCTTTTTGGAGTGAAAAGGAGAGGGTGATTTAATAATCCCCTGGTGTGTGGTAGGCTGGATACGGGGGTGTGTAGCGGATGGACCATAGGCTGGGTTGGGCATCATAATTGCATACTTTGCATGTGAATATATGTGAAAATGGGCCAAGCCCAATATGTGTTGTGGATTAATAAGAAAAGGGCCAAGCCCAGTATATGAATGTGGATCAGTGTGGAAACGGGCTAAGCCCAGTATGTGGAAATTATGTGGTTATCTACCCTATTATATGAATGTGATATGAATATGGGCCAAGCCCAGAATGTGGTAATATGTGAATATGATATTGTTATCTGATATATGGGTTAATATGTGGTTAACATGTGGGTGGAATTCAGTGGCTTAATTACACACTGAGTCTGTATGACTCACCCAATTTTTACCAACATTTCAGGTGATGCTTGAACTGGGTTTGGAGTGGATACAGGGTAGCCCATGCAGAAAGATATTTTAATTAATTAAGTATTTATCTTTTTAGCATTTTGATTAAGTGTTTATTGTAATAAGGCCCATTAAAGTATTTAAGTATTTTTATTAAGTATCTTTATTATTATGTTTTATTATGGATTGACAATTGAGATGCTATTTGCAAATGGTTATATTTTTCTTAAATTTATGTATAATAAAGTTTTAATCCGGATATTTTTATAACAACTTAATTTTTACTTAGAATGTTTTAAATTACCAAAATTTTTTATTAAAGGAAACAAAATTTTTTATTAACGGTATTTACTTTTAAGTAAGAATATTTTCAAACGTTTTCTGCAGTGGCATTTCAAATTCGGTCGTAACGAATGGGCCGGGTTTGGGGTGTTACATAATGAATATACTTTCAACTTTTTTTTTAACATACAATTAATAAGAAAGAACTTAACAACAGAAATAGATAACATAGTTAGGCAACTGCTCAAATCTAATCTCGACAAAAAGGGTTAATCCAATGGGGAAAATTCTTGATGAATAAAAAAGAATGAGTTTGGGTTAATATTAAGGATAATTCAAGAAACGGTTTATTAGGATCAAAGGGGTTCGCTAGGAGTTAATTATGAAGGTAGGCCTTTTGGTGGATTAAGTGGGTTAAATCCTAGGTGCCTTTATCATCTCAGTATATCAAATCAAAAGTGTGGTCTCGACATGCATAATTGAAGCAAGTTCTAGAATAACAAATCAATGTTTGACACACTCATAATCAATAAAGTGAGCAAGAAAAATATATGCTCTAAAAGGCTCAAAATCTCACAAAAATTATGGTTTTTGATGTCAACCTTGTAAATTTCAAACCTCAAAGTAATATTTAAGATTATGGAAACAACCTAATAAATTTTTAATTCTGAAAATAGACTCATCATGCTTGATTCTATAATGTCTTAAAGTTTAAACCATCAATGCAGAATTATCTATGACTTAATCCGAAACATATAATGAAAATCATAAATCATTAGAAGTTTCATTCGAATAGTAAATATGAGAAAGTTACTTAAGAACAAAGCATAATTTAGGGAGTTTCTAAAACGAGTATTGTTGACACCTCCCTACACTTAAGATTTACATTGTCCTCAATGCAAAAAGATAAAAATGATAATATAGTAAGAAAAGCACAAGAGAGGGAGAGAATTAAAACTTCCTGAATTTTGGATGGAGTCAAAGAAAAGAAACGGTGTAAAGTTGGTTAGGGGTGGAGGATACTCCGGTGGTGGTGTAGCCGTTCCTTAACAGCCCCTTCAACCTAAATTAAAGAAATCAAAATATAATAAAAATAAATTAAAGACAAGAAAGATAAAGGGAAGGAAAATAAAGGAGATGAGAAAAGAAAAAGAAAAAATGAATGGATTTAAAGGTCCTTGTCCTGTCGAGGTAATGAAGCGGTTGGCATGAACTTATGGAGATTGGTCTCACACAGGGAGACTGTGCTAAGGTCCTTTCGCTTCTTCGACATGGGGATGGTGGTGTAGAGAAAGAGTCAGGGAAAGGGAAAAAAAGAAAATGAAGGGGAAAGATAAAAGAAAGAGAGAGGGGTGTGGTGGTTAGGGTTTGGGAGAAGAGGAAGTTGGGGAGAAAATGAGAAGAAGGGGAGTTTTAAATAGGAAACAGGGATCTGGTAGCTTCCCACGCCCGTGGCACACGACCGTGTCGCACGGCCGTGTGGTATTTTGTTTGCTTCTTCCATGCCTGTATAGAGTTTTCCACGTCCATGTGGAGTAATCAGTGTCGGCCATGGCTTACAAGCACAGGCCTGTTGCATGCCCGTGTAGATTTCTTAGTGTCAACCACAGCCAAATCGCACGACCGTGGCATTTTGTCGGAGCCCGTGTTTTGGAAAAATATTTGTCCACGCCGGTGTACCTTGTAACAACCTGATTTTGACCCTAATCTGAATAGTGGTTTTAGAACAACAAATCTAAGTCAATAAAATATTTTAATATCATATTTAGTGCCTATAATATATGATTGAGCATGTGTTAAAATTTTGTGAGTTAATTTGTCCGTTTGTGTGTTTAATTTAAGAAAAAGGACTAAATCGTATAAGTGGTAAAAGTAGCCTTTTTCTTGATTGAGTGATTAAAATTGATGTGTCTTTATAAGAGGAGGCCTTATGTTGTAAATTATCCTTTTTGCAAGAATAGTGGATGGTAACATGCATATATATCATGCATTTATATGTTTATTATATGTTAAGTTAATAATAAAATAATGTTATAAGTTATAATATAATAAAACATAAAATAATAAAAAAAAAGAGCATGCATGTTGTTCATCCATTTTGATCGAAACAAAAAAAAAAGAGAAAGAAAAAGACTTAAGCTACATTCGGCCTTTGGACGCTTTGATTTAAGTATGTGTTTTGTTCGGTTTTTGATAATTTTTACGTTTTTGAGATTGTTGCTTCGAATACTATTCGACCCATGCTAGAATTTCTAATTTTGATGCATATTTTGAGTTCGATCATTGATGAGTATTTGTGTTTTGTAATGTTTAATGACAAAATATTAAAGATATGTTTTAGATTAACATGTTTTGTATTGGAAATTTTAATGATTTTGAATAATTTGGACTAAATTACAAAAAAAAATTTTGAAAGACTAAAATGTGAAATAAATGAAATGTGTGGACTTATATGAGCATGAGTAACATTCGGCCTAAGCATAGTGTGTGCAAATTTTGCATATTTTGTGGTTTATGCTATAGGGAGTAAATTGCAAAAAGTGTAAATGTCAGGGGTAAAAATGTGATTTGCCCGTTTATGTGTTTTTGTATTAAATTGAATGAAAATATGTCGAATGAGCTTATTTTGAAATTGATTTAGATCAAGAACAAAAAGGATCAATAATGGATCGGGGAAAAATGAAGTTAATTGAATAGACGGGAAATTTAGTCCGTCGATATCCGAGGTAAGTTTTTAAGCAATTGGGTTGAATTGAATTTTTTTCTAATCTATATTAATGTACATGTATTTAATAAAGGTAAGTATGTATAACTCCTTAATGTCGAATGTGATGTTGATTGAGAAATGTATTTAGTCGAATGTGGGGTAGACATATAAGTCTTTGGTTCATCCGAATGGAATGTATATATATATCAATGATATAATTGAATGTGGTATTGAAATGTGAGATGGTTGTATTCAAATAAGGTGTGTATATATGTACCAAATATTGCCGAATGTGATAATTTTCTATGGGATGAATGAGTTAATTTGGAAACGAGTATATGTATATATATATGATTGTAGATAAGGATATATGTATTTATATGGATGGGGAGGAAATCGAATAATAAGCACTAAGTGTGCGAATTGAACTTCCGAGCACTAAGTGTGCGAATTGAACTTCGGAGCACTAAGTGTGCAAATTCAGATAATAAGCACTAAGTGTGCGAATTGAACTTTTGAGCACTAAGTGTGCGAAATCAGAAAAGAAAAATTTAAGTGTACGAATTGAACTTCAGAACATGTTGGGTGCATAAATTCAGTTGATGAGCAATAAAGGTAGGAGTAAATATAAATTTAAAGATTGAATTTGGTAAGTTTCAATGCTATGACAGATTATTATTTGAATGGTAAGTATAGATTTCGTAAGTAATATATGTATAAGAAAGCAATTGTTAAATGTACGTATGTTCGGTTTTTTGAGCTATGAAAGGTGATAGTTTAGTATGCAATTGTATTAAATTGAGGAATGGATTATATACTTATGTGAAGCCTATTATTGAATGTTGGAATATTCGGTTTAAGGGTTATGAAATGTGTAAATATTCTCTCATAATGTTTTAAAACATTGTTATATGAAATTGCTAAGATAGCTTACTTTGTGTGGTTGTTGTGTTGCTTATTAGGTTTTGAAGTCTAGACTCGAGCTCGGGGATCATCGTCAAGTCTATCACACTACCAACTAACGTTGGTACTTTATAAGTCGTACTTCTTTTGAAACTATGGCATGTATAGGCTATGTCACTTTTGAGTGATTTTGAATGGTGTGTATTTGTATAGATGCCATGCCATAATGGCTAAATTATGGTATTATAGCTTATTATAGATTCGACTATGGTATTAACTTAATTTGGCGTATAAACTTTAATGTGTTTATGTTTGGTATTTGGTTGTGAGGAATGAATGAATTGAGTTAATCATAGTTGTGAATATTCAGTCATGGTATTTGTATGTTATAGTAATTATACTTTCATGATTGGTATGAATGACATTATAGATTATGTCTTTGGGTGGTGCATATTCGAACATGATATGTATATGTTTATGTAAGAAGCTTGATTTTTATATGTTTAGGTTATGGTAAGATATGTATGATTTGGATAATTTGGCTATGATGATTATAAGAAATATGATCTATAGTATAGTTGAATGTTTTTGGTAATTGAAATGATTTTAGGGTACCCTAGATTCGGTTAAGCAAGGTTTTGACATATATGTATAGTGGTTTTGGTGAAACATAATTTGTTTTGGTAAAATGTTTATAAGCATGTGCATATTTGGATTTTATAATTTAATGACCAAATGAATAGTAACTTTTGCTATTTCATCAAAAATGCCTTTGATGTGAATTTGGTTATATGGATTAGTGATATGTAGGTTAATATTAAAGCATGCTATGAAAGTACATTATTACCTATTATGCATTCGGTTATGATTATATAAATAGTGAATATTATGCATGAAATGTTAATATATTTCGATCTTTATGTATATATAAAAAAATAAGTAGTTTAGTTTGATGTATGTTAGTTGGTTTCAACATTTGATTAAATAAATGATAGGTATATGTTTGATTTTGTAATTTTGTGCAAGCGAGTATGATATGATTATTAATGAAGTTTGTTCATCTATGATGCAATGTGAAATGATTGAAGTAGGTCTGATAATGTACTAGGCATTCGATAATTATGCGACGAGAGTTCTTTTGATTCAAACTTTTATTAAAGAAATATGATATATCTATATAAAACATTTATAAATATTTATTTGTGAATGCTTGATTTGGGTTATTGTAACACCCCTAACCCGAGACCGGCACCGAAATAGGGTTAAGAGGCATTACCGATCAATCAAAACATTTAACATCTAAAATTTTAAGATACAAAGTCAATCATATTCAATCACATTCATTTACAATCATGTTGTCCCTTATCAAGGTCTACGAGACCTATCTCACATACTAAGAGGGGTCGGGACTAAACCGAAACACATACAAAATTTTATGAAAATTTAAAACTTTTCTAAAATTCAAGGGAGACACGGCTGTGGAAGGAGACCGTGTTCCCTCCACGGCTGCTGGACACCCCCGTGTGTCCTCCCCGTGGCTATATACTGACTTCTCCACCACGGTCACCAAGCACTCCCATGTGCCAGGGCCGTGTGCTCTTAGCTAGCTACTAACTTGTACACCACGGCCAGCTGACACCCCCGTGTTGAGGCCATGTGCTACTAAGCTGCATTCTGGCAATTCACCTACGGTCTTTAGCCACGCCCGTGTCCCTAGACCGTGTGACATTATACGCCATTTGGAAGGCCAAAATGCCACCCACTTAGGGTCAAACCTACAAGCAACACATACCAAAACATATTATGAACATAAAGCAACCAAAAACTTACCAAAATAGTTATTCAACCCATGCATTCAATACCAATTCCAACCATGACAATTTCACTACCAAAACTTATCTCATCACAAGCATAATACATTCCATTCCAAACATCATTCTTTTTTTTTTTTCAATTTCACTAATTCATGCTAGCATTTTATCAACACAAAGTTACCATTCAATAATAAATTTTCAACCCACAAACCATACCAAAAGATGCATCACATATACCAAGTTCATTCATGCTAAAATTAGCACATATCTAGCCACCTCTCATGGCTGCTTACAAATTATCAAACATGATTCAATTGACCAGCCTATACATGCCATATTTGTAACACCCAGGTTCTAGGGGTTATGCATTTAGTGTATAACTCAAGAAATGGTGGGTTTATAGTGAAGTTATCTGAGGTTTAAGGGGGTTTGGAAAACCCTAGAAGGTAGGGGAAGGCTTAAGGAATTTTTGATTTTTTTAGTGTTAAGAAGGGGAGCTTGGCTTTAGAGGTCTTAAAAGAAATATTTGGGGGATTAAGACGCAAGAAATTGCTTGGCAGAGTGGCAAGGGAGACGCCACTTTAGAGCTTGGAAGGTGACGCCTCAAGGAGTAAGGGAGGATTGGGTTCGAGCTGCAAAGGCAGCACTTTGGTTTTATTTTTGCGTCAACTAGGGAACTGGGCTAGGTATGCCTTAAAAATAAATGGCAAGGGTAAGGGACATGAAAGACCAGGTGGTAAAGTGGCCCCCATGTGCCACTTAGGAGTTGGAGGGGAAGAAGGGCGCAGGTTCGAATGGATGGGGGAGCATTTTGCGTTTTTTTTTTAGTATATGCGGTGATGGGCTTAGGTAGGAAGGCTTTAAAATTTAATGGTGGGGTTTTATGACAAGAAAGGTAGCTTGGTGGAGTGGCTTGGGGCGCCACTTGTGGGTCTTGGCAAGGGACTCAAGCTCGAGTAACATGGAAAGCACATGGGTTTTATTTTTGGTTTTGGCGTGAGACAAGGGAACTAGGGAGTGAGGTGTTAAAAGAGGTTTTGGGTGGATTATATCACAAATTAGCGCTCTGGTTGAGTGGCCTGGGGCGTTGGAAGAAAGGGGCTGCGGCATGAGGTTCCAAGTTCGAACCATGGAAGCTGCAATTGGAGTTTTATTTTTTTTCAAGATGGCGTGAAGAGGTGGAAGGAATTGGCCTGCATATGGGCAATTGGAAGATAAGGATTAAGTTAGTTTTTTTTTTTTATTTTCAGCTGGGGTAATGGATTAATGCTGGACTTTATTTTTATTTATTAGATAGGATAATGTTCTTTATTTATTTATTTATCTATTAATTATTTTTTTAGTGTAGGATAATTACTATTTTATTTTGGAATAAGTGGAGATAATTGTTGAACCATTCAAACTATTTTGAATGGATTGAGAAGAGTAAATTAAAGGATTTGATTAATTCAAATGTGTTTGAATTAGTGGCTAGGAGAGATTCTAGGAAATGGCCGAATGTTGGAGTCTTCAAGGGGAGGGAGAGTGGCCGAATGCTATTTAAAAGGTGGTGAGGTACCCTTTGCCGAATTTTAATTCTTCAAAAGCCTTACTCCTTTTTGTTTTCTTCTTTTCCCTTTTTGTCATTTGGCCGAACCTTCAAGTAAAGCTTACCTCTTTTCCTTCTTCGAAATCAAAAGCCATTAACATCATAGACCTTGCCGATTTCTCCCTTGGACTTGTTGGCCGAATCTTCATTTGTGAACCTCATTCATCTTTTATTTCCTCTCTTTTCTCAAAGCCTTGTTGCCGAAATCCACTTTCTCCTATTAGTGTCACTTTGGCCGAACTTTAGAGTAGTGTTGATCTCCTTGGGTTGTCTATTTCAAATCATTGGAGAAGGTAAGTAGGCAAGGCCGAATGTTTTATGTTCTGTCCTTTGTTCTCTGTCGACTTTTACAAAGGTAAGAGACGGTTTTGGATTTATTTGGAAGTATGTTAATCTCTTGTGGTAATCGAATGGTTATAGGGCTTCCGGGACTTGGAAACAATCAAGCGTAGCCTCTTTTCTCTGATAATCGGGTGGTAAGTGGTGGTAAGATTTATTTTGACATTCTTGTTTTGGCCGAATGGCCCTAAGTTTTCTCTAAGTGTACTAAGGCCGAATTAATGTGGTATTATGTTAAGGTTTTCGACAAGCCTTTAGGTGCAGCGTGTGACTTCGAGGTTTAGTTTATTGTATCAAACAGGTGCGTAATCATCGCACTATTTCTTCGATTATTTGCTTGCTAACGTTTATACATATGTATGATGTGTGGTAGCCGATCATAATGGCTAGAGTGGTGAATACCATGTTTTGGGTAATCGAATATCAGGCGAGTAAGTTGTGATATTAAGTTATTATGATGTCTATATATATATATATGATGTGGTAATGATATGAGATGTATATTCATTTTATATGATGATTTGACAAGAGGCATTTTCATATATGCATGGGATTTGGGTTTGATCGAGGAAGGAAGGGAGTACACATTGATGTACGTGGTCTAGTGCTAGCTTCGGGCTACATTAGTGCTTGATGAGTCGCTGTGTGCATCATCAAGGGAGATGTTGGCTTGGTGCCCATCTCGGCGGTTGATAGCTAAGTGCATCACCGTAGACGGATTACTGTTGGGATCACGATGTGATTGGTGGCTCAGCCACGGCCTTGTGCAGCAGGTCTGCCAAGGTAAGATATGTGGGATCACTCGGTTGTGATCGGTGGATTAGCCACGGCCTTGAGCAGGGAGTCTGCTAGGGTTGGTGTAATGGATGGACCTAGGGTGGGCTGTGATGCATGATTGCATGAATGGTTCGTGGATTGTGTGGATATGGGCCAAGCCCATACGTGTGGAAATATGTGTTATGATTATGCACTGAGTCTGTGGACTCACCCAATTTTTCTCAACCATTTCAGGTGATGCGTAAACGTTGGACCAAGTTGGAGTGGATACAAGGTGGCCCATGCAGAAGAAGATATTTGGATTATTTTAAGCATTTTTTTTATATTAAGTATTTTGTTTAATTGTTGGATTGTAATAATGGCTTTATTTTAAATTATGGCCTGATTAAACTGAGTTACCATGTGAAGATGATTTTATTTTAGTAATCTATTTATTCAAATATATATATAATAAAGTTTAAGTTGGACATTTTATAATAACAAAGTCTTACTCAAAACAAAAATGGACATGGTTTTCAAAAGATGACAAATTTTAATGTTTTATCTTAAATAAGTCAAAAAGATTTTCAACCATTTTCCGCAGTGACATAACAAGATCCGGTCAAGGCTCGTGGGCCGGGTTTGGGGGTGTTACAATATTTTACCTATGTACATATTTCCAAAGTACCCTAAAATAGAACATTGATAGTGTGACTGAGAAGCTGACGATCCCCTGATCCGAGCTAGCTTTTCGGACACTGAAAAGCAGAGAAGCAAATCACACAGTAAGCTTTATAAAGCTTAGTAAGTTCATAACATAATACATAATGTCAACATGTCATCACATAGATTAATTTTACTATTATAATACCATCCACAACCAATATGTTTAATTAACTCATCCACAACCACATTCATAGTTTCACCAACCACATAGATTTCGAGCGTACCTTAGCCAACACTTAGTTGTCAAATACTTTTGCTAATCAATAAACACGATTCATTTCAATCCACATTTGCTTCTTCCTCGATTCATTCACACACTTAGTGCATAAATAGTTAGCCGAAGCTTAATTAGCATCGTACACTTAGTACACCCATCTCAAACCGATCTTAAATCGGCATTACACACACAGTGCCAACCACAAAGCTGAAGCTTATATTGCTCTGCACACACAGTGCTATTTATCCCGATCATGTTTTCGAATACGCACACTTAGTGCCATTTAACTCAATCTATCACATAGCATTCACTTTGTAATAATATCATACCATTTATTTCATAGCATTAAACATAGCTGAATACAGGTATTATGTCCGAACTTACCTCGAACATCGACTATTGATACAGTCGATTAATCGAGTACTTTATCTTTGCCTCGATCTCGATCCGAACCTCTTCTCTCTTGGTCTATACACATTTAAATTCAATCCATTCAATCACCATTTCATTCAATTTAACCCACATACACACATTTAGGGCATTTTGCATAATAGCCCTCATATTTTCACATTTCTACACTTTAGTCCCTAATTCACAAAATCATCAAATTCACCAAATTCCACCTAGCACAAGCTTAGCCAAATTTTACTAATATCCATACAAACCCATACATTTCATTTATTTCACATTTTAGTCCCTCAATTTCTCATTTTCTAAATTAAGCCCAAAATACTCAATTTCATCAAAAATCCCAATACAAACTATATTAACTCAACACCAAGTTTTCATATTCCATTATCAACTAGCACTTAGCACAAACATCCATCAATGACTCATCACAAAAACATCATCAATTCATAAAATTACAACATGGGTTAGCTAGAGCACTAAGCAACGATTATGAAACGTAGAAATTATCAAAAACCGAAGCCAAAACATACCTTAATCAAGGAAGACAATAGCCGAACGCCCTAACTAATTTTCTCTTTTCTTTCTTCACTAGTTTCGGTCAAATGGGAGGAATAAAAGATGAACACTCATCTTTTTGTTTCTTTAATCTAATATTAATAATTAAGTTACCAAAATGGCCTTCATTAATATAATTACAACAATCATACAATATGGACATTTAAGACTTTTATCCATCCACTATATATAAGTTGGTATAATAGCAACATAAGGCCTCCACCTTTAAAAGCCATCAACATTCAAGTACTTATAAATCAGCACACAGCATTTTTCACTTATGCGATTAAGTCCTTTCTCTTAATTCGACACATAAACAATTAAATTATCACACAAAATTTTCACACAGTCTATATCACATACTATTCACACAGAAAATAATATTAAAATATTTTTACGACCTAGGATTTGTGGTCTCGAACCACTATTCCAACTAGGGTTTAAACCGAGATGTTACAACTCTCCCCCTCTTAGGGATTTTAGTCCCCGAAAATCTTACCAGTGAATAGATGTGGATATTGCTCTCTCATAACATTCTCAGATCCCACGTAGCCTCCTCAATCCCGTGTTTGTGCCGCAATACTTTCACTAAGGAAATTCTTTTGTTTCTCAACTATTTAATCTCTTGCACCAAAATTCAGATCGGTCCTTCACTATACGACAAGTCTGACTGAATCTCAACCTCAGTAGGAGTAATTACATGAGACGGGTCTGATCTGTACTGTCGAAGCATTGACACATGAAACACATTATGAATCTTTTCTAACTCAGATGGCAATCTCAATCTATAAGCAACCGATCCAACTCGTTCAATAATCTCAAACGGTCCGATAAACCTCAGACTTAGTTGCCCTTCCGGCCAAAATGAAGTATTTTCTTCCACAGAGACACTTTCAAAAACACTTTATCACCAACCTCAAACTCAATATCTTTTCTTTTCAAATCTGCATAAGACTTCTAACGATCTGAAGCTGCTTTTAAATTGTCACGAATTATCTTCACTTTCTGTTCGGTCTCTTTTATCACATCAACCCCGTGAATCTTATTCTCTCTTAGCTCAGTCCAATATAATGGAGTTCAACACTTTCAACCATAAAGAGCCTCATATGGTGCCATTTTAATGCTAGATTGAAAACTGTTGATATACGCAAACTCAATCAAGGATAAGTGCTTTTCCCACGTGTTGTCAAATTCAAGTATGCAACATCTCAGCATGTCTTCGAGAATCTGAATGATTCGCTCGAACTGACCATCCGTTTGAAGATGAAAAGTAGTACTGAAATGCAATTTCGTGCCTAAAGCATCATGCAATTTTTTCCAAAATCGCGAGGTAAATCTTGGATCTCTGTCAGACACTATAGATAACGGTTCTCCGTGTAATCTCACAATCTCATCAATATACAGTTCAGCTAACTTATCCAAAGAATAATCAGTTCTCACTGAAACGAAATGAGCTGATTTTGTTAATCTATCCACTATCACCCAGATTGCATCATTCTTACCCGGAGATAAGGGCAAACCCGACACAAAGTCCATCGTAATTCCTTCCCATTTCCACTCAGGAATCATAATCGGTTGTAACAAACCAGACGGAACTTGATGTTCAGCTTTGACTTGCTGACAAACTAAGCATTTCGACACAAAGTTAGAAATATCTCTTTTCATGCCATGCCACCAATAGAACTGTTTCAGATCATTATACATCTTTGTACTCCCCGGATGTACAGTTAAATGACTATTGTGAACTTTAGTCAAAATCATCGAAATCAACCTTGAATTTCTCGGAACACAAATCTGATCTCTGAATCTCAAATAATCATTACTATCAACTTGAAATTCCATTACAGCATCTGAATCACACTGAATTCTTTTTGCTAACAACTCATTATCACTCTTCTGAGCCTCACAAATCTATTGTAAGAATGATGGTTTTACTTTCAATTCAGCTACCACTGCATTATCATCACACAGATCTATCTGATTACTCAAAGCTCACAAAGCATATAATGATTTACGACTCAAGGCATTAGTCACAATGTTAGCTTTACCTAGGTGGTAATCTGTCACAAGTTCGTAGTCTTTCAACAATTCCAACCATCTTATCTGTCGCAAGTTCAAATCTTTCTGAGTCATCAAATACTTTAAACCCTTATGATCAGTATAAATATGACATTTCTCACAAAATAAGTAATGACGCCAAATCTTTAATGCAAACACAATTGCAGCTAACTCAAGATCATGTGTTGGATAATTCTTTTCATGCGGTTTTAACTGTCTTGAAGCGTATGCAATGACTTTCCCTTCTTGCATCAGCACACAGCCCAAACCATTCAACGATGCATTAATGTAAACTACGAACTCTTTGCCTGACTCAGGTTGAATCAACACTGGTGCTTCTGTTAACAACACTTTCAACTGCTTAAAACTCTACTGACACTTTTCTGACCACTCGAATCTAACATCTTTCTGTAACAACTTTGTCAACGGAGTCGCAGTCATCGAGAAGCCTTTCACAAATCATCTATAATATCCCGCTAGTCCCAGAAAACTACGGACTTTCGAGACACTTCTCGGAGGTTTCCATTCCAAAATAGCGAAGATTTTACTCGGATCAACTCATATCCCGGTAGCTGATACAACATGTCCCAGAAAACCAACCTTACGCAACCAAAATTCACATTTGCTAAAATTTACATACAATTGTTTCTCACGTAGAGTTTATAGCATGATTCTCAAATGTTCGGCATGTTACGTCTACTCACACGAATAAATCAAAATATCATCAATGAACACCACCACAAAACGATCCAAATACGGTCTGAATATCCAATTCATCAAATCCATAAACACTGCAGGAGCATTTGTTAGTCCGAAAGGCATCACTAAGAATTCATAATGTCCGTACCTTGTTCTGGAAGTAGTTTTCGGCACATCAGCTTCCTTAACCCTTAACTGATAGTAACCAGACCTCAAGTCTATCTTAGAAAACACTGTAGCTCCTCTCAACTGATCAAACAAATCATCGATACGAGGCAACAGATATTTGTTCTTTATCATCACTTTGTTCAACTGTCGGTAATCAATACAGATTCTCATAGTTCCGTCTTTATTTTTCACAAATAACACAGGAGCTCCCTAGGGTGAGAAACTCAGTCGTGCAAATCCTCTATCAGTCAACTCTTGCAGCTACTGTTTTAACTCTTTCAATTCTGTTGGTGCCATTCTATATGGAGCTATAGAAATGGAAGTAGTTCTCGGCACTAAATCGATACCAAATTCCACTTCTCGAATTGGAGGTAATCCTGACAGCTCTTTAGGAAACACATCTGGAAACTCACATACCACAGGAACTAGTTCAACTTTCTTTTCCAACACTTTTGTATCAATCACATATGCTAAATAAGGTTCACAACCCTTTCTCACATAGTTCATGGCATTCATCGCAGACACAACAGCTGGTAATCCTTTCATATCACTGGATTCAATTCGAACTAGCTCACCGTTTTGACTTCTCAATTTAATACTATTTCTTTTACAATTCACAATAGCATTATGCTGAGTAAGCCAATCCATACCCAGAATTATGCCAAATTCATCAAAAGGAAGCAACATCAAATTAACCGGAAAACATATATCACGAAACATCTACATACAATTCTTGCACACCTTATCCACCAAGACACACTTGCCTAAGGGATTCGATACTCTAATCACGAATTCAGTAGACTCAACAGGTAGAGTCTTATTCAATACTAAATTCAAACACACATAGGAATGAGTTGACCCCGGATCTATCAATGCAATAACATCAATATCAAATAAAGTGAAAGTACAAGTGATGACGTCTGGAGATGATGCTTCCTCTCGTGCACGTATAGCATAGGCTCAGGTAGGTGCTCTCACTTCTGACCTCACAGCTGTGTCATTTGTCCCTCTCTGACTTTCGCTTACATGTCTGGTGCTTCTAGGTGGTCTACCCCTAGCCGCCACATTACTCGGTCTTTCATTCTGAACTTTTTCCTCTTCGACCATTTTCGGGCAATCTCGAATAAATGATCTCGGGATCCATATTTGTAACAAACTCTATTGTTGTACTTGCCCCAGCACTCTCCCACATGTCATCTTCCACACTGTCAGCACTCAGGCTTGTTACTCTTAACACTGTCAACACTTAATTCATTCGAAGCTTGAATTCGTAAACCAACACTTTGTCTCGAACAATCTTTACTTGGATGTCCAAACGAAGCATTTAAACAATGGCTTACATCTTTATATCTCTTAGTAGAAGGTTGAGAAAATTTATTCATTGATCTCTTTCTTTCTTTCCGATCTTCAGAATCAGCTTTCTTCTTTTCTTTATTGAGTTTCTCGGCTTTACATGCTCTCTCAACCAGTACAACAAATTTGTTTATATCGAGTATCGCAACCAATAACTTGATGTCTTCATTCAATCACTCTATGAAATGTTTATACATAGTAGCTTCGGTCGAGACACATTCTCTCACATATTGACTCAATCTTACAAATTCTCACTCATACTCAGTAACAGACAACTGACCCTGTTTCAATTCTAGAAACTCTTTACGTTTCTAATCAATGAAGCCTTGGCTGATATACTTCTTCCTAAACTCAGCTTGAAAGAAATCCCGGGTGATTCTCACTCTCAGAACCACAGATATCAACGTTTTCCACCAGTTGTAAGCCGTGTCTCTCAACAAGGAAACTGCACACTTAACACACTCATCAGGGTTCAACGACATCTCAGCAAATACTCTGATTGTATTCTCGAGCCAAAACTCGGTTCGCTCAGCATCGTCATCTGATGTGGCCCTAAAATTTTCGGCCTCATATTTTCGAATCTTGTGTACAAGTGGCTTATTCAATCTGATCAGATCAACAACTTGTGGCACAACAGGTACTTGAGGGGGTGGAGGTTGTGGAGCGGTCTGATTCGTTTGAACGAACTCTGTAAACCACTCACTCATCATTAGGAAGAAGGCTTGCTTAGCCTCTCCTTCCTCACCACTATCGTTTGGCCTAGATGTGGCCGGCACTGTCCCTTGAGCGGGAGCAGGTGCATTACTTTCTATATCATCAGCAACTACTCGATCAAGGTCCATTACTATATAAGAACATATTTTTAGCTGTCAGAATTCATCACACTATCGCAATTTCGAATATGGCATGTATAGCTAGACTCACACGCGCTACATTGTTTGAGAATCGACTAAACCATAGCTCTGATATCAATAAAATGTAACACCCCTAACCCGAGACCGTCACCGGGAATATGGTTAAGAGGCATTACCAATCAATCAAAACATTTAACATCTAAAATTGTACGACACAAAGTCAATCATATTCAATCACATTCATTTACAATCATGCTGTCCCTTATCAAGGTCTACGAGACATATTTCACATACTAAAGAGGGGTCCGGACTAAACCGAAACACATACAAAATTTTATGAAAATTTAAAACTTTTCTAAAATTCAGAGGAGACATGGCCGTGGGAGGAGATCGTGTTCCCTCCACAGCTGCTGGACACCCCCGTGTGTCCTCCCCGTGGCTATATACTGACTTCCCCACCACGGCCACCAAGCACGCCCGTGTGCCATAGCCGTGTGCTCTGAGCTAGCTACTGACCTGTACACAACGGCCAGCTGACACCCCCGTGTCGAGGCCGTGTACTACTAAGCTACATTCTGCCAATTCACCCATGGTCTTTAGGCACGCCTGTGTGCGTAAACCGTGTGACATTATAGGCCATTTTGCAAGGCCAAAATGCCATCCACTTAGGGTCAAACCTACAAGCAACACCTACCAAAACATATTATGTGTATAAGGCAACCAAAAACTTACAAAAATAGTTATTCAACCCATGCATTCAATACCAATTCCAACCATGACAATTTCACCACCAAAACTTATCTCATCACAAGCATAATACATTCCATTCTAAACATCATTCTTTTTTTTCAATTTCACTAATTCATGCTAGCATTTATCAACACAAAGTTACCATTCAATAATCAATTTCTCAACCCACAAACGATACCAAAAGATGCATAACATATACCAAGTTCATTCATGCTAAAATTAGCACATATCTCGCCACCTCTCATGGCTGCTTACAAATTATCAAACATGATTCAATTGACCAGCCTATACATGCCATATTTTAACTATGTACATCTTTCCAAAATACCCCAAAATAGATTGTCGGTAGTGTGACTGAGAAGCTGACGATCCCCTGATCCGAGGTAGCTTTACTAACACTGCAAAACAGAGAAGCAAATCACACAGTAAGCTTGATAAAGATTAGTAAGTCCATAACATAATACATAATATCAACATGTCATCACATAAATTTATTTTACTATTACAAATATAGTACCGTCCACAACCAATATGTTCAATTAACTCATCCACAACCACATTCATAGTTTCACCAACCACATAGATTCCGAGCGTACCTTAGCCAACACTTAGTTGTCAAATACTTTTCCTAATCAATAATCACGATTCATTTCAATCCACATTCGTTTCTTCCTCGATTCATTTGCACACTTAGTGCATAAATAGTTAGCCGAAGCTTAATTAGCATCGTAAACTTAGTACATCCATCTCAAACCGATCTTAAATTGACATCACATACACAGTGCCAACCATAAAGCCGAAGCTTATATTGCTCCGCACACAAGGTGCTCTTTATCCTGATCATGTTTTCAAATACACACACTTATTGCCATTTAACTCAATCTATCACATAGCATTCACTTTGTAATAATATCATACCATTTATTTCATAGCATTAAACATAGCTGAATACAGGTATTATGTCTGAACTTACCTCGAACGTCGACTATTGATACGGTCGATTAATCGAGTACTTTATCTTTGCCTTAATCTCGATCCGAACCACTTCTCTCTTGGTATATACACATTTAAATTCAATCCATTCAATCACCATTTCATTCAATTTAACCCACATACACACATTTAGGGAATTTTGCATAATAGCCCTCATATTTTCACATTTCGACACTTTAGTCCCTAATTCAAAAAATCATCAAATTCACCAAATTGCACCTAGTACAAGCTTAGCCAAATTTTACTAATATCCATACAAACCCACACATTTCATTTATTTCACATTTTAGTCCCTTAATTTCTCATTTTCTCAGTTAAGTTTAAATTACTCAATTTCATCAAAAATCCCAATACAAACTATATTAACTCAATACCAAGTTTTCATATTCCATTATCAACTAGCACTTAGCTCAAACATTCATCAATGACATATCACAAAAACATCATCAATTCATAAAATTACAACATGGGTTATCTAGAGCACTAAGCAACGATTACGAAAACGTAGAAATTATCAAAAACTGAAGCCAAAACATACCTTAATCAAGGAAGACAATAGCCGAATGCCCTAACTAATTTTCTCTTTTCTTTCTTTGCTAGTTTCGGTCAAATAGGAGGAATAAAAGATGAACACTCATCTTTTTGTTTCTTTAATCTAATATGAATAATTAAGTTACCAAAATGGCCTTCATTAATATAATTACAACAATCATACAATATGGACATTTAAGACTTTTATCCATCCACTATATATAAGTTGGTATAATAGCAACATAAGGCCTCCACCTTTAAAAGCCATCAACATTCAAGTACTTATAAATCAGCACACAGCATTTTTCACTTATGCGATTAAGTCCTTTCTCTTAATTCGACACATAAACAATTAAATTATCACATAAAATTTTCACACAGTCTATATCACAAACTATTCACATAGAAAATAATATTAAAATATTTTACGACCTCATATTTATGGTCTCGAACCACTGTTCCGACTAGGGTCTAAACTGGGATGTTACAGTTATGCTTTCAAAAGTAATGCCTCGTAACTCTAATCCGGCGACGGATACGGGTTAGGGGTGTTACATACCTCTCGTGGTGTCCACACGGCCACGGCTACGCCCGTGTGCAAGGTCGTGTGGTAGGGAAACCTGTGCTTTATTAATTTGGTTAGTTTGTAGTTCGATGCTAAAAATCGAAAATATGGAAATTAATAAGGTTAGTGCTCGGGTTGCCTCCCGAGAAGCGCTCATTTAAAGTCTTAAGCTAGAGTTACCCTTCATTTGCATAATCATTGTACTTTGAGGAGTTGAAACTCCTCTCCCCTACTATCAGTTTTATGACCACTATATAGTTTGAGTCGAGTGGCGTTTACCTTAAAAATGTAGGATTAGTTACCTCGACTGTTCCATATGGAAAGACATTGAGTACCGTGAAAGGGATCTCTTCGTTTGTATTAAGTTCTGAAGTGGTGATTGTAGGGTCTGTTTTATCTAACAATACCTGATCTCCTATCTTAAATTGGTATGTCCCATCTTTAAGTTTGACATGGAGTTGCCCCATTTTTGCTTCGTGTGTTCTTGGTTTCTCCTTGACATGTGGCTTCCACTCGTCTAGCTCATCGATTTGAAGCCTTCGCTCCTCATAAGTTATTTCTTTGTTGGCACGAGGTATAGGATATGGCTCAGTTATGTAATTTCATGGTGCTTCCTGAAAAGAAGGTTGAGGCAAATGGTCATTAATAGAATTTATGTTCTCACATTTATTACTCAATGTCCTAGCCGAGTCAAGAGCCTGAAGAGTGATCGTTTCATCCCCTACACGAAGTGTGAGTTCACCTGTACCAACATCAATTTTAGTTTTAGCGGTTGCTAAAAAGGGTCTACCTAAAACTAAAGGAACATTATTGTCCTCATGCATGTCTACTGGGAATATGAATTTATCAATTTTTACTAGTACATCTTCGATTATACCCTTAGGAATTCTAATAGTTTTATCAGCTAATTGAATGCTCATCTTAATTTGTTTGGGCTTCCCTAGACCTAGCTGTTTAAACATTTTATAAGGCATAACATTTATGCTTGCCACTAAATCTGCTAAAGCATTATCAACAGGTAAACTACCAATTACACATGGAATTGTAAAACTTCCTATCTTTTAACTTTTGTGGTAGTTTATTTTTTAAAATTGCTGAGCATACTGCATTTAGCTCCATATGCGACGTATCGTCTAACTTCTGTTTGTTTGTCAAAAGCTCTTTTAATAATTTCCTAGAATTGGGCATTTACAAAAGAGCTTCAAGAAACGATAAGTTAATATGTAATTTCTTTAGAAGTTTAAGAAATTTATCGAATTGTTCATCTCTATGGTCTTTTTTCATCGCATTTGGGTATGGCACACGAGGTTGGTACTCTGTAATTACCGGTTTTGGCTAATCATGGCTTACCTCAACCTTACGTTCCTTTACAACATTCTCTTGCCTCAATTTTGGCTCATCTAACCCTTCACTATCATGAGCAGTTATGGCTTGAAGTTGCTCCTTTGGGTTAGTTTCAGTGTTTCTTGGCAAGCTACCTTGTGGTCGTTTTGAGATCAGCTTAGCAAGCTGTCCTAATTGGTTCTCGAGCCCCTGAATTGATACCTGTTGATTTTTAAGTGCTGTTTTAGTGTTTTGGAAATGAGTTTCTGACACTGCGATGAATTTTGTTAGCATCTCCTCAAGGTTCAGCTTCTTCTCTTGTGGGTAGGCTTGTTGTTGAAGGCCTGGGATGGGTTGTTGTCTCTGATTTCCTTGGCCACCCCATGAGAAATTTGGGTGGTTTCTCTAACCTAGATTGTAAGTGTTACTATAAGGGTTATTTTGAGGTCTAGAATTGTTACCCATATAGTTCATCTGTTCGCTTTCTATGCCAGGGTTGTAGGATGGATATTCTATATTGCTCATCCCTCCTCCATTTGTATTGCACTACATTACTGGATGTACCTACGAAGAACCACACAAACCATCAATTTTCTTACTTAAAAGTTCTACTTGATTTGATAGCATGGTTACTGCGTTGAGGTTGAAAACACTAGGGGCTTTTGTTGGCTTTATCCTTGTAACTTGCCACTGATAGTTATTCAGTGGCATCTCCTCTATAAATTCATAAGCCACTTCAGGAGTTTTGTTATTTAAGGTTCCACCGGTGGTTGAATATATCAACTGCCTAGTCGAGGGGTTCACATCATTGTAAAAGGTTTGAACCTATAGCCACAAGGGTAACCCATGGTGAGGTCACCTTCTTAATAAATCCTTGTATCTCTCCCATGCATCATAAAGTGTTTCTAAATCCATCTACACAAAAGAAGAGATATCACTCCTCAACTTAGCTGTTTTAGCCGGCGGAAAATATTTTAATAACAATTTTTCGGTCATTTATTCCCATATAGTGATTGATTCTCGTGGTAACGAGTTCAACCACTGTTTAGCTTTGTTTCTCAACGAGAAGGGAAACAACTGAAGGTGAATGGCATCATCAGAAATGCCATTGATTTTGAAAGTATCGCATAATTCTAAAAAATTCGATAAGTGATTGTTTGGATCCTCATCATACAAACCATCAAACTGAACAAATTGCTGAATGATCTGAATAGTGTTAGGTTTCAGTTCAAAATTATTTGCAGCAATAGTAGGTCTAACAATACTTGACTCAGTTCCTGTTAAATTTGGTTTAGCATAATCATACATAGTATGAGGAGCAGGGTTTTGATTCAATGGATGTGCGACAACCACAGGAGGTAGCGTATTATTATCGGCCATCTCTCCAGTAATATTAGTTTCATCTTCTTGCTCTTCTTCTATGTATTGTAGGCTTCGCCTTATTTCCCTACGGTTTCCGTGAACGGTACCTTCTATATCGCTGTCAAAAATCAAGGGTCCTGACAGGTTCCTTCTAGTCATAAACTAGAATTACCTGCCAGAAGAAAAAGAAAAATTAGCAAAGTTAAAGTAAAATAATTTGCAAATAAATAAAATGGATAAAGTAATAAAAATTTAGTTTTTCTAATATCTTAGTCCCTGGCAACGGTGCCAAAAACTTGATGGAGCTCGAAACTAACTATTATTTTGACAAAGGCAAGCGCACCTATTGAACAGTAGTATAGCTGTGGTGAGTCTGGAATATCGTATCCTTAAGGACCAAGAGTACTAGTATTAACTATCTTTTTATTATCTAGCTTAATAATTAAGGGATTTATTTTAAATTTTAAATTAACTACTAATTTAACCAACTATGAATGCGAAAGAGAGTAAATTGGGAAAATAATTTTAGACAACTTATATGAGATAAGCAATACCTAAGGAAAAATCCACCTAGACTTCACTTATTACTTTGGATTCATGCGATTTATTCACTTGGCTTAATTCATAGAAATCCCTGATTTATGTTAATATCTCTTTCAAGACTAAAAACAACTGACTCTGGGTTGATTAATTGAAATTTTCTAATTAAAACCCCTATTGTCGTATTAACTCGATCTATGGGTTCCATTATTAGGTTTGACCCTAATCCGGCAGATTGTGGTTGCCCTATTTCTAGGGTTGCAATCAACTTCACTTAATTGTGTTGGTCTACTCTTAGACAGGGACTTTTGCTCCACTCAGTAAGCACATTCGACTTGAATCAATAACCTGAATTATCAAACAAGAATAATAACTCATAATTAAGAATAAGCACAAGTATTATCTCATTAATCAAATAATAATAAGATTTGTCTTAGGTTTCATCCCCTTAGGTATTTAAGGTATTTAGTTCATACTATTAGAGGGAAGCATATTCGAATAGTGAAAACAACAAAACATAAGAAAAACCCAAAAACTTCTGAAGAACTTGATGGGGAATCCTCAATCTTGATGGAGATCCTCCTCCTAAGCTGCTCCCGACGATTGTCTTGGAGTAATTTCTGCATTCTACTCAGTGTCTATTCGACTCCCTATTGGCCTTCTCTTAGGTTGCCCCCTAGGGTATTTATATAGGCTTTGAGATACCTTTCTTGGCCCACAAGTAACCTTTTCTGAATAGAACTAAACTTAGGGACGATAGGGACACGCTCGTGTAACACGCCCGTGGTGGACTCCTTCGGCCGTGGTAGATTTTGCTTGCCACCCATTGCCGTGTGATCTGCCCGTGGTCGATGGTCCAGGCCGTGTGATTTCCTAAGTAAGCCCATTTTTCCCCTTTTTGGCCCGTTTCTTACTCTTTTCGACTTCCGAAGCTCTCTTGAGTATAAAACATGAAATTAAGAGATTAGGAGTATCGAATTCAACAATCCAATGGAAAATCATCCAAAATTAAGCCAAGCATGGGGTTAAAATATTTGTAAATTATGGTTTATCAACCACCAGACCAGCAGGCCCATTCTGATAGCATACTACAACCAATGAATTATAAGCCTATTGAACCCAGTTAAAGCTCTAATCATAAAAATGCCAAAATTTTCCCAAGACAAGGCTTGAACTTTGGACCCTTCACACACACCCAGAACACTTAACCACTGAAGCAGACATATATTGTGTCAAGAAAATACAAAAGCATAAATTAAAGAAAATCTGGGGCATTACATGGTAGGCCGTGCGACACAAGTCAGAGAGTTACAGGAGGTCAAGCAGGGCCTGCAGCACGGGCGTGTCCTATGGTTACACGGGCGTGTCCCTTGACCACACGGGCGTGTGTGCCCTGCATCTAGGAAAAATTTTGAAATTTCACAAAAAATTCTTTGAGTTCTCGATTTAGTCCCGATTCGATTCCAATGTTTATATTGGGCCTCGAAGGTCCATTCAGGGGACAATATGATTAGTTTCGGAATTGAATAATAATTAACATGAATTATTGTTTTGCAAACTTCGGTAATACTCTGTTACCCTATTCTGACGATGGGCACGGGTTAGGGGTGTTACAGATTTTGAAACTGTTAAAGATTTTGAATGATTCCATTGATGAATCTAGTGATTTTTTATGTTAAATGATGAATTTGAAATATTAATTATTATTTAGCAGTATTTTTAAGTGATTTTTGATGAATTTATCGATTATGGACTAAATTGCTAAAATAATAAAAGTACAAGTATTTTATGTGAAATTGTTGCAAAAATGGGCTGAAATGGAGGCTATGAATATTTGTATAGTGTAAAATATCAACAAAAATGGTTAATTTGCATGTTTTAAGCTCATGGACTAAACTGAATAAAAGTAAAATTTTAGGGACAATTTTGTAAAAATGTGAAAAATGACTAAATTGAATAAAATACATTGTTTTACTGTCTAAGTTAATAGATTGAATAAAATTATTAATTTAGATCAAGATCGCATGGAAAGTCAAGGTGAAGAGAAAATTAACAAAATGCCCTTGTACTTTGTCATTTATGCAATTTAATCAGTTAAGTTTGTACGTTAAATTGCATTTTAAATTGTTGTTTTAAATGCTATCATGTTATATTATCATATCATTTCTCAACGAAAAAATCCAAAGAAGTATCGACGTCCATCGATTAAAGAAAAGGGATGGTTTCGACCATCGAATATGAAAAGGGATGGTGATAACCATCGAATATGAAAAGGGATGGTGAAAACCATCGAATATGAAAAGGGAAAGTATCGACCATCGAATATGACTTCACTATGACAAATATGGAAAGGTATGATGTACCAATGATCAAAGTATGATGATTTAAGCAATTCTATGTTTACAAACCATATCCTACCGTGTAATGATATTTCTAAGTTATATGTTTAATCACTAGCTTGTTACTGTGGTAAATGTTATGTTTATGTCCTTTGTGTTATGCAAATGAAATGGTAAGTGTTCAATATGAACCAAGACTTGTGTGTATGAAACTTATTGAAATGGTGATACATGGAAAACATGATATGTTATGAAGGATGATAAATCCGATTGGATCATGCTCAAGAATAATGGTTATCTATGTTAAGTTCACATAAATTATATTCAATTATGCTAACATGTGTTATTGTTGGTGCTTGGGCTTGTGCCAAGTTTATTTTTGAATTATATCATGTTTGATATTAATTAAATACATTGAAATAGTAAGTGATCAATCGGTAACATGCTTATGTCCATGAAAAGGTGGAATAAATCAAAGTATGTAATTTCTTATGCAATGGTTGATTATGTAGTTGATTCCAAAAGAGCTATGTTTAAATGCACTATATGTTAGTCATGGTTGATGTTATGCTTATAACATGTGTGTTAGGCATATGAAATAGTGAAGAAAGGTAATGAAATGATAAATTCATAGTTGAAATGAAATTTGAAGAAAAAGGAGTAATGAGTTTGAATGATGTATTATATGTAAGAAATTTACGTATATGGATGAATATACCTATATCATGGATAAATACCCTAAGTCGAGAATTGTTAATGTGGTTTAAGCTTATGAATAGCATTGGGAACAGAATGAAAATAGAAATGTGTTTGTGTTTTGGTGTCATGTATGCATAATAAGTATAATCCTTGCTTTAGAAAGTATTATTGGTCACTTTTGATAATGGATGAGAATGGTTTGTTAGTATCATTTGATGGTTTGTGTTATTGAGCTTTAGAAAGTTCTTGGAACTAGTAGTTGATGATTGGTAAGTGGTAATATATGCATGTTTAGGTAAGTTTTGGATGTTTGCATTTGAGGTGCCTTGTATGGAATATTGGTTGACTGATTTTGAACTATTGAATTGGTTATATCATGTAAGTTTTAGTCATGTTTTGATGTCTTGATTAGGTGCACAAAAGGCCTATATGTGTGTGCATGATTTGGTGTTGAAAATAACTTGATTTTGGGCAAATTCATGTCCACACGACTTGAGACATGGACGTGTGACTTAGCCGTGTGTGACACATAGCTTGGCGACACTTTCGTGTATCCCCTGTAGGTTTTATTACATGCAAGTCAAGAAGTTACATGACCTAGCACACGGCCTGGCACACGAGCTTGTGGGGCTCTTTCGAGAGATACACAGCCCGGCACACGGGCGTGTGACTTGGCCGTGTGACCCTACTTAGAGAATTACACGGGTGAGGACATGGGTTGGGACACGGTCGTGTGTCCCTAGTTTGAAGGTTACATGGCTTGAGACACGGGCGTGTGTCTCAGCCGTGTGAGGCACACGGCCGTGTGACACTTGTAGTCAAAATTTTCTAACTTTTTCTTAAACTTTCTAAACGTTTCCAATTGGGTCCCGAATTGTTTCTAAGGTGTTTCTGTGGCTTCAAGGGCTCGATTAAGAGACGATATGTATATGAATGAATGTATTATAATATGTTTTCAATGATTATGAAATGTATGTTTTGATGTTCCATTCATACAGTAATGCTCTGTAACTCTAATCCGACGACGGATACGAGTTAAGGGTGTTATAGACTCACTTTCTTATTCTTAAGAAACTCAAGAAATTGAATCTTAGTCCAATTATGCAATTTTGGGAGATTTCAAGACTAAAAAAAATCAAGATTTTCAAATCTTTGAATTCTTGGTCCAAGAAAACGAATCTACAAGCCGGTGCGTGATGAATTACATGTACGAGCTTAAACAAGTCAATTTTGGGGGCAAATAGGTCATAAGTTTAAGTTATTGAAGATTGGCCTATTGAGATGTCCACAAAACCATCATGAAGTTTGAATGACCTAATTGAAAATCAAGGCAATTTGTCAAAGTGGCCCAATTTGTAACATTTAGAAATTTTTTGTCCAATTTTATTTAATAAGTGGGTCAACATGTAAAAATTTGGCCCAATGAGCCCATTTAGACCCTTGGATGAATTTCCTATCGTATTTCCACACTTAAGACATCTTCTTATGTTAGTTAGTTAGTTAGTTGATGAGTTGTTATACTTAGTTGACATACTTATCACATTTCTTAAATTTAGGGGATTAGTTAGGGATTAGAAGGCTATAAATAGAGTGCACCCCTCCCATATTCATATTCGTTTAATATTCACTTTTGAGTTAATAAATTTCTCTGAGTTTTTTTTTAAGAATTTCTCTTGAGTTTTCTTTTAGAAGAGTTTTAACAATCTTTTCAGATTGTTTCTTTTGTTTAGATCTTAATTCCATAACTTATTCTTCATCAAGAACAACCCAAATCACTCTAAACACCCTTTTTTTTCACTCAATTGGCAACTTGATTTCATTTGGAATTCATCAAGGACAAAGGTTTACTTAACTGACTTGGATTCCTTCAATAACCTAATTCTTAATTCTGTCTCCTTGTTCTTTTGTTACTTTCTTTTTTTTGTTGCCCTTCAATTCAAACTTGGATTTTTTTGCATCTTAAGTTGAGTTGAACTCCAAGTTTTTTTTTTTCTAATCGTCTAGAACCGTAAGCCAAATTTGCAATTTCAACAAACTTGTGATCTTATTTCGCTCAGGTCCCTATCATTTGGTATCAAATTTTTTGAAGTTTTGGAAGTTCTTTGTGTTTTTATGAACCGATTTCTAGCAACACAGCCTCAAAATAGTTTTTTACCTATAAATTTTTTGAAAAAACTATTTTTCATCGGGTTAACATTTTCCAACGGTCTAAAATTCTACATATTGATTCTTGGTACTCTCTTAGAATATTCAAAAATATTTCCCACAAAAAAAGTGATCAAAAAAGTGGAGAAAACAAAAAAATACTAAAAATAAAGAAATTTTAAATATATTATGTGGGTTGAATTTCATGCCGAAAATTTCCAGAGTAGATCTAATTATTTTAGGATGCTCTAGTTTGAATTTTCTGATTTTTGGAAATTGGGAACACATCGAGCGAAGTTTGTCAAGTTGCTCTGTAATTTTTAGATTTTCGGGTTTCAATGACTTTCATTGACTCTTAGCCTTAGGTTTTCAATTATTTTTTTTAGTTTTTATTGTTCCTTTACGCATTCTAATAGTATATTGTTTCTTGTGTTAGAAGGGTAAAGCACATTGCATTTCTAGTTCAGTTTTAACAAATTTTGATTGGTTGATATAAACACTTTTAAAAGACTCACAAGATTAATTCATACCTCATTAAGAATTTGATTTTATTTTCGAGTGTATAATGATGAGGTTTGTGTACTTTTTTTTTTTTTAGTGTTGTTTTCTTTTTAGACTTTCATAATGACTCGTGATACTCAAAGTAGCAAAGTGAGTGAAATAGTAGTGAAAAGTTACTGGATACCATGGAAAACCTTGTTGGTTTTATGACAAATAATAAATTTGATACTATGATCAGAAAGTTGCAAAGGGTTTAAAAGGATTGAGATGCTCGAAATCAGCAACGTGTCACTATTCTAGACACAATGAATAAAAATTTGGCTCATTTAAGTACTTGAATTGAGCGTTAGAATCATCATTGGGGATCTGAGGTTGATCAACCTCATCTTCATGCAAATAATGTTAGAGTGCACCTCACATGAATGATGATACTTTGGTCATAATGGCTGTGGACAACCTTCTTTGGCTAAACCAAAATTCTTTATTCCATAATTTTATGGAAAGAATGATCCAGAGGCTATTGTGATGGGAAAGTTGGGTATAAATTAGTATGCCAAATCAAGAGGAGATGACCAAATGAAAGGAGTATGATTGATCTCTCACTTGTTGTGAAATGTTATTTGTGAAATTTAAAATATCATGAGGGTTTACAATATCCAATTCAATATCTAGCTAGAGAAGAAAGTAAGTATGACTTTGTACCTTTTGTTTTTAACGTTGACAATCTAAATCATTCATTGTTTAGTTACCTTTTGGTTTGTATATTATGAATTTTTGGAACATTAGTTGATGCAATCTGTAACACCCCAAACTCGGCCTTGAAGTTAGGCCCGAATTTGGCGTGTCATATTGAAGTGTTTTTCAAAAACCATGTTCTCATTGAAAACCCTTCTTAAAGAAAGCTTAAGTAAAATCCCAGTTACGTTAGTTTATTTCTAAAACGTGGTACATTGAAAAATTATTAGTTTTAATCCCAAAACATCTTTTTAGTTGCGAAAGCTGATTTTGAAAGTAATTGATTTATGAAATATATTAACTCGTGAAACCATTTCTTCTATGTTGCAAAAACATAGTGTTGTTTTAAAAATAGTTAGCAATTTGGAAAACTGTGATTTACTTCTAACGGATATAATTCAAAGTAAAAAAAGACCCATAGTTAAATTCCAGAAACTTATAGAGGCCTCATTACAACCAAAATCAAAATACTTCAATGTAAATAATCAAAACGGAAAACACAAGCAGTGTGTGGCCTTCTCCGAGTCCCTCACAGCACCGATCCGTCTAAGGTTAGGGTTACTTGCACAGTTGAAAACGTGGTGAGTTTACAAAAACTTAGTGTGTAATCCCCTTACTAGAGTAACAGTCAGTATACAGAAATAGAAACCTAAACAGCCGGGGCCAAAGCCCTTTAAATAGTAATAGTACAGTACAGATCAGAGCATACGTGGGCCAAAGCCCACTACAATACCATTTGGGTCACAGCTCATAACAGAATCAATTGGGCCTATCCCAAACCAATAATAGAACAATTGGCCTAAGCCCAGTACAGTGGCAGATCTCATAACAGATATGTAGTAGTGTGAGGATGCATCCCACCCCGAACCAGCCAACACACCACCCGTACCAACCCTACACTTACGTGGGGATAAAATCGACCCACCCAACCAGCACACCACTGTTAGCACCGGTTGTGGCCCTAACTGAAATCGCATCAAAGCTACTAGTATATATATACGGCTCTAAGCCTTCAGTAGCGGTATTATAATTGGCACAAAGCCATCAGTAACTATATTATATTTGGCACATACCCATCAGTGACAGTAATATAATCAGCACACAGCATTGGGTAGATATGATTGACACAAAGTCATTGATATATATGTTAAGCACCTAGCCACAGATAAGTACGATTGGCACAAAGCCATAATCAAGATGGCACAGAGCCATGTTTAGGTTGGCACAGAGACATAATCAGATTACACAGCTTTAAGCCGTCTGTCGGTCTACAGTCATCTCATGCGACCCGTGCAACCTTAACAGATCAATACTGGATCCACAATCGTCATGCGACCCGTTCGACCCTATCATAACTTCCTCCGTATCAATGTCCCAACCCCATGCAATATGCTGTGTATGTCATGCTTAATTATTACACGTGTATGCAAAATGGCCATGCTCAGTAACAGTCATTTCACACATAGTATAAGCATATCGGTCACACGACCAGAGTCAAATCAGTTAACACATAGTCATACATTCACAATTAAATCAGTCATAGTCCTAATCAGTCAGTTACCCGCAAGGGGAAAATAGTCCTTTTACCCTATAAGGGTATTTCGGTAATCATACCCTTTAAGGGTATTTCGATAATTCTACCCTATAGGGGTATTTCAGTAATTTTGCAAATATGGGGTATTTCGATATTTTTGCAAGTCGAGGGTATTTCAGTAATTTTGCAAATCGGGGGTATTTCGATAATTTTGCAAACCAGGCGTATTTCGGTAATTTTTGCAAATTGGGGGAATCAGCGACCCAACAGAAGGTCCACCGTCGCCTCGAGCGACTTAAGAACCCAAATAAACACAATAGTGTAAATGGGCCTAAGGCCCACACTCGGCCCAAGTGGGCCCACACACTCGTATGGCCCATTTAGCCCAGAAACAACCACAGTTATGCAAATGTCACAGTTCAAACCAATAGAAACCACCACATACATTTTATCCGTGTGGGCCCATAAGCCCACTAGGTCCACACAGCCCACTTTGGCCCAACGAGGCCCAGGATTACCTAAGCCATGTGCGCTACATGACAAGTCTATCTACGTCTCACTTAACAGTGAAGTTTACCCATGCGGGCCCACGGGCCCTTTGGGCCCATATAGCCCACTTCTGGCCCAAGCCCATGAATACGTTCATGGTGGCCCCAACCATCTTACGCCCATACTCATGGGCTTTACCCACCACACGTGCGATCACACGCTCGTGTGGCATCATTCGCCGGTATTTCAGCTTAGCTTTTTGTCGATCTACCGTCATCGCAGTATAAACAACACCTACTTTCGACTTTTCAATCGCTTATCAAACACAGCACCATTACAGACCGGATCACGTAGAGTGTTAAGAATTCCCGCGCGCCGGGACCTATTCAGACATAACAATAGTTAATCACTTAACAAATAGTGTCTAGAAAAACCCTTAACAACCACTTAACCGATAGGTCGACTACCACTTGCCTTAACTAGATCGGTCGACTGTGATTAGTCGACTCAAACCAGAGTTTGGTGCAGCTGCCCTTCCGCATTCTGGCGAAAAGTCCCGAATAGCCGACACCGCATGCCTCTTAAACTTGGGAGTAGGCACTCTTCCTGATCCCCCCTCAGACTGCTAACACTTGCCTCCATGATAATCTCTTGACTGCCTAAGCCCACGGGTTAAACATATATTAATCTACAACAAGCACAACACCCCAGAATAGGGAAAGTGGCATTCGGCCCAAACCAAGAATACAATCTAACTTACCTTAGATATTCGATCGAAAGACAAAAGGCAGATTCGAATGCTCCAATGATACTTGAAAACTCTTCTACACCTTGAGAAGTTTTTAGAAACCGAAAGAAAACGTATGGCGAGAGACAAGGTCAATTTTGGTAAGGGTTTAAGAAGAAAGAAGTAAAGCTTGGCAACAAAATGAGACCAACAGATAAACACCTATTCGTCCAAAGAAGTAACTTAGTACTACGAAAAATGGAAAAAGAGTTTGGGAAAGGGAAAGTGTAGATAAAGATTCTCAATAGGCAAAGTGAAAGTATTTGGCTTTAGCAATACAAGGAGGGACACTCGAAAAGAATCGAAGGAAAGAGAGAAAAAGAAAAGGGTATTTGGCTATCATTGGAAGAAAAAGGAAACAGAGGAACCTTACTTTGATTTAGCAAAAGAGTAGAAGAATAATGTCAATTCAGCACAGGCAGCACTTGATGCAAAGAAAATAACAGAGAAAGGGGTATTGCTCGATTTTGAAAAAGGCAAAAAGAAAATAAATCAAATGAGTCAAAAGCCAAAATGGCTAAAAGAAAAACAGCATCCCTTCATACACTAGCGGAATTTCCAAGAGCAAGGACCCCAATATTCAGCCAATAACTACCCATTTCAAATTCCCTGATTTTCTCCTTGAATCCAACCACCAACCAAGTTTGAATTATAATCAAACTCCTTCATCCAATCTTCATCCCTTGAAACACTCCCCTAAACACTCACTTGACCAATTCAAACTCCCCAACACAGAGTTAAAATCCATTACAAACTCTTGTCCACACCAGAGTAAAATAAATAATCCCCTTTTGCATGCAGTGAGACTTGAACCTCTGCCCTTATTGCCATACCTGTTATGCCACAACCACTCCAACACAGGCTCTCTTGTGTCTTCTTTTTAATCACAAATACTTATAAGGCTTAATACCAGGAGTCAGGGTCCCCTAATGCTAAAAGTAAAAATTTTCCAAATCACATGGCTTGAACTCAGGACTTCATAGAAGCCCCCTAACCTTCCAAAATCACTCACCTAATAGATTTGACTTGCATTAGTGTTATTCTCTTATTCTCAAAAGTTTTAAACACTATCATGCCCAAGGCCCAATAGGCCCAACTTCAAGGCATTACAACTCTCCCCTCCTTAAATAAATTTTGTCCTTGAAATTTCCAAATCTTAGAATAGTCGCACAACCCAAACTACACCACCGCGCTTCTGCTGCGCACTCTAATTCCAAAACTTTACCTCTTGCGCACACCCAAAATACCTATCCACTAGAGCAGATAGATATCATACAAATACAATTTCCATATCCAAAACATCACACGGAATAAATACAAAATCTAAATGTAATCATCATAGTACAGTCTAATATCTAAAGTAATCACAATGTTTCCTATTGCATAACAGCAGAAAACGGTATTTAGAAAACTTACGCGTAACAGACCGAATTGAACCTAATCGGAATGGTGGTTTCAGGACCACGAATTTGAGTACGAGAAATATTTTAATATTATATTTTGTGTTTATTATATGTGAATTAATGTGTGTGAAAGTCTCATAGAAAAATTTTATCGTTTGTGTGTTTAATTTAGAAAAAGGACTTAATCGAGTAAAAGGTAAAAGTAGCAAACTATAGTGAAAAGTGCCTATTTGATGATGGCTTTTTAAACTGGGGTATAAAAAGAGTAAATAGTCCAATTTTAGATGTAGTGGGCGGCATATGTCTAATCTACCCTTAAGTTATATGTCATGAAATTTTATGTTATAAGGTTAAATAAGTAATTATTTTAATAACATGATATACGTTAAAATAACATAAAAAAAGATAAGCCATCATCTTCATGCTCTCTCATGGCCGAATGTAGCTAAGAAAAAGGGGTTGAAGAAGCTTTGAATTTTCGGCAACTATTTGGTTCAATTAGGTAAGAATTTTAGCTCGGTTATTGTTGATTTTTACTTTTTTGAGATCGCGCTTAGAGTATTAGCTGACCCATGTTGAACTTTTTTGAATCTAAGCATGTGTGATATTCGGCCATTGATGTGTTCATGTAGGTTGTGATGTTTGATGATTTTGAATTAAAGATATGTTAAAGATTAATATGTTTTGTCTTTGAATTTTTGGTAAATTTGAGTATTTGGGCTAAATTTCAAAAATAAATTTTAGAGGGGCTTATTTGCAAAATAAATGAAAGAAATGGACTTGTATAGTCCTTATACATATTCAGCCCATAAGTAGTATTGAGAAATTTTATGTATTTTGTGTTTTATGCAAATAGGACTAAATTGTAAAAATGTGAAATAGTAGAGGTAAAATGGTAAATTGCCTACTTATGTGCTTAGGGACTAAATTGAGATGAAATGTACTTGAATGAGCTAAATTTTAATGTGTTTAGATCAAAAACAAAGAAAAATAGACTTGGATCGGGGAAAGACAAAGGTCATCAAATAGCCGGTTTACGCGGTCCGTCGACAGTCGAGGTAAGTCCTTAAGCAAGTATATGCCAAAGAATTATTTATGAACATAGTATATGATGAAGTTTGGAAATTTAAAGTATAAATATACATATTGGCCGAATGTGGAGTATGAGTTTGTAGTGAATTTAATTTGGTTAATGTAATGTGAATATGTATGTTTGGATTAATAGGTGAAAGTAAAATGAAGAATATGAGATTGTTGATATTTTAGTACTAAGTAATGTGTATCAAAAGGTTGAATGTGTTGATATTCAGGCTTCGTGCCTAGCAGGCTTAGTGCCGGTGACATATTCGGGCTTTTAAGCCTAGCAGGATTAATGCCGGTGATACTTTTAAACGAAGGAACCATAAATTGCTCGAGGTGTAACATAGTTAATGTATTGAGTTAAAAACTCAGGTAAGCATAAGTCCCTTTTGAATTCATCAAAAGTAAGGTAAGTTGTGTTTAATATTACTTGAGTTGAAATAATATGATAAGAACGGTGTTATGTGAAATTGAGCTTATAATCGATGTGTATGAATATTATATAACAGAATTTTTAGTGTGATAATGTAGTTGATATGAATGTTGTATTTATATGATTCTAAACATGTGTTTCATGTAATATATGCACTTTGTACTTTGATGAGATGCAGGTTGATGGTAATGAAGTATAATTATTTGAGTTAATATACTACTAGTATTTGGCCTTGTATCAATGGCATATTGAAATGTTCTAATCAAATGTCCTAAATTTATTGATTAAAAATGTTCAAGTGTTCGATTATTGTATTATCTATTGCTTAAAACTTACTAAGCTAGTGAGCTTACGCTGTGTGTGTTTGTATTTCTGTTTTATAGATCATTGATTCAGCTATGGGCTCAGGGGATCATAAAGAAAGTCGACCACACTATCACTCTCTTTGGTATATATGTTTACTTTTTGAATCAAAGGCATGTATAGGCTGAATTATGACTTGAATGAATGATGTTCTGTTTTGTAAATGTATATATGTATATATGGCCTTGCGAATAAGGCTATTACTTTTGGTTAAGTATCGTTTGTATGTTTGATATAATGGTTTGTTTTAATCTTTGATATAAGATGTGTGCATATTATGCTTGGAAGTTAAATGTGGTTATATAGAAATAATCATTTATATGTATTATATATATATGTATAAGTATGCATATTATGTCTTGTGAATTTTTCTACTTAGATTATTATGTGCTTGGTTATAATTCAAAGATGATCATGAAAATGTTCATACTTATGTTTTGGGTTGATCATTAGAGTTTTAAATTGAGGATCGAATATATAGTTAATAAATTGGTTGTATTTATATATTTTGGACTAGTCACATATCATATGTGTGTTTGGTAGGTTATTCAATAATCTTGTGTCCATTAATTAATAAGGTAGGATGAATTGATAATTATGGTTTAACATGGCTAATAGCATGATGTGTATGTTTGGTTATGCCATAAGGTTCGAATGTCACATATGTGAATGAAAAGCAAATAGAGTATCATGGATCTATTCGTTTTTAATATGCATATTTGTATAAGGTATAAAAAGATATGTTGATATTCGACTAATGAAATAGATGTATTTATATATGTTTAACATACGAAATTTTGGGTTGTTATGTGGAAGCTTGATTCGAAACTTGTATAGATTATGAGTAATGATATGTTGCATTATGAAACATGGTTTGTAACGTAAGTCTTGAACATTATTTGTTGATATGGAAAAATTTAAATATGCGTATTGGGTTCATTCCATAAATGACTGTGCTAAACTGTGTCTAGTTCGGTAATGCCTCATAACCCTAATTTTGCGACGGATACGGGTTAAGGGGTATTATATTTTATTGGTATCAGAGCTATAGTTTAGTCAATTCTAGGACAACCGTAGTGCGTAAGAGTCTAGCTATACATGCCTTTGAATTGTATATATGATAGTGTGGTGACTTCTGACAATTTCAATTGTATTTTATATAGTAAATGGATCTCGATCCTGATAGAGCCGTAGCTGATGATGTGGAGAGGGTTGCGCCTGGTCTCGCACGTGGATCAGCGCCATTAGACTCTCAACTAGTTTCGGGTGGCCATGAGGGGGAGGCTAAACAAGCCTTCTATCAGATGATGAACGAATGGTTTACCCAGTTTATTCAGACTAATCCGGCTGTACAACATCCTCTACCCCCGAATAATCCAACTCCGGTACCTTCAGCACCCCCGATGATAGATCCCATGAGATCTAGCAGGCCTCCCGTTGATAAAATCAGAAAATATAGGGCCGAGGAATTCAAGACCAATGATGATGATGATGCAGAGTGAGCCGAGATGTGGCTTGATAACACTATTCGGGTACTCGATGAGCTATCTTGTACTCCCGATGAATGCCTAAAGTGTGCTATATCTCTACTGGGACATCGCTTATCATCGGTGGAACACTTTGGTATCGATGGTTCCGAAAGAAAAAGTAACTTGGGACTTCTTCCAAATTGAGTTCCGTAAGAAATATATCAGTCAGAGATTCATCGATCAGAAACGAAAAGAATTTCTGTAATTAAAATAGGGTCGCATAACTGTGACGGAATATGAGCGGGACTTTGTCAGATTGAGCCGTTACGCTCGAGAGTGTATATCTACTGAAGCCATTATGTGTAAAAGATTTGAATACGGCCTGAATGAAGACATAAAGTTACTTGTTGGCATTCTTGAAATCAAAGAGTTCGTGACATTATTTGAGCGAGCTTGTAAAGTCGAAGAGCTTGAAAAGGAGAAAAGAAAAGCTCAAGTAGAAGTTAGAGACACTCGAAAAATATCATCGAGTAAAATTTTCCATTCCGCGTATAAGAAGTTCAGAGATGACCCCAGTCGACATAAAGCCACTTTAGACTTGCCTAGACGTGATCGACCTCCAATGAGTTCCCGAGCCACTTCGATAGCTAGTGTTGGTAATATTCCACAGAAACGGGCTGAGTGTAAACATTGTGGGAAATGGCATCCTGGGAGTTGTAGAGTTCGCGATCAGTCTTGCTTTAAATGTGGATCGTCGGACCATTTTATTCGAGAGTGCCTGATGTTAGTCGAGCAAAATGCGACTCAGAATACTAGACCGAGCAGTGCACCAGCACGGGGTAGACCACTCAGACATTCAGGCAATGTAGGTGGCAGTCAGAGAGGGACGAAGGACACCGCAATACGATCAGAGGCTAGAGCTCCAGCTAGAGCTTATGCTACACGAGCCAGAGAGAATGCTTCTTCCCCCGATGTCATTACCAGTACTTTCACCCTTTATGATACTACTGTGACTGCATTGATTGACCCTAGTTCGACTCATTCATATGTGTGTGAAACTCTAGAATTCGATAAGAAGACTCGCCATTGAGTCTCATCGAGTTTGTGATTCGTGTGTCCAACCCTTTGGGTAGATGTGTACTTGTTGATAAAGTGTGTAGGGGTTGCCTGTTGATGATTCGGATTCTTGCTTTCCACTCGATTTAATGTTGTTGCCTTTCGATGAGTTCGATATGATTTTGGGAATGGACTGGTTAACTTCGCATGATGCAGTGGTGAATTGCGATTTGAGATGTCAGAACAGTAAGATTATCAGAGTTGAATCCAGTGATTTTAGTGGGTTACCTACAGTAATATCCTGGATGTTAGCCCGAAAGTATGTGAGAATAGGGTGTGAAGCTTATTTGGCCTATGTACTGGATAATAAAGTGTCTGAAAAATAGATTGAATCTGTACCGGTTGTGTGTGAATACCCAGATGTGTTTCCTGAAGAGTTATCAGGTTTACCACCAGTACGAGAGATTGAGTTTGGCATTGAATTAGTACCGGGGACGACTCCGATCTCGATAGCTCCGTATTGGATGGCACCTACTGAGTTAAAAGAGTTGAAAGCACAGTTGCAAGAGTTAACTGATAGGGGCTTTGCACGACTGAGTTTCTCTCCTTGGGGTGCACCAGTTCTTTTCATGAAAAAGAAAGATGGAACGATGCGAATGTGTACTGATTATCGGCAACTGAATAAAGTAACTATAAAGTATAAGTACCCACTACCTCGGATTGATGATTTGTTTGATCAGTTGAAAGGGGCTTCAGTATTTTCGAAGATAGATTTGAGATCGGGATATTATCAGTTGCGAGTCAGAGATACAGATGCACCAAAGACTGTATTCCGGACGAGGTACGGACATTTTGAGTTTCTGGTTATGCCTTTTGGACTCACTAATGCACCTGCTGTTTTTATGGATCTAATGAATCGGGTCTTCAGATAGTTTTTGGATTGGTTTGTAATAGTGCTTATTGATGATATACTGATCTACTCCAAAGATGAAACCGAGCATGTCGAGCATTTGAGATTAGTGCTACAAACTTTGCAAGATCAATAGCTGTATGCAAAGTTTAATAAATCTGGGTTCTGGATGAATGAAGTCAGCTTCTTGGGTCATGTTGTTTTAGCATCAGGTATTTGGGTGGATCCAAACAAAATAGCGGTTATACTCGATTGGAAACCACCAAAGAATGTTTCTGAGATTCGAAGCTTCCTAGGCCTTGCGGGATACTACAGACGGTTTGTAAAAGGTTTTTCTGTGATAGCTACACCTTTGACAAAGCTACTACAGAAAGATGTCAAGTTTGAGTGGTCAGAAAAGTGTCAGAAAAGTTTCGAGCAACTGAAAGCCCTTTCGACCGAAGCTCCAGTATTAGCTCAGCCTGAATCAGGTAAAGAATTTGTCGTTTTTAGTGATGCTTCTTTGAATGGGTTGGGTTGCATTTTGATGCAGGAAGGCAAAGTTATAGCCTACGCTTCGAGACAATTAAAGCCGCAGGAAAAAAATTATCTGACTCACGATCTGGAATTAGCAGCCATTATTTTCGCATTGAAAATTTGGCGTCATTACTTATTCGGCGAGAAATGTCACGTTTATTCGGATCATAAAAGTCTAAAGTATTTGATGACTAAGAAAGATCTGAACTTGAGACAACGCAGATGGTTAGAACTGTTGAAAGACTATGAGTTGGTGATTGACTACCATCCGGGGAAAGCTAACGTTGTTGGAGATGCGTTAAGTCGAAAATCATTGTTTGCTCTTCGTGCAATGAACGCACAGATGGTTATGTCTGGTGATGGATCGATCATAGCCGAGTTACAAGCAAGACTGATGTTTATTTAGCAAATTTGTGATGCACAAAAAGTTGACAAAGATTTGATTGCTAGGCGAATTCGATGTGAAAAAGATGCGGAATCAGAGTTTCAAATTGATGCAAATGACTGTTTGAACTTTAAAGCCGAATGTGTGTTTCGAAGAACTCGGATTTGATTCAAATGATTCTGAGTGAGGCTCATAGTGGTCGATTATCGATACATCCGGGTCGCACGAAAATGTATAATGATTTGAAACAGTTCTATTGGTGGCCTGGCATGAAACAGGATATATCTAAATTTGTTTCAAAGTGCTTAATCTGTCAGCAAGTAAAAGCCGAGCATCAAGTGCCTTCTGGGTTGCTTCAACTGATCATGATACCTGAATAGAAATGGGATAGAATCACTATGGATTTTGTATCTAGTTTGCCTATGACACTGAGCAAGAAAGATGCAGTCTCGGTTATAGTAGATAGACTGACCAAATCGGCTCATTTTGTACCGGTTAGTACAGATTATACACTTGATAAACTTGCTAAGTTGTATATATCTCAAATTGTGAGATTACATGGTGTGCCGAGTTCTATTATCTCAGACAGAGACCCGAGATTCACATCGCGATTGTGGAAGAAGTTACAGGATGCTTTAGGTACTAAACTTCATTTTAGCATTGCCTTTCACCCGCAGACAGACGGTCAGGCTGAGTGAACCATTCAAACACTTGAGGACATGTTGAGATGTTGCGTTCTCGAGTTTGAAGGTACGTGAGAAAAGTACTTACCTTTGATTGAATTTGCTTATAATAACAGTTTTCAATCAAGTATCAAAATGGCACCCTATGAAGCTCTATATGGCCGCAAGTGTCGTACGGCATTGTACTGGACCGAGCTCAGGGAGAATAAGATACAAGGGGTTGATTTGACTAAAGAGACTGAACAGAAAGTGGCTATAATCAAAGATAGTTTGAAAGCTGCATCAGATCGTCAAAAGTCTTACGCTGATTTGAAACGTAAAGATATAGAATTTCAAGTTGGAGATCGAGTATTCTTGAAAGTATCTCCATGGAAGAAAGTACTTCGTTTTGGTCGGAAAGGCAAACTGAGTCCGAGATTTATCAGACCGTATGAAATCATCAAATGTATTGGGCCTGTTGCTTATAGATTGAGGTTACCCTCTGAATTAGAAAAGATACACGATGTATTTCATGTTTCGATGCTTCGTAGATACAAATCAGATCTGTCACATGTGATTGTTCCATCTGAGATTGAAATCCGACCCGATATGACGTATGAGGAAGAACCGATCCCTATTTTAGCTCGGGAAATGAAAGAGTTAAGAAACAAGAGAATTCCATTAGTGAAGGTACTATGGAATTCGTACGGAGTTGAAGAGGCTACGTGGGAGCCTGAGGATTCAATGAGGCAATAATATCCGACGTTGTTTAACGGTAAGATCTTCGGGGACGAAAATCCTTAACGGGGAGAGTTGTAACAGACCGAATTTGACCCTAATCGGAACAGTGGTTTCGGGACCACAAATCCGAGTACAAGAAATATTTTAATATTATATTTTGTGTTTATTATATGTGAATTAATGTGCGTGAAAGTCTCGTAGAAAAATTTTATCATTTGTGTGTTTAATTTAGAAAAAGGACTTAATCGCGTAAAAGGTAAAAGTAGCAAACTATAGTGAAAAGTGCCTATTTGATGATGGCTTTTTAAAGTGGGGTATTAAAAGAGTAAATAGTCCAATTTTAGATGTAGTGGGCGGCATATGTCTAATCTACCCCTTAAGTTATATGTTATGAAATTTTATGTTATAAGGTTAAATAAGTAATTATTTTAATAACATGATATATGTTAAAATAACATAAAAAAAAATAAGCCATCATCTTCATGCTCTCTCATCACCGAATGTAGCTAAGAAAAAGGGGTTGAAGAAGCTTTGAATTTTCGGCAACTATTTGGTTCAATTACGTAAGAATTTTAGCTCGGTTTTTGTTGATTTTTACGTTTTTGAGATCGTGCTTAGAGTATTAGCTGACCCATGTTGAATTTTTTTGAATCTAAGCATGTGTGATATTCGGCCATTGATGTGTTCATGTAGGTTGTGATGTTTGATGATTTTGAATTAAAGATATTTTAAAGATTAATATGTTTTGTCTTTGAATTTTTGGTAAATTTGAGTATTTGGGCTAAATTTCAAAAATAAATTTTAGAGGGGCTTATTTGCAAAATAAATGAAAGAAATGGACTTGTATAGTCCCTATACATATTCGGCCCGTAAGTAGTATTGAGAAATTTTGTGTATTTTGTGTTTTATGCAAGTAGGACTAAATTGTAAAAATGTGAAATAGTAGGGGTAAAATGGTAAATTTCCTATTTATGTGCTTAGGGACTAAATTGAGATGAAATGTACTTGAAGGAGCTAAATTTTAATGTGTTTAGATCAAGAATAAAGAAAAAACGGATTTGGACCGGGGAAAGACAAAGGTCATCGAATAGCCGGTTTACGCGGTCCATCGATAGTCGAGGTAAGTCCTTAAGCAAGTATATGCCAAAGAATTATTTATGAACATATTATATAATGAAGTTTGGAAATTTAAAGTATAAGTATACATGTTGGCCGAATGCGGAGTATGAGTTTGTAGTGAATTTAATTTGGTTAATGTAATGTGAATATGTATGTTTGGATTAATAGGTGAAAGTAAAATGAAGAATATGAGATGGTTGATATTTTAGTACTAAGTAATGTGTATCGAAAGGTTGAATGTGTCGATATTCGGGCTTCGTGCCTAGCAGGCTTAGTGCCGGTGACATATTCGGGCTTCGTGCCTTGCAGGCTTAGTGCCAGTGACATATTCGGGCTTTTATGCCTAGCAGGCTTAATGCCGGTGATACTTTTAAACGAAGGAACCATAAATTGCTCGAGGTGTAACATAGTTAATATATTGAGTTAAAAACTCAGGTAAGCATAAGTCCCTTTTGAATTCATCAAAAGTAAGGTAAGTTGTGTTTAATATTACTTGAGTTGAAATAATATGATAAGAACGGTGTTATGTGAAATTGAGCTTATAATCGATGTGTATGAATATTATATAACAGAATTTTTAGTGTGATAATGTAGTTGATATGAATGTTGTATTTATATGATTCTAAACGTGTGTTTCATGTAATATATGCACTTTGTACTTTGATGAGATGCAGGTTGATGGTAATAAAGTATAATTATTTGAGTTAATATACTACTAGTATTCGGCCTTGTATTAATGGCATATTGAAATGTTCATATCCAATGTCCTAATTTATTGATTAAAAATGTTCAAGTGTTTGATTGTTGTATTATCTATTGCTTAAAACTTACTAAGCTAGTGAGCTTACTCTCTGTGTGTTTGTATTTCTATTTTATAGATCGTTGATTCAGCTACGGGCTCAGGGGATCATAAAGAAAGTCAACCACACTATCACTCTCTTTGGTATATATGTTTACTTTTTGAATCAAAGGCATGTATAGGCTGAATTATGACTTGAATGAATGATGTTCGGTTTTGTAAATGTATATATTTATATATGGCCTTGCGAATAAGGCTATTACTTTTGGTTAAGTATCGTTTGTATGTTTGATATAATGGTTTATTTTAATATTTGATATAAGATGTGTGCATATTATGCTTGGAAGTTAAATGTGGTTATATAGAAATAATCATTTATATGTATTACATATATAGGTATAAGTATGCATATTATGTCGTGTGAATTTTTCTACTTAGATTATTATGTGCTTGGTTATAATTCAAAGATGATCATGAAAATGTTTATACTTATGTTTTGGGTTGATCATTAGAGTTTTAAATTGAGGACCGACTATATGGTCAATGAATTGGTTGTATTTATATATTTTGGACTAGTCACATATCATATGTGTGTTTGGTAGGTTATTCAATAATCTTGTGTCCATTAATTAATAAGGTAGGATGAATTGATAATTATGGTTTGACATGGCTTTTGTTTTAGGGACATTGCGCATATTATAATAGCATGATGTGTATGTTTGGTTATGCTATAAGGTTCGAATGTCACATATGTGAATGAAAAGCAAATAGAGTATCATGGATCTATTTGTTTTTAATATGCATATTTGTATAAGGTATAAAAAGATATGTTGATATTCGACTAATGAAATAGATGTATTTATATATGTTTAACATATGAAATTTGGTGTTGTTATGAGGAAGCTTGATTTTAAACTTGTATAGATTATGAGTAATGATGTGTTGCATTATGAAACATGGTTTGTAACGTAAGTCTTGAACATTATTTGTTAATATGGAAAAATTTAAATATGCGTATTGGGTTCATTCCATAAATGACTGTGCTAAACTATGTCTAGTTCGGTAACGCCTCATAACCCTAATTCGGCAACGGATACGAGTTAAGGGGTGTTACATTACGGATTCGGCGCCAGAGACTCGGTGAACCACACTTTCAGAAAAGTAGTCAATACAACATTTCGAAAACTTCAACTCTTTCCAAACCTTTCTAAAATTTTTTTTAAAGACCCAATCCATAGCCGTGTTTTGCAAACCTGGCTCTGATACCAATAACTGTAACACCCCAAACCCGGCCTAGAAGTTAGGCCCGAATCTGGCATGTCATATTGAAGTGTTTTTTGAAAATCATGCTTTCATTGAAAACCCGTTTTAATGAAAGCTTAAGTAAAATCCCAGTTACGTTAGTTTATTTTTAAAACGTGGTACATTGAAAAATTATTAGTTTTACTCCCAAAACATCTTTTCAGTTGTGGAAGCTACTTTTGAAAGTAACTGATTTACGAAACAGATTAAGTCGCAAAACCATTTATTCTATGTTGCGAAAATGTAGTGTTGTTTTAAAAACAGTTAGCATTTTGGAAAACTGTGATTTACTTCCAATAGATATAATTCAAAGAAAAAAAAGACCCATAGTTAAAATTCAGAAACTTAAAGAGGCCTTATTACAACCCAAATCAAAATAGTTGAATGTAAATAATTAAAACGGAAAACACAAGTAGTGCGTGGCCTTCTCCGAGCCCTCGCAGCAGCGATCCATCTAAGGCTAGGGATTACCTGCACAGTTAAAAATAGGGTGAGTTTACGAAAACTCAGTGTGTAATCCCCTTACTAGAGTAACAGTTAGTATACAGAAATAGAAACCTAAACAGTTGGGGCCAAAGCCCTTTTAACAGTAACAGTACAGTACAGATCAGAGCATACATGGGCCAAAGCCCACTACAATATCATTTGGGTCATAGCCCAGAACAGAATCAATTGGGCCTAGCCCAAACCAATAGCAGAACAAGTGGCCTAAGCCTAGTACAGTGACAGTTCTCATAACAGATATGCAGTAGTATAAGGATGCATCCCACCCTGATCCAGCCAACACACCACCCGTACCAACCCTACACTTATGTGGGGATAAAATCGACCCACCCAACCAGCAAACCACTGTTAGCACTTGTTGCGGCCCTAACCAAAATTGCAGCAAAGCTGCTAGTATATATACGGCTCTAAGCCTTCAGTAGCGATATTATAATTGGCACAAAGCCATCAGTAACTGTATTATATTTGGCACATAGCCATCAGTGATGGTAATATAATCAGCACACAGCCTTGGGTAAATATGATCGACACAGAGTCATCAATATATATGTTAGGCACATAGCCACGGGTAAGTATGATTGGCACAAAGACATAATCAAGATGGCACAGAGCCATGTTTAGGTTGGCACAGAGACATAATCAGATTACGCAGCTTTATGTCGTCCGTCGGTCCACAGTCATCTCATGCGACCTGTGTGACCTTAACAGATCACTACTGGATCCATTGTCGTCATGCAACCCGTGCGACCCTATCAGAACTTCCTCCGTATCAATGTCCCAACCCCATACAATATGTCGTGTATGTCATGTTCAATCATTACACGTGTATGCAAAATGACCATGTCCAGTAACAGTCATTTCACACATAGTAAAAGCATATCAGTCACACAACCACAGTCAAATCAGTTAAAACACAGTCATCCATTCACAGTTAAATCAGTCATAGTTCTAATCAGTCAGTTACCCGCAAGGGCAAAATAGTCTTTTTACTCTGTAAGGGTATTTCGATAATCATACCCTTTAGGGTTTATTCGATAATTCTACCCTATAGGGGTATTTCGATAATTCTACCCTACAGGGGTATATCGGTAATTTTAAAAACTGAGGGTATTTTGGTAATTTTGGAAGTCAATGGTATTTTGGTAATTTTTCAAATCGATGGTATTTAGGTAATTTTGCAAATCGGGGGTATTTCGCTAATTTTGCAAACCGGGTGTATTTTGATAATTTTGCAAGTCGGGGGTATTTCAGTAATTATGCAAACTAGGGGTATTTCGATAATTTTGTAAGTTGAGGATATTTCTGTAATTTTCTCTAATTGGTGGTATCAGCGACCCAACAGAAGGTCCACGGTTGCCTTCAACGACTTAAGAACCCAAACAAACACAATGGTGTAAATGGGTCTAAGGCCCATTACTCGGCCCAAGTGGGCCCACACACTCTTGTGGCCCATTTAGCCCAAAAACAACCACAGTTATGCAAACATCACAGTTCAAACCAATAAAAACCACCACATACATTTCATCCATGTGGGCCCATAAGCCCACTTGGCCCACACAGCCCACTTCGGCCCAACGAGGCCTAGAACTACCTAATCCATGTGCGCAACATGACAAGTCTATCTACGTCTCACTTAACAGTGAAGTTTACCCATGCGGGCCCACGGGCCTATAGGGCCCATACGACCCACTTTCGGCCCAAGCCCATGAGTACGCTCATGGTGGCCCCAACCATCTTACGCCCATACTCGTGGTGTCGGTCCACCACACATGCGATCGCATGCTTGTGTGGCATCGTTCGCCGGTATTTCAGCTTTTTGGCCTGTCATTGCAATGTAAACAACACCTACTTTCAGCTTTTCAACCGTTTATCAAACACAGCACTGTTACACACCTGATCACATAGAGTATTAAGAATTCCAACACTCCGAAACCTATTCAAACATAACAACAGTTAATCACTTAATAAATAGTGTCTAGAAAAATGCTTAACAACCACTTAACCGAGAGGTCGACTACCACTTGCCTTGACTATATCGGTCGACTGTGATTAGCCGACTCGAACCAGAGTTTGGTGCAGCCGCCCTTCTGCATCTTGGCGGAAAATCCCGAATAGCCGACACCGCACGTCTCTTAAAACTTGGGAGTAGGCACTCTTCCTGATCCCCCCTCAGACTGGCTACCACTTGCCTCCATGATAATCTCTTGATTGCCTAAACCCACATGTTAAACATATATTAATCTACAAGAAGCACAACACCCCAGAATAGGGAAAGTGGCATTCGGCCCAAACCAAGAATACAATCTAACTTACCTTAGATATTCGATCGAAAGACAAAAGGCAAATTTGAAAGCTCCAATGATACTTGAAAACTCTTCTACACCTTGAGAAGTTTTTATAAACCGAAAGAAAACGTATGGCGAGAGACAAGGTCAATTCGGCAAGGGTTTAAGAAGAAAGAAGCAAAGCTTGGCAACAAAATGAGGGCAACAGATTAACACTTATTCGTCCAATGAAGTAACTCAGTACTACGAAATAAGGAAAAAAGAGTTTGGGAAAGGGAAAGTGTAGATAAAGATTATCAATAGGAAAAGTGAAAGTATTCGGCTTTAGCAATACAATGAGGGACACTTGAAAAGAATTAAAGGAAAGAGAGAAAAGGAAAATGGTATTCGGCTATCATTGGAAGAAAAAGAAAACAAAGGAACCTTACTTTGATTTAGCAAAAGAGGAGAAGAATAATGTCAATTCAGCACAGGCAGCACTTGATGAAAAGAAAATAACAGAGAAAGGGTATTGCTCGGTTTTAAAAAAGGCAAAAAGAAAATAAAACAAATGAGTCAAAAGCAAAAATGGCTAAAAGAAAAACGGCATCCCTTTATACACTAGCCGAATTTCCAAGAGCAAGAACCCCAATATTTGGCCAACACCTACCCATTTCAAATTCCGTGATTTTCTCATTGAATCTAGCCACCAACCAAGTTTGAATTACAATCAAACTCTTTCATCCAATTTTCATCCCTTGAAACACTCCCCTAAACACTTACTTGACCAATTCAAACTCCCTAACACAGAGTTCAAATCCAACACAAACTCTTGTCCACACCAGAATAAAATAAATAGTCCCCTTTTGTATGCAGTGAGACTTGAACCTCTGCCCTTATTGCCATACCTGTTATGCCACAACCACTCCACCACAGGCTCTCTTGTGTCTCCCATTTAATCACAAATACTTATAAGGCTTAATACCAAGAGTCAGGGTCCCCTAATGCTAAAAATAAAAATTTTCCAAATTACATGGCTTGAACCCAAGACTTCATAAAAGCCCCCTAACCTTCCAAAATCACTCACCTAATAGATCCAACTTACATTAGTGTCGTTCTCTTATTCTCAAAAGTTTTAAACACTCTCATGCCCAAGGCCCAATAGGCCCAATTCTACTAGGCCCAACTTCAGGATGTTACACAATCTAAAGGGCTTAAAGGGATTCCTTTAATGTTGTGTGGATGTTGATTTTGTGGACTAGAGAGAAGTTGGTGGATGGTTATTGTTACAACAACTTGGTTCCTTTGGCTCACTAGAAATATAGCAGTGAACTAAAACAAATTGTTTTCTATGGATGAATTATTTTCCCTCGTTAAACTTGGATCCATTTTTTAGATTAACATGACAAAAGACGAGTTGTTCATTATGAAAGCTCAATGGAAAGATAATCCTACATCCCGAGTTCCTTATGGTAATGATTAAAAATGCAGAACTTTTGTCAAGTGGCACCTCTTCTAAGGGGATGTAGGAAGCTAAATATTTATGGCTCAATAAGGGGGAAAGCCAATGTAGTAGGCTATAGGGGTGTTTTGAGAAACACTAATAGATCCATCGTGACTTTTTTTTTTCATTTGCTACCTATTATGGACTCAAAAGAAGATAAAGTTTGGGTTATCGAAAATGAACTTGAGCTATTTGAGAAATGGAGTGAATGGGAATGGTGAAACTTTTGATTTAATCTGACTCTGTGGTGCTTGTATCATGGTGTATAGGATCAACGATCTGATTTTGCAAAATTTGGGAGGTTTCTAAAGCCATTCATTTTCTCCTTTACCATGTTAGTGATGTTTTTGCTAATATGCCTAGAGAAGCTATTGGTCTTGCAGATGCCTTGGCCAAAGGTGGCGATGATAGGAATTGCATGGTTTTGGCATGGTTATAAGTTATTATGTCATACTATCTCCTACATTGTATTTTGGTTTTTACTTGTATTTTCAATCTTAGAGTAAGGGAGGAGTCTTTTAACACTCATATCCCATGTCCGTCGCTGGATTAAGGTTAGGAGCGTTACCAGACATATCGGAAACATTCACATACAACATCATACATTCAATCATCATTCTCAGACATAATGTCCCTTAAACGGGTCCTTAAGACCTTAATCATGCTTAGAAGTCGAGTCGGGACTAAAATGCAACACATATGAAATTTCATGAAAATTTTAAACTTTTCTAAAATACAGGGGAGACACACCCGTGGGAGAAGACCGTGTGCCCTCCACAGCTTCTAGACACCCCCGTGTGTCCATCCATGTCTATATACTTACTATATCAACACAGTCACTAGGCATACCCGTGTGCCATGGTCGTGTGCTACTAGGCCATATACTGACTTCCCCACCATGGCCACCAAGCACGCCCGTGTGCCAAGGCCGTGTGCTCTTAGCTAGCTGCTGACTTGCACACCATGGCCAGCTAACATGCCCATGTTGAGGCCGTGTACTACTAAGCTACATCCTGTCAATTCACCCACGGTCTCCAGGCACGCCCGTGTGCCTCAACCGTGTGATATTATAGGCCATTTACAAGGCCAAAATGCCACCCATAAGGGTCAAACCTACAAGCCATATTTACCAAGACATCTCATGCATATTAAGCAACCAAAAATATACCAATTTCACTATTCCATCTATTCATTCAATTCCAATTCCAACCATGACAATTTCAAAGACTAAAACTTATATCATCACAAACATAATTCATTCATTAACTCACTCAAAACTTGGTCATTTCACATACTTCCACCATACCAAGATATGCATCATATATCACATTCATTTAAGCAATATCTCAACTCATAAATAGCCAAATCACATGGCTAAGATCACATAACATCTTATACCAAAAATACTAGCCTATACGTGCCATATCTAGCTTTATACATTTTCAAAGAGTACCAAAATAAGTTTAGTAGTGTGATGACGATCCATGGTGGTCCCGAGCCTTTAGTAGCTTTGACGACCTATAGAATAGAGAAAACACACACAGAGTAAGCTTTCCAAAAGCTTAGTAAGTTATATACAAATAAACTTAACATACTATCACATATTTGCTTTGGTTCATACACTTTTGACCACATTATCCATATTCACAATTCAAAAATCATATAAACACATATCTCATCTAACCAAAACTTTACATATCATATCATCAATTTCATATTCATAGCATCATAGTAAGATCATATAGATGCTTACCTTGTATACACAATTAGTGTATAATCAACATCCTATAATGGATTTACAATCACATATTTGTTCATAGCTCGGATTTGCCATTTGTATCACAAACTTGCCCGTTGAACCATTAGGAATCTAATAGGATACTCAGAAAGCTCAGAATAGTCGTACAATGCCAACGTCCCAGACGAGGTCTTACATGTACTCAGATATCGATGCCACTGTCCCAAACAGGGTCTTATACGAATCAATACGATACCGATATCCCAGACATGGTATTACATGTAAGGTTCATAACGATGCCAACGTCCCAGACGTGGTCTTACACGTAAAGCTCATATCGATGCCAACGTCCCAGACGTGGTCTTACACATAATCAGATATCGATGCCACAGTCCTAGACAGGGTCTTACACGAGTCTCAAATCAACGCCAACGTCCTAGATGTGGTCTTACACGATAAAATAAAATAGATGTCTATGACATGATTAAACCAATCCTATCTATACCTAGGTTCGTACAGGACTTCTCAAACTTAGTCTCTATATCGAACTTATCTCGGAATTCAAAAGCATAACTTCTCATAAGTATCCATAATCAACATTAGTCATATGAATAATTAAAATATCGTACAAGTACGTTTATCTGCATAATGACTTACCTCAGATTCGATTTACCGGAATGAAAATGGCTACTCAGAATTAATCCTTTTATTCACTAATTCACTCAATTCAATCCATACATACATATTTTATGCTATTTACGATTCAGCCCTCACTTTTGCACATTTTATCAACCTAGTCCATTTTTCATAAAACATCAAATTCACTAAATCCACATATATATATGCTTGGCCGAATACATATATATCACATACAAACCCACATTTTTCATCAAATTCACAAATTAGTCCTTCAAAATAATATTTTCTCAATTTGGCCGTATTTAGCTAAATTCATCAAAAATTTAAGAACAAAGTATGTTCATCAATTACATATCTATCATTTAACACCATAAAACATCACAAAACTCAACATAGCATCAATGGCATTTTACACAAACATCATCAATTCATGAAATTGAGACATGGGTTTTATAGCTTTCGAAGCAACGATTGCAAAAACATAGAAATTATCGAAAACTGATCAAAAACTAACCTTAAATTAAACCAAAACTATGGCCGAACCTTTGCTTAGAATTTTCTTTTTCTTTCTTTGCTTATTCGGTGGTGTGTGGATGAATGAAATCCACTAACCAAGTTTCTTTTATTATAATATAATATAACTTATAAAATAAACATAATATAACTTTTAAAATATAAAAATAACATATAAAAACATGTTAATAAACCATGTTACCGTCCACTATAAATGAAAATGGGCTATTTGCCCTTTAAGGACTTCACTTTAATAAAGCCATCTCAATTTAGCCAATAATCAAATAAGAGGCTACTTTTACCAATTATCCAATTTAGTCCTTTTGCAACACCCCAACCCGATCAATACACTACGACCGAATCCGGCATGTCACAAGGTAAAATATTTTGATCAAAACAAGTTATAGGTTCAATTTGAAAGAAGCAATATTTGAAAATATGTTGGATGTTTAAAAATCTTGAACGAAAGAAGAACCCCTTTGACAAAACCATATGTCGTCGTTTATTTTAAGAAAACCATGTGATTTTAGGAAAATCCCGACTTTATTTATGAGTAAAGTTGGAAACCGTTTTTAAAACATTTTGACTTGAAGTAAACTTGGTTTAAAGGAAGTTTGAGCCGATTTGTTGTTATCACCTATTTATTCTTACCAGATGGTAAAGTTTAGAAAACCCAGCGAGATGTGTAACTCAGAAAAACATTGATTTACAGGTTATTTAAACATGCCATGTTGTTTACTTAAGCGAAATATGATAAACTTTAACAAGATAAAATAACCCAAAAATATTAATTAGTGGCCTTATTACAAACCCAAATAAAACCAAATTAAAAATAAAGTACCCAAAAGAGTAAACAAACTAAAACTGAAAGCAATGTGCATGGCAACCTCGAGTCCACCCGGCTCCACATCCGTGATCTACGAGCCATCTGCAAAATGTAATGGAAGAGGTGAGTCACCGAGACTTAGTGTATAATCCCCCTCTCGATTATATCAACACTCTTACACAGTTTCATAAGCAAGTAAATATGTCATGCAACCCAAACCTAGCCATCCAAAACTCCATATTATACCCCGTGTGGTACCAAACCACTGGTGGTGCCAAACAACTGGTAACCCAAAGTCACAATCAAAGTATATACAAATGTGGTACCAAACCACTGGTGGTGCCAAACCACTGGTGACCCAAAGTCACAAATAATCATATGTGGGGCCAACCCACTTTGTGGTACCAAACCACTGGTGAAAATCCCTTTTCGGTGTAATATGTGGGGCCAACCCATTGTGGTACTAAGCCACTGGGACGAGTCACTAAGATACAATGTGGTGCCAAACCACTGGTGACCCAAAGTCACAAATATCATTTGTGGTACCAAACCACTGGTGGTGCCAAACCACTGGTGACCTAAAGTCACAAATATCACATCTTCCCCCTCCTCTCATAATACCCATTTCAATGCACATGCTTATACATACATTACTAACATGCTTTATCAATTAACTACATACTGCCACATAGCATATACAAATTCATCAGAAATCGAATATCCTTTACTATCAGAACGGACTTACCCAGAGTCCTCGCTCATACCCGTAAGGGTAGCATATCGATATCCACACTTATTCCGGCTTTTAACAGTGTTTAAGTTAATAACATAGTCATACATTGATTATGAAATCTGTAAGAGATACACACCTGATTACACGTAAAACTACACTTTCTACGTCGGTACTGTCGTTAATCGACACAACCGCGATTTGTCTACTCTCCTACTCGGATGCTGGCCCACACCCCAGTGGCCAATCACAAACTGCTGAGACCGCCCTCTTCTTGAACTTAGGGGCTGGGGTCTCAGATCTAACCCCACTTATTGCTTGATTAGCCTTCGAATCCATAATAACCTTATCACTAAATCGGGTTAAAGAAATGAACTAAAATATAAAGAACTAGAATCCCGGAGTTAGATCCCTTACCTAAGTCGACAGATCCAGAAGGTTCTAGGCTTGGCTCACAACTAACAAATCCCAAAAACTCCACCCCAGATGGCGTTAATCGCCCCCTCCTGTATTCGGCCAAACACCAAAGAAATGTGGAATATCTGCCTTCGGCATTTTATCATAAAAAGAGATGTCGAACAATTGAAACACTTACCCCCTATACTAACGAAACCAATTAGGAGTGGTGACGAATGGTCCATGATGAATCTACTGTCACAAAACCCAAAAGAACACTTATGAGTGCCAAAAGAATTTGGCTTATTGAGGAATAAGAACCATGCCAAACAGATGGTGAAATACGACTTTTATTCCCTATGAGTCGTTAGAGAAAGAAAAGAAGAGATAAGAAAGATGCGGCCAAGAGCAAGACTTACCCCCCAAATACCGAAGTCGATCCACGAAACAACGAGAGAAAAAGAAAAGAGAAAGATCTTCAAGGGTTGATATTCAGCCAAAGTGTTGGAACAAGAAGAGATGAGTAGAGAGGTTCGGCAAAAGAATAAGTTGCAATTGTGGTGTGGTGATCAAGGTGAATTCGGCTAAGCACTTAAGAAGAAAAAGAAAAGACACTAAGGGAAGTTTAGATGAGCATTCGGCCAAGGGTGTTTTGAGAGAAAAGAAAAAGAATCAAAGATGCAAAAATGAGCAAAAGTGAGAGTGATTTCGGCACAACAAGAATGAAAGAAAACTGAAAGTCAAGAAGTGAAACACCTATACCCAATTGCCGAAAAGCAATGCCCCAAAGCAACCCAATTTCGGCACACCAACCACCCACCAAAACCGAATGCTTCAAGCTCTCATAGCCACCCCCACAATTCGGCTAAGCCTTCCCCCACTTCAATCCCTATTTTCTCTTCTTGTTTTTCTCCTAGCCAACCATTCAAACAAGTTTGAATTCTTCAAACTCCACAAATTTCTCCCATCCATTTGTTTTGATTCTGTTGGCTTGTTCAACATCTATCCACCAGAGTTCCACCTGAGCACAACTCCCCTCAGTTCTGGCGTCAAAAAGAAATACCCAAAGAGGGATTCCTGCTTGTTGTGTCACTTCCCTGAGCTCTAGGTGGCGCCTTTTTGCCACTTCACCAAGGCACTTCTTGTGCCAAAACTTGCTACACAATACTCTTAACACTTAACCCCTTCAGCTCCCCTTATCTAATGCCCAAAATAAAAATTTTGCTATAGTTCCGGCCTACCCATGGCTCATACCTAGACCCTAAGGCACCCTAACTAGCATCATATCCTAGCCATTCACATGCAAATAATTAAAATGCAAGAGCCCCTATTTAAGGATGTTACACCTTTTGTCAAATTAAACACACAGACAGTCAATTTAACTCACGAAAATTTAGCACATGCTAATTCACATATCTACGGCACAAAATATAATATTAAAATATTATATAGACTCGGATTTGTGGTCCCAAAACCACTGTTCCGACTAAGGTATAAACCAGACTGTTACAAGTCTGTTTCTTCGATTATGTTTATTTGTTGGTGTTAACTGTGATTGAATGTAATATTAAGTTTTCATGCTGAGAAAAAAATTAATGTAATCTATACATCTTTATATAAAAAGGTAAGGGCCAAGTGGTATTATTTTTAGACACATGTACTAGGCTTCAATTTGGGCTATTTTAAACATGTTCTTCTAAGCCCTAATAAAGGATGGTAGGCAACCAAGTACAATTGTTAGAAATTAAACTTATAAAGCGGTGAAAATTCCTATAGACATGGATGACTTTTCCAAAGGGGTGGAAGCTCCATCAAACCTATCTCCTTTACGGGCTATTGTAGTTTGCTTTCTTTACTTTTACCTTTCATCTAATTTCACCATTCTCTATTTTCTCTCACTATCGCATCTTTCTCAAATTGTTGCTTTATTTATACTTCCTCTATGATTGTCATTATCTTTTTTGGGTTCAGTGTGGCTCGCAATTCTTGCCATTGGTTTTTAATTTGATATTTTTAATTTTATTGTTTCATATGATTCTGTCTGGTTCATTTTTAAGCTAGAGTATTGATTTTATTAATGTTCCCTAATGAAGGTTTCATTTCTTTTTTTGTATTTTAATGGCTGCGTTTTTTTTTCATTAAATTCATTTAAATAAATTAATGATCATCTTTGAAAGTTCATATGATTTTTTATGTTAATTATTTTTATTTTTGGATAATAATGTTGCTAATTTATTTTGTTAATGTATGTGGAAAGAAGTAGAAATATTGATTAATGATTTTTTATTTTTCTTTTATAATCTGAATGATGGATTTCTAGGATTCTCTTTCATGCCATGAGAATGGTTTTTGTAACACCCCTAACTTGTGCCCGTCGCCGAAATAGGGTTACAGAGTATTATCAAAACTTTCAGAATATTTTCAAATAATTTACGTCAATTACTATTCATTTACTGTGATTATTCATAATGTCCCTTAAATGGACCCTCGAGGCCCAATATGAGCTTTGGAATCGAGTCGGGACTTAATCGGAAACTATAATAATTTTTTGCGACATTTCAAAAATATTTCAAGTTAAAGGGCTCCAACACCGGTGTGGTCCAAGGGACACGCCCGTGTGACCCTGGGACACGCCCGTGCTATAGGCCGTGTTCGACTCCGTGCAACTCTCTGACTTGTGCACACAGCCATGCCACACACCTGTGTGCTAGGTCGTGTGTTCAATTAATTCATTTCAAAATTAGGTGCAGGTTTCACACGACCAAGACACACACTTGTGTTCTAGGCTGTGTATCACAAACGGCTGAGACACATGCCCGTGCCTCTGACTGTGTGCTCAATTTTGAGCATTCTGTTTTCTCAAATTTAAGGTGCATGAGACACACGGTCTAACTACAAGCCCATGTACCTGGTCGTGTGTTACACATGGTCTAGACACATGCCCGTGTGTCTGCCCTCGTGGACAATGTAAAGCCATTTCCTAGCCTAATTTGTCACCCAACATCACACCCATAACTTGCACTTGAATCAAACATCCAAATACCAACCATTTCAAGCATTCAAATCAAGAAAATTCCCTCATTCATCATGGCATATCATTTCATGCATACATGTCTATAATCTTACCTTAGTTAAGTCCTTAAGTTAGACATAATTTGATCAACTACTTATCATATATGTAGCTACCATATCATGACATTATAAGTATATCGAAACAAACCATTACTAGTCATTCCAATGGCTAGATTACAAGCATCATTTACATTCACATGCCAATATGGCCAATATAACCTATACATGCCATTATAACCATAATTGATTTACCATACTGTACCGTCATGAGCCGATGGATAGTGTGAATGATCTTCGCCAAGCTTCCAATCCAACGAGCTTCTAACCATAATGCTTAGTAAGTTCGTATAACATGGTACTTAACTTGCAATTTATTCTATTTTGAGGTAACTATGTAAGGCACATTCATTAAATTTGACCTCAAGCCCTACACATATCCTCATTGCCCTTCTTAGTCATATATTCAATAATGACATTAAAAAAAAAACATGAATGGGCTCAATAACAATCGAGTTTCCATGCATATATTCTTTCCACAACATGTATAAATCACATTGCTATGTCTCAAGTATATTTTCATATAGCACATCTCGAGTTTCGATCAATTCATACCAAAACTTTTCACATTTTACTCGAAATGTCAATGTCACATGAGTAGTAGTACACTCAAAGTGTACAAGTCTATGACCAAGGATGAACAAATTCATCAAATGAATCCCGTGTACAAGTATTATCATCTCATGTTTCCATCTGTCAATTGTCATGTGGCATCATTTTCATAGATTTCAGACAACTATGTGCAATAACTCATTTCTTATTCATTTCTTCTCCTGACAAGAACTTTTACCCGTTGAATTTATCTGAAATATCGATGGATAAACAGGTAGTAAACTCGTGGTGTACAAATCAGGTTTCGTCAATTCGTATTCAATGGTACCCATAAGGTACTATTTCAGGAAGTACGCTCTCGAGCCACACATGTATACAATAGGATTACCAGTCCAGGCTAAATCCTTTTTATGACATATGCTCTAAGGAGCTTCATTTGGATTACCGTATGGGCTAAATCCAATCCATAACATATGCTCGAGAAGACTTATAACAGGATTACCCAATTAGGCGAAATCCTTTCTATAATGAGGTCAATAGGATTTCTCGTCTGAGCTAATTCCCATTAGCAACAAATGCAGGAACTCATTCAATAAGGGAAATCACATTTATACATCGATTTTCATTTATTCAAATAAGATTTCACATTTTTCAAGCCTTTTCTGGCATGTGATTATTTCATACATCTATAACATTCATATAATTTATATAAACACATTACACATTCATTTCAAGCATAAAAGTAACATTTTTATCATTTATCATTTATTGGGCATTATCATTTATCATTTATCGGGCTTTTTTGAATATGTTTTCAATATATATATAATATTTATATTGTAACACCCCAAACCCGGCTTAGAAGTTAGGCCCTAATTTGACATGTCACATGGAAGTGTTTTTCAAAACCATCTTTTTGATTGATAAAAAAACTTGTTTGAGAATTAAAGCCTCTCTATTAGAAACTCAAAACACTTAAGCAGTTTTTACCTACTTGAAAACGTAATTACCTTTAAAACATTATATGTTGCAGAAGCATATTTGAAATATAGAATTTATGAAAATGTGATGTATAGAAATAGAGTTGCAGAAGCATTTTGAAAACGTTACAGAATCGTAGTGTTTTGAAAATAATTACCGCTTTGGAAATCGAATTCCACTTTTAGCAGTCAGAAAACATCATAAATAAATATCAGAAATAATTAGTTAAAAATAAAGATGCCTTATTGCAAAATTATTAACCCAATGAATTAAAATAAAATGAAATAAAGTCGCTAAGTTTAACTTTAAAGCATATCTGACGTGTGGCCACCTTCGAGCCCCTCGCAGCTCCAAATCCTCTAAGACTGGGGATTACCTGCATAGTTAAAAACGAGGTGAGTTTATGAAAACTCAGTGTGTAATCCCCTTACTAGAGTAATGATCAAGATATACGAAAAATGTAACTCAAATGCGGGCCAAAACCCTTTTAGAGTAATAGTACAGTCAGATCAAAGCATACGTGAGTCAAAGCCCACTACAATATCATTTGGGTCACAGCCCATAACAGAATCAATTGAGCCTAGCCCAAACCAAATAGAAGAACAAGTGGCCTAAGCCTAGTACAGTGATAGATCTCATAAACAGATATGCAATAGTATGAGGATGTATCCCATCCCGATCCAGCCAACACACCACCTGTACCAACTCTTCACACCATATGGGGATTAGGTCAACCCACCCAGCCCTACACACCAAGAGCGCAGCCGAGCTACCAATATCAATGCAGCAAAGCTACCAGTAACAGTATACGTGGCTGAGCCACTAAAATCAGTATATTGTGGCAGAGCCACTGAATCAGTATAACGTGGCATAACCACCAGTACAGTACTTCCTCCATAAGCATAACCCAACCCAACCCAATGCAGTATGTTGTGTAGGTCATGCTCAATCATTACACGTGTATGTGAAATGGCCATGCTTAGTAACAGTCATTTCAACACATATTAATAGCAAATCACACACACGCCTACAGTTAAGTCGGTTAAAACACAGTCATACAATCACAGTCAAATCATTGCACAAAATCAGTCTTTTATCCTTAGGGGCAAAATAGTCATTTTACCTTATAAGGGTATTTCGGTAATCCTACCCTACAACGGTAATTCGATAATTCTACTCATAACTATCCATGTATGCAGTGCATCTCAAACATAATCAATCATACAATTAAGACATACAACACTAGTACTACCCCGAGGGTATAACGGTCATTTAATCGGTTAGGGGTAAAACGGTCATTTCGCCCCGTAAGGGCATCTCGGGAATTTTACCTGTTGAGGGTATTTGGTTAACTTTACCCATAGAGGGTATTTCGGTAACTTCACTCGTAGAGGGTATTTCGATAATTTTGCAAACTAGGGGTATTTTAGTAATTTTGAAAACCTGGGATATTTGATAATTTCATAAATCAGGGGTAGTTCGCTAATTTTGCAATCTGAGGGTATTTCGGTAATTTCACAAATCAGAGGTATTTCGATAATTTCACAAACTGGGGGTATTTTGGTAATTTTCCAAATTGAGGGTATTTCAGGAATTTTGCAAACCGGGGTATTTCGGTAATTTTGCAAACTAAGGGTATTTCGATAATTTTCCAAACTGAGGGTATTTCAGTAATTTTGCAAATTAGGGGTATTTCGATAATTTCACAAACTGGGGGTATTTCGGTAATTTTGTAAACCAAGGGTAATTCAGTAAATTTATAAACCAATGTATTCTAAATAAAGATAACGATGCGAATAGGCCTAGGGGCCCATTCTCGGCCCAAATGGACCCACACACTCGTGTGGCCCATTTAGCCCAAATCTAGCCACAGATATGAGATTCACATAGACCAGTCCAATATCTACTAAACAATCATACAACTTATTCATATGGGCCCACTTGGCCCCAGGCAGCCTAGACTCATGAGAACACTCATGCGGGCCTCAACTATCGCATTGAGGCTCCCACACGTGTGCTTGCAGCTCACGTGGCTACCATCACCATGTGACCGGCATTTCGGCATTTGTCGCTCTACAGCTAGAGTAGGGCGAAATACAAACCTGATAGGAATCTGGAGTTGATCCGCACTCCGAACACTCCTATGCCCAAATGCCAACCCAAGTATGCCTACTCTCCTCATAGATTTCTTTATTTAAAGCTAGCTTCTCACCTTCCCTCTTGCTAACTTCCCGATGTGGGATCGCTCCTTCAGAAGAGTTTAATTCCAAGACAAACTCTGGCCGTCCCAACTTAGCAAAATAAATATCCCTTTTTGCTTGCAATGGGAATCGAACTCAGGCCCCCTTTTAACATAATCCACGCCGCTAGCCACTTTACCAACTAGCTCCTTGTTGTCTTAAAACATGCGCAACTAAATATAAGTCTATGGCCAAAGTCTAAGTTCATTTAAAAAAGAAATTAAAATGAAATGCAAGAGCCAAGACTTGAATCTTAGACCCTTTGCTTCCTTGTATGGCGTCACATTCTTGTCTCATATGTGGCGCCATTTGCCACTAGACCACAACTACTTTTGTGTCATTTATCTCCATATTTTATTCTTAAAACCTACTTACTAACTCCCAAGTTTTTATTCACCTAAAACCAAAATTTTTCCTAAAGCCCAGGTTTGATCCCGTAGAAGCCCCCTAACCTTCCAAAATCACTCACCAAATAGGTCCAACTTGCATTAGTGCCGTTCTCTTGTTCTCAAAAATTTTAAACGCTCCCATGCCCAAGGCCCAATAGGCCCAATTCTACTAGGCCCAAATTTCGGTCGTTACAAATCTACCCCTTTAAAGAAATTTTGTCTTCGAAATTTCCAACTATCTAACAGTCTTCTAACACAGACTACCCCACTATGCTGCCACTGCACACTCTCATCTCAATAAGACTAATACACTTTTAACTTAATCTTGAAACCTCTTACACACAACCAAACATCTAATCACAGAAACAAATAGAAATTTATCACACATGCTGTAACACCCCTAACCCGTATCCGATGTCAGACTAGGGTTAAAGCCGGACCGATCGATATCATATTCAGAAGTTCATACATTCATCCATCAATATCAAACATAATATCCCTTAATACGGTCAACAACTTATAAATCGGGTCGGGACTAAACTAAAACACATACAGACATTCTCAAAAATTTAAAACTTTTCTAAGTTTCAGGGGTTACAAGCCCGTGTGGGTAGGCCATGTGCCTCCCACGGCTGCTAGACACCCCCGTGGTCGAAACTGACCTATCTTCCACGGCCACTAAACACGCCCGTGTACCCAGACCATGGTCGATCCTGTCAAAAATCACACGGTTACTAGGCAGCAGACACGTCTGTGTGCCAAGGCTGTGTACTCTTGTACTAGCTATATACTTAGCCCACGGTCACTAGGCACGCCAGTGTGCCACGACCGTGTGACATTATAGGCCATTTTCAAGGCCAAAATGCCACCCACTAGGGTCATACCTACAAGCAAGATTTACCAACACATTACATGCATACTAGACAACCAAAAAAACCATTCAATCTAAACATTCAATATCCATTTCAACCATGCCAACTTCCAAGACCAAAACATATGTATATCAAGTATAATTCATCCAAATGCTTACCCAAAAACTTTACCAATTCACATGCTTCAACCATACCAAAGTATACTTCATATACCACATTCATTTAAACATAATACCAACATATAACCAGCCAAATCACATGGCTAAATTCACTTCATTTACAAATACAAAAGACTAGCCTATACATGCCATATCTAGCAAAATATATTTTCAAAATGTACCAAAAACAAGTTGTATAGGGTGATGACGATTCTTGATGGTCCCGAGCCTTCAGTAGCTTTTGACGACCTATTAAATAGAGTAAATGCACACACGGAGTAAGCTTTCCAAAAGCTTAGTAAATCATTATACAAATAAACTTAACATAGAAGGCATATATACTCATAGATACATTAGCACATCTAAATCACTTAGTAAATTATCACATATATACTCTGGTCCATGTATTAGGCCATATTTGCCACATTCATCAATTCAAAAGTCTCATATACACAAAGCTCTTTCACACTTACTAACACATTGCATATTGTTATTCAAATGTACATAATCATCATAGCAAGATCACATAGGAACTTACCTTATATATACACTCAGTGTATGAATCAACGTACCTAAAACTGATTCACTATTTACATGGCCATTTCGTATCACAGACTTGCCCATTGAACCATAAGGAATCTAGTAGGATACTCAGAAAGCTCGGATTAGTCGTACAATGCCAACGTCTCAGATAAGGTCTTATATGCACTCAGTTATCGATGCCACTGTCCCGGACAGGGTCTTACACAAATCAATATGATGCTGATGTCCCAAACATGGTCTTACACGTAAAGCTCATATCGATGCCAACATCCCAGACGTGGTCTTACACGTAAAGCTCATATCGATGCCAACGTCCCAGACGAGGTCTTACATGAAATCTCAAATCAACTCCAACGTCCCAGACGTGGTCTTACATGATAAAAACAGAACAGATTCCTATGTCATGACATAGCTAATCCTATTTATACCTAGGTTCATACGGGACTTCTCGAACATTATCACTGTATCGATCTTATCTCGGAATTCATGTATTGTCATAGGAATATACATAATTCAATACGAATACGTTTATTTGCATAATGACTTACCTCGGATTCAGTTTAACAGAAACGGAGACGGCTACTCGGTTACTTTCGCTTTCCCGCGATCTAAGTCCGTTTTCCTCGGTTCTTGATGTTAATCAAAGAGTTTTATAGTCGAATGCCCTAGCTTCATATTTCTTTCTCTCTTTTTTGGTATTTTCGGCTAGAATGGATGAACACATCCACTAGCTTTTTCATTTGTTTTATTAATATATATTATTAATCTATTTACTAAAGTATCCATTCAATTAAGAATTAAAACAAACATATAATAAGGGCATATTTGTCTTTTGTTCATCCACCAACTAAATAGTGGTCTATTTGCTTCATAAGGCCTTCAACTTTACAAAGTCACAACACATTGGTACTTTAACAAATAGCAAGCAACTTTCACATTTAATGCAATTCAATCCTTTTGTCAAATTAAACACACAGACGGACGAATTAACATACGAAACTTTACCACATGCTTAACTAGTTATCAAAGACATAGAAAATAATATTCAAATATTATACAGACTCAGATTTGTGGTCCTAAAACCACTGTTTCGACCAGGGTGTAAATCAGACTGTTACAATTCTCCCCCTTAGGGATTTTCTGTAACAGCCCAATTTAGGGTCTAGCCGGAATAGTGGTGCGATACCACGAATCTGAGGTGAAATTATGAGTTTTTAAAGTTTATATTCTGTTTGCATGCTAGTATAAAAGTTTCATGAAGCAAGTTTATTAAATTGAGGTTGATTCGTCCAAAAAGGACTAAATTGCAAAAGTTGCAAAATTTGAGTTTGTAGAAGCTTTTTGTATGAAATAGTTTTAGAATATGAATTATGAGCCCCTAAGTAATATTTTGCCCAAAATTTAATTTTTGGACAAAATTGGCCTTGAGATGGCATTATAGAAATTTTTAGTAATAAGGGCATTTTGGTCATTTGTCTAATAAGTGATTAAAATAGGAAAAAGATGATAAAAATCTCATCATCTTCTTTCCCCATTGCTGAAAATTGAAGGAAGCCATAGCTAGGGTTCTTCAATTTTTCAAGCTTGCTAGTAAGTGCTCCTAAGCCCGGTTTTTGATATTATTCGTATTTTTGAAGTCCCGGTAGCATGAGCAAGCTATTTTTTAGCTATTTGATGAGCTAAGATGCATGTTTAAAAATGTACCCATGAGTGACATGTATGCTAAATGATGTTTTATGGGAGTTTATGAGAGTTTGATGTTAGATAAACATCTTTTCTTTAATGAATTTCATGAAACATGATAGTATGGACCATTTTGTAAAAGTTATAAAATTGTTCATACCTATTGGAAATAGAGAGAATTGATGATTGCTATAGTACAGAAAATGATGCAGCTAAACATGTAGTTTAAAAAGTTGCATGAAAATCATTTTACGAGCCTTGGGGCAATAGTGCAAATATGAGAAAGTATAGGGCAAAATAGTAATTTTGCCAAATTACGAGTTATGAGTCAATTTAGTCAATATGATTATTAAATGATCTATTTATGATTATAGATCAGGAAAAACAAAGCCCAGATCAAAACTGAGGCACAAACAAAGTCGAGGACTAAATTGCATAACTACATACATTTTGTATATTGAGGTAAGTTTGTATGAGTTCTAAGCTTTATGATTTTATCATTTAATTGCTTAGTATAATATACATTGTTACCATGAATGGTTTAATGTTATGCTAAACAAAGAAGTCAACAAGATTAAACAAGAGAAAGTCTCGATTGAAGATGAATTACCTGGGAGATACGGTCTATTACATAAGATAAGAAAGTCCGTATAAGACCAAGCCAAGGCATGGCATCGGCAATCAAGCAAGTTATCATGTAAGCCCAAGGACTCAAGCTTGGCATTGGTCAAGTTATCAAGCAAGTTATCATGTAAGTCCAAGGACTCAAGCTTGGCATTGAATAAGTTATCATGTAAGACCAAGGCAAGCTTGGCATTGATTCAAGAAGAGATCTTCCATAAAAGTCCATATCTAGAGTATGACATTGGCATGAAGTACATGACAAGAGATCTAGTATTCTCCGTAGTTCATGGAAATTCATAAGGCAAATGAGTAAGCTAAAATGTGAAAACAAGAATGTAAAGAAAGCATAGCTATTACCAAGTTGAAATTGAATATTATTCATGTTATGAATGATGAGTTAGAAGACATAATTATTAGGTGTAAGTATGCTGATCAATATGATCAAGTGATACAAGTACCTTGTTACCTTACAAGTATAAGATTAGTGAGACCATGAGACAAGTAAGAATCATGTATGAGTAAGTAAGCTTTATAGATGAGATAATGATACCATTCTTATGTCAAATGGTTTATCTGAAGCAAGTTTATTTATTACGTATTATTCATGCAAACTTACTAAGGTAAATGCTTACGTCTTTGATTGTTTCTTTCTATGTAGTCCCGCTAAGATCATTGGAGTCAGAGCTCGTACCACACTATCGACCCTTATTTTGGTATAGCCAAATTATATTACTAAGTATGGCATGTATAAGAATCATTCATTTTGAGAACATGTTTTGTGTAATGCCATTGTATAGGCTATCAAGTTTATTATTCTTTTGTATATGGCTAAGTGGTTGGCCAAACTTGTTTAAGTTGTTTATATATAGATATCAATGAAATAAGTAGTATTATTCATGAAAATTGTTATTAATGAATTGTATTGTTATGAGTTGGGTAGATCGTAATTTCAGGGAGGCAAAAGGCTTGGTAAATAGCCTCTAGTTGCCTGCACGGTTAGACACACGGGTGTTTGTCTAGACCGTGTTAACCTTGTACCTTAATGTTTTAAATAAAGTTAGACCACGATCGTTTTACACGGCCATGTGTAAGGACCGTGTAAGACACACGTTCAAAGCATGGACGTGTGCCCAGGCCGTGTGGTTGAAGTCAGTAGCTTCACACGGTTGTAGACATGGGCGTGTGAACCCTGCTTCCAAGTTGAGTATTAGATGAAGTGTCCAAAAGAGTTTGATTAATTTTTAAAGGCCTCCTAGGCCCATAATATGCATGTTATGATTAAGAAAGAAAAGATTTAAGTTAGTTCAAAATTTTACAGCCCGTAAGTACATGTTTAAATGAGTTTAAGCATGGTAATGCCTCGTATCCAGTCCTAGCATCGGTCTAGGGTATAAGGTGTTACATTTAGTAGTATCAGAGCTACAGTTTAGTCGGTTCTAGGACTATCGTAGCACGAGCATTACACATGCCATACGTAAGAATGTTTTTATAATGATAGTGTGACGACTCCAGACGACTTAAATTATGTTTATACATATAGTAAATGGATTCCGATGGAGATATGGAAGATGATGTAGAAAGTAACGCACCAGCTCCCTCAAAAGGGACGGTGCCGAACGAGAATGAGATTAGACCCACTACGGTGAGTCTAGGAGGAGAAGAGGCTAGAGAAGCCTTCCGCCACATGATGAACACATGGTATACAAAGTTTGCTCGGGCGAACCCGAATGCACAACCCCCTCCACCCCCGCCTATTCCACAACCTGCTCCAATAGCCCCTCAAGTAGTAGAGGTGATAAGAGGAGATAAACCTCCAATTGATAAGATCAGGAAACATGGGGTTGAAAAATTCTGAGCTTAAAGAGATGATGATCCAGAGAAGGTTGAATTCTGGTTAGAAAATACCATCAGGTTATTCAATGAACTGTCATGCACACCTGAAGAATGCATGAAGTGTGTAATCTCTCTCTTAAGAGATTCTGCTTATCAATGGTGGAACACCCTGGTGTCGGTAGTACCGAGAGAAAGGGTCACATGGGAATTCTTCCAGGAAGAGTTCAAGAAAAAGTATATCAGCCAAAGGTTTGTAGACCAGAAAAGGAAGGAATTTCTAGAGCTGAAGCAAGGCAAGATGTCAGTAACTGATTATGAGCGAAGGTTTGTATGACTCAGCAAGTACGCTCGCAAATATGTATCCACTGAGGCCATCATGAGTAAAAGGTCTGTAGATGGATTAAATGAAGATATAAAGTTGTTAGTTGTTGTCCTGGAGTTAAAAGAATTTGTTGTACTAGTAGAAAGGGCTTGTAAAGCCGAAGAACTAGTAAAAGAGAAGAAAAAGTCTGAAATGGAGTCTCGTGACTCTAGAAAGAGATAGTGGAATAAGTCATTCCAATCTTCATCAAAGAAGTCAAGAGATTTCCCTACCCGATCGGCTACTTCCACGGGATTTTCAAGGAAAGACAAGAGTAAACAATATTCGGGGAATAAAGCACAGACTACTTCGGTTGCAAGTGTTGGGAACATTCGACCTGACAGACCCGAGTGCCCACAGTGTGGCAGACGCCATCTTGGAAAATGCCGAGCACATGAAAATGCATGTTTTAGATGTGGTTCCCAAGACCATTTCATAAAAGATTGTCCAGAGATGACTAAAGAAGAGAGAATTCAAAACCCGAGATTTTGGAGTATGGTCAGAGGGAGACCGCAAAGGAACCCGGGAAGTAGGGCAAGTGGAAGAGGTGACCCTCGAGAGCAGGCCACAAGACCTGAGGGTAGAGCGCCTGCAAGGCCCTATGCCATTCGCGCTTGCGAAGAGGCATCTTCCCCTGATTTTATTACGGGTACCATTTCTCTTTACAATACCAAAGTTATTGCTTTAATAGATCCCGGATCCACACACTCTTACATTTGCATGAAATTAGTATCTAATTTGAGCATGCCTATAGATTCTACTGAATTTATGATTAAAGTGTCCAATCCTTTAGGCAAGAGTGTGTTGGTTGATAAAGTATGTAAAGATTGTCCATTAATGATTAGAGGTCATTGCTTTAAAACAAACCTTATGTTGTTACCATTTGATGAATTTGACCTCATTCTTGGTATGGACTGGTTGACTACTCATGATGTGATTGTAAATTGTGGGAAGAAATACATTGAGATGAGATGTAAAAATGGAGATATTCTTTATATAGAATCAGAGAAACATGAGGATTACAGGAAATGATTTCTAATATGACAAAGACATGAGAGATGTTTAAGAAAAGGGTATGAATTATATCTAGCCTTTATGATGAATGATAAAGAAACAGAGCTGAAGATTGAGTCAGTGCCGATAGTATGTGAGTATATGGATGTTTTTCTCGAGCAATTACCGAGACTACCACCAATTAGAGAGGTAGAGTTCAGCATTGAGTTAGCCCCTGATACTGTACCTATATCCATTACTCCTTATAGAATGGCTCCAATAGAGTTGAAAGAACTAAAGATACAGTTGCAAGAGTTGACAGACAAAGGTTTTGCAAGATCAAGTTGTTCACCATGGGGTGCTCCGGTTTTGTTTGTGAAGAAGAAAGATGGCACCATGAGATTGTGCATAGATTACCATCAACTCAATAAAGTGACAGTAAAGAACAAGTACCCATTGCCTAGGATCGATGATTTGTTCGATCAATTGAAAGGAGCTACTGTGTTCTCCAAAATAGACTTGAGATCGGGGTACTACCAGCGGAGAGTGAATGATTTAGATGTATCCAAGACTGCTTTTCGAGCGAGGTATGGACATTATGAATTTTTAGTCATGCCCTTTGGGTTGACCAATGCTCCTGCGGTATCTATAGACTTAATGAATCGCATCTTTAGACCATACCTTGATAAGTTTGTAGTCATTTTTATTGACGACATACTGATTTATTCTAGAGACGAGAATGAGCATGCTGAGCACTTACAGACAGTCTTACAGATTCTACGAGAGAATCAGTTGTATGCCAAGTTCAGTAAAAGTGAATTTTGGCTCAAGGAAGTGGGATTTTTGGGACATATTGTCTTGAAAGATAGAGTTCGAGTAGATCCAAATAAGATCTAGGCCATAATGGACTGGAAGCCACCAAAGAACATTTCTGAGATTAGAAGTTTTCTAGGCCTAGCCGGCTATTATAGGCGATTCGTCAAAGGGTTTTCCATGATTGCAACCCCGATGACCAAATTGTTACAGAAAAATGTGAAATTTGAGTAGACAGAAAGATGCCAGCAAAGTTTTGAGAAACTGAAAGCAATGTTAATAGAAGCACCAGTTTTGGTACAACCTGAGTCAGAGAAAGAATTTACAATTTACAGCGATGCATCCTTAAATGGATTTGGCTGTGTACTCATGCAAGAAAGCAAGGTGATTGCTTATGCCTCCAAACAGTTGAAACCTCATGAGAAGAATTATCCGACGCATGATTTAGAATTAGCTGCCATAGTCTTCGCTTTCAAGATTTGGAGACACGATTTATATGGTGAAAAATGTCAGATTTTTACTGATCACAAAAGTCTGAAGTACTTGATGACGCAGAAAGAGTTGAACTTAAGGCAGTAGAGATGGCTAGAGTTGATAAAAGATTATGAGTTGGTCACCAATTACCATCCAGGAAAGGCGAATGTGGTCGCCGATGCTTTGAGCAGGAAGTCCCTTTTTGCTTTAAGAGCATTGAATTCAAGAATGATTTTATCAACGATGGTTCTATTTTAGCTAAGTTGAGAGCTAGACTAATGTTTCTTCAAGAGATCTTTGAGGCTCAGAAAGAAGATGACAAATTGCAAGTCAAGAGAGCTCAGTTCGAGTCTGATGTCAAATCCGACTTTCAGATTGATTCTGATCGATATTTGATATTTAGAGATCGGGTTTGTGCACCGAGAAAAGAAGAGCTTATTCAGAAAATTTTGTGCGAGGCACATAACGGGTGTTTATCTATACATTCGGGTAGTACTAAGATGTATAATGACTTGAAGCAACTGTATTGGTGGCCGAAAATAAAGAAGGATATTTCAGAGTTTGTTTCCAAGTGCTTGATTTGTCAACAAGTAAAGGCTGAACACTAAGTACCTTCGGGTTTACTTCAGCCCATCTTGGTTCCCGAGTGGAAATGGGACTGCGTCACCACGGGTTTACTGTTGTCACCAAGTAAGAAGGATGCAATATGGGTTGTAGTTGGTAGACTTACGAACTCAGCCCATTTCAGTACGAGTGGATTTCTCCCTAGACAAGTTGGCAAACTTGTATGTCTCAGAAATAGTAAGGCTCTATGGAGTTCCTTTATCAATTATATCGGATAGAGACCCGAGATTTACATCCCGATTTTGGAAGAAGCTGCAAGAAGCCCTGGGTACAAAGTTAAACTTTAGTACGGCTTTTCATCCTCATCGATGATCGATCGAAAGAGTAATTCAAGTACTCGAGGATATGCTCAGATGTTGTATTCTCGAATTCCAAGGCAGTTGGGAAAAGTTCCTTCCATTGGCAAAATTCGCCTATAATAATAATTTCCAATCGAGCTTAAAGATGGCGCCTTATGAGGCCCTATATGGGCGTAAGTGCAAAACACCTTTGTTCTGGACTGAACTCAAGGAAAACCAAATTCACGGGGTTGATTTGATTAGAGAAGCTGAAGAAAAAGTTAAAGTGATACGAGAATGTTTGAAAGCTGCATCAGACAGACAGAAATCCTATTCGGACTTAAGGAGACAAGAGATGGAGTACCAAGTTGGAGATAAAGTTTTCTTGAAAGTGTCACCATGGAGGAAAGTTCTCAGACTTGGCTGGAAAGGCAAGCGAAGCCCACGTTTCATCGGACCTTACCAGATCACTGAAAGAGTTGGGCCGGTAGCTTACCGTTTAGCTTTGCCATCAGAATTAGAAAAGAAACATGATATGTTTCACGTGTCAATGTTGAGACGCTACCGATCAGATCCTTCACATGTAATTACCCTGTCAGAAATAGAGATTCTTCTCGACATGACTTATGGTGAAGAACCAATCAAGATTTTAGCTCGGGAGTCAAGCAGTTACGAAATAAAAGTATCGCTCTAGTGAAAGTATTGTGGCAAAGACATGGAATAGAAGAAGCTACATGGGAACCAGAAGAGAGTATGAGAAACCAGTATCCAAACATTTTTGTTGGTAAGATTTTTGAGGATGAAAATCCCTAAGAGGGGGAGATTTCTAACAACTCGATTTAGGGCCTAGCCGGAATAGTGGTGCGACACACAAATCCAAGGTGAAATTATGAGTTTCTAAAGTTTATATTATGTTTGCATGCTAGTATAAAAGTTTCATGAAGCAATTTTATTAAATTGAGGTTGATTCGTCCAAAAAGGACTAAATTGCAAAAGTTGCAAAATTTGAGTTTCTAGAAGCTTTTTGTATGAAATAGCTTTAGAATATGAATTATGAGCCCTTAAGTAACAATTTGCCCAAAATTTAATTTTTGGACAAAATTGGCCTTGAGATGGCATTATAGAAATTTTTAGTAATAAGGGCATTTTGGTCATTTGTCTAATAAGTGATTAAAATAGGAAAAAGATGATAAAAATATCATCATCTTCTTCCCCCATTGCCGAAAATTGAAGGAAGCGATAGCTAGGGTTCTTCAATTTTTCAAGCTTGCTAGTAAGTGCTCCTAAGCTCGGTTTTTGATATTATTCGTATTTTTGAAGTCCTGGTAGCATGAGTAAATTATTTTTAGCTATTTGATGAGCTAAGATGCATGTTTAAAAATGTACCCATGAGTGACATGTATGCTAAATGATGTTTTATGGGAGTTTATGAGAGTTTGATGTTAGATAAACATCTTTTCTTTAATGAATTTCATGAAACATGATAGTATGGACCATTTTGTAAAAGTTATAAAATTGGTCATACCTACTCGAAATAGAGAGAATTGATGATTGCTATAGTAGAGAAAATGATTCAGCTAAGCATGTAGTTTAAGAAAGTTGCATGAAAATCATTTTACGAGCCTTAGGGCAATAGTGCAAATATGAGAAAGTATGGGGGCAAAATAGTAATTTTGCCAAATTACGAGTTATGAGTCAATTTAGTCAATATGATTATTAAATGATCTATTTATGATTATAGATCAAGAAAAACAAAGCCCGGATCGAAACCGAGGCAAGAACAAAGTCGAGGACTAAATTGCATAACTACATACATTTTGTATATTGAGGTAAGTTTGTATGAGTTCTAAGCTTTATGATTTTATCATTTAATTGCTTAGTATAATATACATTGTTATCATGAATGGTTTAATGTTATGTTAAACAAAGAAGTCAACAAGATTAAACAAGAGAGAGTCCCGATTGAAGATGAATTACCCAGGAGATACGGTCTATTACATGAGATAAGAAAGTTCGTATAAGACCAAGCCAAGGCATTGCATCGGCAATCAAGCAAGTTATCATGTAAGCCCAAGGACTAAAGCTTGGCATTGATCAAGTTATCATGTAAGCCCAAGGACTCAAGCTTGACATTGATCAAGTTATCAAGCAAGTTATCATGTAAGTCCAAGGACTCAAGCTTGGCATTGAATAAGTTATCATGTAAGACCAAGGACTCAAGCTTGGCATTGAATAAGAAGAGATCTTCCATATAAGTCCATATCTATAGTATGGCATTGGCATGAAGTATATGACAAGAGATCTAGTATTCTCGGTAGTTCATGGAAATTCATCGGGCAAATGAGTAAGCTAAAATGTGAAAACAAGAATGTAAAGAAAGCATAGCTATTACCAAGTTAAAATTGAATATCATTCATGTTATGAATGATGAGTTAGAGGACATAATTATTAGGTTTAAGTATGCTGATCAATATGATCAAGTGATATAGGTACCTTGTTACCTTACAAGTATGAGATTAAAGAGTACCATGAGACAAGTAAGAATCATGTATGAGTAAGTAAGCTTTATAGATGAGATAATGATACCATTCTTATGTCAAATGGTTTTTCTGAAGCAAGTTTATTTATTACGTATTATTCATGCAAACTTACTAAGCTCAATGCTTACGTCTTTGATTGTTTCTTTCTATGTAGTCCCGTTAAGATCATTGGAGTCGGAGCTCATACCACACTATCAACCCTTATTTTGGTATAGCCAAATTGTATTACTAAGTATGGCATGTATAGGAATCATTCATTTTGAGAACCTGTTTTGTGTAATGCCATTGTATAGGCTATCAAGATTATTATTCTTTTGTATATGGCTAAGTGGTTGGCCAAACTTGTTTAAGTTGTTTGTATATAGATATCAATGAAATAAGTAGTATTATTCATGAAAATTTTTATTAATGAATTGTATTGTTTTGAGTTGGGTTGATCTTAATTTCTGGGAGGCAAAAGGCTTGGTAATTAGCCTCTAGTTGCCTACACGGTTAGACACACGGGCGTGTGTCTAGACCGTGTTAACCTTGCACCTTAATGTTTTAAATAAAGTTAGACCACGAGCGTTTTACACGGGCGTGTGTATGGACCGTGTAAGACACACGTTCAAAGCATGGGCGTGTGCCCAGGCCGTGTGGTTGAAGTCAGTAGCTTCACACGGTTGTAGACATGGGCGTGTCTATGGGTACACGGGCGTGTCTCTAAGTAACATGGGCATATGAACCCTTCTTCCAAGTTGAGTATTAGATGAAGTGTCTAAAAGAGTTTGAGTAAATGTTAAAGGCCTCGTAGGCCCATAATATGCATGTTATGATCAAGAAAGAAAATATTTAAGTTGGTTCAAAATTTTACAGCCCGTAAGTACATGTTTAAGTCAGTTTAAGCATGGTAGTGCCTCGTATCTAATCCTAGCATCGGTCTCGGGTATAAGGTGTTACATTTTCGTCCTCGAAAATCTTACCGTTAAACAGATCAAATATTGCTGTCTCATCTGATCTTCAGGCTCCCACGTAGCCTCTGCTATTCCGTGTTGATTCCATAGTACTTTCACTAACGGAATTTTCTTTTTTCTTAACTCTTTCACTTCACGAGCTAAGATACGAATCGGTTTCTCTTCATAAGGCATATCAGATCGAATTTCAATTTTACATGGGGCAACTACATGTGACAGATCGGATCGATATCTACGGAGCGTCGAAACATGGAATACATTGTGTATCTTTTCTAGCTCACAAGACAACCTTAATCTATATGCAACAGGCCCAACACGTTCAATGATCTCATATGGTCCGATGAACCTTGGACTTTATTTGCCTTTACCTCCGAATCGAAGCACTTTCTTCCACGAAGACACTTTCAGAAATACTTTGTCGCCGATTTCAAAGTCTATATCTTTTCGTTTCAAGTCTGTATAAGACTTCTGACGATCAGATGCTGCTTTTAAACAATCTTGGATCAATTTCACTTTCTGTTCTGAATCTTTTATCAAATCAACCCCATGTAGCTTATTTTCACCAAGCTCAATCCAATACAGATGTGTACGACATTTACGTCCGTACAAAGCTTCATAAGGTGCCATTCTGATACTTGATTGATAATTGTTATTGTATGCAAATTCAAACAATTGTCAATACTATTCCCACGTACCATTAAACTCAAGTATACAACATCTTAACATATCTTCGAGAATCTGAATGATCTGCTAGGATTGATCATCTGTTTGCGGATGAAAAGCTATACTGAAATGCAGTTTCGTGCCTAAAGCTTCTTGCAATTTCTTCCAGAAGCTCAATGTAAACCTCGGATCCCTATCTGACACAATAGATAGTGGCACCCTGTGCAATCTAACAATCTCAGAAATATAAAACTCGGCTAATCTATCAAGTGAATAGTCAGATCTTATCGAAATAAAATGGGCAGATTTCGTCAATCAGTCAACTATGACCAAAATCGCATCTTTCTTTCTCAGAGTCTGAGGCAAACCAGAAACAAAATCTATTGTTACTCTATCCTATTTTCACTCGGGAATCAAAATCAGTTGTAGCAACCCAGACGGAACTTGATGTTCGGCTTTCACTTGTTGACAGATTAAACATTTTGAAACAAAGTCAGAAATCTCTCGTTTCATACCAGACCACCAATAGTGTGGTTTCAAATCATGATACATTTCTGTACTCCCGGGATGAACAGATAGACGACTATTATGAGCTTCACACAAAATCAACTGAATCAATTCCAGATTTCTCGGAACACAAAGACGACCTCGAAATCTCAAGCGATCATCAATAACTCGAAATTCAGATTCAAAATTTGAATCACACTGAGCTCATTTCGCTAATAACTCATTATCAGATTTCTGAGCATCACATATCTGCTGTATAAGTAATGGTTTCGCTTTTAATTCTGCTAACACAGAACTATCATCAGATGAATCAAACTGAGCATCCAAAACACGTAGTACAAACAATGATTTTGTACTTAACGCATCAGCTACAACGTTCGCTTTACCCTGATGATAATCTATCACAAGCTCATAATCTTTTAACAGCTCTAACCATCTTCTTTAACGTAGGTTCAAATCTTTCTAAGTCATCAGATATTTCAGACTTTTATGATATGAAAACACATGACATTTCCAACCATACAGATAATGGCGCCAAATCTTAAGTGCAAACACAATCGCAGCTAGCTCAAGGTCGTGAGTCGGATAGTTCTTTTCACGGGGCTTCAATTGTCTCGAGGCATAAGCTACAACTTTTCCTTCCTCCATCAAAACACATCCTAGACCATTTAACGAAGCATCACTATATATAATAAATCCTTTACCCGATTTTGGTTGTACTAACATTGGAGCTTCTGTTAACAAAGTTTTCAACTGAACAAAAGTTTTCTGACATTTATCCGACCTTTCAAATCTAACATCTTTCTGAAATAATCTAGTCAACGGAGTAGCTATCACTGAAAATCCTTTTACAAAATGATGATAATAACCAGCTAAACCCAGAAAACTACGGACTTCAGATATATTTCTCGAAGGTTTCCAGTTCAGAACAGCAGAAATTTTGCTCGGATCAATACGAATTCTAGAAGCTGACACAATATGTCCCAGAAAACTAACCTCGTACAACCAGAATTCACATTTGCTGAATTTCGCATACAATTACTTTTCTCTTAAGGTTTGCAACACAATTCTCAAATGCTCGGCATGCTCATTTTCATCACGTGAATAAATCAAGATGTCATCTATGAACACCACAACAAATCGATCTAGGTAAGGTCTAAAATATCTGTTCATCATATCCATAAAAGCAGTAAGAGCATTGGTTAGTCCAAATGGCATAACTAAAAACTCATAATGCTCGTACCTCGTTCTGAAAGCAGTCTTCGGAATGTCCTAATCTTTAACCTTCAACTGGTAGTATCCCGATCTCAGATCAATCTTAGAAAATACAGTAGCTCCTTTTAACTGATCAAATAAATCGTCTATTCTGGGCAACGGATATTTATTCTTTATAGTCACCTTATTCAACTGACGATAATCGATACACATCCTCATTGTACCATCTTTCATTTTCACAGACAGAACAGGAGCACCCCAAGGCGAGAAACTCGGTCTAGCAAACCCTCTATCGGTTAATTCTTGCAACTGTGACTTTAACTCTTTCAACTCTGTTGGTGCCATTCTATACGGAGCTATCAATATAGGTGTAGTACCAGGCAATAGATCAATACCAAACTCAACTTCTCGAATCGGAGGTAAACCCGGTAACTCTTCAGGGAACACATCAGAATACTCACAAACAATAGGCACTGATTCAACTTTCTTCAAGGACACTTTCGAATCAATCACATAAGCGAAATATGCCTCATAACCCTTTTTCACATAATTTTGAGCTTTCAAAATAGATATCACAGTAGGTAACCCATTCAAATCATTAGACTCAACTCGTACTATCTCATCATTCGGACATCTCAAATCAATATTCTTTCTTTTACAATTTACTATAGCATCATGCGAAGACAACCAATCCATACCTAGAATAATATCGAACTCATCAAATGGCAAAAGCATCAGATCAGTAGGGAAACAGATATCTCGAAATATTAATGGACAGTTCTTGCATACTTTGTCAACAAGGACACTTTTACCTAAGGGGTTCGATACTTTTATAGCAAACTCAGTAAACTCTACAAGCAAAGTTTTATTGAATACTAAATTCATGCATATATATGAATGCGTAGAACCAGGGTCTATCAATGCAATCATAGAAGTATCATAAAGTTACCCGTTATAACATCTGGTGATGAAGCTTCCTCTCGAGCTCGGATAGCATACGCTATGGTTGGCGCTCTAGCTTCAGACTTGGCAACATTTTCTCTCATGGTTCTCTGACTACCACTGACATTTCTTACATTCTTCGAAGGTCTACCTCTCACAGTTGCATTATCAGATCTCGATTCTCGAGCAGTCCGCGCGATGCGGACTCGGGCAATCATGGATAAAATGATCAAGTGATCCACATCTGAAGCAAGCTCTTTCATTTAATCTACAGCTTCCTGGATGCCTTTTTCCACAATATTTACATTCAGGTCTCTCAAATCGAGCATTACCAATGCTAGCCACTGAAGTTGCTGGAGTTTTAGAACTCATTTACGGTCTAGATTGATTTCTATTCGAATGTCCCACGTTATCTCTGGAACGAATTTGATTATCTCTGAATCTTTTCGGAGCAGACTGAAATAATTTACTCTGAAATCTCTTTCTCATATCTCGAGCTTCAGACTCATCTTTTCTTTTATCTTTCCCTAGTGTCTCAGCTTTGTACGCTCGATCAACGAGTGTAACAAACTCTTTTATTTCTAAAATCCCGACTAACAAACGAATGTCTTCATTAAGACCATCTTCGAACCTTTTGCACATTATCGCTTCAGATGTTACACATTTCCAAGCATACTGACTCTATCTCACGAACTCTCATTCATATTTCAAAACAGTCATTCGGCCCTATTTTAGTTCCAAAAATTCCTTTCGTTTCTGATCAACGAATCTTTCACTGATGTATTTCTTTCGGAACTCAATCTGAAAGAAGTCCCATGTAACTCCCTCTTTCGAAACAACATAAATCAAAGTTTTCCACCATTGATAGGCTGCATCCCGAAGTAATGATACAACACACTTTATACACTCTTTCGGAGTTAAAGACATCTCATCAAATACCCGGATCATGTTTTCTAACCATAACTCAACTTTTTTAGCATCATCATCATTAGTAGCTCAGAACTCTTCGGCCCCATACTTACGGATCTTGTCAACCAGAGGCTTATTCCACGGATTCAGATTTGCAGTCAGAGGTATATCGGATGTTTGAGAGGGATTAACTGGGGGTGGGGGTTGTCAAACAATCAGGTTATTCTTTACGAATTGAGTGAACCACTCACTCAACATCTAGAAGAAAGCTTGTTTAGCTTCTCCCTCTTGACCACGCGTAGCCAGTCTCGAATCAGAGGGCTCTGTCCCTTGCACAGGAACAGGCACATTACTCTCTACGTTGTCAGCTACGGCTCTTTCGGGATCCATTGCTATACAGAAATCACATTTTATAACCAAATGTAACACTCCTAACCTTTATCAGGCATCGGACTAGAGTTAAAGGCATTACCGGACTGATCGGAAACATATTCAGAAGTTCATACATTCATCCATCAATCTCAAACATAATGTCCCTTAATACGGTCAACAAGACCTAAAACATGCTTATAAACTGGGTCGGGACTAAACCGAAACACATACAGACATTTTCAAAATTTTAAAACTTTTCTAAGTTTCACGGGTTACACGCTCGTGTAGGTAGGCCATGTGCCTCCCACGGCTGCTAGACACCCCCGTGTGTCCTCCCCGTGGTCGAAACTGACTTATCTTCCACGGCCACTAAACACTCCCGTGTACCCAGGCCGTGGTCGATCCTGTCAAAAATCACACGATTACTAGCAGACACATCTGTGTGCCAAGGCTGTGTACTCTTGTTCTACCTATATACTTAGCCCACGGTCACTAGGCACGCTTGTGTGCCACGACCGTGTGACATTATAGGCCATTTTCAAGGCCCAAATGCCACCCACTAGGGTCATACCTACAAGCAAGATTTACCAACACATTACATGCATACTAGACAACCAAAACAACCATTCAATCTAAGCATTCAATATCCATTTCAACCATGCCAACTTCCAAGACCAAAACATATGTATATCAAGTATAATTCATCCAAATGCTTACCCAAAAACTTAACCAATTCAAATGCTTCAACCATAACAAAGTATACTTCATATACCACATTCATTTAAACATAATACCAACATATAACTAGCCAAATCACATTGCTAAATTCACTTTATTTACAAATACAAAAGACTAGCCTATACATGCCATATCTAGCAAAATATATTTTCAAAATGTACCAAAAAACAAGTTGTATAGTGTGATGACGATTCTTGACGGTCCTGAGCCTTCAGTAGCTTTTGACGACCTATTAAACAAAGTAAACGCACACACGGAGTAAGCTTTCCAAAAGCTTAGTAAATCATTATATAAATAAACTTAACATAGAAGGCATATATACTCATAGATACATTAGCACATCTAAATCACTTAGTAAATTCTCACATATATACTCTGGTCCATGTATTAGGCCATATTTGCCACATTCATCAATTCAAAAGTCTCATATACACAAAGCTCTTTCACACTTACTAACACATTGCATATTATTATTCAAATGTACATAATCATCATAGCAAGATTACATAGGAACTTACCTTATATACACACTAAGTGTATGAATCAACGTACCTTAAACGGATTAACTATTTACATGGCCATTTCGTATCACAGACTTGCCCGTTGAACCGTAAGGAATCTAGTAGGATACTCAAAAAGCTCAGATTAGTCGTACAATGCCAACGTCCCAGACGAGGTCTTATATGCACTCAGTTATCAATGCCACTGTCCCAGACACGTCTTACACGAATCAATACGATGCCGATGTCCCAGACATGGTCTTACATGTAATGCTCATATCGATGCCAAAGTCCCAGACGTGGTCTTACACGTAAAGCTCATATCGATGCCAACGTCCCAGACGAGGTCTTACACGAAATCTCAAATCAGCGCCAACGTCCCAGACGTAGTCTAACATGATAAAAACAGAACGGATTCCTATGTTATGACATAGCTAATCCTATTTATTCCTAGGGTCATATGGGACTTCTCGAACATTATCACTATATCGATCTTATCTAGGAATTAACGTACAGATCATATCGTAAACATTCATCTATAGAAATGGTCATAGGAATATACATAATTCAATACGAATACATTTATTTGCATAATGACTTACCTCGAATTCGGTTTAACAGAAACAGAAACGGCTACTCGATTACTTTCACTTTCCCGCGATCTAAATTCGTTTTCCTCGGTTCTTGATCTTAATCAAAAAGTTTTATAGCCGGATGCCCTAGCTTCATATTTTTTCTCTTTTCTTTGGTATTTTTGGCTAGAATGGGTGAACACATCCACTAGCTTTTTCATTTGTTTTATTAATAATATATTATTAATCCATTTACTAAAGTATCCATTCAATTAACAATTAAAACAAACATATAATAATGGCATATTTGTCTTTTTTCATCCACCAACTAAATAGTGGCTATTTGCTTCATAAGGCCTTCACCTTTACAAAGCCACAACACATTGGTACTTTAACAAATAGCAAGCAACTTTCACATTTAATGCAATTCAATCCTTTTGTCAAATTAAACACACAGACAGACAAATTAACATACGAAACTTTACCACATGCTTAACCTCTTATTAAAGACACAAAAAATAATATTAAAATATTATACGGACTCAGATTTGTGGTCCCGAAACCACTGTTCCGACTAGGGTGTAAATCAGACTATTACACATGCATACAATTTATATATTCAAACATCGCATCCAAGCAAAACACACACAGAATATATACCAAGAATACTGTCCAACATCTAAAGAAAACACCGTATTTCTAACTCAATGTATTTAAATTTCTAAACAGAAAAAAGTATTCATAAAACTTACGGATTCAGAGCCGGAGACTTGGTGTGCCACACTTTCATTAACATCATTACTTTTTAAACTAAAACTTAAACAGGTTAGGAGAAATTTTTAAACCCATTCCACAGCCGAGTTTTGCAACCAGGCTCTGATACCATTAAATGTAACACCCCAAACCTGGCCTAGAAGTTAGGCCTGAATCTGATGTGTCACATGGAAGTGCTTTTCAAAACCATCTTTGTGATTAATAAAAAACCTTATTTGAGAATTAAAGCCTCTCTGTTAAAAACTCAAAACACTTAAGCAATTGTTATCTACTTGAAAACGTAATTAAAACCTTATATGTTGCGAAAGCATATTTGAAATATAAAATTTACGAAAATGTGATGTTTAGAAACAGAGTTGCAGAAGCATTTTGAAAATATTGCGGAATCGTAGTGTTTTGAAAATAGTTACCGCTTTAGAAATCGAATTCCACTTTTAGCAGTTAGAAAACATCAAAAATAAATAAAAAAATAATTAGTTAAAAATAAAAAGGCCTTATTACAAAATTATTAACCCAACGAATTAAAATAAAATGAAACAAAGTCGCTAAGTTTAACTTTAAAGCATATCTAGCGTGTGCCACCTCCGAGCCCCTCGTAGCTCCAAATCCCCTATGATACGAACCGGCTCGGGGTGAGTCGAAACATATATGAGTTGCCCAATTGTCTATGAGGAGAAATCAAGCCTTTGGAAAATAATCAAAAAATATAAATGAGTTTGCGGAAGCTTAAGTGAATAAAATAGAAGATGGTTCGGTTTGGTGGAATGAAATAAAAATAAATAATATAGATAAAAGGATATTTTAATGGAGATGGATAAAGAACTTAAACGAGAAGCGATTCAACACTAAAGAGTGTCACCCCGGGTTCTATAATGTTTAAGGTGGATAAATGGAATCGATGATGGAAATGGAAATACGAACTTAACTTAAGAAAGATTCAACACTATATAACAGTGTCACCCCGTTTCTTATATCGTTAAGGTGGATAGATGGAGATAGGTTGATGAACGCCACACCAAATGAAATTTGGTGATAAGTTCAAACAAGTTGAAGACGCCACAAGCAAGCTTGATAAGTCTAACAAAACTTGTAAGAAACCGAAGAGGATATAAACTCACTCAAATGAACAAAGTTCATAAAATTTCATTCATAAAAATTCTAGTTTTCCAAATGAAAAATAGCAAAATTATTTATAGCCTAAAGTTAGGTAGCCGAATGTTCAAAAACAATTTTCAAATCCCACTCTCCAGAGTTGTTGCTGTCCACCTCATAGATTGTTCATGGTTCTTGAATTATTCTTCTTGTTGTCCACTATACTTTCCTTCAATTTAGCACATGTCCTCAAAGGATTTTTAAAACTCAGCCTATGCTTCAATTAATTTAATGCACCAATCCTCCATGCTGTCCAACAATCCCCGTTATTCATGCTTCCATTCAATTGAATTTGAAATTTGTTTTTGGCTGCATATTCCTTCTCATTGCCGTCCACATTATCTAGTTGTTTCCTATTATTTTATTCAAAGTCTTGCCTAATTTAATTCCCACATGCTCAATCCAACTTGATTATTTTAATGCTCCATGTGCCCAATTTAGAATGTGCTTGTCATCCACTACTAAGCTCCCATGCATGCTTTCCATTATGCTATTATTTTATGCACCCACTATGCCTTATTTAATTTGTTATTTAATTCAAAGCTTGTCAAACCTCATGTGCCGTCCATGCTTCCTAACGCCTTCAATTTGTTTAATCCAAAACAAGTTTGCCGTCCACATTATCTAATTGTTCCACTATGCACCACATCCCACAATATTCCTTCACCAAGCCGTCCAAGTCTCCATGTAATTTATTATTTATTCAAAACAAATGTCCATGCTTTCTCAATTACATAGATCCTTGCGTTCATGCTCCAAGAATTAAAGCCCATATTTCTTCCATGAATTTCGGTCTTCCATTTGCATTCTCTTGCCGCCAAAGATGCACTTGCTCATGGATCCTTCTAGCAATTTTAAAATTCATGAAACCATGAATACTTGTTCTGTAACACCCCCCAAACCCGGCCCACGAGCCTTGACCGGATCTGGTTATGTCACTGCGGAAAGACGGTTGAAAATCTTTTGACTTTTGAATAAAACATGAAAACTTGTTAACTTTTGAAAATGTGTCCATTTAAAATTTTACTTAAAACTTTGTTATTATAAAATGTCCAAATTAAAACTTTGATGTATACATATACTTTGAAAAATTATATTGCTAAAATTAAAATTGTCTTCACATAGTAATTTATTTTAATTAAACCATAATATAAAATAATATCAAAAATAGTACTAATAATGATAATAAGGCCCTTATTACATCAGAGAAATTTCCAAAATAATTATTATAAAAATGCATAAAAAATATTCAACGTAATCTTCTTCATCAGCATGGCCACCTCGTATCCCCTCCAAACCCGGTCCATCTTTACGCATCACCTGAAATGGTTGAGAAAAAATAGGGTGGGTCCACAGACTCAGTGCATAACCATAACACATATTTCCACACGTATGGGCTTGGCCCATATCCACACAATCCACGAACCAATCATGCAATCATGCATCACAGCCCAATCCTAAAATCCATCCAAACACCTACCTCGGCAGACTCCCTGCCCAAGGCCGTGGCTAACCCACCGATCACCACTGAGTGATCCCACATATCTTACCTTGACAGACCTGCTGCACAAGGCCGTGGCTGGCCACCGATCACATCGTGATCCCCAAGAATATCGTCTACGGTGATGCACTCTCACTATCAACCGCCGAGATGGGCACCAAGCCAACATCTCCTTGATGATGCACACAAAGAACTCATCAAGCGCTAATGTAGCCCGGCTAACACTAGACCACGTACACCAATGTGTACTCCCTTCCTTCCTCGATCAAACCCAAATCCCACGCATATATGAAAATGCCTCTTATCAAATCATCATATAAAATGAGTATACATCTCATATCATTACCACATCATATATATATACATCATAATAACTTAATATCACAAACTTACTCACCTGAAATCCGATTACCCAAAACATGGTAATCACCACTTTAGCCATTTTGATCGGCTACCACACATCATACATATGTACAAACGTTAGCAAACAATTAACCGAAGAAATAGTGCGATGATTACGCACCTGATCACTTGGAGTTCTAAACTCTCGATCCCAACACTGTCGCTAAACGAAACTACGGCTATCTGCCTATAGCTTTCTCCTGCTGCTGGCCCATACCCCGGTGGCCAATCCCGAACTGCCAAGACAGCTCTTTTCTTGAACTTTGGGATAGGAACCTTCCCTTGCCCACCTTGACTAGTAGTTGCCTCCATCAAAATGCTTAATCGGACAAACCAGTTAAACCCCGAAGTCATAAGCTAGGTACAGAATCTTACTGAAATATTCTTACCAAACAACTTGAATCCCGAATGCTGCTAAATGCTTCTGCCGATGCTAAATATACACCTCCCAAAACGGTCTCCTATGTTAAGCTCTTCTCCCCTACAATCGGTCTTAGCACAATATCAGAGAACACCTAGGGCCATTCGGCCAGAATAAGAATATCAGCACCAAGGCCATTCGGCCAAAACATAAATCCTAAATCAAAGAATAACTATCGTACCCTTACCTTGCTAACCACTCCCCTTTTGCTCTAACAAGAATCGGCCACCACAAGAAAGTAAGGTTCGGCTTCAGGGACTTGTAACCAACGTAGAAAGAATGGGAGAATGGATGATTCGGCAAGGCTCCTAGATGGTGTTGGGATATTCGGCAATGGCAACCTAAAAGGAGAGGGGAGATTCGGCTATAGGTGCTTAACACTACTTATGGTTCGGCTTGAATGAAAGAAAAGGAAGAACGAGTGCAAAGGGACAGGGGTTACGACAATAGGGTTTGAGAAGAGAAAGTGAAAGTTTGAGGGGAACAAAATGGAGTGGTTTCGGCTCAAGTGAAATAGGGAGAAGAATTTGGCCAAGTGACCTTGATGTTTCGTCCAAAGGAAAAAGGTGAAGCACTTTTCAGCAAAGAGAGAAAACAAATAAGGAAAAGGGTGGCCAAAAGGTGACCACCCTCTACTTATACCACTAGGTTTCGGCACACACTTAAGCACACTCCAACAAACCGAAAATGCCCTCCCCAAGCTCCCCAAAACCGGCCACTAGCTCAACCCCTTCCAAATCCCAAGATTTCCTACTAAAATTCCTCCTTAACACACATTCAAAAAGTTTGAATGAGTCAAACCTACATCCTACCTTCGTAGCCAAATTTCAAAATAAAAGACCAAGTCAAATCCTTCTTTTAAGTGCCCAACCCGAAACCAACACCTCTCCTTCTCATGATGCAAAAATAAAGGCCTAATTGCTGCCTTTGCAGCTCGAACTCTGGCCCCCCTTGAACCTTGAGGCGTCACCTTCCCAAAGCCCCAAGTAGTGCCTCCATGCCACTCTACGAAAGCCATTCTTGTGTCTTAACTTACCAAATATTTCTCTTAAGGCCCCCTAAGCCAAGCTCCCCTATTAACCATTGAAAACTAAAAATTTCCTAAGGCATCTCTTACCTTCTAGGGTCCTCCAAACCCCTCAAAACTCATCCGACCTCACCATAAGCCTACCATCACTTGAGTTATACACTAAATGCATAACCCCTAGATCCAGGGTGTTACAATTCTACCCTCCTTAAAAATAATTTCGTCCTCGAAATTACTTGGCTAAACTAAACAGGAATTACTGCTGCGCACTCTGATCGCAAAAGAGCTAACATATTTCTAGGCACAGTTCCTAAGTTCGCACTCCAAGTTCTAGATACTTCACGAGCAACAAAACAAACTGCCACTATAGCAAACAAAACAATAAGGAATATCCCAGGCATAAGAAACTTACCCGCTGACATATCCGGCACATCATTATCCTTCCTTCGGCGAACTGCATAGACCAGGTCTTGCCTCAGTGCTACCATTACCTCGGCCCACTGCACCACGACCTCGGCTGGAACCATTCCCTCCATGGTTCGGACCACGACCCCTTGTCGCCTGCTGACCACCTCTGCCCGGTTGCACATAACCTTGGCTTTCTATCCGAGCCCTATTCAGATTCTGAGGACAATCCTTAATCAGATGAGTCTTAGACTTACACCTGAAGCATTCTCGATCCCGATTCCAGCACTCACCAACATGGTACCTTCCACACCGAGCACACAGACGATCTGAATTTTCTGTAGTTGGCTTAGCAACACGAACAGAAGTCTCGACCCTCGGTCTTTTCTGAAATCTCTCAACCGATTCTGGTGATCCAGAACTTCTCTTATCCCGGTTTCTTTCTCTGTCTCTCAGTCCTCTTGACCTCCTCAGCTATCCGAGCTTTCTCCACTAAAATGGCAAAGTCTCGTTCTCGTTGCGGAGCAATCAAAACCCGTAATTCATCTCGCAGCCCATCTTCAAATCTGACGCATCTCTCATAATCAGTAGCTACGATGCCCCAAGCATACCGGCTTAAACGCAGAAACTCAGCCTCGTACTCCGCTATTTACTTGCCACCTTGCACCAAATTGAGGAACGCCTTCCTCTGTGCGTCCACATAACTCACTCCGACATACTTCCCCTCGAACTTGATCTTAAAATAACCCCAGTCTACTTGGTCTGCATGGGTACCTTCTTTAACAGTGAGCCACCACTGGTAGGCTTCATCCCGTAGCAACGAAACAGCACCCTTAAGCTTCTCCTTAGCCGTTAAATCCAAGTCATCCATATCCTTTCAACTGCCTCTAGCCAGTATTCTGCCACATTCGGAGCTACTCCAGATACTCCTCTGAAAACTTCGGCTCCGTTCGACCTAAGTCTCTCGGGCACTGACTTCCGAGTCCTATTGCCCACATTGGTTCCTGCCACCCGTTCAAGCACCCGTAGCACAGCCTGCGATACTACATCATCTCCTCCTGTCTGATCCTGATGTTCCACTTCAACCGCTGGTGGTGGCGGCACATCATTTTCTGACCCACGGCCAGACCTAATCGGTTCCGATACTGACATCCTGCCTCTACCACGTCCACAGGTATTGCGACCACGCCCCCTAGAACTCATATCTAGCGTCGCGATTTAATCTGTTTAGAAAGTTTTATGCATTAGAAATTTTGTTCCACTGTTTATCCACGAGCAAATTTTATGAATAGAAGTTCTAGAAGTGGTTCTTTCGATCACGCAAAGGTTCAGTTCAGGTTCTCTATTCTAATTCAGAGAATCATGTTCATTCATCAACACATTCATTCAGTGGAATCTACCACACACATTCGCTATTCAGACATTTCTGCCCGTTTCTATCCCAAGGGTATTTTCGTCATTTTTCTACAGGGGTATTTTCATAATAACAAAAAAAAAACTTGAAAACTTTAATGAGTCAGGGCCTTTTTGGAATTCCCAAAACTGAAGAGTATTTTCGAAAACTTTCTCAAATAGAAGGTACAGCAGAATTTTGGAAACCAGGGGTATTTTGTGAATTTTCAAAGTCAGGGTATTATTTTGAAATATGAATTTTGGATTCTTTTACAAAGTAAGAAAATTTTATCGAAATCAAGGTAATACGGTAATTTTAGAAATCAAGGGCATTTTCATAATTTTGCCACTAGGGGCATTTTGGTAATTTTGTAAATCGAGAAAATGTCTCTCAAAATCAGATTTAGGGTTTACAAACCAAAATTTGAAAATTTTAAAACTAAGGGTTTTAAAACAGTTAGGCTATCCCTTTCGGGTTTTAATAATTGGTTTAGCCTATGAACAAGTCCTCTTGGTTAAGGTGAACCGTAGCTACGCACCAGGTAGGATTCGAGTAAAGAGGAGGTGAGTCGCTAGGACTGCTTAAATACCAAGCTCTTACTGAATACCAATCCTCGACATGCGTACAGTGGTTGCCACACCTTAACTCGGCGACTTAATTCACAGGTTTGTTTAATAATCCTTAAGTCTTATGCATATGTGTGAGTAGACTAGTCCTAGGGTTCAATAGCCCTAATATTCTAATCTACGAGCCCATAAAAAGCCCATATAGCTCATATACACAATTCACTTGTAAGTCCGAAATACTTACAGTGGACTTGGTGCCGAGGTACAGGTGCCATGCCAGAATAACCTGAAATAAAAGCCCATATTTTGAAAAGCCCATTTTTGAAAATATTTTTGGGCCCAAAACCCTCAAGGCCGAGTTTTGAACTGGGCTCTGATACCAAACTGTAACACCCCCAAACCCGGCCCACGAGCCTTGACCGGATCTGGTTATGTCACTGCGGAAAGATGGTTGAAAATCTTTTGACTTTTGAATAAAACATGAAAACTTGTTAACTTTTGAAAATGTGTCCATTTAAAATTTTACTTAAAACTTTGTTATTATAAAATGTCCAAATTAAAACTTTGATGTATACATATACTTTGAAAAATTATATTGCTAAAATTAAAATCGTCTTCACATAGTAATTTATTTTAATTAAACCATAATATAAAATAATATCAAAAATAGTACTAATAATGATAATAAGGCCCTTATTACATCAGAGAAATTTCCAAAATACTTATTATAAAAATGCATAAAAATATTCAACGTAATCTTCTTCATCAGCATGGCCACATTGTATCCCCTTCAAACCCGGTCCATCTTTACGCATCACCTGAAATGGTTGAGAAAAAATAGGGTGAGTCCACAGACTCAGTGCATAACCATAACACATATTTCCACACGTATGGGCTTGGCCCATATCCACACAATCCACGAACCAATCATGCAATCATGCATCACAGCCCAATCCTAAAATCCATCCAAACACCTACCTCGGCAGACTCCCTGCCCAAGGCCGTGGCTAACCCACCGATCACCACCGAGTGATCCCACATATCTTACCTTGGCAGACCTGCTGCACAAGGCCGTGGCTGGCCACCGATCACATCGTGATCCCAACAGTAATCCGTCTACGGTGATGCACTCAGCTATCAACCACCGAGATGGGCACCAAGCCAACATCTCCCTTGATGATGCACACAGCAACTCATCAGGCGCTAATGTAGCCCGAAGCTAACACTAGACCACGTACACCAATGTGTACTCCCTTCCTTCCTCGATCAAACCCAAATCCCATGCATATATGAAAATGCCTCTTATCAAATCATCATATAAAATGAGTATACAACTCATATCATTACCACATCATATATATATACATCATAATAACTTAATATCAAAAACTTACTCACCTGATATCCGATTACCCAAAACATGGTAATCACCACTTTAGCCATTATGACCGGCTACCACACATCATACATATGTACAAACGTTAGCAAACAATTAACCGAAGAAATAGCGCGATGATTACGCACCTGATCACTTGGAGTTCTAAACTCTCAATCCCAACACTGTCGCTAAACGAAACTACGGCTATCTGCCTATAGCTTTTTCTCCCGTCTTTGGCCCACACCCGGTGGGCAATAATCCTCGAGCTCACGAGACAGCTCTTTTCTTGAACTTTGGGATAGGAACCTTCCCTTGCCCACCTTGACTGGTAGTTGCCTCCATCAAAATGCTTAATCAGACAAACCAGTTAAACCCGAAGTCATAAGCTAGGTACAAAATCTTACTGAAATATTCTTACCAAACAACTCGAATCCCGAATGCTGCTAAATGCTTCTGCCGATGCTAACTATACACCTCCCAAAACGGTCTCCTATGTTAAGCTCTTCTCCCCTACAATCGGTCTTAGCACAATATCAGAGAACACCTAGGGCCATTCGGCCAGAACAAGAATATCAGCACCAAGGCCATTCGGCCAAAACATAAATCCTAAATCAAAGAATAACTATCGTACCCTTACCTTGCTAACCACTCCCCTTTTACTCTAACAAGAATCGGCCACCACAAGAAAGTAAGGTTCGGCTTCAGGGACTTGTAACCAACGTAGAAAGAATGGGAGAATGGATGATTCGACAAGGCTCCTAGATGGTGTTGGGATATTCGGCAATGGCAACCTAAAAGGAGAGGGGAGATTCGGCTATAGGTGCTTAACACTACTTATGGTTCGGCTTGAATGAAAGAAAAGGAAGAACGAGTGCAAAGGGACAGGGGTTACGGCAATAGAGTTTGAGAAGAGAAAGTGAAAGTTTGAGGGGAACAAAATGGAGTGGTTTCGGCCCAAGTGAAATAGGGAGAAGAATTTGGCCAAGTGACCTTGAAGTTTCGTCCAAAGGAAAAAGGTGAAGCACTTTTCGGCAAAGAGAGAAAACAAATGAGGAAAAGGGTGGCCAAAAGGTGAGTACCCCCTACTTATACCACTAGGTTTCGGCCCACACTTAAGCACACTCCAACAAACCGAAAATGCCCTCCCCAAGCTCCCCAAAATTGGCCACTAGCTCAACCCCTTCCAAATCCCAAGATTTCCTCCTAGAATTCCTCCTTAACACTCATTCAAAAAGTTTGAATGAGTCAAACCTACATCCTACCTTCCTAGCCGAATTTCAAAATAAAAGACCAAGTCAAATCCTTCTTTTAAGTGCCCAAGCCGAAACCAACACCTCTCTTTCTCATGACGCAAAAATAAAGTCCCAATTGCTGCCTTTATAGCTCGAACTCTGGCCCCCCCTTGAACCTTGAGGCGTCACCTTCCCAAAGCCCCAAGTAGCGCCTCCATGCCACTCTACGAAAGCCATTCTTGTGTCTTAACTTACCAAATATTTCTCTTAAGGCCCCCTAAGCCAAGCTCCCCTATTAACCATTGAAAACTAAAAATTTCCTAAGGCATCTCTTACCTTCTAGGGTCCTCGAAACCCCTCAAAACTCTTCCAACCTCACCATAAGCCTACCATCACTTGAGTTATACACTAAATGCATAACCCCTAGATCCAGGGTGTTACATGTTTACCATATTCGGCCAAGAAGGATTAAGCTCCATACTTGATTCATGCTACCTGCAACACATTAAGTCAACTTATTAATTTATAAAATGAGCACATTACAATGGCAATTAGATATCAAACAAATTTTCCAATCACTAATTAAATTAATTAGTGACACATATTTATTGACACAAACTAATGTACGAAAGAAAACAAATTAATTAAAACTTGGACAAATTAATTTAGTCAATAATTAAATTATTAGGCCGCATCAATTTGCTGTAGGAAATAATTAATTTGAGGATGCAATTTCTTTAAAACATTAAATTAAAACAATCAGCTCAATAAGCTGAGATGAGCTTGAGTGAGCTCGAATTGAACCCAAATGGACTAATTCGGTTCAATTGGAAATGCACCAAGGTGCAAATCAACTTTTTCAACACTTGGGGCATTTAATTCGCGCTTCGTCACTTTGTAAAATGTTGGTGCCCCGGGCGTGCTCGTATCATCCCCTCCCTCTTCAAGACGATTCGTCCTCGAATCGACCCGTTGGTTTTCCGAACAAAACTCCTTGCTCGTCTTTCCTCGATCAAACGGGATAGATGATAATCGTACTACCTGAACATAATATTCAAGAATTAGCAAGAAATGTTTTAAACATACTTGCAACCCGAATAAAAACAACATCAAACAAATAAATCGCATGCGGACAGGCATAAGCGCTTTATAATACAAAAGGATCAATGCCTTGTTAAAATCATTGAACAAAAGCGGATAAGCTTTAAAGCATGCATATGATCTAATTGGATTCCACAAGTCAAAATAAACATGCAAATAACACATCAAGTGATAGATATAGTCGTCACAAGCAAGTAATGAAGAAAATGCACATGGCACTTGACATTGAACATTCAAACCTTGCTTTGTACTCGCACATGAATAGAAATTATCAAACACAAAATTCTTTTTGTCTTCTTTTAAAACAAATAGACCATCAATAAACAAAACAGGGCATTCAAAAAATTCATGATCTAAATGCTTTACAAAAAGGCGGTCATCATTATGAGCTCTTTCAACATCTGAAATGAACAAAAATGTTTCAACAAATGCTTCATCACAATTATCGAAAACAATTATCCTTTTGTCAAGAACCAAAATAGATAGTCCATTATCCAACAAGATAGAACAATAAAGAATATAACGTTTTAAAGATTTTACAAGAATGGATTTAGCAACGTGATTCTTGTCAACATCCAAAGAAAACAGAATGGGTTCATAGGTTTCAAGTGTCTTACCTTTGGGTGTTGAAAGACAGAAATCGACTTTACTTTGGGTGTCGAATTTACCTTGTTCGATCAAGACGAACCTTCTCTCCTCGGGCATGTAATGTAGTCGATGCTTTATTCGCGAATCAACATTTTTCAAACAAAATGGGAACTCCATGTACACAAATTGCATATACAAACACAAAATTTGCTTAAGGAACGAAAAAAAATTGAAAACAAGGTTGACAAAATTCGTTACCTTATTTAAAAACCAAGTATCGAATCGATGGGAATTTCTCTCACACAATTGTTGAGACTTGATTTTTCCACAAAATATACCGGATGATACAAAACATATTCCCGGTTTAAAAACATGCGTTTGATTATCTAAGTCAAAATGTATCAATGGTTTCATCAAATCAAACATGTTAAACCAAAAAGAAATTTGCATACACGACATCATATGAACAAAACTCTTTGTACTCGTCAAAACAAAATTTCACAAATTCAACGATTTTTCAAGAGACAAAAATTGATTCACTAATTCACCGTATTTGAACAATTTATTTTCTTTTTGTGAAAACTTGTCATTTTGCAAAATCATTGGGTTTTGTCGAGAAGAACAAAAAATATCAACCATACGAATTTGAGCTTAAAGTTAACGGATGAAAATAAGGAAAGCTTTTAAAAATTAAGTCACCAAAGATTTCATTGACAAATGTCAAATCAAATTTATGCGACTTGGTTATTAAAATTTTCTTACCTCGCTTACCTTCCGGCTCGTGGGTTTCAACTTCATTTTTAACCTTACCTTTGCCGATCAAATGAAAGCGTCTTTCATCGGATTGGTATTGAAGTTGATATTCATCGCTTGGCTCCTCAGAAACCTGAGAAGAAGAAAGAGAACAAACTTCAAGTGGATTAGTTAAATCAACACTCATCTTTTCTCGCTCTTCTTGTTCTTTTGTTTCTTTTTCTCTCCTAAGCTCTTTTTTTTTCCTTTCAAATTTCTCTTCCTTTTCTCTCTCTTTTTCTTGTTCTTTTTCAATGATGTTCTCAATGGCCCTTTCAAGCTTTCTCAAAACTTGCTCATTTTCTCTCTTTCTTGCCTCTGTTCTTTCTATTTCTTTTTCTTTTTCCTTTTCTTTGTTTCTATTACATGAAGTTACAAAAGAATCATAATAATAAGAATTTCCAAAAGAAGAAAAATTATTTACGGTGGATTCACGAACATTTCTTCGGGAAGAATACTCCAAAGACGTTTTCTTGGAAGTTTCTGAATGAATGTATTGATCAACTCGCGTGTTTTCTTGGAGGGAGTAAGAATCATAGTCAACCTTTCTTTGCCTCGAGTTTCTTGATGAATAAGAATCTCAATCAAAATCTCTTCTTTAATAATCTTCGAAAGCGGATCTTCGAGAGGACCCTGACTCCGTCCTTTGTCTTGAAGAAATTCGCCCTCGATGATAGGAAGATGGGAGGTACCGCTTGTGCATCACATCTTTCATTTCAGACCACGTTAATATTGGGTACTCTTCATTTCGTTTTCGACTCTTGGTGAATTGATCCCACCAAGTCATGGCATAATCGGTGAAACTATTTTCCGCCAGCCTTACTTTCTTGCTTTCCGAGTAGTCGTGATACTCGAAATCCAAATCTACATTCTTTTCCCATTCAATGTATACCTCTGGATCGGCTCTACCTTGAAAAGGTGGAATGTTTGACTTGTTACTTCTCTTGACGCTATTAAAGCATCCTTGATCTCTAAGGCTTCGGTTTCTCTGTTCACGACGCCTTTCGCTTTGGTTGTATGATGGATCGAACCATTCGCCATCTGTAATACTTCTTCTTTCAAAATATAAAGACATGCTATCGTTGCTGAAAGAAATATGTTATGAAGAAAAAATAATAATAATAAACATAAATAAAAAAAATTAAAGATACCTTACTACAAAAACTCACAAGTCACTCACAAAGAAAAATCACTCACACTCGTGTTTCACTCGTTTTGTGGCTTTTTTTTAATGAGTACTCTCGTGCCTTTTTACCGCTCTCTCTCGTCTCACAAATTCGTGCTTCGTTTCAAAAGAATTAAAGATAGCTTGAGGGTCGGCTTTAAAAGATTTTTTTTTTGTTTTTTTTAACAAAGGATTGATGTCGGGTATAGGGTAGGCTGAACAATAAAAAAAAATTTGGTATAGTGGCATTGGGGTGAGGAAAGGTGGGTTGAAGATCGGGAAAGAAGTAATGAAACAAAACTTGCAAACTTCAAAAAAATTTCCACACACTTTTTTTTTTAAACTCTCTTTTTTTTTTTACTTCTCTTTTTTTTTGTATTCGTATATTTTTTTATACGAATTTTTTTTATTTGAACTTTTTTTGTATCTCTTTTTTTTTTTGAACTTCAAATATACTATAATGAAATACAAGAATAAAAAATTACAACTTCAATATTTTTTTTGAATTTTTTTTTTTAAACTTACGAACTAACTTCCGGCTTCACGATGGTCGTCGGTAGTCCTCGTTTTGTAGCTCTGATACCAACTGATATGAACCGGCTCGGGGTGAGTCGAAACGTATATGAGTTGCCCAATCGTCTACGAGGAGAAATCAAGCCTTTGGAAAATAATCGAAAAATATAAATGAGTTTGCGGAAGCTTAAGTGAATAAAATAGAAGATGGTTCGGTTTGGTGGAATGAAATAAAAATCAATAAGATAGATAAAAGAATATTTTAATGTAGATGGATAAAGAACTTAAACGAGAAGCGATTCAACACTAAAGAGTGTCACCCCGGGTTCTATAATGTTTAAGGTGGATAAATGGAATCGATGATGGAAATGGAAATACGAACTTAACTTAAGAAAGATTCAACACTATATAACAATGTCACCCCGTTTCTTATATCGTTAAGGTGGATAGATGGTGTAACACCCCAAACCCGGCCCATTCACTCCGACCGAATTTAGAATGCCACTGCGGAACATGTTCAAAAAATATCCTTACTTAAAGTAAAACTGATAAAAATTTGTTGAGTTTAATAAAACATTTTCGTGACTTCAAATATTCCGTGTAAGAGTTTAAGTTTTGTTATAAAACACCGGATTCAAGCTTTACTTAAGAAAATAAAATCATTTACAATCAATATTTAAATTATCAACCGTAATAGGACATAATAATAAAGATACTTAAAAAGAGAACTGAAATACTTTAGTGGGCCTTTTTACAATACATACTTAATCAAAATACTGAAAATATAGGTACTTAATTCATTAAACAAGAGATTTCTTTGCATGAAAAATCCGCTTTTGCATGGCCACCTTTGTACCCGCTCCCAACCCGGTCCAAGCTTTTTGCGCCACCTGAAAGGTTTAATAAAAATTGAGTGAGTCACCAAGACTCAGTGCATAGTTAATACACATGTCCTCACATATGGGCTTGGCCCATATCCACACAGTCCATACACATGATTATGCAATTTCGAATATACAACTATGAATATACAATTATGAATATACAATTATGAATATACAATTATAAATATACAATTATGAATATACAATTATGAATATACAATTATGAAGCCCAATCCACATAGTGATCCACATATTAATCGATCCACGGTGATGCACACAGCTATAGACCGCTGAAATGAGCACTTAGCCAACACCTCTCTTGAGGAAGCACACAACTAAACATCAAGCGCTAACGTAGCACGAGGCTAGCATTAGACCACACACATAACGTACATCATTTCCTCAAATAGTCACATCCCAAATCCCATGCATACATATATATATTATATACCATGGCCACATATTACTCAAAACAATATACATCACATGTATTCACTTTATTACAAATTCATCAATATTCAATTATTATCGCAATTCACAGAAAGGTTAATATCATAACCACTAACCTGATTATTCGATCACCCACCTTGGTATCCATTATCTTAACCCTTATTTCGGCTAACATACACAACATATACATTTACATGAAATAACTCGTACAACACATATAACAAGCAAGAGAACAGTGCGATAACTACGCACCTGATTACTAACAGTGCTATGCCCTCAATCCCAAAGCTATCACTAAGCGATACTACGGCTATCTGCCTACGCTGTTGTTCGGACGCTGGCCCACACCCCGGTGACCAATCTCGCACCGCCGAGACAGATCGTTTCTTAAACTTCGGAATAGGGACCTCCCCTTTTCCTTCTTGACTGGTATTTGCCTCCATCATAACACTTAATTAGCATATCAAATAAGTCACTAGGCTATAACCAAAAATCAATCCAAAACCAAACTTATCAATGCTCTTACCAAAATGATCTCGAATTCTGAAAGCTTCCTTTATACTTGACGATTTTTGCCCCTCACTGAAACCCGAGAACTAAAACTTGACCTTTGAGTAGTCAAAAATCCTACATAAACCATGTGTTAAAATCGGCTATCACATTATTCCATGAATAATGACCCTTGACCGAAATCATATTTACCATCTACCTAGCTTATTTCGATCCCGAACTTGCTTTTATACATTGTTCAACTAGCCTCCTTGAGCACTTCAATTCCCGAAAGACTCCTTGGATGCTCCTTAACGCTAGCCCGCTTATCCAAAAACCTGAATACTTGCTTGCTCCTTGAGACTTAATTTTCGCAAAACCTGAAGGACTCCTTTAATGTTCCCCTTGTAGATTCGGCCTCAAGATAGAGAAATAGAGAGGTTGAAAAAGAGGTTGAAAGGTTCAACAATAGCACCTAAAATATTCGGCTAAAGAAAGAAAACCATGCAAGCACATAGTTAGCCGAAAACTCTCTAGCTCCTACCAAAAATCGAACTCAAGCCTTAGGTCTCTTTCTCTCTAGCTTCCAAAATCGAAAAGAAGGCCCCTAGGAAGACCATTTTCGGCCAAACACAAATGCAAAGAAAGCCGAAAACAAAAAAAATCAATTATTTTGGCCAAGCTTTTGCAACACAAGGCCGGCCATGCTTTGACACTCTCAAGGCCGCCCATCACCTTAGAAAAGAGAGAAAGCATTGTTTAAAACAAACCCCATCACTAACCCCATGCTCCATCAATAATTTAACAAAAACTAAAATACTCCCCATACCCATGCAACAAACTAAATAATAATAATAATAATAATAATAATATATAACTACCCATCACCATACATAAATTAATAATACCCAAAACATAAAATAAATAAACCCATACTCCAAATAATAAAATAAAATAATAGTAATAAATAAATAACTACTCCTTCCAGCCTTGATCACGCGTGCATGCCCATGCAGGCCTCCTTCCCACGTCGACAAAAAAATGAAACCCCAACTGCAGCCCCCAGGTCTCAAACCCGAGACCTGGAGAGAATCCCCCAAGCTGCTCGACCAGTCTGCCAACGTGTCTTCCATGCCATAAACGCATCAGGTATTTCTTTTAAACTATACCTCGCTGGCTTCCATTTACTCTAGCGCCAAGCAAAAATAAATGCATCTGCACGCCCCCATTGGGACTCGAACACCCGACCTCAAGAAGCTCCCATGCTGCAAGTGTCCCAGCCACCTCTCCCAGGCGCCCTTTTGTGACATGAACCACCTCGATTTTCTTATAAAGCCTCCTTAGCCGCGCGCCTCATTTGCAAAAACATAATTTCTCCCTTTTTGCTTCCCTTGCAACTCGAACCTCCTCCCTTCTTGCGTAGGCCTCCAAGGCCCTTAAAGCAGCGCCCCAAGCCACTTTACCACCTGGACTTTCATGTCCAAAACCTTCCAAAAATTTTACTTAAGGGTTCCTTCACCCAATTTCCACTTTTAACCTAAAATTTTCAAAAATTTCCAAAACACTCCCTTTTTATCCTCGAGCTTTGAGAACCCCTAAAACACTTCCAAACCAAACTTAAGGCCCACTAACACTTGAGTTATGCTCCAAACGCACAACCCCTATTTCAGGATATTACAGATGGAGATAGGTTGATGAACGCCACACCAAACGAAATTTGGTGATAAGTTCAAACAAGTCGAAGACGCCAAAAGCAAGCTTGATAAGTTTAATGAAACTTGTACGAAACCGAAGAGGATATAAACTTACTCAAATGAGCAAAGTTCATAAAATTTCTTTCATAAAAATTCTAGTTTTCCAAATGAAAAATAGCAAAATTATTTATAGCCTAAAGTTAGGTAGCCGAATGTTCAAAAAAAATTTTCAAATCCCACTCTCCAGAGTTGTTGCCGTCCACCTCATAGCTTGTTCATGGTTCTTGAATTATTCTTCTTGTTGTCCACTATACTTTCCTTCAATTTAGCACATGTCCTCAAAAGATTTTTAAAACTCAGACCATGCTTCAATTAATTTAATGCACCAATCCTCCATGCCGTCCAACAATCCCCATTATTTATGCTTCCATTCAATTGAATTTGAAATTTGTTTTTGGCTGCATATTCCTTCTCATTGCCGTCCACATTATCTAGTTGTTTCCTATTATTTTATTCAAAGTCTTGCCTAATTTAATTCCCACATGCTCAATCCAACTTGATTATTTTAATGCTCCATGTGCCCAATTTAGAATGTGCTTGCCGTCTACTACTAAGCTCCCATGCATGCTTTCCCTTATGCTATTATTTTATACACCCCCTATGCCTTATTTAATTTGTTATTTAATTCAAAGCTTGTCAAACCTCATGTGCCGTCCATGCTTCCTAATGCCTTCAATTTGTTTAATCCAAAACAAGCTTACCATCCACATTATCTAATTATTCCACTATGTACCACATCCCACAATATTCTTTCACCAAGCCGTCCAAGTCTCCATGTAATTTATTATTTATTCAAAACAAATGTCCATGCTTTCTTAATTACATGGATCCTTGCGTTCATGCTCCAAGAATTAAAGCCCATATTTCTTCCATGAATTTCGGCCTTCCATTTGCATTCTCTTGCCGCCAAAGATGCACCTGCTCATGGATCCTTCTAGCAATTTTAAAATTCATGAAACCATGAATACTTGTTCACCATATTCGGCCAAGAAGGATTAAGCTCCATACTTGATTCATGCTACCTGCAACCCATTAAGTCAACTTATTAATTTATAAAATGATCACATTACAATGGCAATTAGATATCAAACAAATTTGCCAGTGACTAATTAAATTAATTAGTGACACTTATTTATTGACGCAAACTAATGTACGAAAGAAAACAAATTAATTAAAACTTGGACAAATTAATTTAGTTAATAATTAAATTATTAGGCCGCATTAATTTGCTGTAGGAAATAATTAATTTGAGGATGCAATTTATTTAAAACATTAAATTAAAAAAATCAGCTCAATGAGCTGAGATGAGCTCGAGTGAGCTCAAATTGAACCCAAATGGACTAATCCGGTTCAATTGGAAATGCACCAAGGTGCAAATCAACTTTTTCAACACTTGGGGCATTTAATTCGCGCTTCATCACTTTGTACAATGTTGGTGCCCCGGGCGTGTCGTATCACTCTAAGACTAGGGATTACCTGCACGGTTAAAAACGGGGTGAGTTTATAAAAACTCAGTGTATAATCCCGTTACTAGAGTAACAGTCAGTATACAGAAATAGAAACTGAAACAGTTTGGGCCAAAACCCTTTTAGAGTAATAGTATAGTCAGTTCAAAGCATACGTGAGTCAAAGCCACTACAATATCATTTGGGTCACAGCCCATAACAGAATCAATTGAGCCTAGCCCAAACCAAATAGCAGAACAAGTGGCCTAAGCCCAGTATAGTGATAGATCTCATAAACAGATATGCAACAGTATAAGGATGCATTCCATCCCGATCCAGCCAACACACCACCCGTACCAACCCACCCAGCCCTACACACCAAGAGCGCAACCAATATCAACGCAGCAAAGCGCGCAAAGATGATACGTGGTCGAGCCACTAAAATCGAGATATCGTGGCAGAGCCACCGATCGATATAACGTGGCATAGCCACCCGATCACGAGACTTCCTCCATAAGCATAACCCAACCCAATGCAGTATGTTGTGTATGTCATGCTCAATCATTACATGTGTATGCAAAATGGCCATGCTTAGTAACAGTCATTTCAACACATATTAACAGCAAATCGGACACACACCTATAATCAAGTCGGTTAAAACACAGTCATACAATCACAGTCAAATCATGGCAAAAAATCAGTCTTTTACCCCCAGGGGCAAAATAGTCATTTTACCCTATAAGGGTAATTCGGTAATCCTACCCTACAAGGGTAATTCGGTAATTCTACTAATAACTAATCCATGTATGCAGTGCATCTCAAACATAATCAATCATACAATTAACACATACAACACTAGTACTACCCTGAGGATACAACGGTCATTTAATTGGTTAGGGGTAAAACAGTCATTTCACCCCATAAAGGCATCTCGGTAATTTTACCCGTCGAGGGTATTTCGGTAACTTTACCCATAGAGGGTATTTCGGTAACTTTACCCATAGAGGGTATTTCAGTAATTTTGCAAACTGGGGGTATTTCTGTAATTTTGTAAACTAGGGGTATTTCAGTAATTTTGAAAACTCGGGGTATTTCGATAATTTCACAAATCAGGGATATTTCGCTAATTTTGCAATCTGAGGGTATTTCAGTAATTTCACAAATCAGAGGTATTTCGATAATTTCGCAAATTGGGGTATTTCGGTAATTTTCCAAACTGAGGGTATTTTAGTAATTTTGCAAACCTGGGTATTTTGATAATTTCGCAAACTATGGGTATTTCGATAATTTTCCAAACTAAGGGCATTTCGGTAATTTTACAAACTAGGGGTATTTCGGTAATTTTGTAAACCAAGGGTATTTCAGTAATTTTATAAACCAATGTATTTTAAATAGAGATAACGATGCGAATGGGCTTAGGCCCCATTCTCGGCCCAAATGGACCCACACGCTTGGGTGACCCATTTAGCCCAAATCTAGCCACAGATATGAGATTCACATAGACTAGTCTAATATCTACCATCATCGTGTGACCGGCATTTCGGCATTTGCTGCTCTACAGCTAGAGTAGGGTGAAATACACACCTGATAGAAATCTACAGTTGATCCGCGCTCCGAACAATCCTATGCCCAAACGCCAACCCAGGTATGCTTACTCTCCTCATAGATTGCTCTATTTAAAGCCAGCTTCTCACCTTCCCTCTTGCTAGCTTCTCGACGTGGGATCCCTCCTTCAGCAGAGTTTAATTCCAACACAAACTCTGGCCATCTCAACTTAGCAAAATAAATATCCCTTTTTGCTTGCACTGGGATTCGAACTCAGGCACCCTTATAACATAATCCACGCCGCTAGCCACTTTACCAACTAACTCCTTGTTGTCTTAAAACATACGCAACTAAATATAAGTCTATGGCCAAAGTCTAAGTTCATTTAAAAAAGAAATCAAAATGAAATGCAAGCGCCAAGACTTGAACCTTGGACCCCTTGCTTCCTTGTGTGGCGCCACCTCCTTGTCTCCCATGTGGCGCCATTTGCCACTAGACCACAACTCCTTTTGTGTCATTTTTCTCCACATTTTATTCTAAAGCCTACTTACTAACTCCCAAGGTTTTATTCACCTAAAACCAAAAGTTTTTCCTAAAGCCCAAGTTTGATCCCGGGACTTTATAGAAGCCCCCTAACCTTCCAAAATCACTCACCTAATAGGTCCAACTTGCATTAGTGCCTTTCTCTTGTTCTAAAAAATTTTAAACGCTCCCATGCCCAAGGCCCAATACGCCCAATTCTACAAGGCCCAAATTCAGGTCGTTACATATATAATTGACATACACAACACTTAATTCAAGCATAAATATACACAATTTAGTTACACGAACTTACCTCGAAAATGTTCGTGTACGTAAAATCTACTAATCCGACATATTCATGTTTCCTTGTTCTAACTCTGAATTTGGTCTATCTAGATCTATACGAGTAAATTTAACATCACTTTATCATATTTCTTATTCAAGTGGACTCAATTTTCATCCTAGGCAAAATTACCATTTTGCAGCTAAATTTTCTACAAATTCCCATTTCGTCCCTAGGCTCTGAAAATGAAACTAGTGCAATTTACTCCTTATTCCAAGCCTAACCAAAATCCCATTACAAAATTTACAGCACATGTATTCATAAAAATTTAGAATTTTTCATCAAATTTCACAACGTTGCATTTTAGTCCCTAAATCATATTTTTATCAAAAATCACTTTATAAAAGTTGTTTATCTATCAAAACCTTTCATTTTCTACCATAAATTTCTAATTTTCAGCATATTCATCCATGACCCAAATTTCGTACCTTGATAACGTTTCAAATTAATCTCTCAAATAGATAGATTAAGCTATCCCGGCTTCAAAAATATCAAAATTATTAAAAACGGGGCTTGATTACTTACCCAAATAAGCTTGATAAGTCTTCTTCCTCTCTACTACTGTTTCCATGGAAATATTTGGGGAAGGTGATTTGAAATTGTTTTCTTTTTCATTTAATTAAATTGTCATTTAATAACTTTTCATCTTTCTAATTTAGTCCTTAGCCTTTTTTTATTTTTTCATGGATGAGTCATACCAAAATATCTACATACTTCTCTTTAATGGTCTAATTACCATATAAGGACCTCTAGTTTTGAATTCCATAGCTATTTAATCCTTATAGCTACTAGAATTCAACTTTTGCATTTTATGCGATTTAGTCCTTCTTGTAATTAAACACATAATCAGTAAAATTTTCGTATCAAACTTTTCACATGACTTTTCTAACAGAATTTGGTCCATATAATAAAACAAAAATAAATTTTATTTTAGGCTTAGATTTGTGGTCCCGAAACCACTGTTCCGATTTGACCGAAATTGGGCTATTACAACTCTCCCCCTTAAGGAATTTTCGTCCTCGAAAATTTTATCAGTAAAGAGATTCAGACATTATTTCCTCATGTTTCCATCCTGTTCCCAAATAGCTTTCTCTATATCATATCATTGTCAAAGAACTTTTTACTAAGCTACCTTTATATTTTTCGTTTCTTTCACTTCACATGCCAAAATTTCAACCAGTTACTCACTGTAAGTCATACCAAGCTGAATTTCAATCCCTATCAAAGAAATAACAGATGACGAGTCTGATTGATACTATCATAACAAATATACACATAAATCATTGTGAATTCTGTAGAACTCTGATAATAATACCAATCAATACGCAACAGGTCCAACTCCTTTCAATAATCTTATATGGCCCGATAAACCACAGACTTTATTTACCTTTATGGCCAAACCGGGGAACTTTCTTCCATGGAGAAACTTTCAAAAATATTTTGTCTCCAATCTAAAACTCTATTTCTTTTCATTTTTAGATTCACATTGGATTTCAGACGATCAAATATTGCTTTTAAACTATCTTAGATCCCTTTCATCTTTCTTCGGTTTCAACGAATCAAACCAACTACATGTATCTTTTCTCACTAAACTCAATTCAAAACACCAGAGTTTTACACTTGTGACCATATAAAACCTCATTCGGTAAAATTTTATACTTGACCATTAACTGTTATTATAAGCAAATTCAGCCAGAGACAAATACCTTTCCCAATTACCTTCAAATTCAAGTACACAACATCAAAGCACATCTTCCAAATTCTGAACCATATATTCAAATTGATCATCCATCTAAAAATAAAATGCGGTACTAAAATGTAACCATATTCCCAGAGTTTCTTGTAACTTGTTTAAGAATTGGAATTTAAACTGTAGATTCTATCAAACGTAGCAGAAACTAGCACATCATATAATCTGACAATCTCAAAAACAAATAATTCAAGCAATCTATCAAGTGGGAAATCCACTTATTCCAAAATGGAATGTACAGGCTTCGACAAACAATCGACAATTACTCAAATAGTATCTTTCTTTTCATAGACAGGGATAATTCCGATATAAAATTCATAGTAACATTGTCCCATTTCCATTTCGGTATCTTCGCTGGCTATAACCATCTTGAAAGTATCATCTCTATCTTGTTGATACATCCAGCATTTAAATATAGATTCAAAAATACCACCTTTCATTTCTAGCTACTAATATATCTTTTTCAAACCATTATGTATTTTATCATTTCCCCAGATAAACAGACATAGTACTGCTGTAATCATTCATGTAAATTTTTTTTGGTACATGCTCCAAATTATTTAGTACATAGACTCTGTCTCTAAATAATAGACATTTATCGAATATATTCTAAAATTCTAAATCAGAAATTATTTCACACTGTATTCATTTAGCTTACAACTCATTATCACTTTTTTGAGTTTCACTGTCCTGTTGTAGAAACATCGGTTAAGGTCTATACTCAGCTAAAATTGAGCTATTATCAGACAATCATAATTGGTATCCCTGGCTTGCAAAGTTTACAGAGATTTTCTGCTCAGAATATCTGTAACCACATTCATTCTTTCCAAGTGATAAATAATTGTCAAATCATAATCTTTTAACAATTCAAGTCATATACACTATCTCAAAGTCAAATCTTTTTGCAACATCAGATACTTCAACTTTTTATAATCGGTGAATATATGACACTTTTCACCAAACAAGTAGTGTTATCAGATTTCAACACAAAATCAATAGCTTTCAATTCTAGATCATGTACCCGGTAATTCTTTCCATGTGGTTTTTAAATGTCTAAAAGTACAGGCTATTACTTTGCATTACTGCAACAAAATACAGTTTAATCATGTTCAATAGTGCAGTACTGTAATAACGAATTCCTTACCCGATTCAGGCTGAACCAAAATTAATACTTTGATCAACAAAGCTTCCAACTGGTCAAAACTTTACTAACATCTGTCAGTCCATTCAAATCATACATCTTTCTGTAATAACTATGTCATCAGTGTAGCTATTTCAATTATTAACATTGAAGCTTTGAGTTTTTCCAAAGCAACAACCATTTATATTTAAAACCATAGTGCATTAATATGACTGACATTTTAGCCATACAGATAAAGCAACACTTCAATATTAATAGTGTACCTCAATTTATAAGAGGGAGAACTGAAAGTGGCCCCTATAATAACCAACGCAGTAATTCAGTTTCTATAACCTGTAATCTCTGTCAACAAATTTTATGATCGAGTCAATATTTATAACGGTAATAAATGTAATCTACCTCCAACTAATGAATATCTTTCACAGATAAACCATGTTTGAATAATAAAGAGACTGATGATATCTCAGAGAAAATTCAGAAGAATAATATCACGCATACTCAGTAGAAACAACTGTGATAAAGACAATATAACTTGCACATTCACAATTCAGGGCTTCAATCAGTGGAGGTAAAAAATAGTATAACATGAATCTTATCATCAAATCTTATATCAATCATGATTAATTAGCAACCCAAGTAAATAGAGCAACACCGCTCATGATTCAACTAGACTTTCAGTATTTCCATTTATCATAATTTACTAGTCTTTCAATACGATAAATATTGCATCTGTACATGCACAATTCCATATGCCTCTGAAAATAACAGAACATATAGAATACCCAGAAGAGATTGTTGTAATATATTAAATTATAACAGTTGTATTCAAATATCTTTGCAATTTCATCACTATTCCACTGACTAATAAAGTCATCAATAATCTTACATTATTCAGTTCACTGAAAGAGTCAATTCAGAAGAATTTTCGATTAATCCGTTCTGTAACTATCATATTTTGATACGTCAATTACTCATGAATAACTTCTTCTTTAACAATTACATCACATATTCAGAATAATCTTCAGAAAACTCTTATATCTCTTTTAATACCGTCTTTACTTACTAACCCATTCTCATTCTGACTACATCATTAACTATTCAGCCTTTGAATTCTTTAGCTCCACATTCATGAGCTTAATCTATATAAATCTTGGGAATTTCATTGTCTAACACTATACTGGTAAGGGGGAGGATATTGTAAGCCTCAAAATTTAACTTTCATATATATACTCATATAACATAACATTTATCATTAACATGTCCATTATAAAACATTTATTTCAAACCTTCATAGGTCTCCTTTTTATCATACACAACATTTTTACTCGAATAGTGCGAGTATCACTTTCAGCATCATCGGAATTAGCTCGGTTGGAAAGCATCTCTGTCTATTTGCAAAACAATTTTCATCAGAGTCGGGAGATATCACACTATCATAGGTTATATAATGGCATGTATTTCTAGACTCCACATACGCTATGTTCAGTCCGAGAATCGACTAAACTGTAGCTCTGATACCACTAAATGTAACACCCCTAACCCTTGTCCGTCGTTAGAATAGGGTTACAGAGTATTACCAAAACTTTCAGAACATTTTAAAATAATTTATGTCAATTGCTATTTATTTACTGAGATTATTCATAACGTCCCTTAAATGGACCATCGAGGCCCAATATGAGCTTTGGAATTGAGTCGGAATTTAATCGAAAACTCTAAGAATTTTTCGCGACATTTCAAAAAAGTTTCAAGTTACAGGGCTCACACGCTGTGTGACCCTGGGACAAGCCCGTGCTACAGGCCGTGTTCGATCCCGTGTAACTCTCTGACTTGTGCACACGTCCATGCCACACGCCCATGCTAGGCTTTGTGGTCAATTAATTCATTTCAAAATTAGGTATAGGTTTCACACGGCCAAGACACACGCCTATTTTTTAGGCCATGTATCACACACAACTGAGAGACACGCCTGTGTCTTTGCCCAAGTGCTCAACTTTGAGCATTTTCTTTTCTCAAATTTAAGGTGCACGAGACACACAGCCTAACTACACACCAATGTACTCGGTCGTGTGTCACACATGGTCTAGACACACACCTGTGTGTCTGCCCGTGTAGACAATGTAAAGCCATTTCCTAGCCTCATTTGTCACCCAACATCACACCCATAACTTGCACTTGAATCACACATCCAAATACCAACCATTTCAAGCATTCATATCAAGCAAATTCCCTTATTCATTATGGCATATCATTTCATGCATACATGTCTATAATCTTACCTTAGTTAAGTCCTTAAGTTAGACATAATTTGATCAACTACTTAACATATATGCAGCTACCATAGCGTGACATTATAAGTTTATCAAAACAAACCATTACTAGCCATTCCAATTGCTAGATTACAAGCATCATTTACATTTACATGCCAGTATGTCCAATATAACCTATACATGCCATTATAACCATAATTGATTTACCATATTGTACCATCATGAGCCGATGGATAGTGTGAATGATCTCTGCCAAGCTTCTAATCCAACGAGCTTCCAATTTACTATAAAATAGGGAAATAAAACTAAGTAAGCATAAAATACTTAGTAAGTCCGTATAACATGGTACTTAACTTACAATTAATTCTATTTTGAGGTAACTACGAAAGGCACATTCATTAAATTTTACCTCAAGCCCTACACATATCCTCATTGCCCTTCTTAGTCATATATTCCATAATAACATAAAAAAAAAAACATGAATGGGCTCAATAACAATCGAGTTTCCATGCATATATTCTTTCCACAACATGTATAAATCACATTGCTATACCTCAACTATCTTTTCATATAACACATCTCGAGTTCTGATTATTTCATATCAAAACTTTACACATTTTACTCGAAATGCCAATGTCACACGAGTAGTAGTACACTCAAAGTGTACAAGTCTATGACCAAGGATGAACATATTCATCAAATGAATCCCATGTACAAATATCATCATCTCATGTTTTCATCTGTCAATTGTCATGTGGCATCATTTTCATGTATTTCAGACAACTACGTGTAACAACTCATTTCTTATTCATATCTTATTGTGTCACGAACTTTTACCCGTTGAATTTATATGAAATATCGATGGATACATAGGTAGTACACTCGTGCTGTACAAATCAGGATTTATCAATTCATATTCAATGGTACCCATAAGGTACTATTTTAGGGAGTACACTATCGAGCCATACATGTATACAACAGGATTACCAGTCCAGGCTAAATTCTTTTTATGACGTATGCTCTAAGGAGCTTCATTTGGATTATCGTACAGGCTAAATCCAAGCCATAACATATGCTCGGGAGGACTTATATCAGGATTACCCGTCCGAGCTAAATCCTTTCTATAATGAGGTCAATAGGATTTATCGTCTGAGCTAATTCCCGTCAGCAACAAATGCAAGACCTCATTCAGTAAGGGAAATCACATTTATCCATTGATTTTCATTTATTCAAACGGGATTTAACATTTCTCAAGCCTTATAAGGCATGTGATTATTTCATACATCTATAACATTCATATAATTCAAATAAACACATTACACATTCATTTCAAGCATAAAAGTAACATTTTTATCATTTATCATTTATCGGGCTTTTTCGGATATGTTTTCAATATATATATATGATATTTATATAATTCACATACACAACATTTAATTCAAGCATATAAATATACACAATTTAGTTACACGAACTTACCTTGACAATGTTCGTGTACGTAAAATCTACTAATCCGACATTTTCATCTTTCCTCGTTCTAACTCCAAATTTGGTCTACCTGGGTCTATACGAGTAAATTTAACATCACTTTATCATATTTCTTATTCAAGTGGACTCAATTTTCATCCTAGGCAAAATTACCATTTTGCCCTCAACTTTTCTATAAATTCCCATTTCGTCCCTAGGCTTGGAAAATGAAACTAGTGCAATTTACTCCCTATTCCAAGCCTAACCAAAATCCCATTACAAAAATTACAGCATATGTATTCATAAAAATTCAAATTTTTTCATCAAATTTCACAACTTTGCATTTTAGTCCCTAAATCATATTTTCATCAAAAATCACTTTGTAAAAGTTGTTTATCTATCAACAAACTTTCATTTTCTACCATAAATTTCTAATTTTTAGCATATTGATCCATGACCCAAAATTCATACCTTGATAACTTTTCAAATTAATCCCTCAAATAGATAGATTAAGCTATCCTGGTTTCAAAAATATCAAAATTATTAAAAACGGGGCTTGATTACTTACCCATATAAGCTTGATAAGTCTTCTTCCTCTCTCTTAGAGTTTCCATGGAAATATTTGGGGAAGGTGATATGAAATTGTTTTCTTTTTCCTTTAATTAAATTGTCATTTAATAACTTTTCATCTTTCCAATTTAGTCCTTAGCCTTTTTTTTATTTTTCCTTGGATGAGTCATACTAAAATATCTACATACTTCTCTTTAATGGTCTAATTTCCATATAAAGACCTCTAGTTTTGAATTCCATAGCTATTTAATCCTTATAGCTACTAGAATTCAACTTTTGAATTTTATGTTATTTAGTCCTTTCTACAATTAAACACATAATCGGTAAAATTTTCGTATCAAAATTTTCATATGACTTTTCTAACATAATACGATCCATATAATAAAATAAAAATAAATTTTATTTTCGGCTGGGATTTATGGTCCCGAAACCATTGTTCCGATTTCACCGAAATTGGGCTGTTACAATTTTACCCTATCTTGTTTCTCCAGACTGTGCTATTAAAATAAGGTTTGAGCATAGGTGATTTGAGCATGTTCTGGGATGACTCAATTTTTTGAAAGCCTACAACTTAGTCAAGACCAAATCTCAAGCTAATTCATAATTTAAGCCATAATCTTGATTTCGAATTTCAGTTGAGTTAGGATAAAATGTTTCTACCTGATTCATGTTTTAAAGAGCTTTTTTGTTCGAGCTTAAAGGTAAACTATAAAAATAGTTAAATTACGTTTTGGTTATCAAACTTAAATTTATTATAAAAATATCATTATTGTTATCTATTTGTAACATTTCAGAAGAAAATTTTAGGTTAAATTACACAATTAGTCCCTATATTTTTTCTTTTGAGTAATTTAATTTATTTATTTATTTATTTATTTATTTAACTTCTCTTCTTCTTGTCCCTTTTTTTTCTTCTTTCTCTCCTCCGTTTCTTCTTCTTCTTCAAATCTCACCCTGTACATTGTAAAAAAGAATCAAGCCATATTCTTCATAATGAATGCTTTTGATATAAAAAACCCAAAGTTTAAAAGAATATATAGAACGATGATACCTATGGAAATACAATAGAAAGTGTGATGAAAATAAATTAAAACATTTCTGACTTGGTTAAAAGAAAAGTATTTATACAGGATATGTTGAAAACCATTGGAATTGTTTAACTTAATTAATCATTTTTGTAGTACCATGTTTTGCATCATGCAAAATTGGGTTTCATGGAACAAAAACGTTAAGAATCATTGAAATTGTTCAGCTAGCTAGTATCGAAGCCATCTTTCTAGTCCTCAGTCATACTTTGTTCAAAGTATCATCATAAAAGAAAAAGGCATCTTTCATATTTCAAAGAAATTAAAAAAGAGCTCCCTTGCTCAAGTCCAAAGCCAAAACCCCAAAAAAGAAATGATAAAAAATACACCATCGGCTAACCGCCCATAACCAATCGAATTCTTGAAAATTTCCTCACTTTCCCTTCATGTTAGCAAACCCCATCTTTCTCTACCAATCTAAAAAATTGAAAGTTGTTGATACAATTTATCAACATAAATGGAGAGATAGGAAGAGAAAATGGAAAAGTGGGAAGAGGGTGAAGAAACAAAGAGATCAATAGGATTCCCCCTGGGGTCTTTTTGTCATGTCCCCGTCAATGGGGTCTTTGATTTGGTAAAAAGGGGTTACTTTTATCGTGTTAGACTTCGAGTTAGATCCCAGGTCGGGTTATTATATAATAAAATATATTTTATTATAATCATATAATGAAATGCATTATTGTTTGAGATATATGCTTGTTTCTTTAGAAAGTAACAACTCTGCTTGTTAAACTGTGTGCTATCAGCTTGTGTTTACTACTTTCCAGGCTATTCAAGCAACACGTATAACTTTCATCGAGCTAAGGTTATAGCCAAAATTATTCAGGTTCGTTGACCTAAGATCACAACCCATACAGCTCATCGACCTAAGATCACGACTGAAATTATTCGTGTCCACTGGAATAAGATCACGACCTATGTGGCTCGTCAACCCTAGATCACCACACATGCAGCCTGTTAACCTAAGATTGCAACTGAAATTATCTGAGTTCGCTGACATAAGATCACGATTATGTGGCTCACTAACCTAAGATGACAACCAACATTATTTGGGTCCACTGACATAAGATCACGACCTATGTGACTTGTTGCGTAACATCCTTTACCCGTATTCAACGCCGGAACAGGGTACGAGGCATTACCGGACTCACATCACAAGTAATCACACAATTTCGAGTAATAAAATTTTCATACAATTTAAAACTTTTGCATTTAATCATAAAGTCACTATTATGAGCCTACGAGGCCCAAAACATGTATTGGAAGAGGTTCGGGACTAAACCGAGAACTTTAGAAAATTTTACAAAACTTAGAAAAAATTTCATGTTACAGGGCTCACACACCCGTGTAGTCCAAGAGACACGCCCGTGTGACCCTAAATTTGGCCATTTCATTAGCCAACCATTATCCGTCCAACCATACCAAACTATGCATCATATAGCATGAACTATTCATTTACATCATATTCAATATCTAGCCATATCACATGGCTATTTATACACTTTTCAAAACATAATCAAAAACTCACTAGACTATACATGCCATACTTTAATATATACACTTTCAAAAGGTATCAAAATAGAGATTGATAATGTGGTGATGATCCTTAACGATCCCCGAGCCTTCCGTAGCTTTAACAATCTATAAAACAATGCAAACACACACACAGAGTAAGCTTTCAAAAGCTTAGTAAGCCATTTACAAATAAACTTAACATATAATATTCATAATCATATCAGATATAAGATCATTAATATATATATCAATTTCAAATTCATAATTCTTCTTTGGCTCATTTGTTTAGCCATTGCTTACCAACAATCCATATCTTCAAGTATCTCATTGATCATAAATCATTCGTACATATATCACATTTTGGCTCATTGAGTCTATGCACATATCTCACTTCTGTAAATTCACATATACTTACCTTTCATATTCAAACATAGTATACACTTCAGACGTACCTGAATCGGTAACACATTTCACATAGTCTCTCATTTCTCAAAATTTCCCATTGAACCATTCGGAATCAAATAGAATACTCGGATAACTCGAAATACTCGTACAATGCCAACATCCCAGATGTGGTCTTACATGTAATCCACTATCGATGCCACTGTCCCAGACAAGGTCTTACACGAATCAAATACGATGCCAATGTCCCAGACATGGTCTTACACATAAATCTCAAATCAATGCCAATGTCCCAGATGTGGTTTTACAAGATATCACATACTGGAATCCCCATGTCATGACATATGAATCCTATCCCCTAAGGTTCGTACGGGACTTTTTAGACTTTGACACATTGTCGATACTTTCTCAGATTTCACCCATATATTATCCAAAGCCATTCATCACAATTCAATATTAGAAGAACATGAATAATTCAACTTGAATACATTTATTTGTATATAAACTTACCTCGTATTTGGGATAAACGAACGGATTCGACTACTCGATCACTTTCGACTTCCCTCGGTCTAAATCCTTTTTCTTTGGTTCTTGATCTATACATATTCAAATTTAACTCTTTTATTCACAAAATCATTCAATTCAATCCAAAAACACACATTTAGGGCATTTTACAAATTAGCCCTTACATTTTCACATTTTGACATTTAAGTCCCTATTTCACAAAATCACAAAATACAAAAAATTCCCTTGTACCCATGCTTACCCGAATTTTCATCATGATCATACAAGTCCATACATTTCATTTATTTCACATTTTAGTCCCTTAAAATTTTATTTTCTCAAATTAGTCCAAATTACTCAACTTCACCAAAAATCCAAAGACAAAACATGTCACATATATTTCATATTTCATCAACTAACATCACAAAGCTCAAACATTCATCAATGGCACATTTCAAACTCTTTATCAAATTCCAAAATTAAGGCATGGGTTTTGTAGTACTTGAAGCAACGATTACAAAAATGCAGAAATTATCAAAAACTGAAACTAAAACATACCTTAATCAAAGAACATCAATGGCCGAATATCACAAAGCTTCAAACATTCTTTTTCTTTTCTAATTTCGGTGGAAGATGGATGATAATGGCCATTAAAATGTGTTTATTTTAATTATATTAACATTAATAATCAATTTCCAATTTTATCCTTAATTTAAAACATATATAAACTACTAGTGGATGGTCATATATGTTCATTAACCATATAAATGGTCCATTTGAATAATAATGATTTCATATTAATAAAGACAAATTAATTCAGTACTTAATCAATTAGAAAGCCACTTTTACACTTTCTGCGATTAAGTTCTTTTCTCAAATTAAACACACAAACAACAAAATTAATTCACAGAACTTTCACACATGCTTAATCACATACTATAAACACAAAAAATAGTATTAAAATATTTTTTTAACTCGGATTTGTGGTTCTGAAACCACTATTTCGATTAGGATCTAAATCAGATTATTACAATTCTCCCCCTAAAGGATTTTCGTCCCCGGAAATCTTACGGGTGAAAAAGTTAGGGTAACATTCTTTCATTGCATCTTCCGGCTCCCACATAGCTTTTTCAACCCCGTGTCGATGCCATAAGACTTTCACTAATGAGTTTTTCTTATTTCTTAATTCTTTTACCTCACGATCTAAAATCTGGATCGATTCTTCCTCGTAAGTCATATCAGATCGAATTTCAATTTCAGACGGAGAAATCACATGTGATGGGTTAGATCTATATCGACGAAGCATTGATACGTGAAACACATTATGAATCTTTTCTAACCCTGGTGGCAACAACAATCTGTATGCAACAGGTCCAATGCGATCAATAATTTCATACGGCTCGATGAACCTCGTACTTAATTTGCCTTTCTTAGCAAAACGAAGTATTTTCTTCCACGGAGACACTTTCAAGAATGTTTTATCATCGATCTCAAACTCAATATCTTTTCGTTTCTAGTCTGCATAAGATTTCTAACGATCTGACGCGGCTTTCAGACTATCACGAATAATTTTCACTTTTTGTTCAATTTCTTTGATCAAATCAACCCCATGTATCTTACTTTCACTTAGCTCAGTCCAATACGAAGGTGTTCGACATTTGCGTCCATACAAGGCCTCATAAGGTGCCATTTTTATACTCGACTAAAAACTATTATTATACGCAAACTCAATCAATGGAAAATATTGCTCCCACGTACCATCAAACTCCAGCATGCATGTAACATCCTGGATTGGTGGTGCTATGCATTTAATGTGTTGTTATGTTTAATGTGTTAATTGGAATATTTAAGGGGTTCAGATTGGGCTTAGGGTTGGGCCGAGGCCTTAGTCAAAATTTTTCTGTTTGGGCACTCTAGTGGAGAGCCATCTGGGTTAGGGCTTAAAAGATATTGTCTGCATTTTAAGACACACGTAGTGATGTGGTAAAGAGGCAAGGAAGCGCCTCATAAGGCTCAGCAAGGTGACGCCACATAAGGGAGCTAAAAGGTGGCGTCAACTGAGGAGGTCCAAGGTTCGAGTCGCATTACCCACTTATTTTAAATGTTTTTGGCGTCAAAAGAGAGGGAGTTGGAGTCGGTTGAAATGCTTAAAAATAGGGAGATTTAATGAGTGGGATAATGTGGATAATATGGCTGATAATGTGGTAGATAAAGGAAGGAAGAGGTGGCGTTATCCATGCCACTTGAGGATGAGTGATCAGATGGAGATAAGGGAGAAAATCTAGGAGTTATTTGGTAAGCTGAGTGGTGGCCGATTTTCAAACTCTAGGTGGGAAGGGGGAAATGATTTTGTATGGCTAAGGGGTGCCGAAATTTCCCCATTGATAGGATGGCTTTTTAGGCTGCAAAATAGGCATTTTCGACATTTGTTTGGTAAGAGCCAAAATTCTCTTTAGGGGAGGGGAATACTTCTTTATTTTTGACATTTGGGTTTATTCTCTTACTCTCTTTTCTCATTCTCTGCTAAAGCCGAAACCCCTAATCCCATTCTCTTATCTCCACTTTTATGCTAAAGCCGAATGTCCATTGCTCTTTTCTCTACTTTCTTCTACAAGCCGAAACCTCATAATCCTTCTCTACATCTTTTTCTTTTGATCTCTTCTAAAGCCAAAAGTTCCTAAGTCCTGCTTAAAGTGCTCTTTGTTTTATTTTTGGCTCATTCATCCTCTTCCCTGATATTGCCGAATTTCTTCTTCTGTTGTGCTAAGTGCTGAAATCTTTTAGAGGCTAGCCGAATCTCTTGTGTTAAGGTAGGTGGTGTCTTCTCTTCGCTTTTCTCTTTCGGTTAACCATCATCTGAGATTGACTGTCTCTTGTGTTTTCTCTTTGGGGCGACATTTTAGGAATCGAAGTAGATCGAATCATCTAGATCCCAAAAGCCAGAAACCGCTAGTCTCTGAGTCCCATACCTCTTTTCGAGATTTCAAGGTAAGGGGTTCTCTTTAGATTTTCGTTAGGTTCGTTTATCGTACTTGGGATCTTAACCCTATGTTATGGATTAACAACCATATGTGGTGATGGTAGCAACTGATAAGGTCTTTTGATGGAATCAAATGTCGATCAGGCGAAAGAGGGGATTGGATCTGTAAACCTAATCCCTAAGTTTAAGAAACGAATGGTGTCAGCAGTTCGAGATTAGCCACCGGGTTGTGGACCGGCTTCAGAACAAAATCAAAGGCAATTATTAGTCGTATCGGCTACCGATAGTGTTGACATAGAAAGTATCATCTTAACTGTAATTAGGAGTGTAGATCTCTATCACACTAATTTATCTGTACTATATATATGTTATGGGCTAAAAGCCGGAAAAAAGTTGCATAGATAGTCGTATTACCCGGAAAGGGTAGGCAAAGGATGCCAGGTACGTAACCATAGAAACTTCTCTATGTGTATCGATGTATGTGATAGTCTATAATCTTTTAGGTAGTATATTGCTTTGCTTTTGCATGGATGTATGCATGGGATGGGATTGATATGATGAAGGGGAAGAGCATGTTAAAAGGTCACTTAGTGATCGATGGTTAAACCACGATATGTACATTTAGGTCACAATAGTGATCAGTGGCTCTACCACACTTAATTATGAGGTCACACAGTGATCGGTGGCTCTGCTATAGTGGATTATAAGGTCACATGGTGATCGATATTATAACTGACAGCATGACTATCGATATAGTGTGTAACGGTTGGTGGGTTGATTGTAGAAATTCCCGAGGTGTGATGGCTGGTACGGGCTGGTGTGCAGAGGATGGACTTTTAGGTTGGGTTGGGCCATGTTGCATGTAAATATTTTGTTGCCATTGTGTATGGGCCAAGGCCCATAATGTGTTTGTGGGCCTCAAGCCTTTTATGTGTTTTCGGGATTTACACACTGAGTCTTGGTGACTCACCCCTTTGTTTTCCCTGACTTTTCAGATGAGCAGTAGATCGTGGCATGGGAGCCGAGGCGGACTCGAGGGGCAATCAAGTCTTTTATTTTCATAAACTCTTTCCGGTTTTCCTTTAAGTTTAATAAGGCTCCATAGCTTAGGTTATCAATTTATATTTGTCAATGGTTACATTTTATAAATTTATGTTCAAAGACTTATTTATAAGAAGGAAAATGGAAACGGGATTTTCAAACGAGTTCTAAAAATAACAGCTACAAAGGTTTTCTACAAATAACACTTATTTAATGAATACCTACATAAACAAAACGAGATTTCAAATCCCTTCAAAACAAAGTTTTTAGCGTTTAACCCGTAGCATACCAGATCTGGTCGTGGCGTTTGGGCCGAGTTTGGGGTGTTACAATGCAACATCTCAACATATCCTCGAGTATCTGAACGATTTGCTCGGATTGACCATCCGTCTGTGGGTGAAAAGTTGTACTAAAATGCAATTTAGTACCTAAGGCCTTTTGTAGTTTCTTCCAGAATCATGAAGTAAACCTTGAATCTCTGTCAAACACAATAGATAGTTGCACCCCGTGCAATCTCACAATACTGGAAATACAAAGCTCAGCTAATTTATCAAGTGAGTAATCAAATCATACTGCAATAAAATGGGCTGATTTCGTCAATCTGTCAACCACAACCGAAATTGCATCTTTCTTTCTCGGGGTCAAAGGCCCCTGAAACAAAATCCATTCTCACTCTATCCCATTTCCATTTAGGAATCAAAATCGGTTGTAACAAACCAGATGGCACTTGATGTTCAGCTTTAACTTGCTGTCAGACTAAACATTTTGAGACAAACTCTGAGATATCCCGCTTCATACCAGGCCACCAATAAAGTCGTTTCAAATCATAGTACATCTTTGTACTTCCCAGATGAACAGATAGACGACTGCTATGTGCTTCTTTCAATATTAACTAAATTAACTCTGGATTTCTCGAAACACATAATCGATCTCAAAACCTCAAACAATCATCAACATCAACTCGAAATTCAGAATCAGAGTTCAAATCACACTGAGCTCGTTGTTAACATTTCATTATCAATTTTCTAAGCATCACATATTTGCTGTAAGAACAACAGTTTTGCTTTCAACTCAGCTAAAACTAAACCATCATCAGACAAATCTAAATGAGCATTAATCGTACGTAATGCAAATAGTGATTTTCGACTCAATGCATCAGCAACAACATTTGCCTTACCCGGATAATAATCTATCATAAGCTCGTAGTCTTTCAACAATTATAACCATCTTCTTTGTCGCAAATTTAGGTCTTTCTAAGTCATCAAATATTTCAGACTTTTATGATCCAAACACACATGAAATTTTTCTCCGAATAGATAGTGACGCCAAATCTTTAATGCAAACACATCCGCAGCTAGCTCAAGATCGTGTGTCGGATAATTCTTTTCATACGGTTTCAATTGTCTCGAGGCATAAGCTATAACTTTGCCTTCCTGCATCAAAACACATCCCAGACCATTCAACGAAGCATCACAATAAATCACGAATTCTTTACCCGATTCTGGCTGTACCAAAATTGGAGCTTCGGTAAAAAAAGCTTCCAACTGATCAAAGCTTTTCTGACATTTATCGGACCATTCAAAATTCACATCTTTCTGAAGCAATCTAGTCAATAGAGTAGCAATCATCGAAAATCCTTTTACGAACCTTTGATAATAACCAGCAAGTCCGAGAAAACTACGAACTTCAGACACATTTTTCGGAGGCTTCCATTCCAAAATAGCTGAAATCTTGCTCGAATCAACTCGTATACTAGATACTGACACAATATGACCTAGAAATCCAACTTCACGCAACCAGAATTCATATTTACTAAACTTTGCATACAATTGCTTATCTCACAGAGTTTGTAGCACAATTCTCAGATGTTCAGCATGCTCAATTTCATCAAACGAGTAAATCAAAATGTCGTCAATGAATACAACAACAAATTGATCTAAATACGGTCTAAAAATTATGTTCATCAGATCCATAAAAATGGCAAGAGCATTTATTAGTCCAAAAGGCATAACTAAAAGCACATAATGCCCGTACCTCGTTCTGAAAGAAGTTTTCGGAATATCTGAATCTTTTACTCGCAACTAATAGTATCCCGATCTTAGGTCTATCTTTGAAAACACGTAGCTCCTTTCAGTTGATCAAACAAATCATCAATTATGGGCAGAGGATATTTGTTCTTTATAGTCACTTTGTTTAACTGACGGTAATTAATACACACTCTCATCGTGCCATCTTTCTTTTTGACAAATAGAACAGGAGCACCCCAAGGTGAAAAACTCGGTCATGCAAATCCTCTATCAGTCAACTCTTGCAACTGTGACTTCAACTCTTTTAATTCTGTTGGTGCCATTCTATATGGAGCATCGAGATAGGAGTTGTTCCCGGCAATAAATCAATACCAAATTCAACTTCGCGTAACGGAGGTAATCCCAGTAGTTCTTCAGGAAACGCGTCAAGAAATTCAAAACCATAGGTACTGATTCAACCTTCTTTTCAGTTACTCTCGAATCAATCACATAGGAAAAATAAGCTTCATAACTCCTTTTCACATAACTCCAAGCTTTCATCACTGATATCACAACCGGTAACCCATTCAAATCATTTGATTCAATCTGAACTATTTCACCATTCTGACATCTCAAATCAATGGTCTTTCTTTTACAGTTCACAACAACATCATGCAATGTTAACCAATTCATACCCAGAATTATATCAAACTCATCAAATGGTAATAACATTAGATCAGGTAGAAAATAAATATCTTGAAACATTAATGGATAGTTCTTGCATACTTTGTCAACCAAGACACATTTACCTAAGGGGTTCGATACTCTAACAGCAAATTCAGTAGACTCCACAGGTAAAGTCTTACTGGATACTAAGTTCATGCATACGTACGAATGGGTAAACCCTGGATCTATCAATGCAATCACAAAAGTATCATAAAGAGTAAATGTGCCCATAATAACATCTGGAGATGAAGCTTCTTCACGGGCTCGAATGGCGTAAGCTCTAGTAGGTGCTCTAGCTTCAGATCTCGCAACTGTATCTTTCGTAGCTCTTTGATTGCCACTGACATTTTTGGTATTTCTAGAAGGTCTTCCTCTAGCTGTAGCATTATCTGACTTCGGATTCTGTACTATCTCTTGTTCAACTGATTCTAGACAGTCCCAGATGAAATGATCTAATGATCTACATTTAAAGCAAACTCGGTCATTTAATCTACAATTTCCCAGATGTCTTTTACCACAATGCTTACATTCAGGTTGCTCGGATTGAACATTTCCCACACTAGCCATTGAAGTTGTTGGAGCTTTGAAGTTCGACTGCGATCTAGCTCGATCTCTGTTTGAATGTCCTACATTAGTTTTTGAATGGCTATGCTCATCTCTAAATTTCTTTGAAGCAAACTGAAATGATTTACTTGAAAATCTATTTCTCACATCTCTAGCTTCAGACTCAGCTTTTCTTTTATCTTTCCCGAGTGCTTCAGCTTTACACGCTCAATCGACAAGCACAACAAATTCTGAAACGTCCCAAAAATTAGGGGTTGTAAATTATTGCATAATTATATGTTGTGCTTGCTCAACTAGTTGTTTGAGTGTATTTGGGGGTCCTAAGGAGGCTTGGGTTCAAGTCTGAGCTTTGGAAAAATTTTTGGTTTTGGCCCTTTAGTGGAGGGGGCTGTTGGAAGTAGGACTTAAGGGAATTTGCGTGTGTTCTACTGACACAAATGAGCTGGTGGCAAGTTGGTGGTGGCGTCACTAGGAAACAAGAGGGAGTGGGGTTTGATCCCCTTGGCAAGCAATTAAAGGTATTTATTTTATGCCTTGGGAGAGGAGGTAGCTGAGTTTGGATCAAATTCTACTAAGGGAGTTGGAGACTTGGTCAATTGGTTCAAATGGATGAAGGGGAGAAAAATTAGGAGGAAAAGGTAGAGAAAATCAATGGATGGGGGAGAGTGGTAGTGTTGGCCGAATGTAGGGAAGTGGTGATAGGCAATTTCGACAAAGAGGGGGTCTTTTGATTGTGCATTTCTGGTTTGGAGAGGGGGAGTGTGCCGAATTCCTTTTGGTAGTCTTTGTATTTTGGGCACTTTTCTTTAGCATTTCGGGGTATCCTCTCCTCAATTCACCTTGCTCCTATTTTCTTCTTCCTTCATTCCTTCTGTTAAGTGCCGAATTGGTAAGGCTATTCTTTCATTCCCTTTCCTTCGTCCTTCTCAATTCTCATCTTCCTAACCGATCACTTCTTTTCTTTACCTCTAGGCCGTAGCAACCGTAATCCGTAATAGGTGTGTAATCTCACACCATTGTTTGTGATAGTATGTACTGTTCTGTGAATCGGCCAAGAGTCGAAATGCTGAAAAGCCGAAGTATCAGCAATCGAGATCAATCGGGCGTGCAAGCACTCGTAGTGTTAAATTGAGCCACTAGGGAATGGCGATAGACTGTGGAGAGTGTCACGAACACTCTCATGAAACTTAGGCCATATCGGGCCTTGTTGAGCCGAAGTGGGCTAAGTGGGCCTGATGGGTTAACGGGCCTACATAAGAGAAATCGATGGTGAGTACCGGATGGTTGCTATGACTGCGAAGTCTGCAAAACCAAGACCGAAAACAAGCTGACGGGCCACACGAGCGTGAGGGCCCATTTGGGCCAAAATTAGATTTTAGGCCCAATTACACCGTAGTAACCCAAAAGGGAACCTATGTCGTTCAAAGCGATAGTGGGCCTTCAGAAAGGCTGTTGGTTGATAAATTACCAAAATACCTTCAGTGGGTAAATTTTCGAAATACCCTTAGTTGGTAAATTACTGAAATACCCTTGGTGGGTAAATTACTGAAATACCCTTAGTGGGTAAATTACTGACATACCCTCGGCGGGTAAAGTTACTGTAAATACCCTTAAAGGGTGAAATTACTGAAATGCCCTCGTTGAGTAAAATTACTGGAATACACCTGAGGGATAAATTACCGTTTTAGCCCGACCGACCAAATGACCATTATACCCCTAGTGGTAGATCTAGCGTTGTATGTCTAACCCGTTTAATTGTTTATGATGGTAATTTATTTCATACATCATTTTAATATGTCACTACATGTTGCATTGGGTTGGATTATGCTTTTGGAGGAAGTATTGTACTTGTGGCTAAGCCACGATACACTGATTCAGTGGCTCTGCCACGATATACTGATTTTAGTGGCTCAGCCACGTATACTATTACTGGCAACTTTGCTGCGTTGATATTAGCAGCTTGTTTGCGCTATTGGTGTGCAGGGCTGGGTGAGTTGACTTGGTCCCAACATGGTATGAAGGGTTGGTACGAATTGTGTGATGGTCGAATTGGGTTGGGTTGTATTTTTGTTTGTATTACCATGATTTTGGGGCTTAGGCCCGAATTGATACTGCATGGGCTTGGGCCCAGACTGTGACTGTGACAGGGGATTACACACTGAGTTCTCGTAACTCACCCCCTTTTCCTTTAACTGTGCAGGTAATCCCTAACCTTAGAGGATTCAGAGTTGCGAGGGACTCGGGGTGGCCGCACGTCCTGTATGTTTCTGGGGTTAATTTAGTCACTCTATTTTGGCTTACTTTATTTTAATTTATAGGCTATTAATTTTTGTAATAAGGCCATTGGATTTGTTTTAACTTTAGTTTGGTAATTCTTTACAAACTACTAGATTATTTAACGCGAGTTTTAAAACGATAACTACTATTTTTAAAGTAACACGGTTTCGCAACTGTTTAAACCGAACTTTCATAACGAACAAGGTTTTAAAACAAATTGGAAAATGTATAATAATATTTTTGAAAAAGATTGGCTTTGAGCAAAACTTGTTTTGGCTATAAGCAATGAGAGATGGGATATCTGAACGATAGAAGGTTTTGATTCGTAAATAAGTTTCAAACGAACACAAAGTTTTCAAATAACACCTGATGTGGCACGCTAGATCCGGTCATAACGTCTAGGTCGGGTTTGGGGTGTTACAAATTCTTTTATTTCTAGAATCCCAACTAGCAAACGGATGTCTTCATTCAGGTCGTCTTCAAATCGTTTACACATTATTTCTTCAGTCGAAACACATTCCCAAGCATATTGACTTAATCTTACGAATTCTCGCTCATATTCAGTGACAGACATACGACCCTGTTTCAATTCCAGAAACTCTTTTTGCTTTTGATCTATAAATCTTTGGCTGATATATTTCTTTCGAAACTCAGACTGAAAGAAATCCCATGTAACCCGTTCTTTTGGAACAACAGAAATCAAAGTCTTCCACCATTGATAAGTCGCATCTAGTATCAAGGAAATAGCACATCTCACACATTCATTAGGAGTTAATGACATTTCATGAAACACTCGGATTGTGTTCTCGAGCCAAAACTCAGCTCTCTCAGCATCATCATCACTAATGGCCCTGAACTCTTCATCCCCATATTTGCAGATTTTATTGACCGGAGGCCTATTCATCAGATTCAGATTCATAATCGAAGGCACAAAAGAAGTCTGAGGAGGATTAGGCGAGGGTGGAGGTTGTGAAACAGCCGGATTTGTTCTAATATATTGAGTGAACCACTTATTCATCATTTGGAAGAAGGCTTGTTTACCCTCTCCTTCGTGACCACTAATAGCCGGTCCCAAACCAGATGGCGGTGTGTCATGCGCGGGAGCAGGAGCATTACTTTCAACATCATCAGCTACAGCTCTTTCGAAATCCATTTACTATACGAAAACACATTTAATACGTTAAGATTCATCACACTATCACAATTCATACATATGGCATGTATAGCTAGACTCTCATATGCTACGTTAGTCCTAAAATCAACTAAATCGTAGCACTGATACCATTCAAATGTAACACCCCTAACCCGTAACCATCGCCGGTCTAGGGTTAGAGGCATTACGGAAAAAATCAGATCTTATACAATCATATCATGTCATATTTTAACCAATCGAATCAAAGTGTCCCTTAAACAGGTCTACGAGACCTTAAACATGCATTAGAAAGAGGTAGAGACTAAATCGAACACATACAAAAATTTCTAAAAATTAAACATTTTTCAAAGCTACAGAGGTCACACGCCCGTGTGGCAGGTGCCAGTGTGCCACACTGCACGCCCGACACGCCCGTGTATCTAAGCCATGGAAAAATAGGACATGCATACTGACTTCTCCACACGGCTTGAGACACGCCTGTGTGCCTCACCCATGGTCAACACTGAGTTGTAAACCACACGGCCAGTCACACAACCGTGTGTCCAGCCCGTTGTTGAAACTGACTTGTTTTGAAATGCAACCACGAGGGGCACGATAGAGCCACATGCCCGTGTGCTCAATCGTGTGGGCAAATAAAGGCCACTTGCAAGGCCAATTTGCCACTCACATTTTGGATTATACTTACAAGCACAAATGACAATCATTCCACACATCAAAAGCAACCAAAACATACCAAAATGATCATCTTTACTATTCATTTAAAAGCATATCAAGAATCACAACTTATGTACCATTTAACTCAATCTAAATGCAAACAATTTCTAAGCCAAAATTCAACCACAAACATACCAATTTAATTTGACATCTTTTCATCTATAATATACTAACTTTGCAATCATCAAACTTATCATAAATTTGGCCATTTCATTAGCCAACCATTATCCATCCAACCATACCAAACTATGCATCATATAGCATGAACTACTCATTTGCATCATATTCAATATCTAGCCATATCACATGGCTATTTATACACTTTTCAAAACATAATAAAAAACTCACTAGACTATACATGCCATACTTTAAAATATACACTTCCAAAAGGTACCAAAATAGAGATTGATAGTGTGGTGACAATCCTTGATGATCCTAGAGCCTTCCATTGCTTTAATGATCTATAAAACAATGCAAACACACACACACACACAGAGTAAGCTTTCAAAAGCTTAGTAAGCCATATACAAATAAAATTAACATATAACATTTATAATCATATCAGATATAAGATCATTAATATATATATCAATTTCAAATTCATAATTCTTCTTTGGCTCATTTGTTTAGCCATTGCTTACCAACAATCCATATCTTCAAGTATCTCATTTGATCATAAATCATTCGTACATATATCACATTTTGGCTCATTGAGTTTATGCACATATCTCACTTTTGCAAATTCACATATACTTACCTTTCATATTTAAACATAGTATACACTTCAGACGTACCTGAATTAGTAACACATTTCACATAGTCTTTCATTTCTCAGAATTGCCTGTTGAACCATTGGGAATCAAATAGGATACTCAGATAACTCGAAATACTTGTACAATGCCAACGTCCCAGACGTGGTCTTATATGTAATCCACTATCGATGCCACTGTCCCAGACAGGGTCTTACATGAAACAAATACGATGCCAATGTCCCAAACATGGTCTTACACGTAAATCTCAAGTCAATGCCAACGTCCCAGACGTGGTCTTACAAGATATCACATATCGAAATCCTTATGTCATGACATATGAATGCTATCTATTCCTAAGGTTCTTACGGGACTTTTCAGACTTTGACACATTGTCGATACTTTCTTGGATTTCACCTGTATATCATCCAAAGCCATTCATCACAGTTCAATATTAAATGAACATCAATAATTCAACTTGAATACATTTATTTCTATATAAACTTACCTCGTATTTGAGATAAACGGACGGATTCTACTACTTGATCTATACATATTCAAATTTAACTCTTTTATTCACAAAATCATTCAATATAATCCAAAAACACACATTTAGGGTATTTTATAAATTAGCCCTCACATTTTTACATTTTGACATTTAAGTCTCTATTTCATAAAATCACAAAATACACAAAATTCTCTTATACCCATGCTTAGCCGAATTTTCATCATGATCATACAAGTCCATGCATTTCATTTATTTCACATTTTAGTCCCTCAAAGTATTATTTTCTCAATTTAGTCCAAATTACTCAAATTTACCAAAAATCCAAAGACAACATGTTAATCTAACACATATATTTCATATTTCATCAACTAACATCACAAAGCACAAACATTCATCAATGGCACATTACAAATTCTTCATCAAATTCCAAAATTAAGGCATGGGTTTTGTAGTACTCAAAGCAACGATTACAAAAACGTAGAAATTATCAAAAACCGAAACTAAAACATACCCTAATCAAAGAACATCAATGGTTGAATATCACAAAGCTTCAAACCTTTTTTTTCTTTTCTAATTTCGGTGAAAGATGGATGATAATTGATTATGGTTGTTGAGTCTTAAAATTTATAAAAAGAGAATGATCGAACCTAGAAACTAACTCTGACAACGACTGAAGGGAAGTGCACCTATCGAACAGTAGTATAGCTTAGGCAAGACCGGATTATCGAACCCAAAGGAACTAAAAGTACTAATACTAACTTTCTTTTTATTATCTAGCCTAAAATAAGTGAAGTTGTTTGTTTAATCTAATTTTAATTAACTACTAAGCTAAAGACGCACAGAAAAAAAGAATGAATTGGGGAAATGCTATTAGGAAAAACTTAGTTGATTAAGATGACACCCTTAGGAAGAATCCACCTAGACTTCACTTGTTATCTAACACTGAACCAGACGATGTATTCACTTGACTTGATCTGTAAGATTCCCTAATTTATAGTAAAACCCTCTCTCGAGGCGAATAACATCTAACCCTAGGTTTATTAATTGAAATCTCTTTCTAATTAAAACCCCTAGAATCGCATTAACTCAATCTGTGGACTCCCAAATTAGGTTTCACCCTAATCCAGAAAAATCTCGTCACCCTATCTCTAGGGTGCAATCAACTCCACTTAATTATGCTAGATCTACTCTTAAGCAGGGACTTCTGCTCCTCCTCCTAAGCACATCATACTTGAATCAATATCCCGAAAATATTAACACAAGAATTAAGAATACATAATTAAGAAAAAAACAAGTATTTATCATATAATTCAGAAAACAATATCAAGATCCGTCTTAGGTTTCATCCCCTTCAAGTATCTGAAAGGTTTAGTTCATAACTGTAAAATAAAACATCTCAGAAGAAAAGATAAAACAAAACATAAGAAATCCCTAAAACTGGCTATCTTTGAGTGTTTCCCACAAATCTGACCATTTCGGCTCGGTTTCTTGGCCTAGCTAACTACCTTCTTTAAGGTTATAGTTAGGGGGTTTATATAGGCTTTTGAAATAGGTTTCTTTGCCCCTAAGTATCCAAATCCGAATTGAATTGCTCTTCTCCGCGACAAGGACATGGCCATGGCACACACCCGTGTAAATCAGGGTTAATTCCATGGCACACGGCCATTGCTCTAGTTGCTCAATGAGGCATGGCCGTGTGGGCTTAATTCCAGGCCTTTCGATTTTCTCTTTGGCCTAATTTGGTCCGTTTTAGGCCCGTTTCTTGTTCTTTCTATCCTCGGGTGCTTTCCTGAGTATAAGACATGAAAAGAAAGGATTAAGTGCACCTTTTTACATAAATCAAGGGATAAATCATCCAAAAGTATGCTAAATATGGGATTAAAATATGTTACTTTTACGGTTTATCACATACCCCCACACTTAAGCTTTTGCTTGTCCTCAAGCAAAATTCTCAACTTACAATTAAAATGAACTTTCCTTGATTCATAATATTCATCAATTCTATTTTATCATAATTCAAAGATAATTTATACATGGATAATTCAACTCAAAGAGTCCTAAAGATTCAAACAATATAAGTCATAGATTTGTATCACGAAAACATAGGTGTCTCCCTTTATCTAAGTAATTACCTTTAATTTAAAACCGACAAGGATTGACATCCTCACAAAAGATTCACTCAAATCACTCAAAGTGTTTAAGGTTCAAAATTAAGCGCTCAAAAGTCGAACATAAAAATTTAATCCCATAGGCTTACCTGAAAATCAAATCTCCACCATTATAAAATGAGATGATAGACAAATCAAAAGATCTTAGACACGGTTGTAACGGGGTTTAGGTTAAGGGTATGGATAAAGGCTGAATTAGAAGGTTAGAATTGAGATTGACCTGATAAATTACCTAACTAGAAAAATGAACTAATCTTAAATAATTACATTAATTGAAAACTAATAATACGAATCATAATACTCTAACATGAGCTTCTTTTTCAACATATGGGATTTAAATATATTAGCTCAATTACATAGAACAAATATTAAGTATACTTCATTTTTTTAAGAACAAATCAAATAATAAAGGATAAATTCAACTACTGAAATATTATGTAATTAGGTAACTAATCAAATCAAATCTCGATAATAAGGGTGGTCAAAAGGAATGGTGATAACAAATACAAAGGGGTTTGGGTTAATCTTAGCTGGTAGTCAAAAAAAACAAGGGTTATTAGGATCAACAGGGTTCACTAGGGGTTAATTATGAAGGTAGGCTTTTTAGTGGAGTAAGTGGGTTAAATTCCTAGGTGCCTTTATCATCTCTGTATATCAAATCATAGGTGTGGTCTTGACATGTATAATCAAGGCAAGTTCTAGAATAATAGTTCAATGTTGACACACTCATAATCAATAAAGTGTGCAAGAAAAAGAATATATGCTCTATACGGCTCAAAATCTCACAAAAATTATGGGTGTTTTGATATCAACCTTGTGAATTTCAAATTTCAAGATAACATTCAGATTCAGGTAGAAAACCTAAAAGTTTTAATTCTGAAAAATTAGACTTATCATGCTTGATTCTCTAATATTCTTCAAATTTAATCATCAATGCACAATTAGCTATGGCTTACTCTAAAACATATTAATAAAAATCATAAATCATCAGAAATTTCATCCTAATTAGTAATATGAGGAAATCACTTAAGAACACGGTATAATTCAGGAATTTGAGAATAATGCAGAAAGTTAGGCATTTTCTCGAAATAGCTATTCACCCCCCACACTTAAGTTGTACATTGCCCTCAATGTACAAAGATAGATAATAACATTTAAGAGATAATAAAAAGGGAAGGGGAGAAGTGAAACTTCTTGAATTTGGATAGCTTAGAAGTTGTGGTGAAAGATGACTTATGTAGTAGTGAATTACTCCTAGTGATTTGTTCGAAGTGTGCAATTGAAACTGCGAAGTCATCAGTTAGATGTCTCGGGGGCGTAAATAGATATATGTTAGGCATACTCGAAGGTTAGATAGCCAAAGTTCGAAATATAAAAGTTTAAATTATGACAAATAAAAAATTAAATTAAAAAACTTAAAATAAAGAAAACAAAACAAAAAATAAGAAAAAATGAGAGGACTCAGAGGTCCTCATCATCAGCTAGGTCCTGTGGTGGTGTTGGGGGCGTGGCTACATTTTTGTATGGATAATTGAGAGGAGGGACAATGGAGGGGTTTGGGGGTCAAAACGTGGGTGATTTTGGTATGGTGGCCGGATCAGGGAGGAAGGGGGTTGAGAGAATCGATTAGGGTTGGGTTTTGTGGAAGATGAGGGGTTAGGTTGTTTAAATAGGGGTGAGAGCATGGGCAGGGGCCACGCCCATGCACAATTTAAATCAACCCATGATTTTCATGATTTTGAATTTTGGGCGCGTTCAGGGTGCTTGGGCACGCCCGTGTTTTTCTTCACACAGTCATTTAGAACGGGCGTGTTCTGCCCGTGTCGACAAGTCAGTATGTTCACATGGTTGTAAGGCACGGAGGTGTTCAGCCCGTGGATATCAAGTCAATATCTTCACGCGGTCATAAGGCACAGCCGTGTTATGCCCGTGTTTAGGAAAAATGTACTTCTTGTCGTACACGGCTATAAGTACGCCCGTGTTTCGTCCCATGGCTTCTACACGGCCACGGGCACACCCGTGTACAAGACCGTGTGGTCTAAAACCTGCGCTTTATTGAATTAATTAGTATGGAGTCAGATGTTAAAAAATTTAAAAGTATAATGTTAATGAAGTTAGTGCTCGAGTTGCCTCCCGAGAAGTGCTCGTTTAAAGTCTTAAGCTAGACTTACCCTATTTTCGGTTCTAAAAGAAGGTTCACGGAGATGAAGCTTCTCTCTCATATCCCTGAAATCTTCACCATTATAGATTTTGAGTCGGTGACCATTTACCTTGAATGTGCCTTGAGTGGGATGGGTTACCTCAATTGTGCCATAGGGAAAAATTGTTTTGATCATGAATGGGCCTGACCATTTTGATTTTAGCTTCCCAGGAAATAGTTTAAGCCTTGAGTTGTATACCAAGACCAAGTCCCCTACTTAGAATTGTTTCGATTTCTTTAGACGAACGTCATGACGTCGCTTTGTTGCCTCCTTGTATAGTTTTGAGTTCTCGTAGGCTTCAGCTCTCCATTCGTCTAGCTCGTTCATCTGCATCATTCCTTTCTTTCCTGTAGCTTTAAGATCGAAAGTTAAAAATTTTATAGCCCAAAAAGCTTTGTGTTCTAATTCGAATGGTAGATGACAGCTTTTCCCGTATACAAGTTTGTATGGGGATGTTCCTAGAGGGGTTTTAAATGCTGTTCTATAGGCCCATAGGGCATCATCTACTTTTAATGCCCAATCTTTTCTATTTGATTCAACCGTTTTTTCTAGGATGCGTTTAAGTTTTCGGTTTGCTACTTCAACTTGCCTACTGGTTTGAGGGTGATATGGTGTAGCTATCCTATGGTGTACTCCATATTTTTTTAAGACTTTGTTTAATTGAGTATTACAAAAATGAGTGCCCCTATCACTAATGATGGCTCTAGGTGTTCCAAATCGAGAGACCAGTTTCTTGAGAAACTTAACTACTATTCTAGCATCATTTGTGGGTAAAGCTTCAGCTTCCACCAATTTTGACATGTAATCAACTGCTACTAGGATGTATTTATTTCCAAATGAACTAGGGAATAGACCCATAAAATCAATACCCCATACATAAAATATTTCACATTATAGCATATATGTTTGAGGCATTTCATCACGTTTAGAAACATTACCTGTTTTTTGGCATTTATCACACGAAGCGACATACTTGTTGGCATCTTTGAATAGAGTGGGCCAATAGAAACCTGATTCGAGTATTTTATGTGCTGTCTTAATGCCACTGTAGTGTCCTCCTGAAGGTTCTGAATGGCAATGTTCCAGGATTTTGCTTGCTTCTGCCTTTGTAACGCATCTTCAAATTACTTGATCTGCACATATGCGGAAAAGAAAGGGATCTTTCCAAAAATAGTTTTTCACATTAGCAAAGAATCGCTTCTTTTGGTGATGTGTTAGTCTTTTTAGCAAGATGTTAGTAGCTAAATAATTTGCAATATCTGCAAACCATGGTACCTCAGAGTGGGTTATAGAAAAGAGTTGTTCTTCAAGAAACGAGTCGTTGATCTCACTTTCATCGAGCTCTTCCATATGTGGGTTTTCAAGCCTAGAGAGGTGATCCGCTGTAAAGTTTTCAGCTCCCTTCTTATCCTATATTTCCAAATCAAATTCTTGTAAAAGTAAAATCTATCTTATGAGTCGAGGTTTTGCATCAGGTTTAGTTAAAAGATAATGAAGAGCGGAGTGGTCAATGTAAACGACAACTTTAGATAATAATAAATACTGTCTAAATTTGTCAAAAGCAAAAACTACAGCTAGTAGTTCTTTCTCTATGGTGGTGTAGTTTTCCTGTGCGAGTGTCAAAGTTCTGCTAGCATAATAGATCGGCTGAAAATGCTTGTCACTTCGTTGTCCCCAATCGCACCTCATTTGAAATCACTTGCATCACACATTAGTTCAAAGGGTAAATTCCAATCAGGTGCAATTATAATCGGAGCATTTATTAGTTTATCCTTAAGGATATTGAATGCATCTAGACATTCCTGATTGAAATTCAAGGGAACCTCTTTTTCTAGTAATTTTGTTAAAGGCTTAGCTATTTTAGAAAAATCTTTAATGAATCTTCTATAAAATCCTGCATGTCCTAAAAAGCTTCCAATGGCCTTAACTAAACTAGGAGGAGGTAATCTTTCTATGGTTTCAATATTTGCTTTATCTACCTCAATCCCTTTACTAGAAATCTTATGTCCCAATACAATTCCCTCTTGTACCATAAAGTGACATTTTTCCCAATTTAAAACAAGGTTTGTTTCGTCACATCTCATTAGAACTCGTTTTAAATTTTTAAGGCAAAGATGGAAATAATTACCGTATACCGAGAAATCATCCATAAATACCTCCATAATGTCTTCCACAAGTTCATCAAAGATTGCCAACATGCAACGCTAAAAAGTAGCAAGAGCATTACATAATCCAAAAGGCATTCTACGATAAGCAAACGTACCGTATGGGCATGTGAATGTTGTCTTCTCTTGATCTTCAGGTGCTATTGGGATTTGGAAATAGCCGGACAGTCCATCTAGGAAGCAATAGTACATATGCCCAGATAACCTTTCTAGCATTTGATCAATGAAGGGCAAGGGAAAGTGATCTTTTCTAGTGGCGTCGTTCAGCTTCTTGTAATCAATGCAAACTCTCCAACCTGTGACTGTTCTGGTGGGAATTAGTTCATTCTTTTCATTGGCTACCACCGTTATGCCTTCTTTCTTTGGGACAACCTGCACAGGACTTACCCAATTACTATCAGAAATAGGATAAATTATTCCATCATCTAGAGTTTTAATTACCTCAGCTTTCACAACTTCTTTTACGTTGGGATTCAATCGTCTTTGAAGTTGCACACATGGCTTGTATTCTTCTTCCATTAAAATTTTGTGGGTGCAAAACGATGGGCTTATTACCTTAATGACAGATATTTTCCAAGCTATGGCTTTTTTATGTTCTCTTAGTATTGGGTTCTAGCTCTGAAGAGATAATTACCGGTAGCGTAGAATTGTCCCCGAGGAATGCATATTCTAAGTGTTTTGGCAACTGTTTTAATTCTAATTTGGGCGGCTCATCAATGGAGGGCTTTTGTTTTAGTTCATCATTGATTTAATGCTCTCTTCTCTCATATGTCTAGATGAAGATGTATTCAAATTCAGCTCGTCAACTTCATCTTCTTCCCCCTCTTCTTGAGTTAGGCACAGTTCCATCGTGTCGTCATGTATGATTTCCTGTAATGAATTCTGAACAATATGATCAGTAGCATCAACAAAATAACAGGAATCATCTTGTTCACTAGAATATCGTACTGCATCATAGATTTGAAAAATATTTTCTTCATCACCTACCCTTAATGCAAGTTTACCATCACTTACATTGATAACAGCCCTGGCAGTAGCTAAAAAGGGGCGCCCTAAAATTCAGGGAACCTCAATGTCCTCATCCATGTCAAGCACAACAAAATCAATAGGGAAAATAAATTTATCAATTTTTACCAAGACATCTTCAATAACCCCTCTAGGATATTTAATAGATCTATCGGCTAACTGAATACTCATCCTAGTGGGTTTCAGTTCCCCAAGACCTACCTGTTTAAACATTTTATAAGGCATTAAGTTAATACTGGCACCTAGATCAGCTAATGCTTTCTTAATATTTAAATTACCAATTAGACAAGGAATAGTAAAACTTCTCGGGTCTTTTAGTTTTGTTGGTAACTTATTTTGGAGGATGGCTGGACATTCTTCATTAAACTCTACCGTCGATACTTCTTCAAGCTTCCTTTTATTCGTCAGGAGTTCTTTTAAGAATTTTGCATACGTCGACATCTGTGAAATGGCTTCAACGAAAGGTAAGTTAATTTGTATTTGTTTAAAGAGTTCAAGAAACTTACCGTATTGAGAGCCAAGTTGGAAAACTTACTAAGTCAGTTGGACAACTTATTATTGAGATCAATCTCTGATTGACGCTTGTTGATTATCGAGCGTTGTCTCATTTTTTTGGAGACGGTTCCCTGTGGCTACCATGAATTTTGTCAACATCTCTTCGAAGTTTGGCCTCTTTTCCTGTGGATAGGGCTGATTTTAAAATTTTTGAGAAGGTTGTTTTCTTTGATTTCCTTGATTTCCTTGACCTCCCCATGAAACATTTGGGTGGTTCCTCCAACCTGGATTATAATTATTACTATAAGGGTTATTACTAGATCTGAAATTGTTACCTATATAGTTCAGCTGTTTGCTTTCTGTGCCCGGTTGGTAGGGTGGGTACTTAGGATTCACCATAATTCCACTTGCGTCACACTGCATTACTGGATGTACCTGCGAAGAACACAAACTATCAATCTTTTTATTCATCATCTCCATCTGTGTTGATAGCATGATCACTGCCTCGAGGTTGTAAACTCCGGCTGATTTTGTTGGTTTTGTCCTTGTAACTTGCCACTGATAGTTATTCAGTGACATCTCTTCTATAAACTCGTAGGCTGCTTTAGGAGTTTTATTGTTCAGGGTTCCACCGGTGGCTGAATCAATTAATTGCCTCGTTGAGGGGTTTTCACTGTTATAGAAAGTTTGGACTTGGAGCCACAAAGGTAAACCATGGTGCGGACACCTTCTCAAGAGATCCTTGTATCTCTCCCATGCGTCGTATAATGTATCTAAATCCATCTGCACAAAAGAAGAGATATCGTTCCATAATTTGGTCGTTTTGGCCGGTGGGAAGTATTTTAATAAAACTTTTTCGGTCATTTGGTCCCATGTAGTGATTGACCCTCGTGGTAACGAGTTTAACCACTGCTTGGCTTTATTCCTTAATGAAAAGGGAAATAACCAAAGACATATGGCATCATCAGAAACGCCATTTATTTTGAAGGTATCACAGAACTCTAAAAAATTAGCTATATGAGTATTTGGGTCTTCATCCTACAAACCATCAAATTGAACAAATTGTTGAATCATTTGTATAGTGTTAGGCTTTAATTCAAAATTATTAGCAGCTATAGCAGGCCTAACAATACTTGATTCTGCTCCTGTTAAATGAGGTTTAGCATAATCATACATAGAACGTGGAGCATTATTTTCTGCCACATCTTGTGGTAGTGGATTGTTCTCGTCCATCCCTTCAGTAGGATTGGATCTGCTTTCTCGCTCTTCTTCTGTGTAATTTAGGGCTCGCCTAATTCCTCTGCGATTCCTACGAGCAGTAGCTTCAATATCACTGTCGTATACTAACAGTCCTTTCGGATTCCTCCTAGTCATAAACTAGAGGTACCTGGTAGGAAAAGAAAGAAAGAAAATTTATCAAAATTAGAAATTAAACTAAAAATAAAAGTAAATTGCGGAAAATTAAAATAAAAATAAAAAGATTGGCTAGAGTAATAAAAATAGAGTTTTCTTAATATTTTAGTTCCCCAGCAACGGCGCCAAAATCTTGATCGTGGTTGTCGAGTCTTAAAATTTATAAAAAGAGAATGATCGAACCTAGAAACTAACTCTGACAACGACTTAAGGCAAGTGCACTTATCGAACAGTAGTATAGCTTAGGCAAGACCAAATTGTCGAACCCACAGGAACTAAAAGTACTAATACTAACTTTCTTTTTATTATCTAGCCTAAAATAAGTGAAGTTGTTTGTTTAATCTAATTTTAATTAACTACTAAGTGAAAGACGCAAAGACAAGAAGAATGAATTGGGGAAATACTGTTGGGAAAAACACAGTTGATTAAGACGACACCCTTAGGAAGAATCCACCTAGACTTCACTTGTTATCTAACACTGAACCAGACGATGTATTCACTTGACTTGATCTGTAAGATTTCCTAATTTATATCAAACCCTCTCTCGAGGCGAATAACGTCTAACCCTAGGTTGATTAATTGAAATCTCTTTCTAATTAAAACCCCAAGAATCGTATTAACTCAATCTATGGACTCCCATATTAGGTTTCACCGTAATCCGGCAAAATCTCGTCACCCTATCTCTAGGCGTGCGATCAACTCCACTTAATTATGCCAGTTCTACTCTTAAGCAGAGACTTTTGCTCCTCCACCTAAGCACATCATACTTGAATCAATATCCTGGAAATATTAACACAAGAATTAAGAACACATAATTAAGAACAAATCAAGTATTTATCATATAGTTCATAAAACAATAACAAGATCCGTCTTAGGTTTCATCCCCTTCAGGTATATGAAAGGTTTAGTTCATAACTGTAAAATAAAACATCTCAGAAGAAAAGATAAAACAAAACATAAGAAATCCCTAAAACCCCTTGAAGGAATTGAAGGAGAGATCCACTGTCTTGAGTTGAATTCTGGCTTCTTGAGATGGACCAACAGGCTATCTTCTAGTGTTTCCCACAAATCTGACCTTTTCGGCTCGGCTCCTTGGCCTAGCTAACCACCCTCTTTAAGGTTATACTTAGAGGGTTTATATAGGCTTTTGAAATAGGTTTCTTTGCCCCTAGGTATCCAAATCCGAATAGAATTGCTCTTTTCCTCGATAGGAACACGGCCATGGCACACGCCCGTGTGGATCGTGGCCAGGCTGTGTTCAGATTTCTTTAATGAGGCACGGCCGTGTGAATCGGGGTCAGGCCGTGTTCTAGTTGCTCAATGAGGCACGGCCGTGTGGGCTTAAGTCCAGGTCGTGTCAATTTCCTCTCTGGCCCAATTTGGTTTGTTTTAGGCCCGTTTCTTATTCTTTCTATCCTCAGGTGCTTTTCTGAGTATAAGACATGAAAAGAAAGAATTAAGAGCACCTTTTTACATAAATCAAGGGATAAATCATCAAAAAGTATGCTAAATGTGGGATGGAAATATGTTACTTTTACGGTTTATCAATAATGTCCATTAAAATCTATTTATTTTAATTATATTAACTTTAATAATCAATTTCCAATTTTATCCTTAATTTAAAACATATATAAACTATTAATGCATGGTCATAGAATATAAATGTTCCATTTGCATAATAAGGACTTCATATTAATACAGACACATCAATTCAATACTTAATCAATTAGACAGCCACTTTTACATTTTCTACGATTAAGTCCATTTCTCAAATTAAACAGACAAACAACAAAATTAATTCACAGAACTTTCACACATGCTTAATCACAAACTCTAAACACAGAAAATAATATTAAAATATTTTTTTGACTCGAATTTGTGGTCCCGAAACCACTGTTCCGATTAGGGTCTAAACCAGACTGTTACATTTAATATCTTTATTCAGCCCATCAACAAACTGCTTGCACATTATTTCTTCAGTAGACACATACTCCGTGGCATACTTACTCAACTGTAAAAATTCTCTTTCATACTTGGTTACTATCATTCGGCCTTGTTTTAATTCTAGAAACTCTTTATGCTTTTGGTCGAGAAATCTTTGACTGATGTATTTCTTTCAGAATTCGGATTGAAAGAACTCCCAAGTAACACGTTCTTTTGCAACCACGGATATCAACGTGATCCACCATTGGTACGCGATGTCTCTCAGCAAAGATACAACACATTTAATACATTCTTCGGAAGTACAAGACAATTCATCAAATACTCGAATCGTATTCTTGAGCCAAAACTCAGCTCTCAGAGCATCATCATCAGTAGTAGACCGGAACTCTTCAGCCCCATGTTTACATATCTTATCTACTGGCAGCTTATTCAACCGTATCAGATCTATAACTTGAGGAAAAATAGGGATTTGTTGAGGAATAGGTGGGGTGGAGGTCGTTGAGCAGCCGGATTCATTCAAACGAACTTCATGAACCACTCACTCATCATTTGGAAAAACGCTTATTTAGCATCTCCCTCATGGCTACTTGTTACAGGCCTAGTATCAGATGGCACTGCCCCTTGAGTATGAGCGGGCGCATTACTCTCTACATCATCAACTACAGCTCGTTCTGGATCCATTACTCTATGAAAGCAAGTATATATGACATGTATAGCTAGACTCTCACACATGCTATGTTAGTCCTAGAATCGACTAAACTGTAGCTCTGATACTAGTAAAATGTAACACCCCTAACTCGTATCCATCACTAGAGTAGGGTTACGCGGCATTACCGATCAATATACATCATAAAGCATACATAACTCATACATTTATGCATTCATACTCAAATATAATTCAACACAATTACATTGTCCCTTATTAGGGCCTATGAGGACTTAGACATGCTTTAAAAATGGTTCGGGACTAAACCAATAACATACGAAAATTTTGGAAAACTTAGAAAGTTTTCATCAATACAAGGGTCACACGCTCGTGTGAACAGGCCATGTGCCTCACACGGCTCCAGACACGCTCGTGTCTCAGGCCGTGTGGAATCAATGCATACATACTAACTCAGGTCACAGGGCCAACCACATGTCTGTGTGTCTAGCCCGTGTTCCCTTCGAAGTGGCCACACATGCCCGTATGCTAGGCCGTGCCAAAACTATAAGGTATATTGACTCATGCAACACACCCAGGTCACATGCCCGTATGCTAGCCTATGTGCCATTTAGAGGGTATACTGACTTGTACCACATGGCCGGTCACACGCCCGTGTGTAAGACCGTGTGAAGTATACTTACTTCAATTTAATTTCAATACCAGGGGACACACGGCCATATAACATTACCGTGTGTTGCACACGGCTGAGACACACGCCCGTGTCTCTGCCTGTGTGGACAAAAACAGGCCATTTGCAAGGCCAATTGCCACCCCAACTCATGCTCACCTAAACAACCAAAATGGTACCATATCATCATACAATTAGGCAACCAAAATCATCAACCAAATGCACGATTCATACCATTATACTCTCATCTATTCCAATTCTCATTTTACTACCAATTACTTAACTCAATACATATCAAAACAATATCAATCAATATGGTTCATTTACCATAATTTACACATACATAACTTCTTTATAAATAATCAACACAACGTCTAAAATCATACCTCCTCAAGGCATTTCTCAAGCATTTATACTTCACAAAACAATTTACCATTTGAGTAATTATAAACCATAACCATATTCATACTAAACATGCCAAAATAAGCCATCACTCATGGCTAAATATACAAACCATATCATATACATTTACAAGCCAAATCTCATGGCTATAATCACAACCAAAATACCATATTGAGCCTATACATGCCATATACCATATTTACACAACTCAAAAATACCAACTTAGATGTTTGATAGTGCGGCGATGATGTTCTCGAAGACTCTCGGATTCGAGCTAGCCTTGATTCACTATAAAGCATAGGAAAATAACACAAAGTAAGCTTCATAACTTAGTAAGTTCATATTAACGTAATGAGTAACTTCACCAGTCATTCACAATTCAACCAATATAAATGTAATATAACAAAAATACATTAAATCTTAAGCCATTCGATCATTTGTTCACTAACTTACCAAGAATTTATCCATTTCATGAATTCAATGTTTATAAACTTTGCGTACATACCTGTACCAACTCATACTAATCTAATTCTTGTCCAAATCTTTCATTTTTCCTATTGAACCATTCGGAATAGAAGTCGGATACTAAAGAATCTCAATTGAAATCTACCTGTACCATAGACCGTAGCCAAATCAAGGTAACTTATCCCCAGAGTACCTATACCATGCCTATAGCCAAATCAAGCTAACTCCTCGAAGTGCCTATACCATGGCCCGAAGCCAAATCAAGGCATAACTCGCACTCGAAGTACCGATATCATAGCCCGAAGCCAACTTAATACCCTAATGACATGTCATTAATATCCTAGACTTTTCCTAAGGTTCAACCGAGATTTTCCAATACCAAATCATAGTTGAATCATTTCAAATTACTATCGAATCATGGTCGAACAAGTTCGTAGTCTTGTAACACCCCCAGACCCGGCCCAGACGTTATGGCCGAATCCGGTGATGCACATCAAAGGAATAATTGAAAACGACTTCGCTTATTTAAAACATAAATTTAGAGCTTAGAAACCTAAAACCTAAGCAGCTTGTTAACGAATGATTAAAGCCCATATTTTAAGAAAACGCCCACTTGTTATAGGTATTTCGAAAACCATGTTTAAACTTTAGAAATTTATTCAAGTTTAACAATTAAACAGTTGAAAACATAAGGAAACTCAAATGTAAAATCAAATTGGAGATACAAGGCCTTATTACAAACGAAATAATTAATAACAAGTCATTCGAAATCAAATAAGCAAAACTTCTAAGTAACTTGTAGTGTGGCCATCTCCGAGTCCTCTCCCAGGTCGAGCCGTCTATTGAGGGTCACCTGAAACATTTAATAAAAGGGTGTGAGTTTCAAAACTCAGTGTGTACGACCCTTGGCAATCTAATCAACATGCAATTATCACATTGGGCCTAAGCCCTATCAAAAATGGTGGTCTTGGGTCTTAGCCCACAATGACCTCATATCACATCAGTATCACATAAATGCAATGTTCCCATCCCAAATCCAACCTGGCACTCCATTTCCCTTCCAACCCTACACTCCTGTGGGGATATAAATATCAACCCACCCATCCCTACACTCCAAAGGTAGCACCAACAACAGCACCACTCAAACATTGCAGCAAAGCTGCTAAGCATATAATGGGCTTAAAGCCACTGGTGGATCCACAATCGTCAAGCAGCTATGCGATCCTCACATATCTTCCTCCGTATCATCAAACCCACCTAAGTGCAACATATATCTCATGAATGCAACATACACATTTACACACATTAAGCACCTAGGGGTATTTTTGTAAATCTACCCTACAGGGTATTTTGGTAATTTTACAAATCAAGGGTATTTTGGTAATTCCACAAACTGGGTATTTTGGTAATTTTGCAAATCAGGGGTATTTTGGTAATTTTGTAATCACGAATTTTAGTTATGAACTTTGGCCCATTAACAAGTCCTTGCGGCTAAAGTGAATAGACACTATGCACTAGGTAGGATCCCAGAGAAGAGGAGGTGGGTCGCTAGGACCGCTTAAGTACAAAGCTCTTCCTAAATCCAATCCTAGACATGCATATGTCCATTGCCACACTTTAACCTAACGACTCATTCACAGACATGCTTGATTATTACATTAAGTCTTATGATATTTAAGAATTTATCAGAACTAGGCCTAAAGTCCATAAACCCTAGCATGCATTTCTAAAATCCCATAAGGCCAACTAAGCCTATTCATTTCCATATAATCCTTTAAACCCCATCATGTTTGTTATGGCCCATTAGGCCAAATCTTATTCAAATCACACCACCATATCAATTCATCATTCAATTTTCACATGTCAATTCCTACCGATTTGGGCCCACGAGCTCGGCAAGCCCATTTAGCCCCTTTTGGCCTGGTCAGCCAAATAGTGGCCCGAGACCATGAGATCGGTCTCTTGGCCCCGGTAATCGTATCAGTGTTCCTACACGAATGTTTGCATGCTCGTGTGGTTGTCGGTGCCAACCTTTCGGCTTTTCGGCATTTTGGTTTTTTGGGATTTTAGCTTTTGCCGATTTATCATGTGTGAAGTGTATGTACACACCAGGTTACTGCAATGTGCTACGCTATCCTCAGGCTTAGCCTACAATCAATACCAATCTCCAAGTCAATACACATTTAACTACAGTATTTACCCAAAAGCTGAAGCCTTACCATAACCTTACCGTGTGCCACCGATTTTAGTAGCCCTTCCATAGCTACTATTGACGTAGATCTGCACCCACACAAATATTATCAAAGATCGAGTGACTCATATTCCATACAAGACACCGTTATAAGCTATACTTACATTCATCCATTCACTAAACCACAACTAAGACGAGTACACCTACCACTTGCTAACGATCCTTACCACGATTGCGATCTTTGAACCCTACCCTTGTTAATACAAGGTTAACGGTAAGGAGAAATTAGATAGCCCTTCAGCTTTTAACAAAACCTACTAAGGAGGTTGACTGAGTACTTACCCTTTGATACTGCGGCCTAGATAGCTACTAAACAAGATCTGACTTTTAACACTTGATCAACAAATTTGTGATGAAGGAAAACAACACAGAAACGACACAAACATGGATTTCAGTTAAAAAGGGTGGTGGTAATTCGGCAATAGAAGAAACCATTAAGGGGGGAGGAAAGAAGAAAAAGAAAATATGGAAACTCAAAGAACCTCTCAAGGGAATTTGGCAATGGGAGAATTCAGCAATGGGAGAAAAAAAATGAGGGGAAGAAAAAGAAAAAATAATAGAACCCAAGGAACCTTTCAATGAATTCAGCACCCCCTTTTTATAGCCAAAGCCGAATCCTCCCTTCCCCCACAGTCAAATTCAGCACCAACACATCCACACCCCAATCCCCTATCTTTTCTTTCTTATCTTTACCTTAAACTTCTCTCCTGAACACTACATTCCAGAGTCCACTCTAGCGCCACTACCTTCCTTCCATGTGCAAAAATAAAACCCCTTAATTCGCCACTCTTAAGCCTCGAACCTTGGACCTCTTCACCTGACAATAGCGCCACCTTGTAGCTCCCCAAGTGACACCACCTTGCCACTGAACAACAGGCCCAATTGTGTCCTATTTACCCCTTAATCTTTTTAAGAGGCCTAATACCTGAGACTAGGGTCCACTAAGTCAAAAATTAAATTTTCCCCTATGGTCCTCCCTATCCCTAAGACATCAAATAACCTTCAAAGCCCACATGCCAATTGTTATTTTCTCGCTCACTTAAATAATTTCTGATACCTAAAGCCCAAAGCCCAATAGGCCCAATTCTACTAGGCCCAAATTCGTGATGTTACAAGTCTAGTATTTACAATTTATGCATAATCAAAGCATTTAAATAAAATTATAATAAAGCTCGTTACATACAAACTTACCTCGAATTTGAATTGACTAATCGAGTTGACTACTCGATAACCTTGCTTTTCCTCCGATCTAAATCCGAATTCTTTCTTTCTTGATCTATATGAATTCAAAATTAACTTTTTAAATCACATATTCTTTCAATTTAGTCCATAACACACATTTAAGCATATTTGCATATTAGCCCCTAAACTTTCACATTTTTACAATTTAGTCTTTATTTTACAAATACACAAAATTCACATAATTCAACAAAACCCATGCTTGGACGAATTACCATAGTGCCTCTGCCAGCCCATAATTTTCATTTATTCACACTTTTAACCACTACATTTCCTATTTTCTTAATTTAACCCCTTTTTGACACTTTTGTCAAAAATCATTTTACAAAAACTATTAATCTATCAATTAACCTTCATAGTCTATCATCAATCATCAAATTACTCAAGTATTCAATAATGGCAACATGGTAAATCTTTAACAATTTAAAAATCTAAGGTATGGGCTAGCTAGAATACAAAGCAACGATCTCAAAAACGTAAAAATCATCAAAAATGGGACAAAAATAACATACCAATTTAACCCCAAAGTGATCAAACCCTAAATGCATAACAATGGCTTCTTTTCTTTGAATATTCGGTTGATCGTCAAGAAAATAAAAAGATGATATGAATTTTATCACATTTAATTATGCTTGTTAACTAAATTACAAAATTAACCTTATTCATAAACCATTAAAAACATCCATTCTATGCCCATAAAAGTCCACTCATACTATTAATGGTCTAATTACAACATAAGGACCTCCTCTTTTAAGTTCTATAGCTATTAGGCAATTTTATTTAATAGAACATCAATTTTGCACTTTACGCGATTTAGTCCTTTTTCTCAAATTGACTATTGAAACAATAAAATTTCTTCACGAAACTTTTACACAATCATATATTTATACTGTATACATTAAAATAATAATAAAATAAATATTTTAACATCATATTTGTGGTCCCAAAAATACTATTCCGATTTAACCAAAAACAGGCTGTTACATTGGATGTATATATATTAGGTGAGAGTGTAAAGAAAATATATGTTTTTTTTTAAAAAAATTCTAATGTTCTTTCTTTTTGGATATTGCAAATACAAACAAAAAATTTGGTCCATCAAAATCAAACACTGGTTCAGTAAGCGATGCTCCAAGAAGATTTCAGGGAATCCAAATGGTGAGGGGATAGCTATCATTAAGAAGAACATCATACTTGAAAAACCAAGATGATCCAACGGCTAGGAAAGGAGATCAAAGAAGGCAGAAAATTCAAGGCTATATTCGGGCATTTTAGATGAGTTTATCACAAATCCAAGCCAAAATTCTGTTGCGATATGACCATCCCTGCAAGAGCGAACCCAGAACACAAATGTAATACCCCAAACTCGGCCTAGAAGTTAGGCCCGAATCCGGCGTGTCACATTGAAGTGTTTTTGCGAAAACCTTGTTTTCATTGAAAACCCTTCTAGAGAAAAGTTAAGTAAAATCTAGTTTGCTTTCAAAACGAGGTGTAGCCAAAGACCATTTTCCTTGTTGCTATGTAAAAATTTCCTTTGATAGAAGAAGCTTATTCTTAAAACACAATTATTTTCAAAAAAACTTGAAATATACTAAAAAGAAATAAATCTAGGTTCCGTTTCAAAATCACAATGCATAGTTGAAGTAATGGAATAATAACTAGAGGGAAAACCTTATTACAATCCGAAATAGAATAACTCAAAATAAATAACCCAAAATATAGAATTTAGATAATAAGAAAAGCAAGTCTAATCGTCTTGCCAGTTGGCCACCTCTGAGTACCTCTATCCGTCGAACCGCCTACTGAGGATCACCTGAGAAAAATAAAAGAGGGAGTGAGTTCTCGAAAACTCAGTATGTACGACCCTCCAACAAATCGCATACATATCATAATAATAAAATAACAATATCATACATGCAATGCTGTGCAAATCCTTCCCAAATAATCCATCCGGTACACTTCATCTATGACCAACCGAAACACTTCTGTGGGGATTTCTAAATTGACCCTCCCATCTGGTACACTTTAAGGGTAGCCCGGTTGCGGCACTACCAAATGTTGCAGCAAAGCTGCTTATCATATAATAGGCTTAGAAAGCCATCGGTGGATCCACAGTTGTCACGCAACCATGCGATCCTCATATACTTCCTCTGTTCCATAATTCTCACCCATATGCATCCTAAATAGAATATCATATTAATGCAACAAAATGTAACATCCATAAATCTTACAATCAGCACATAGGGGTATTTTAGTCATTTCAAAAGTCAAGGGTATTTCGGTAATTTTGCAATTCAGGGGTATTTCAGTAATTCTACCCTACAGGGTATTTTAGTAATTCTTAATAGTATGGGTCTTAATTACGAACCATGGCCTATGGGTCTTAATTACGAACCTTGGCCCGTCAATAAGTCCTAGGACCGTTTAAGTACCAAGCTATCCTTAGATCTAACCCTAGACATACATATGTCTATTGCCACACCCTACCCTAGCGACTTGTCCACAGACATGTTTGTTTATTAAATTAAGTTTTATGTTGCTTAAGAATTCATCAGAATTAAGCCTAGAGTCCATTAAGTCCCTAGCATGCATTTCTAAAATCCCATAAGGCCCACTAAGCCCAATCATGTCCATATAGCCCATTAAGCCCAATCATGTATATGTAGCCCATTAGGCCCCATCATAATCAAATCATACAACCAACCATATCAATCCATCATTCAATTTCACATATCAATTCTTGTCGATTTGGGCCTACGAGCTCGGCAGGCCCATTTAGCCCCTTCTGGCCCGGTTGGCCAAATAGTGGCCCGAGACCATGTGATCACTCTCTTCGCCCCGGTAATCATATCGGTGTTCCCACATGAGTGTTTGCATGCTCGTGTGGCTTCTGGCGCCAACCTTTCAGCGTTTCATCTTTTCGACATTTAGTTTTTTTTTTTGGTATTTCTGCCTTTGCCAATTTGTCGTGTGTGAAGTGTATGTACACACCTGGTAAATGAGATGTGTTACACTATCCTCAGCCTTGAACCTACAACCAATACCAACCTCCAATCAATCACACACTTAACCACAATATTTACCAAGAACCGAAGCCTTACCTTAACCTTACCGTGTGCCACCAGTCCTAATAGCCCTTCCTTAGCTACTACTCACAAATATCCCGTAGATCTGCATCAATCTTAATCGTTAAAGACAAAATAATAGGTGACTTGTATCCGCTTAAGTCACCCTTTCCCTTACTATAGGCTATTTGGCCCACTTATCCCAAAATCAAGAACACTTATCCAAAAGCCGATATGTATGGATAGCTTTTCGACAGAGACTTGTAGATCCAAGCTTGATTCCGATTTTTCCAAGATCCGATCCACCAAAAATCAAAGGAATGATGGCAGCATGACAGAGATTTGGTCACTAGAGTATTCAGCACAAGTTTTGGGGCAATGAAGAAATCAGCTCCAAGAGCAAAGGTTTTCGGCTTTTGAAGTCATGAATATTCAGTCCCCAACAATTGAGATGAAGGTGGGACGGCACAAGCAATGGAGAAAGAAGAGAATGATATTCGATTTAAGGCTTTAGGTGAGAAGACAAGAAAACACATAAGGAAGAGGCGAGGTTTAGAACATAAAAAGTGAAGGAGAATTCGACAGAGCACTATATTTGCCGAAATAGCACAGAGGGAATTGCAATTGCTGAAATAGCACAGAGGGAATTCGACATTCCCTATTTATACACAAAACCGACACCCAAAGTCCCAATCAGCTCCAACTCTTCTCCATCTCATCTCCTCATTTTCTCCCTGATAACTCCCCAATCCTTTTCCTAAATTTTCTCTTCTAATCACTCTCCTTAGATTCCATCATCACGCCACTTCCAACCTTCTAGAAGGCCAAAATTAAACTCCTACAAAAAAATACTAAACTAGGATTCGAACTTAGGATTTCCTTGCTAGCCCATAACGCCACCTTTCTATATCCTCAGTGGCGTCACTTAGCCACTCCACCACAAGGCTCTTTGATGCCAATTTTCCCTATTTTTATTTAAAAGCCCAACTACTCACTGCCCTGGTTCCTTTAATAATAAATTAAAAATTCCTTTTCCTCAAAGTTCGAACCCAGCACTTCTCCAACACCCCTCGACACTCCATGTTTATTAAATCCTTAAAGTCAACATGTCATTTTTCATTTTCATGCTTAAAAAAAATTATGAGACCCAAAGCCCAAAGCCCAATTCATCTAGGCCCAAAATTCGGGGCGTTACAACAAATTTGTAAGCTCACCAAATGTGCGAGCTCTACAAAAATGTGAGCTCACCAAGACTGCGAGTTCCTTACCTTGCAAGTTGCCAACTTGCCAACTTGTTCTGAGACGATGATGATTTTTTATTAGACATTTTGATTGCTGATTAGATTGAAATCAACCAATAAGGAAGCAAGTTAACTGAACCTAGTTACAAGTCTAAGTCAAGTTGTAATTATTTTATACTATTTTTAGGTTATTTAATCTCTCTTGTTCTTGTAAACAGAGTAATCAATTTTTTAATGAAACAGTTGACCACAAGTTGATCTTTCTCTAAAAAAAATCCAACAATTGGTATCTAGAGCCACTTATCCTTAAAGGTCTGTTTTCATCAAAATGTCTTTAGCAAACTTTACACCACCCTCCCCCTGTTTTTACAAGAGAAAACTACCACATCTGGATAGTAAAAAATGAAAACCTATCTTCAAGCCTTTGATATTTGGGAAATTGTAAATGCTAAAATAGAACCACTAGTGTTGAGGTCAAATCCCACACTCGCTCAAATGAAACAGCATAGTGAGGAATGTGCCAAGAATGACAAGGCAATGTCTTGCCTAAAAAATAGTGTTTCAAACGTGATATTTACAAGAATCATGGTTTAAAATACTCCCAAACAAGCTTGGGATAAGCTTAAATAGGAGTTTCAGGGTTCACAAAAGTCAAGGCAGTAGCAAATGATAAATTTCAGATGAGATTTTGAAAACCTCGAGATGAAAGGAAGTTGAGATTGTGAAGGAATAGTCAGATCGAATCATGACAGTGGTGAACCAAATAAGACTGTTAATGACCGGTTTACAAATAGTCGAGTAGTTAAGAAGGTGATTACCACATTTCCTAACAGATACGAATCAAAGATATCCTCACTCGAAGACTTAAGGGATCTATCAACCATCTCACACAATCAAATATGTCTAGAGCTTGCATTCATGTATTTAAATAAGCATAAATCGAATGAAACAGTGACATAGACAATCTCAAATCACGGGCATTAAAGATGATAAAACTTTCACCCAAATAACTCCAACCTAGAAAAGATTTAGTTCATGGGTGGAAAAGTTAACATCAAAATAAAATAATTCAACAACATTCTCAAATAAGTTCAAATCACAGAAATCAGGAAAATAAAGGAAGAAATGCAGGAGTTCTCACCACACTCCAGCTTCTCTTTGATCTTTAGATTGTATGTGAATCTAGGATAGCTATCTCTCCCCCTTCTCCACATCTGTATTCTGCTCTCTTAAGCTACTACCCTTTCTTTCTCTAGAATTCTCCAATAAAGTGAAAAACCGTTGTCACCAATTTTTTTTCTCGCACAAATTCTCTTCTTCTCTATCCTTCTTTTATTTGGTAGATTCGTCCCTCTTAGCACACATTTGTTTCTCCTCTTTTTCAGGGTGGTTTTTCTGGCACACGTCCAACTGGCTGAGAGTGGCGTGGATAGAGTGCTGAGTCATCTTCCCTGAATTGCCATGGCAATTGTGTTGACAATTAATCTCACCATTTGCCATGACAATGTTTCACTTCCCGTATTTTTCTTCTCTATCCTCTACATCCTCTTCTTCTACTTGCACTTGTGTCCAACCACAACCAGAACTTTTCCTTCCCTAAGTAATTAAAGTAATAAATGATGATCACTATAGCGCAATCCAAGCATTGTTATGTAATGATCTAAAATTATCCTAAAAATGAAAATGTATTTACTTAATTACAAGCAATTAATTTCATTTAGAGGCTTAAAATATAACTCTTTTCAAGAGTTATCACACCCCCAAACCTAAATTATCTCTTGTCCTCAAGCAAATAATGTATGAATACGCATGAATGCAAGGAATTGCCAAAACAATCAGTCACCAATTATACTGCCAAATCATAATGAGCATACTATTTTCCTCTATTCTTAGCAATCTTCTGCTGAAACAAAGAAAAATTGATTATAGTTCTTGTAAACCTGTTAGCAAATGAAGTGCAGAAAATGTTTCCTACAGGTAAAAATTCCTAAATATTTCAGCAGTTAAAACTGTAGTAGATTTCTTCTGAATATTCCTAGGTTATCTCTCTCCTAAACTCAATTTTTTTATTCACATTTATTCAATTTTCAACACAAAAATTTTCTATGGAATTCATATTGTCACATGATTTTATACTTGACAACCTAATGGAGCATACACTAGAATGCCATGTATTATATCATGTCACAATTTGAATATAAATCACTCATGAAACAAAAGCTTTTAACTAAAAAGATGGATGGAGCAAACAACTACCTTCTTAGTAATTTAGCATAAAAATTTAGTGGAGTGTCCCTAACATATATACTTCTTTTTAGACAAACACTCATATCTGAACTCATTTTTCTAGTCAACAATATAATGGAGCAAACAAAATATTACTGATCTACTCAACAGATTTAAACATTGGAGTATTCATATTATTTTACCATGACATAAATTATACGTTGTTACTATACTGAATTTAAGTTAAGAAGTCCTAAGTTTATTCAAAGAATATTACTATAACCTAACTGTATTTATATTTCAATTATTCTACTTTTAAAAATTCATTTTCAACAATTGTCCTAAGCTAAACATGCCTAAACAACTATCACAATATTTTCTAAGTTTACAAAGAAGAGTTATTATCCTCATTGAACATCATTGATAACTATATACTCACATAATCAGGCAGTATGGCAAAAGGACTGTATGTGTAAAACCCCAAACCCGGCCTGGATGTTAGGCCCGAATCTGGTGTGTCACATTGAAGTGTTTTTTTGCGAAAACCTTGTTTTCATTGAAAACCCTTCTAGAGAAAAGTTAAGTAAAATCCATTTTGCTTTCAAAATGAGGTGTAGCCAAAAACCATTTCCTTGTTACTATGTAAAAATTTTCTTTGACAGCGGAAGCTCGTTCTTAAAACACCATTATTTTTAAGAAAAAAAAACTTAAAATATGCTTAAAAGAAATAAATCCAGGTTCCTGTTTCAAAATTTCAATGCATAGTGGAAGTAATGGAATAATATCTAGAGGGAAAACCTTATTACAATCCGAAATAAGATAACTTAAATAAATAACTTAAAATTTAGAATTTAGAAATTAAGAAAAACAAGTCTAATCGTCTTGTTAGTTGGCCAGCTCTGAGTCCCTCCATCCGTCGAACCGCCTACTGAGGATCACCTAAGAAAAATGTGTTTCCTGAAGAACTACCGGGCTTACCCCCAGTGCGGGAGATTGAGTTCGGCATTGAGTTGGTACCAGGGGCGACCCGATTTCGATAGCTCGTGCATCGAATGGCGCCTCTTGAATTAAAAGAATTGAAAGCGCAGTTGCAAGAGTTGACAGATAAGGGCTTTGCACGACCGAGTTTCTCTCCTTGGGGTGCACCAGTATTATTTGTGAAAAAGAAGGATGGGACTATGAGAATGTGTATCGATTATCGGCAACTAAATAAGGTGACTATAAAGAATAAGTACCCGTTACCTCGGATTGATGATTTATTTGATCAGTTGAAGGGGGCTTCAGTGTTTTCGAAAATAGATTTGAGATCGGGCTATTATCAGTTGCGAGTCAGAGATACAGATGTGCCAAAGACTGCTTTCCGAACGAGGTACGGACACTATGAGTTTTTGGTTATGCCTTTTGGACTCACTAATGCACCTGCTGTTTTTATGGATCTGATGAACCGGATCTTCCGACAGTTTTTGGATGGATTTGTAGTAGTGTTTATTGATGATATACTGATCTACTCCAAAAATGAAGTGGAACACGCTGAGCATTTGAGAGTAGTACTACAAACTTTGAGAAACCAACGGTTATATGCAAAATTCAGTAAGTGTAAGTTCTGGATGAAAGAAGTCAGCTTCTTGGGTCATGTGATTTCGATTGTCGGTATTCGGGTGGATCCAAATAAAATAGCAGCCATACTTGATTGGAAACCACCAAAGAATGTTTAGAGATCCGAAGTTTTCTGGGCCTTGCGGGATATTATAGACGATTTGTAAAAGGTTTTTCCGTAATAGCTACACCTTTGACGAGACTACTACAGAAAGATGTCAAATTTGAGTGGTCAGAAAGGTGTCAGAAAAGTTTCGAACAATTGAAAGCCCTTTTGACCGAGGCTCCAATATTGACTCAGCCTGAATCGGGTAAAGAATTTATCATTTTTAGTGATGCTTCTTTAAATGGGTTGGGTTGTGTTTTAATGCAAGAAGGCAAGGTGATAGCCTACGCCGAGACAATTGAAGCCGCATGAGAAAATTTATCCAACTCACGATCCTGGAGTTAGCGACCATTGTGTTTGCATTAAAAATTTGGCGTCACTACTTATTTGGCGAAAAATGTCATGTTTATTCGGATCACAAAAGTTTGAAATATTTGATGACTCAGAAAGACTTAAACTTGAGACAACGCAGATGGTTAGAATTGTTGAAAGACTATGAGTTAGTGATTGACTACCATCCGGGAAAGCTAATGTTGTAGCGGATGCGTTAAGTCGAAAATCATTATTTACACTTCGTGCATTGAACATACGGTGGCTATGTCGATGATGGTTCGATCGTAGGTGAGCTACAAGCAAGATCGATGTTTATTCAGCAGATTTGTGATGCATGAAAGTTGACGAAAGGTTGATTGCTATTCGAGTCGGTGTGGAAGTGGTACGTAATCAGTTTTGATTGATTGATGCAAATGATTGTTTGAATTATAAAGGCCGATTGTGTGTTCCAAAGAACTCAGATTTGATGAGATGATCTGTGTGAGGCCCATGGTGGTCGACTATCGATACACGGGTAGCACTAAAATGTATAACGATTTGAAGCAATTCTATTGGTGGCCTAGCATGAAACGAGATATATCCGAGTTTGTTTCTAAGTGCTTAATCTGTCAACAAGTAAAAGCTGAGCATCAAGTCACCGTCCGGATTACTTCAACCAATCATGATACCCGAATGGAAATGGGATAGAGTTACAATGGATTTTGTATCCGGTCTTCCTATGACAGAAGTAAGAAAAGATGCCGTATGGGTTATCGTTGATAGACTGACTAAATCAGCTCATTTTGTGCCGGTACGTACCGATTATTCACTTGATAAACTTGCCGAATTGTATGTGTCGCAGATTGTAAGGTTGCACGGTGTGCCGAGTTCCATCGTTTCTGATAGGGACCTAAGATTTACATCGCGGTTCTGGAGGAGATTGCAAGATGCTTTAGGTACTAAACTCCATTTTAGTACAGCCTTCCATTCGCAGACAGACGGTCAATCTGAGCGAACTATTTTGATACTTGAGGACATGTTGAGGTGTTGCGTTCTCGAATTTGAAGGTATGTGGGAACGATACCTACCTTTGGTTGAATTTGCCTATAATAATAGCTTTCAATCAAGTATAAAAATGGCGCCTTATGAAGCCTTATACGGGCGAAAATGTCGCACGCCGTTGTATTGGACTGAGCTCAGTGAAAATAAGATACACGGGGTTGATTGGATTAAAGAAACTGAACAGAAGGTGGTTGTAATTAGAAGTAATTTGAAAGCTGCTTCGGATCGTCAAAAGTCCTATGCCGATTTAAAACGCAAGGACATTTAATTTCAGGTCGGAGATCGGGTGTCCTTGAAAGTTTCTCCTTGGAAGAAAATACTCCGATTCGGTCAGAAAGGCAAGTTGAGTTCGAGATTTATCGGACCGTACGAAGTCATTGAACGTATTGGACCGGTTGCTTATAGATTAAGATTGCCCTCCGAGTTAGAAAGGATACACAATGTATTTCATGTTTCGATGCTTTATGAAATATAGATCGGATCCGTCCCATGTGATTTCACCATCGAGAGATTGAAATTAGATCTCGATTTGACATATGATGAGGAACCGATCCGCATCTTAGCCGGGAGATAAAAGAGTTGAGAAATAAAAGAATTCCATTAGTAAAAGTTTTATGGAATCGTCACGGGGTTGAAGAGGCTACGTGGGAGCCTGAAGAGTCAATGAGGCAACAATATCCGAACTTATTTAACGGTAAGATTTTTGGGACGAAAATCCTTAAGAGGAGAGTTGTAACAGACCAATTTTGACCCAAATCGGAGCGATGGTTTTGGGACCATGAATCCGAGCTTGAGAGATATATTTTTAATATTATATTTTGTGTTAGTTGCATGTGATTTAGTGAGTGTGAAAAATTTCGTAGAAAAATTTAATCGTTTAAGTGCTCAATTTGATAAAAAGGATTAACTCGAGAAAACGCGAAAGTTTCATGCTAAAGTGAAAGGTACTAATTTGAGTGTGGCTTTTTAAGTGGGTGTACCAAAAGGGCAATTAGCCCATTAACCTTATTAAGGGACGGCAATGGGCCTTTAAAAGTCCAAATTATATGTTAATTTAATTTAGTATATGGTTATATTAATGTATTGAATTAATGTTAATAATATATATGTTTGTTTTAACATAAAATAAAAAGGTTAAGTGGGAAGAAAGAGAACTTCACTTGTTCTTCTTCCTTGGCCGAATATAGGAGCTAGAAACTCCATTTTTAAAGCTTGAATTTCGGCACTTAGGGGGCTCAATTAAAGGTATGTGTTTGTTTAGTTTTTTGAAATTTTTGCATTTTTGGAATGTTTACTTTAAATCCTATACAACCCATGTTTAAATTTTTGAAAATATTATGTATATAAGATTCGGCCATTGACATGTTTGGGTAGTTTTGATGTTTGATGGTTTTAAATTGAATGTATGTTAAGGATTTACAAGTTTTGTATTGGAGTTTTTAGTGATTTTGAGTTTATAGGGCTAAATTGAAAAGAATAAAATTGTGAAGGGCTAAAATGACAAATAGATGAAATGCATGGACACCTATGGCCATGGGGGATATTCGGCCAAGCTATAAAGGTGGAAAATTTTGCTTATTTGGTGTTTTGTGAAAATTGGACCAAATTGTAAAAAATGGGAAATATTAGGGGTAAAATGGTAAATTGCCCATTAGGGTGTTTTGAGACTAAATTGAGATGAAATGAGATTAAATGAGCTAAATTCTAATGTGTTTTAGATCAAGAGCAGAGAAAGACAGAATTAGACCGGGGAAAGACGAAGGTTCTCGAATAGCCGATTCGCACGGACTATCGACAACCGAGGTAAGTTCTTTATTTAAAATGTGTCAATAAACTAATTACGAAATTAGTGAATGATGAATGGTAGAAACTTAGAGTATAAATACATGCTATAGCCGAATGTGAATATATAGTATTGAAGTGAATTTATTTTGATTAATGCAAGTGAATAGGTAAGCTTTTGAGCTAATTTGTGTTAAAGGTTATTTATAAACTCAATGAATGATAGAATCCGCGTAAATTGGGTGTAAAACTATAAATTGGCCGAATGTGATGATGATAAATTGAATTGATTTTGATACATTTTAACGTAATGTGAATAAATGCATATGGTTTAATTTGTAACAGTGAAATGTGAAAAGCATGTAAAAACCATTCTGATAATCGGGCTTTATGCCTAGCAGGCTTCGTGCCGGTGACATAATCGGGCTATATGCCTAGCAGGCTTCGTGCCGATGACATAATCGGGCTTTATGCCTAGCAGGCTTCGTGCCGGTGACATAATCGGGCTTTATGCCTAGCAGGCTTCGTGCCGGTGACATAATCGGGCTATATGCCTAGCAGGCCTCGTGCCGGTGACATAATCGGGCTTTATGCCTAGCAGGCCTCGTGCCGGTGTTATTTACCGGGCTTTTATGCCCAGCAGGCTTGATGCCGGTGTTGTATTTCACGAATTAGAAACCGAAATTTATGTTCAAGGCGAATTAAAGTGATTTATCGAGTTAACGGTTCAGGTGAGTATGTAAAGTAGGAATGAGCTTCTTACTAAATTGAGACAAGGTAAACTAGTGATTTATTATCAATGGTATGTGTTCTCGGCTTTATTGACGAATGATGTGGTTGTATAATTGATGACATGTTAAAATAATTGATATTTAAGTATATAATTATTTGCACATGTTATTATATGGTGACACTTTGGATTTAAAGAATGGTTTATGAGCAAATATCTTGATCACAATATGTGGACAAAGAGAAACCTTCCTACGAATTCATATTTAGCCACATCAATATGAAGTTGAAAGTTTGATAATAAATATGAGTACAAGCCTACAAGTTGAAGTGTAGAAATTTTAAATTGTTGATTTTTGAATGTTATATTTTCATGAAATTAGAACTTACTAAGCTAGCAAGCTTATCGTGAAAAATGTTTCCTTTGTTTTATAGATTAGGTACAAGCTACAAGCTCGTCGGGATCGTTCGGAAAGTCGCTCACACTATCAATCTACATTTTGGGTACTCTTTTATTTTGGTTTTAAATGAAGGCATGTATAGGAAGGACTTGGTCCTTGTCTTGATGAAATTCTAAGGTTTTTGTATGTAATGGCCATGCGAATATGGCTAAATTTCTAGTTAAGTACGTTGTTGGTTCTTGATGGCAAGGTTTATGCTTTCTTAATCAAAGTTTAATCATTTTGTTAAGGAAATGTTTATATACGGAATGAATCCTTGAATTAGGAATGTAGGTAGGTTTGGTTAGAAGCTAGTCTTTCATAAATTGCGACAAAACAGCTTGTAGTAACAGCAGTGATGTGAGTTAGAAAAATCACCAAAAATAGGGTATATTGAATTAAAAGGTGAATGAGACATGGAATTAAACCTTATTGTGTCTAATTTTAAAATGAAAGAAACAGAGTAGGCAAAAGATTTATACATTATGAGATAATTCAGTTTTAGTGAGACCTGCTCTGAATGAATTCGTGAGTCACTGTTCTGTTTTGGAAAAATTTTCATAAATTGTACAAAAATAATTAGGAAGCATGGTTTATATGTGTAAAACCCTTATTGAGTCTATTTTTCATTGGTATAAACTATAACAGTATATGAAATTTGTGCAACAAGATAACTGTATTTATGTAGAGACAGGTCAGAATTTTCAGACACTGTAATAAGGGTAACTTTGATGAATAAACTGTACTAATTGGCCACATGAAAAATTCTGTAAAAATTATGGTGAAATGTTATACGAGTCTAGTTTCAAGGAAAATTTACGGATCTAAATTTCGAGTTTTGTAACTCGAGTTATGGTTGATTTAGTCAGCGTGACACAGTTGGACAGCTTTAAAAATTTTACTCCCGAGTTAATGGTCAAGTCTAGTAATGCCACGTGCCGATTCCGGCAAGGGTTTCGGGTAAGGGTGTTACATTTGATTATATCGAGCTTACGGTTTAGTCGATTCTAGGACTACCGTAGAGCGGCGTGTGATATAGCTATACATGCCTTTATTATATGTTGATAGTGTGGTGACTTACGAAGCGGCTGAATTTTGTTTTATATAGTAAATGGACACCGATCACGAAAGAGCCGTGAGCGATGATGGAGAGAGCGTAGCGCCTGACCGTGCCCACGGATCAGCGCCGATAGACTCTCGACCTGTTTCGGGTAGCCACGAAGGAGAGACTAAACAAGCGTTTTATCAGATGATGAATGAATGGTTCGCCCAATTCATTCAAAATAACCAGGCTATACCCCAACCTCCACCCTCGAATAATCCATCCCCGATTCCCCCAGCTCCCCCGATGATAGATCCAATGAGATCTAGTAGGCCCCCAATTGACAAAATCCGAAAATTTGGGGCCGAAGATTTCAAAGCTAATGACGATGATGACGCTGAGAGAGCCGAAATGTGGCTCGATAACACTATTCGGGTACTTGATGAACTGTCTTGTACTCCGGATGAATGTTTGAAATGTGCTATATCCTTACTGAGGGACACTGCATATCACTGGTGGAACACACTAGTATCAGTTGTTCCGAAAGAAAAAGTGACATGGGATTTCTTTCAGAATGAATTCCTCAAGAAATATATTAGCCAAAGATTCATTGATCAAAAACGAAAGGAATTCCTTGAGCTGAAACAAGGACGAATGACTGTGACGGAATATGAACGAAAATTTGTCAGACTCAGCAGATATGCTAGAGAGTGTGTTTCTTCTGAAGCTATTATGTGTAAAAGATTTGAAGATGGCCTGAATGAAGATATAAAGATGTTTGTTGGCATTCTTGAAATTCAAGAGTTTGTGACTTTAGTTGAAAGAGCTTGCAAAGCTGAAGAGCTCGGGAAAGAGAAAAGAAAGGCTGAAACTGAAGCTAGAGACATTCGTAAAAGATCTTGGGTAAAGTCTTTCATTCCACGACCAAGAAGCCTAGAGAGACGACTACAAATGGATGTAAAGCTAATACAGATCCACCTAGACGAGATCGACCTCCTATGAGCTCTCGAGCTACCTCGATAGCTTGATGTTGGTAATGTTCCACAAAATAGAGTTGAGTGTAAGCACTGTGGGAAATGGCACTCAGGGAGTTGTAGATTTCATGATCAGTCTTGCTATAAATGTGGATCATCAGATCATTTTATTAGAGAATGCCCGAAGTTAGCTGAGCAGAATACAGTCCAGAGCACTAAGCCGAGCAACGTGTCAATGCGGGGTAAACCACCCAGACATTCAGGCAATGTAGGTGGTAGTCAGAGAGGAACGAAGAATACTACAGATCGATCTGAGGCTAGAGCTCCGGCTAGAGCATATGCTGCACGAGCTAGAGAGGATGTTTCCTCCCCCGACGTCATTACCGGTACTTTCACTCTTTATGATACTACTGTGATTGCATTAATTGATCCTGGTTCGACTCATTCATATGTGTGTGAAACTTTGAAATTCGAGAAGACTCTTCTAGTTGAGTCTACCGAGTTTGTGATTCGAGTGTCCAACCCTTTGGGTAGATGTGTGCTTGTTAATAAAGTGTGTAGAGATTGCCCGTTGATGATTGGGGATTATTGCTTCCTGACTAATTTAATGTTGTTGCCCTTTGACGAATTTGATATAATCTTGGGTATGGGTAGTTAACTTCACATGAGGCAAGTAGTGGATTGTAAAAGAAAGCTTATCGATTTGAGATGTCGAAGCGGTGAGACCGTCGAATTAAATCTGCGACATAAATGGGTTGCCTACTGCAATATCTTCAATGTTAGCCCAAAAGTATGTGAGAAAAGGGTGTGAAGCTTATTTGGCCTATGTATTGGATAATAAAATGTCCAGAAACAAATTGAATCAGATCGGTTGTATGTGAATACCGATGTGTTTCTGAAGAACTAGGGGCTTACCCATGCGGGAGATTGAGTTCGGCATTGAGTTGGTACTAGGGGCGACCCGATTTCGATAGCTCGTGCATCAGAATGGCGCCTCATCGAATTAAAAAGAATTGAAAGCGCGATTGCAAGAGTTGTGATAAGGGCTTTGCACGACCGAAGTTTCTCTCCTTGGGTGCACCGGTATTATTTGTGAAAAAGAAGGATGGGACTATGAGAATGTGTATCGATTATCGGCAACTAAATATGGTGACTATAAAGAATAAGTACCGTTACCTCGGATTGATGATTTATTTGATCGGTTGAAGGGGCTTCGTGTGTTTTGAAAATAGATTTGAGATCGGGCTATTATCGATTGAGTCGAGAGATACAGATGTGCCAAAGATCGCTTTCCGAGCGAGGTACGGACACTATGAGTTTTTGGTTATGCCTTTTGGACTCACTAATGCACCTGCTGTTTTTATGGATCTGATGAACCGGATCTTCCGACAGTTTTGGATCGATTTGTAGTAGTGTTTATTGATGATATACCGATCTACTCCAAAAATGAAGTGGAACACATTTGAGCATTTGAGAGTAGTACTACAAACTTTGAGAAACCAACGGTTATATGCAAAATTCAAGATGCGTGTGAGTTCGGATGAAAGAAGTCGACTTCTTGGGTCATGTGGTTTCGGTGTCGGGTATTCGGGTGGATCCAAATAAAATAGCAGACCATACTTGATTGGAAACCACCAAAGAATGTTTTAGAGATCCAAGTTTTCTCGGGCCTTGTGGGATATTATAGGCGATTTGTAAAAGGTTTTTCCATAATAGCTACACCTTTGACGAGACTACTACAGAAAGATGTCAAATTTGAGTGGTCAGAAAGGTGTCAGAAAAGTTTCGAACAATTGAAAGCCCTTTTGACCGAGGCTCCAATATTGACTCAGCCTGAATCGGGTAAAGAACTTATCATTTTTAGTGATGCTTCTTTAAATGGGTTGGGTTGTGTTTTAATGCAAGAAGGCAAGGTGATAGCCTACGCTTCGAGACAATTGAAGCCGCATGAGAAAATTTATCCAACTCACGATCTGGAGTTAGCAGCCATTGTGTTTGCATTAAAAATTTGGCGTCACTACTTATTTGGCGAAAAATGTCATGTTTATTCAGATCACAAAAGTTTGAAATATTTGATGACTCAGAAAGACTTAAACTTGAGACAACGCGGATGGTTAGAATTGTTGAAAGACTATGAGTTAGTGATTGACTACCATCCGGGGAAAGCTAATGTTGTAGCGGATGCGTTAAGTCGAAAATCATTATTTACACTTCGTGCATTGAACGCACGGGTGGCTATGTGTCGATGATGGTTCGATCGTAGGTGAGCTACAAGCAAGACCGATGTTTATTCGGTAGATTTGTGATGCACGAAAGTTGACGAAAGGTTGATTGCTATTCGAGTCGGTGTGGAAGTGGTACGTAATCGATTTTCAGATTGATGCAAATGATTGTTTGAATTATAAAGGCGATTGTGTGTTCCAAAGAACTCGATTTGATCTGATGATGATCTGTGTGAGGCCCATGGTGGTCGACTATCGATACACCGGGTAGCACTAAAATGTATAACGATTTGAAGCAATTCTATTGGTGGCACTGGCATGAAACGAGATATATCCGAAGTTTGTTTCTAAGTGCTTAATCATCAACAAGTAAAAGTCGAGCATCAAGTACCGTCCGGATTACTTCAACCAATCATGATACCCGAATGGAAATGGGATAGAGTTACAATGGATTTTGTATCCGGTCTTCCTATGACACCGAGTAAGAAAGATGCCGTATGGGTTATCGTTGATAGACCGACTAAATCAGCTCATTTTGTGCCGATGACGCACCGATTATTCACTTGATAAACTTGCCGAATTGTATGTGTCGCAGATTGTAAGGTTTGCGGTGTGCCGAGTTCCATCGTTTTCGATAGGGACCCAAGATTTACATCGCGGTTTCGGAGGAGATTGCAAGATGCTTTAGGTACTAAACTCCATTTTAGTCTGACCTTCCATCCGCATGACAGACGGTCAATCCGAAAGCGAACTATTTTGATACTTGAGGACATGTTGAGGTGTTGCGTGCGTTCGAATTTGAAGGTACGTGGGAGCGATACCTACCTTTGGTTGAATTTGCCTATAATAATAGCTTTCAATCAAGTATAAAAATGGCGCCTTATGAAGCCTTATACGGCGTGAAAATGTCGCACGCCGTTGTATTGGGTGAGCTCGGTGAAAATAAGATACACGGGGTTGATTGGATTAAAGAAACTGAATGAGAAGGTGGTTGTAATTAGAAGTAATTTGAAAGCTGCTTCGGATCGTCAAAAGTCGTATGCCGATTTAAAACGCAAGGACATTGAATTTCAGGTCGGAGATCGGGTGTTCTTGAAAGTTTCTCCTTGGAAGAAAATACTCCGAGTCGGTCAGAAAGGCAAGTTGAGTCCGAGATTTATCGGACCGTACGAAGTCATTGAACGTATTGGACCGGTTGCTTATAGATTAAGATTGCCCTCCGAGTTAGAAAGGATACACAATGTATTTCATGTTTCGATGCTTTCGAAATATAGATCGGATCCGTCCCATGTGATTTCACCATCAGAGATTGAAATTAGATCTGATTTGACATATGATGAGGAACCGATCCGCATCTTAGCCCGGGAGATAAAAGAGTTGAGAAATAAAAGAATTCCATTAGTAAAAGTTTTATGGAATCGTCACGGGGTTGAAGAGGCTACGTGGGGGAGACTGAAGAGTCAATGAGGCAACAATATCCGAACTTATTTAACGGTAAGATTTTGGGGGACGAAAATCCTAAGAGAGAGAGAGTTGTAACAGACCAATTTTGACCCAAATCGTAAGCAGTGGTTTGGGACCATGAATCCGAGCTTGAGAGATATATTTTTAATATTATATTTTGTGTTAGTTGCATGTGATTTAGTGAGTGTGAAAATTTCGTAGAAAAATTTAATCGTTTAAGTGCTCAATTTGATAAAAAGGATTAAATCGAGAAAACACGAAAGTTTCATGCTAAAGTGAAAGGTACTAATTTGAGTGTGGCTTTTTAAGTGGGTGTACCAAAAGGGCAATTAGCCCATTAACCTTATTAAGGGACGGCAATGGGCCTTTAAAAGTCCAAATTATATGTTAATTTAATTTAGTATATGGTTATATTAATGTATTGAATTAATGTTAATAATATATATGTTTGTTTTAACATAAAATAAAAAGGTTAAGTGGGAAGAAAGAGAACTTCACTTGTTCTTCTTCCTTGGCCGAATATAGGAGCTAGAAACTCCATTTTTAAAGCTTGAATTTCGGCACTTAGGGGGCTCAATTAAAGGTATGTGTTTGTTTAGTTTTTTGAAATTTTTTGCATTTTTGGAATGTTTACTTTAAATCCTATACAACCCATGTTTAAATTTTTGAAAATATTATGTATATAAGATTCGGCCATTGACATGTTTGGGTAGTTTTGATGTTTGATGGTTTTAAATTGAATGTATGTTAAGGATTTACAAGTTTTGTATTGGAGTTTTTAGTGATTTTGAGTTTATAGGGCTAAATTGAAAAGAATAAAATTGTGAAGGGCTAAAATGACAAATAGATGAAATGCATGGACACCTATGGCCATGGGGGATATTCGGCCAAGCTATAAAGGTGGAAAATTTTGCTTACTTGGTGTTTTGTGAAAATTGGACCAAATTGTAAAAAATGGGAAATATTAGGGGTAAAATGGTAAATTGCCCATTAGGGTGTTTTGAGACTAAATTGAGATGAAATGAGATTAAATGAGCTAAATTCTAATGTGTTTTAGATCAAGAGAGAGAGAAATGCAGAATTAGACCAGGGGAAAGACGAAGGTTCTCGAATATAGCCGATTCGCACGGACTATCGACAACCGAGTTAAGTTCTTTAGTTAAAATGTGTCAATAAACTAATTACGAAATTAGTGAATGATGAATGGTAGAAACTTAGAGTATAAATACATGCTATAGCCGAATGTGAATATATAGTATTGAAGTGAATTTATTTTGATTAATGCAAGTGAATAGGTAAGCTTTTGAGCTAATTTGTGTTAAAGGTTATTTATAAACTCAATGAATGATAGAATCGCGTAAATTGGGTGTAAAACTATAAATTGGCCGAATGTGATGATGATAAATTGAATTGATTTTGATACATTTTAACGTAATGTGAATAAATGCATATGGTTTAATTTGTAACAGTGAAATGTGAAAAGCATGTAAAAACCATTACGATAATCGGGCTTTTATGCCTGCAGCTTTCGTGCGGTGACATAATCGGGCTATATGCTCAGCGTGCTTCGTGTCGATGACATAATTGGGCTTTATGCCTAGCAGGCTTCGTGCCGGTGACATAATCGGGCTTTATGCCTAGCAGGCTTTGTGCCGGTGACATAATCGGGCTATATGCCTAGCAGGCCTCGTGCCGGTGACATAATCGGGCTTTATGCCTAGCAGGCCTCGTGCCGGTGTTATTTACTGGGCTTTTATGCCCAGTGAGCTTGATGCCGGTGTTGTATTTCACTTAATTAGAAACCGAAATTTATGTTCAAGGCGAATTAAAGTGATTTATCGAGTTAACGGTTCAGGTGAGTATGTAAAGTAGGAATGAGCTTCTTACTAAATTGAGACAAGGTAAACTAGTGATTTATTATCAATGGTATGTGTTCTCGGCTTTATTGACGAATGATGTGGTTGTATAATTGATGACATGTTAAAATAATTGATATTTAAGTATATAATTATTTGCACCTGTTATTATATGGTGACACTTTGGATTTAAAGAATGGTTTATGAGCAAATATCTTGATCACAATATGTGGACAAAGAGAAACCTTCCTACGAATTCATATTTAGCCACATCAATATGAAGTTGAAAGTTTGATAATAAATATGAGTACAAGCCTACAAGTTGAAGTGTAGAAATTTTAAATTGTTGATTTTTGAATGTTATATTTTCATGAAATTAGAACTTACTAAGCTAGCAAGCTTATCGTGAAAAATGTTTCCTTTGTTTTATAGATTAGGTACAAGCTACAAGCTCGTCGGGATCGTTTCGGAGAAAGTCGCTCACACTATCAATCTACATTTTGGGTACTCTTTTATTTTGGTTTTAAATGAAGGCATGTATAGGAAGGACTTGGTCCTTGTCTTGATGAAATTTAAGGTTTTTGTATGTAATGGCCATGCGAATATGGCTAAATTTCTAGTTAAGTCACGTTGTTGTGTTTTTGATGTGTATGTTGGTTCTTGATGGCAAGGTTTATGCTTTCTTAATCAAAGTTTAATCATTTTGTTAAGGAAATGTTTATATCTGGAATGAATCCTTGAATTAGGAATGTAGGTAGGTTTGGTTAGAAGCTAGTCTTTCATAAATTGCGACAAAACAGCTTGTAGTAACAGCAGTGATGTGAGTTAGAAAAATCACCAAAAATACGGTATATTGAATTAAAAGGTGAATGAGACATGGAATTAAACCTTATTGTGTCTATTTTTACATGAAAGAAACAGAGTAGGCAAAAGATTTATACATTATGAGATAATTCAGTTTTAGTGAGACCTGCTCTGAATGAATTCGTGAGTCACTGTTCTGTTTTGGAAAAATTGTCATAAATTGTACAAAAATAATTAGGAAGTATGGTTTATATGTGTAAAACCCTTATTGAGTCTATTTTTCATTGGTATAAACTATAACAGTATATGAAATTTGTGCAACGAGATAACTGTATTTATGTAGAGACAGGTCAGAATTTTCAGACACTGTAATAAGGGTAACTTTGATGAATAAACTGTACTAATTGGCCACATGAAAAATTCTGGAAAAATTATGGTGAAATGTTATACGAGTCTAGTTTCAAGAAAAATTTACGGATCTAAATTTCGAGTTTTGTAACTCGAGTTATGGTTGATTTAGTCAGCGTGACGCAGTTGGACAGCTTTAAAAATTTTTACTCCCCGAGTTAATGGTCAAGTCTAGTAATGCCACGTACCCGATTCCGGCAAGGGTTTCGGGTAAGGGGTGTTACAGCCACACTTAAACCTTCTGACTTGTTCACAGTCGCATTAAATAGATTATTAAAGTTTTATTTAAGATTAAACAATTTACCAAATACTAAGCCCAAGACCCCTTACAAAGCCCAAACAAATTCACATACGTTCATATGGCCCACCAGGCCCGATCTCATTTGTACGGCCCATCTGGCCCAAATCACATTCATATGGCTTATCTGGCCCAAATCAATTCCAAGCCATGTAACTAGCATGACTAGTTCATCACTTATTACAAAATCAACAAATTCGCCTATTTTAAGCCTACGGCCCATCGAGCCCATTTTGCCCATTCTGGCCCGTTTGGCCAAAACACGACCCAAATCCATGAGATCACTCATGGGGCCTCTGACAACATATCGATTTTTCCTTACGAGTGTCCGCGAACTAGCAAGATGATCATTTGTTTTATGTGATGTCAAAGTCTTAAAATTTATATAAAGAAAGATCGAACCTGGAAACTAACTATGACAGATTTGAGGCAAGCACACCTATCGAACAGTAGTATAGTTAAGGCATGACCGGATTGTCAAACCCAAATGAACTAAAAGTACTAATACTAACTTTCTTTTTATTATCTAGCCTAAAATAAAGGGAATTTGTTGTTTAATCTAAATTAACTAACTACTAAGCTAAAGACTCTAAGACAAAGAAGAATGAAATTAGGGAAAATATTTGTGAGATAAAACCAATTGACTAAGATAATACCCGAGGAAGAATCCACCTAGACTTCACTTGTTATCTAACTCTGAACCAGACGATTTATTCACTTGACTTGATCCGTTTGATTCCCTAACGTATATTAATTCCTCTCTCGAGGCGACTAACGTCTAACCTTAGGTTGATTAATTGAAATCTCTTTCTAATTAAAACCCCCTAGAATTGCATTAACTCGATCTATGGACTCCCATATTAGGTTTGACCCTAATCGGACAGATTTTCGTCACCCTATCTCTAGGCGCGCAAGCAACTCCGCTTAATTATGCTAGATCTACTCTTAGGGAAGGACTTTTGCTCCTCTAACTAAGCACATCATACTTGAATTAATATCCCAGAAATATCAACACAAGAACTAAGAACACATAATTAAGAACAAGTCAAATATTTATCATATAGTTCAGCAAACGATAACAAGATTCATTTTATGTTTCACCCCCCTCAGGTATCTGAGGGTTTAGTTCATAACAATAAAAAAAAAACATCTCAGAAGAAAAGATAAAATAAAACATAAGAAATCTCTAAAGCCCCCTGAAAGAATTGAAGGAGAGATCCTCTGTCTTGAGTATGATTTCGGCTTCTTGAGATGAATCAACTGGCTATTTTCGCGTAAATCTCCACAAATCTGCCCTCTTTGGCCTAGCTGGATGCCCCGACAGAGGGCTTCTATCAAACTCCTCTTTAAGTTGCCCCCTTAAGTGTTTATATAGGCTTTGAAATGCCTTACTTGGCCCCTAAGTATTCTAATCCGAGTAGAATTCCTATTAGGTTATTTAAATAGGCTTTGGAATGTGTTTCTTTACCTCTAAGTATCCTATTCTAAGTGTAATTCCTCTTATTCACGTTAGGGACACGACCATGGCACACGTCCGTGTAAATCGTGGCCAGGTCGTGTTCAAGACTGTTGAGTGAGGCACGGCCGTGTGGCTTGGGCCCAGGCTGTGTTGATTTCGTAATATGGTCCATTTACTCTGTTTTGGGCCCGTTTCTCATTCTTTTCATCCTCCGGTGCTTTTCTGAGTATAAAACATGAAAACAAAGATTAAGAGCACCAATGTACACAATTCAAGACTTAAATCATCCAAAATCATGCTAAATGTGGGCTTAAAATATGTTACTATTGCGGTTTATCAAATACCCCCACACTTAAGCTTTTGCTTGTCCTCAAGTAAAATTCTCAACTCACAATTAAAACGAACTTCCTTGGTTTATAATATTCATCAATAGTGTTTCATTATAATTCAAAGATAATTCATACATGGATAATTCAACTCAAGAGTCCTAAAGATTCAAACAATCAAAGTCATACATTTATAGCACGAAAACATAGGCGTTTCCCTTTACCTGAATAGTTACCTCTGATTCGGAATTTACAAGAGTTGATATCCTCACAAGAGATTCACTCAAATCACTCAAAGTGTTTAAGGTTCAAAATTAAGCACTCAAGAGTCGAACATGAAAAGTTAATCCTATAAGCTTGCATGAAAATCAAATCTCGACCATTACAATATGAGATGATACACAAATCAAAAGGTCTTTAAAAAGGGTTGTAACGGGGCTTAGGTTAAAGGTGTGGATAAAGGCTGAATTAGAAGGTTAGAATCGAGATTGAATTGACAATTTACCTAACTAAAAAAAATGAACTAATCCTAAATAATTATATCAATTGAAAACTAATAATATGAGCTTCTTCTTCAAGATTTGAAATTTAAGCATGTAAGCTCACTTAGTAGAACTAATAATGAATATACTTCATTTTTTTAAGAAAAAGTCAAATATTTAATAAAGAATGAACTTACTACTGAAATAAAGATCATAGTTAGGCAGCTAATCAAATCAAATCTCGACAAAAAGGTAGTCAAAAGGAATGGTGATAACAAATACAAAGGGTTTCGGGTTAATATTAGTAGGTGAGTTAATAAAAAGGGTTGTTAGAATCAAAAGGGGTTCACTAGGGGTTAATTATGAAGGTAGGATTTTTAGTGGAGTGAGTGGGTTAAATCCTAAGTGCCTTCATCATCTCTGATATCAAATCAAAGGTGTGGTCTCCACATGTATAATCGATACAAGTTCTAGAATAAAAAATCAATGTTGACACACTCATAATCAAAAAGTGAGCACGAAAAAGAATATATGCTCTACAAGGCTCAAAATCTCACAAAAATTATGGGTATTTAATATCAACCTCGTAAATTTCAAACTTGAAGGTAACATTCAGGTTTAGGTAGACAACCTAGAAAAAAATTTTATTTCTGAAAAATAGACTTATCATGCTTGATTCTCTAGTATCCTTCAAATTTAATCATCAATGCACAATTAACTATGACTTAATTCAAAACACATCAATAAAAATCATAAATTAGGGGAAATTTTCATTCTAATCATAATATGAGAAACTTACTTTAGAATAAGGCATAATTCAGGGATTTTCAAATAATACTATAATTAACCCCCCCACACTTAAGATGCACATTGCCCTCAATGTACAAAGGTAGATAATGATCATATAGTAAGAAAATCAAAAGAGGGGGAGAGAAGGGAAACTTCTTGAATTTTGGATGGAGTTAATGAAGAGAAACGTAAGGGGTGCCTCGAGCCGTTTGAACTTGAATCCTCAAAGTAGCCGATCCTATTTTATTGTATCCTAAGCTAAATCTAAATGTCATGGAGAAAAAGAAGAAAATAATAAAAATAAAAATAAAAATAAAAGTGAATAATGGAAAATGAAAGCAAAAAGATAACGTCAAAAGAAAAAGGAAGAAGGGGGTTAAATAGAGATGCATCCCACGCCCGTGTTCCTTTCTGTGGTGCCCACACGATCGCGGCCAAGCCGTATGCAAGGCCGCGTGGGTATGGAAACCTACGCCTAAATACAAAAAGAAATAAAACGAAACTAATTAGTAGAGTTAGTGCTCGGGTTGCCTCTCGAGAAGCGCTCGTTTAAAGTCTTGAGCTAGTCTTACCTGTTATTCGCACAATCATGGTGGTTTGTGGAGGTGGAAATCCTTTCTCATGTGAACAATTCGGTTATTGATATAAAGTTTAAGTCGAGAAGTGTTTACTTAAAGGTGCTAATTTTAGGACTAGTTACCTCGACTGTTCCGTCTGGGAAGATTTTGAGTACCTGATCTCCTATTTTAAGCTGGGTTGTCCCATCATTAAGTTCGTCGTGGAGTTGCTTCATTTTTGCTTCGTGTGTTTTTAGTTTCTCTTTGAAGTGTGTCTTCCACTCGTCTAGTTCATCGATCCAAAGCCTTCGTTCCTCATGAATTTCTTCTTTATCGACACGAGGTCTAGGAGCTGGCATCTTCGAAAAAGCTTCAAGAAACGGCAAGTTAATAAGAAACTTCTTTGGAGGTTTAAGAAATTTATCGAATTGTTCCTCTGTGTGGTCTTTCTTTATCGCATTGGAGTATGGCACACGAGCTTTGTACTCTATAATTACCGGGTTTGGTAAATCCTGGCTTATCTCAACCTTACCTTCACTTACCACAAGCTCTTGCCTCGGGTCAGATTCCACTAACCTTTCACTGTCATGAGCTGTTATGGCTTGAATTTGCTTTTTTGGGTTAGTTTCAGTGTTGCTTGGCAAGCTTTCTTGTGGTTGTTCTCAAATCAACTTAGCAAGCTGACCTAATTGATTCTTGATCCTTTGAATCGATGCTTCTTGATTTTTGACTGTTGTTTCGGTGTTTTGGAAACGATTTTCTATCACCGCTATAAATTTTGTCAGTATCTCCTCAAGGTTCGACTCCTATTCCTGCTGGTGAGGTGGTTGTTGAAAATTTGGAGGAAGTTGTGGTCTTTGACTACCTTGATCATCCCACGAGAAATTAGGATGGTACCTCCAACCTGCATTATAAGTGTTACTATAAAATTATTTTGTGGTCTAGAGTAGTTACCCATATAGTTGACTTGTTCGCTTTCCCTGCCATGTCCGTAGGGTGGGTACTCAGGATTCGCCACACCTCCACTTGTTTCCCGCTGATAACTAGATGTACCTGCAAAGAACCACATAAACTATAAATTTTCTTACTTAAAAGCTCTACCTGGTTTGATAGCATGGTTACTGGGTCAAGGTTGTAATATCGGCTGCTTTTGTTGGCTTTGTCCTCATAACTTTTCATTGATAGTTATTCAGTGCCATCTCATCTATCTGCCAAAATAAAATAAAAGAAAAATTAGTAAAGTGAAAAATAAAAATAATAATGGCTGAAGTAATAAAAATTGAGCTTTCTTAATATTTCAGTTCCCCGGCAACGGCGCTAAAAACTTGATCGTTGTTTTATGCGATGTTAAAGTCTTAAAATTTATATAAACAATGATCGAACTTGGAAACTAACTGTGACAACGATTTGAGGCAAGCGCACCTATCGAACATAGTTAAGGCAAGACCGAATTGTCGAACCCAAAGGAACTAAAAGTACTAATACTAACTTTCTTTTTATTATCTAGCCTAAAATAAAGGGAATTAGTTGTTTAATCTAAATTAACTAACTACTAAGCTAAAGACTTTAAGACAAAGAAGAATGAAATTGGGGAAAATACTTGTGAGATAAAACCAATTGACTAAGACATTACCCGAGGAAGAATCCACCTAGACTTCACTTGTGATCTAACTCTGAACCAGACGATTTATTCACTTGAATTGATCCGTAGGATTCCCTAACGTATATTAATCCCTCTCTCGAGGCGACTAATGTCTAACCTTAGGTTGATTAATTGAAATCTCTTTCTAATTAAAACCCCTAAAATTGCATTAACTTAATCTATGGACTCCCATATTAGGTTTGACCCTAATCGAGCAGATTTTCGTCACCCTATCTCTAGGCGCACTTGCAACTCCACTTAATTATGCTAGATCTACTCTTAGGTAAGGACTTTTGCTCCTTTACCTAATCACATCATACTTGAATTAATATCCCGGAAATATCAACACAAGAATTAAGAACACATAATTAAGAACAAGTCAAATATTTATGATATAGTTCAGCAAATGATAACAAGATTCATTTTAGGTTTCATCCCCCTCAGGTATCTGAGGGTTTAGTTCATAACAATAAAAGGAAACATCTCAGAAGAAAAGATCAAACAAAACATAAGAAATCTCTAAAACCCCCTGATGGAATTGAAGGAGAGATCCTCCGTCTTGAGTATGATTCTGGCTTCTTGAGATGAATCAATTGGCTATTTTCGTGTAAATCCCCACAAATCTGACCTCTTTGGCCTGGTTGGACGACCCGACAAAGGGCTTCTGTCGAACTCCTCTTGAAGTTTCCCCCTAAGGTGATTATATAGACTTTGAGATGCCTTACTTGGCCCCTAAGCATTCTAATTCGAGTAAAAATCTATTAGGGTGTTTAAATAGGCTTTGAAATGTGTTTCTTTACCTCCAAGTATCCTATTCCGAGTTTAATTCCTCTTATTCATGTCAGGGACACGCCCATGGCACACGCCCATGTGAATCATGGCCAGGCTGTGTTCAAGACTGTTGAGTGAGGCACGACCGTGTGGCTTGGGCCCAAGACGTGTTGATTTTGTGATATGGCCCATTAACTCTGTTTTGGGCCCGTTTCTCATTCTTTTCATCCTCTGGTGCTTTTCTGAGTATAAAACATGAAAACAAAGGATTAAGAGCATCAGTGTACACAATTCAAGACTTAAATCATCCAAAAGCATGCTAAATCTGGGCTTAAAATATGTTACTATTGCGGTTTATCACAAGACTATCGTAGCCAAAACCTTCGGCTTTTCGGCATTTCAGCTTTTGCCGATCTAATATGTGTGTAGTGTATGTAGACACCTGATAACAAAATGCGCTGTAATCTCCTTAGCCACAATCCTAAAAACGATGTCACTCAAATTAATCACATATACTTATCAAATGCTTTACCAAAAAACCGAAGTCTCACCTTAACCTTACTTGAAACACCAAGCCTTAATAGCTCTTCTTTGATCACTAATCACACGTATCTCCTAAATCTGCATCATTCGTAATCATTAAAAACAGAATAATAGGTGACTTGTATCCAACTCAAGTCCCACTTTCCCTATCAATGACCATTCGGCCAACACCTAAACCAAAATAAAGAATACTTACCCAAGAAGCAATAGGCCCAATAGGTATTCGGCTTTTCAGATAAGTATAGTGAAAGGGGTTATTCGGCATAAATAAGAAGAAGAAGAGAAGAAGGAATCGGCTAAAACCATAGGTGAATCAGAAGAGAATTTGAGAAGAAAAAGTATGGAAGATCGGCAAGCAAAGAAGGAATTCGGCTTCTGATTACTTAAAGAGAAAAAGTGTTTTGGCAACTCAAAAATGAGGAATTCGGCTAAAGGAAAAAAAAAATTGGCATTACCCTAGAACCCCAAAATCGACACCTATTTATAGCCTATAGCCAAATTTTCTATCCCCAAATTCCCAATTCAGCTCAACCTCTTCCACATATCACATCTCCTAATTTTTCTCCACGATAATCTCCTCAATCTTTTTCCTAAATTTTCTCTTCTGATCACTCTCCTTAGAGTCCATCATCACACCACTTCCAACCTTCTAGAAGGCCAAAATTAAACTTCTAAAAATACTAAGCTAGGATTTGAACCTAGGATCTCCTTGCTAGCCCACAATTCCATCTTCCTATACCTTAAGTGGCATCACTTAGCCACTCCACCACAAGGCTCTTTGATGCCATTTTTCCCTATTTTTATTCAAAAGCCCATCTACTCACCGCCTTGGTTCCTTTAATAATTAATTAAAAATTTCTTCTCCTCAAAGTTTGAACCCAGAACTTCTCCAACACCCCTAGACACTCCAAGTTTATTAAACCCTTAAAGCCAACATGTCATTTGTCATTTTCTTGCTTAAAAAAATTTATGAGACCCAAAGCCCAATTCATCTAGGCCCAAAATTTGGGGCGTTACAGTATGAACAATTAACAACGTAGTCTATATACACAACAACCACCAAACTTAAGGGATGCATTCTCCTCAATGCATGAACATGAAATAATTAAATGAATAAAAGCTACATGAATACAATTAATAGATATGAACTAAAATGAATGAAAATTATCAAAATCACAGCTTGGATGGGAAGAATGTTACTTTACTTGGGTTGTGTAGATTTCCTTGCAACTCGTTTGTAACGTTGTGGCATGTCCTGGTCATCACTATCAGCTTGAATGGTTTTACCAGCAGCCTTCTTGAATCTTTTTCTCTTAAGCTGGTTGATGGGCACCTCTTCCTCATCATCGTCAATATCTGACTTTTTGAGTTCATCAATCAGTTGATGAATTGCATGTTCTTGGGCAGTCATAGGGGCCTTGGGTTGTGGTGCAGGTGCAGTAGTTTGAGTGGTATCCATTCCATCATCATCAGATTCAATGTGTGTAACGCCCCCAAAATATAGGGTCTTTAAATTTTCATGATCTGACCAAATTGCTTGTTTCCTTCAATGGCTAAGTTTTTTGGGCGTGTTTTAGGATTTTAGGAAGCCTAGGTTCAAGTATGGCATTTGGCAAATTTTTGATTTTTGCTCCTTTGGAACCTGGATGTTAGCTTATAGGACATATATATTAAGTGTGATTGACATGTAACACAAGGAGTCTGCTGGTAGAGGTGGCAAGTGGTGTGTGGAATGTTCTAATGGTCTAAGGTTCGAATCCCACGACATGCAAATGGGAGGTTTTATTTTATGACCCTGTGGCGTGAGAGGTAGAGTCTGATTCAAACTCTGCAGAGGTGGTTGGAAACTTGGTCATTAAGTTTGAATAAGTTTGAATGGGGGGTGTGGAGTGAATCAAGGAGCATTCAGTGGAGATTTTTAGGGAATTTGAATGAGAAGGGAGTCTTGGCTGAATGGAAGAGCTTGAGTAGGGGGATTTCAGCCGAATTTCCTCTTTGGTGTTTCGAGATTTTTCTCTTTTTTGTTTTGGTTTTTTCCTCTTTTGGTGTCATCTCGTGCAACATTTTTAACCATTCGGGTCTTTTTTTCTTCAACCTTCTTTTTCTCCCAACTGTCATTCATTTTTGCCAATCAAAATACTAATTGTCAATTGCCGAATCCTCCATTGAGGCCTTCCCTTTTCTTCTGCATATCTTCTTTCTGTCGATTGGCATTCTATTTCTCCTTCCTTTGTTTCATGAAATCAAAGTAATTTCTTCTGTTCCTCTCTTCTGGTGAATAGCCGAACACCTTACATTCTCCTCACTCCTTCTAAAACTCTGTAAGCCGATCACTGCCTAGACCTTCTCAAACATTCATTTTGTTGCAAGTCTAATATTACTCTTTCTCCTTGTTACCAAAGATCGTTATTACTAATCTTTAATCTTCTTTCGGGTTACTTACTCTTAGATTGAATGCAATACTCCATCCGCGTGTGCCACACCTTTAAGGAAACTTCTGACTCTGAGGGATTCAGTAAGTGTTCGCTATTTTGCTCAAGTTTTTGTGATGGGTGTAGATTGTATCCTTATTCAACCCTCTAACGGGATTTGTGGTTATGCAGTGTGGGGTAAATCATCAATTGTGGGAGTCTAGCCAAGCGATTTTAAGGTTAAAGGCTATACTCCTGTTTACCAAGGTTGGGGCTATTGGATTATTACTAGAGGTCGCTAAAAGGTGTGTCATTAAATGGTATCGGCTGTGTGTTGATACAAGAGGGTAAGGTAGTAGCTTACGCCTCGAGACAGCTAAAACCACATGAGAAGAATTATCCGACTCACTATTTGGAGTTGGCTGCAATCGTTTTCGCTTTGAAAATTTGGCGTCAATACTTATATGGTGAGAAGTGTCGAATCTTCACTGATCATAAAAGTTTTAAGTACTTGATGGACCAAAAGGATTTGAATTTGCTACAACGGCGGTGGCTTGAATTATTAAAGGATTATGAGTTAGTAATCAATTACCATCCGGGGAAAGCGAATGTGGTTACGGATGCCTTGAGTAGAAAATCTCTGTATGCTTTAAGAGTTATGAGTGCGAGCTTAGCATTGTCCGATGATGGTGCTATATTGGTCGAGTTGAAGGCTAGACTGTTATTTATTTAGAAGATATGCGAAGCTCAAAAGAATGATAGTGAGATGCAAGCTAATAGAGCCCGGTGCGAATCGAGAAATGACTCTGATTTTTGGGTGAGTTCAGATGGTTGTTTGATGTTTTATGATAGGATTTGTGTACCTAAGGATGATGAGTTGATTCAAAAAATTTTACATGAAGCGCACAGTGGTTGCTTGTCAGTATATTCGAGCAGTATGAAAATGCACAATGATTTGAAGAAATTGTATGGGTGGCCGGGTATGAAAAGAGACATCTCCAAGTTTGTTATAAAATGTTTGATCTGTCAACAAGTGAAAGCCGAGCATCAAGTCCCTTCGAGATTGCTTTAGCCAGTGATGGTTTCCGACTGGAAATGAGATCGAATCACCATGGATTTTGTAATGGGGTTACCTATGACTCCGAGAAAGAAAGATGCTGTGTGGGTTATTGTTGATAGATTAATAAAGTCAGCTCACTTTATACCGGTGAGTGTGGATTATTCACTTGATAAGTTGGTCGAGTTGTCTATTGCTAAGGTGGTGAGATTGCATGGGGTACCTATATCTATTATCTCGGATAAAGATCCAAGATTTACTTCGAGGTTTTGGAAGAAACTGCAAGAAGCCTTGGGTACAAAATTGAATTTTAGTACTGCGCTCGATCCTCAAACTGGTGGCCAATCCGAAAGAGTGATTCAAGTTCTTGAGGATATGCTCTGATGCTGTGTATTAGAGTTCGAAGGTAGTTAGGAAAAGGTTCTTCCTTTGGTTGAGTTGCCTATAACAATAGTTATCAGTCGAGTATACGGATGGCACCTTATGAAGCTTTATATGGTTGCAAGTGCCGAACTCCCTTGTATTGGACTGAGCTTAGTGAGAAGCAAACTCATGGGGTCGATCTAGTTAAAGAGACCGAGGAGAAAGTGAAAGTGATCCATGATAGTCTGAAAGCTGCTTCAGACCGACAAAAGTTATACGCGGATTTAAAAAGGAAAGAAATCAAGTTTCAAGTGGATGACAAAGTATTTCTGAAAGTATCCCCGTGGAAGAAAATATTGAGATTTGGTCGAAAGGGCAAATTGAGTCCATGATTTATAGGGCCGTATGAGGTTATTGAAAGGATTGGACTAGTAGCATATCGGTTGGCTTTACTAACAGAATTAGAGAGAATACACAACGTGTTTCATGTATCAATGTTGCAGTGATATTGATCCGATCCTTTGCATGTAATCCCTCTAACAGAAATTGAAATACGACCGGACATGACTTCTGAAGAGGAACCAATTAAGATATTGGCTCGAGAGGTTAAAAAGTTGAGAAACAAGAGCATAGCCTTAGAAAAAGTGTTATGGCAAAAACATGATGTGGAAGAGACTACGTGGGAACTGAAAGAAGCCATGAGGGAACAGTACCCAAACCTTTTTACTTGTAAGATTTTCGAGGACGAAAATCTCTAAAATGGAGAGAGTTGTAACAGCCCGATTTTGAAGCTAGTCAGAATAGTGGTTTCAGAATTAATAATTCGAGGTCGGAGAAATTATTTTTAATATTATTTTATGTGTTATATCATGTTTATAAGGATGTATGAAAATTTTGATGCATTAATTTTGGTGAGTTCATGCTTAATTGTAAAAAAGGACTAAATCGTATAAAGTGCGAAAGCTCTATTATACAATGTAAAGGTTTCTAATAGCCATAGAATATTAAATTGGAGGTCCTTAAAGGGAAATTAGGCCATTATGGTTGTGTTGGCCGGCCATAGAGAGAAGGAGATAAGGGCATTAAATTTTGGTCAAATTTTGGTGAAATTAGGTGATAAAAATATGAATAAAATAAGATGAATAAAAGAGATATCATCTTTTACTATTCATGCTTCTTCTACCATCGAAAATTGAAGGGAAATTAAAGTTCTTGGAGTTCAAATTTTTAACAAGACAAATCTCTTGCAAGTAAGTGATTTTAGAGGTCTTTCTTGATAATTTTTGTATTTTTGGGTTAAGGAACAACTTTTGTGAAGGGTGTTATCATGAAAACACTTAAATAGGACTTATTTGTAAATGTTGTAATTGTGTAATAAATGCATGAAATATTTGGTTTTGTGAGTTGTTGTAAGAGAAATAAATGTTCAGTTAGGCTTATTTAATGAAGAAATATGATGAAAAATGATTTACGAGCCTAGGGGCAAAATCGTAATTTTGCCAAAGTATAAGGGCAGAATAGTCATTTTTGCCTAAGTGTAAATTTTGATGTATCATGAGTTATAAAGTGATTGAATGAGTAAATTTTATTACTATAGATCAAGAATAGCGCGGAAACAACCTTGACTGAGGAAAAGGCAAGGTTACGGACTAAACCGTCGACTAATACATTTTGCACCGAAGTAAGTTTATGTGTAAACGAAACATCTTTAATACATATGTTGTTAACTATTAAAGTATTGCGTGAATGAGATAAATTGTGAGTGAGATTGATTGATATTAGTAGATAGTGATTAATTCTCGTATGAACCTCAGAATAGATATGTAAGTGCGGAAAAATATTTGTAATAATTATTTGGTGGGCTGTGTGCGATACCACCGTAATTATCCTTTTTGGTGGGCTATGTGCGATACCATCATTTATATTATCATTTGGTGGGCTATATACGAAACCACCGTAAATATTCTTGATGGTGGGCTATGTGCAATACCACCCTATTATTGATTAATGGTGGGCTGTGTGCGAAACCATCGGGTACTTAGTATTATTCCGAGGGGTTCACCGAGAAATTTGTATAAGTAAATGTTTCATGTTGCTTTGTGGTGATGAGTGTAGGGAATGTGTACAAGTAAATGTGAGCAATATAATTGTTATATGGATTGGAATGTGGTAAGAGATGAAATGAGTAAGCATGATTATGGAGATGTGAATTGTTTTTGCTTAGTATGTAATGTTACTGATGGATTAGCATATGTCGTGATGCTTATTCCTTACATGTAAACTTACTAAACTTAAAGCTTACTCTATTTCTTTTTCCCTTGTCTTATACTGTCAAAGAGCCAGTTCAGGATACGAAGATAGTCGGAAGATCACCCACACTATCAGCTCATCTTAGTATAGTTAGACTTAGCATTTTGAGTATGGCATGTATAGGGGCTAGACTTAGTGAAATGTCTTGTTGTTTTGGCCAAGTGTGTTGGCTCCTTTTTAAGATGAACACTTTTATATATTGCCATAGTTGATGGCTCATTATTACTAATTTATGAAAAGATGAGATTATTCATGAAGGTGTATGTTGCATGATTAAGTCACTTGGTACATAGTTGAATGGGATTTATGTTGTGTGAGTTCGGGTGATAAAAAGAGCTTGGAAAATAGCCTTGTTATTGTCCACACGGGTAGGCACACGGGCATGTGTCTAGGTCGTGTGTGACACACGGTCAGTCCCATGGGCATGTGGCTGGGTCGTGTGTCCCCTGCATGTTAATGTTGCAAGTTAGTGTCGACCATGGGCTAGACAAACAGATGTGTGCCTAGGCCATGTGCCCTTTATGAGGTTGCTGACATCAGAAATAGAATACCCATATTTTCACACACGGGTGAGGACACAGGCATGCCTAGGTCGTGTGAAAACCCCTGTAGGTTCGAAATGAAAAATAAATCCCTCACAAGCTATGGACATGTCACACACAGCCTGCCCACACGGGCATATCCCATTTCACGTGTGTCCCTATTAAGGCAAAATTTTTCTAAGTATTCAAAAGTTTCCAGTTTGATTCTGAGACCCTCTATTTGCATGTTTCAGGTCTCGTAGGCCCATAATGAGGATGTTTTGAATGTGAATGGGAAGTTTTAAGTTGGAATGAAATTTTATAGCCTAAAGTTGTATGTTCAAGTGCGTTAAGTCTGGTAATACCTCGTACCCAGTTCCGGCATTGAATACGAATTAGGGGTGTTACATTTCCTAGAGTAATCAAGGAAATGGATCGAAAAATAATCAAATGCATCATAGACCCAACCAAACCCAAGGGTCTAATCAACAAGCCCCAAAACTACCTCAAACAGAACCATCAAACAGTTTGGAGAAGTTGTTGAAGGCATACATGGCAAAAAATGATGCATTGATCCAAAGTCAAGTAGCAACGGTGAAAAATCTGGAGAACCAGATGGGTCAAGTAGCTACTGAGCTTCGTAGTAGACCATAAGAACCTTGCCAAGCGACACAGAAAATCTAAGAAATTTGGGTAAGGAACACTGTAAAGTGGTAGAGTTACAAAGTGGTAAGACTTTGGAGCCTAAGAAGGTTGTGGTTGAAGAAAAGCTTATTGAAAAGAAGGGAGGTTAACCAACAGTTGAAGTTCCTACAACAGATAAATCAGATGCTAAAAAATCTGATGAGGTAAACCCTAAACTAATGAATTCTAAAAAACTAACTCCTTTTGCAGATTTACCTCCTCAGAATAGTTGTCCATATCAACGTAGAGTTCCATATCCTTAAAGACTTCAGCAGAATAAGTAGAAATAAGAGGTAGAATTCAAGAAGTTCTTGGATGTTATAAAGCAATTATGTGATGTTTATGGAGGATATCTTGTCCAAGAAGAAACAACTTAGTGAGTATGAGACTGCCTCTTTGACGAAGGAGTGTAGTGCGTTCTTACTGAACAAACTACCTCCAAAACTGAAGGATCTTGGAAGATTTATCGTACCTTGCAACATTGGTGAATCATATTGTGGTAAAGCCTTGTGCTAAAGTCTTCATTCATACATTTAGTTAAATTGCATCTCGATTAGAATTGCATAGGGATCATTCTTTGCATCTAGTTAACTTTATTTAATTTAATTATCACCATCCAAATTATTAAATTTTTACATCAAACTTTGAATTTATAATTTTACAAATATTTGATTAAGCATATACAGTCCCTGTGGAGACGATAACTCATTTTTACTTATTACTTGAACGACTACGTACACTTGTGTAAACACGTTACAATTCATTACAGTTTTATATGTTCAATTTCATAAATCTACGTTTAATTTTGTCAAAATATGTTCCAGATATTTCGCCAAATTTACGAATTAGTTTTTGAATCTTTTTTTTAAATCAAATAAGTTTGACTTGTCGAGTTTAATCAATTCTTTTAAATTTATCTCTGTTAAAACTCCATTTTTTGTGTGAATGTCTCACTTGATGTTTTTCAAGCAATCATATGATAAATGTAAAATGAAAAAATTACTCCTAAATTGATGTATTTATGTTTATGTTAGATAGCATGACTCTAGGTCCGTATGTTTATTTTTTTTACGAATAATTGTTATGCATATATTTGTATGTTATGATTAGTATTTTTGTGATGTGAATGATGGATGGTGATGAGAGTCACGCAAGTGGCTAATGTGGCATTTCTAACTCGGGCCGGACCATCCCAGTTGGGTTTTGGGCGCCACATTAGGTGCCCTCTCAATGAACTGTACACGATTCTCTACGGAGGCTAAGGAAAAAAACTCTGACACGGAGATAATTTCTTTGATTGTTGAAGGTCTGATCAATTACCCAAAAAATGACACTTTGAAGACTTCTCCACCCACCCTCAACAAGTGCCACAGTAGTTTAAACACTATCTAAAAAATCTATATTGAAGACTTCTGACTACTGGGAGTTGACATTTTCGTATTTGATGAGGAAGTCTCTAAAACTACAATATGTTTCCTCCCTCTCTTCTCTTGTTTCTTCACGAACCACTCTCTTGCCTGGGGTTCTTAACTTTCATGCCTCTAACTAACACTATAATAATTTACCTTATAACACCTTATACCCTAACCAGATATAGGATGTCACAATACAAAAATACTTAACAAAAATTCAAAACTGGCAAAAACCATATTGGATATACTTCTTATTTAATATATCCTTTTCAACGACAAAATATTCAAAGGAAAAATTTATTAATTACAACATATTCTCAAAATTAGCATAATACCACTCTTCCAACTACCATCCTGGCACAATGCTAGCTTGGTCCCTCCTAACACATTGGTTCAATTTCAAGAACCTATATTACAAAATAGACGCCTGAAAGTTCAACAGAACTAAGTGAGTCTCAACCATTATTATGTTCAAATGATGTTGATGAATTTCTAGACTTAAGAATTCTAGACTTCCTTTTAGACTTTGGAGGATACTTTTCTGATTTCTGGTAGATAACTATACGCGAACCTCTAACTTGACCACCTTGTACACGTTCCACTCGATTGGTGGATCACAAACTTCTCTCCTTATAACGGATCCCATTTCACAATCACTTGGAAAAAAATTTGATATATTTCTCAGAATGATATGCCTACAGACACTATTCTCAGTCGATTCTTATACTGGCTCTGACAGTTGTCAGAATGCCAGTCACAACAAATCTTGAAGTCAATCCAGACAACAAACTTGGTTTGATGAAGGTGATATATTTAGGATCGCCTAATAGAAATTCAGATAACTTCGATACAAAATGTGAAAACTTACAAGTTTGGCAAACACTTACACCACCCATGATTACATACATTCCAAGTTCTTTGAACTAGTGTGTTACAATGGTGGATTCATCAGTTAGGTACATTGTTGAGCCCTTTCACAAAATGTCTCATCGGCATACCCAGATCTCACCACAAATGAGGACAAACAAGTCGCCACTTAGGCGTTACAGAATTCACCTTACAGGCTTTCCAGACAACTCGTCACAAAAGCTTCTCAGATAACATGTAACGCCCTAAAAATCATAAGTTCTGCTTTGTAAAATTCAGAAATTAATTGAGTGCCTGCTTCAGTGATTGTGGGTCTTGGTATTGTAATAGAGGTCTAAAGTTTGAATCCCCTACGTGACCAAAGTGAAATTATTTTTGTTAATCCTTAGTGCGTTGTTCATATTGGTGGTGTTGGAATTGGATTAAAACTCTTAAAAGAGTTGTTAAGCTATCAGGAAGTTAGAGGTTAGGTTTTTATTTTTATTTTGAAACAATAATATATTTTTTTCTCCTAAAATCACTACCCACATTTCACGTTCCAAGTTCTGTCAAGTGGGGCTTTGTAAATTGTTTCTTTCTTTGTTCCTTTTTTTTTTTTTTTTGCCTTCTTCCTCTCAAATTAATTCTTTCTAGTTACGATATTTCCTCAAGAAATGTTTGGTGAGGGGGCTTGTATTTCTTTTTAGATTCAAGTCTTCACGCGGGTGTGGTGATTAATCTCTTGTTCGATATTTTTTGGGTATTTCTAATTCATCGGGTAAGTGTATAATTTTTGCTTTTGATACTATGGTATTTTTGTTTCCATTTGGATATTGAATTTGAATCGTAAGGTTTGATTTCTTCTTTGGGTGTTTGTTTAATCGGTATTGTGTGATTCTAGGAGAGGATCGATTGACGTTTGGCGTTACTCCCATGACTTAGGCATCGTTAATTGTTATTCACTTTATTGGTAGGTGTTTGAATATTTTAGGGACCAAGTGAGGATGTTTGTGAATAATTCTTGATAAAAGTTACATGAATCGTTCTTAATTTAGTGTGTTAATTGACGTTTTAAGATCTGAAACCTTTGTGGGTGGATTTGCATCAAAAATAGTCAAAGTGTACAACAAGAAACCTAAAAAATAGCTACCGCAAAAGCCGAAATTAGGGCCTATCAACGCCACACGGCCATGTGTTGCACGGCTATGTTGAGGCTGGTGTGACACACGATCTAGGCCATTTGGGCCGTGTGGGCTATACAGACGCATATGGGCCTTGTGCCAGGCCGTGTGGGCCACACAGAAAAGTTATTTTGGGCCAAGAAGGCCATAGGGGCGTTTGGGCCCAAGTTTTAGAATTTTTCCCTAGAGTCATACATGATATCTCGATCGACTGTAAGCCTTTCGTGGGGTCGATATGTGTTTATATAAGCCTTAAAGCATGAAATCTGCTAATTTTATACTATGAATTTGACGTAAACAACACCTAAATACATGTAATGAGATGCGATATGTTTGATCTGTTATGTATAAGCATGTCTAATATCTATTATACAAGCATGCATGTGATATACGTTCTGGTATCTGTTATTCTGTTATATCTAATATTTTTTTTCTATATCTCGCTATGGGGCGGGTTATGTATTACGAGGAGGAAGTGTTCTATGTGAGGTGATGAAACGCCAATATACTGGCAACACTGCTACAATTTTTCTGAAAAGTGCCGTAAGGACACTAAGTGGTGTGTAAGGCTGGGTGGGTGTTTTATACCTCACATGGTGTGTTGGGATGGTCAGAGATGGCGTGTAACGGATGGGGGTAGGATTGTAATTTTCATGTGACTCTGATTCTGCATGAGAAATTCATCAGTATATGTTCTGTTATGTATTAAATCTGTGAATTTGTTTCCGTTAAGTTACACACTGAGTTATAAAACTCACTCTATGTTTGTTTGATACTTTCAATTAACCCTCAGACTTAAGCAAGTCGGTGCGATGAGAGCTCGGATTTATCCACAATTCCATAAAACTTTATCTATATTAATTTAGCCATTTAAAATTCTATTTTTGAAAGTTTTGTAATTTTTAAACTCTCTGGACATTTGTCTTTATTGTTTTTGGATTTGGACTTTTGTTTTTGGGTTTGACATAGTTCACGATAAAACGGCTTTTCCAAAAATGATGATGTAACATCCCGATTTAGACCCTAGTCAGAACAATGGTTTCGAGACCATAAATCCAAGGTCGAAATAATATTTTAATATTATTTTTTGTGTTTATTATATGTGATATAGCCTGTGTGAAAGTTCTGTGTGGAAATTTTATTGACTGTTTGTTGAATTGTGAAAAAGGACTTAATCGCATAAAATGTAAAAGCTGTGTGCTGATTTATGAGTGCCTAATTGTTGTTGTCTTTTAAACATGGAGGCTTTATGATGCAATTAGACCATATTTAGTGATAGTGGGTGGAAATGGACTAGATTAACCTTATTATATAAAGGTTATATATATTTAATGAAAAGGGAAAAATGGTAAAAAGTATTAATGTTAATAATAATAAAACAAAAAGATGAAAGTTATCATTTTTATTCATTCATCTAGCCAAAAATTAAAAGAAAGAAAGGAAAGGATTGAGTTTTGCATATTTGTCTACTTTAAGGCTTAAATTCAAGGTATGTTTACTTCAGTTTTTGATAATTTTTACGTTTTTGCAATCGTTGCTTCGTATGTTATAAAATTCATGCTGTAATTTGAAGAATTGATGATGTTTGTAAGATGTGCCATTGATGAAATGGTGAGCTTTGTGATGTTAGTTGGTGAAATATGAAAGCTTGGTGTTGGGTTAATATAGTTTGTATTTGGATTTTTGGTGAAATTGAGTAATTTGGGTTAAATTGGGAAAAATGCAAATTGAGGGACTAAAATGTGAAATAAATAAAATGTGTGGACTTGTATGAATATGGAGAGAATTCGGATAGGCATGGATGAAATGAAATTATGTGTATTTTGTGATTTTTGTGTATTAGGGACTAAAGTGTCGAAATGTGTAACTGTGGGGGCTATTTTGTAAAATGCCCTAAATAAGTGTGTGTGGTCTAAATTTAATGAATATGTGATTGAATGAATTGAATATGAATGTATATAGATCAAGAAACGAGAGGTTTGAATCGAGATTGAGGCAAAGACAAAGTGCTCGATTAATCGATCGTTTTGGTATTTCGACATCTGAGGTAAGTTCGGATATAATACTATTTGTAAACTATATCTATGTGATGTAAATTAAATGAATATATATATAACTATGAGTTTAGAAACGCTATGTGAGGGATTGAATTAGAGGACACTAAGTGTCTGAAATTAAAAACGAGACAGAGATGGTTAGCACTGTACGAAAAGATAGAAGCTTTGGCTTGTCGAATTGGCACTGTGTGTACGATATCGATATAAGTTTGGTTTAACCTATTGGCACTAAGTTTGCGATGATGATTATGTTTCAGTTATGAAATTGGCACTAAGTGTGCAAATAAATCAAAGGAATAGCAAGGTTGAACGAGAGGTAATATCGAGAAATTGAGTAGCTTGAATGGTGAGTAACTATGTGTTGATCAAGGTACGTTTGAACCTATGTGGTTGATGATATCCTTAAAAGTTGAATGAATAGATAATTGAGCATATGGTTGAGATCGATGTTGAGCCTAATTGTGCATTTATCTGTGTGATTGTTTAAGTATATATTGATGTGGTATTATTGAGTAATATGTATTATATTACAAACTTACTAAGCTTTTGAAAGCTTACTGTGTGATTTGTTTCTCTATTTTACAGTGTCAGTAAAGCTAGCTCGGATCCGGGGATCGTCAGCATCTTTATCACACTATCGGCAATCTATTTTGGTACTTTTGGAAAGATGTATCTAGTTGAAATATGGCATGTATAGGCTAGAAGTTATGATATGTCTTGAAATGTTTAATCCTTGCCATGTGATTTGGCTTGGAAGTTGAATGATATAGAATTTATGAATGAACTATGAATGTGGTATATTTCATGACTTTATGGTTGATGAAAGATGTGGTTTGAACATGAATTATGGCATGAAATACATAATGCTTGATACATATATATATATATATATATGTTTTGATATGTACAATTGTTACTTTCAATGGACTCATTTGTGATGATATTAGGTATGGAAGTAGGTAATATTGTTGATGATTAATGGGTGCATGAAATGGTATGTTTGAATGCATTTGAAAGCATGAATTGGTATTGTTTTGAAGCTTGTTGGTTGACCCTTGTATGGGTGGCAAATTGGCCTTGCAAATGGCCTATTTTGCATACATGGCCAAGAGACACGGGCGTGTGTCTCTGCCGTATGGTTTAAGGATCACTTCTAGGTGTGCCTAGACAGGGTACACGGGCGAGGCCCATGGGCGTGCATGGTGGCCGTGTGATCAAGTCAGTAGCTAGCCTTATTTTACATGGCCATGGAGCACGGGCATGTCTAGTGGCCGTGGGAATAAGTCAGTCTGTATGCTCTGTTTTGGCACGGCCTGGACACATGGGTGTGTCTGGTAGCCGTGTCAGGCACACGACCTGATTGCATGGGCATGTGACCTCAGCAGTATTGAAAAATGTTTAAATTTCCAATAACTTTCATAAGTGTTTAGTTTAGTCCCGACCACTTTCTAGCATGTGATTAAGGTATCGTATTGATTGACGAATGACTTGGTGTCATGAAGTGGTGGTGAAATGTTTCGAATGTTTGTTAATGCCTCTTAACCCTATTCCGGCGACGGTCTCGGGTTAGGAGTGTTACAGACGATGTTTCTGCGATCAATTGTTTTTAAAGTAAGAAACTCGATTTATTTTGAAAACGTAAACAATCTAAGGTTTTAATTAATAAGTATAACAACACGTTTTTAAATAAGTGGGCTCTCTTAACAAAGAGATATGATGTTTTCAAAAACAAAGAAGTCAAATTTATAACTTTTCTTCATAACACTTTCGGATTCAGCCATAACATCTAGGTCGGGTTTGGAGTGTTACAGTTAGTGGTATCAGAGTTAGGTTGCAAAACTCGGGCTGTGAAATTTTAAGTTCAAAATTATATTTGTAAAAATTGTTTTCTAAGTAAAGTTTAGTTTCAATTTGAAATGTAAGTTTGTGGAATACTGAGTCTCCGGTGCCGATCTTGTAAGTACTTCTAACTTAGAAATACTTTAGCTAGAAACCTCTGAAACTGTACTGAGTTAGTTAGTGACTGAAAATTTCTGAAATTTTTTAAACTACTTCTGATAATTATTTGAAGCATAAAATACTTGCTAATAAACACTGAAAGTGATGCATAAAACTTTATATTGTAGGTAAAACTATGAATACGATGAGTGCTCATGGAACACGTGGACATGGTACTCTCGGGCGCGGTGGACGCCATAGAGGGACTCGAGCTAAGTCGTCCTTGATGGGCAGTATGCCTAATCTGCATACAAGTGAGACACTAGTTGCACCTACTGCTGAGACTAGGTCCCATAGTCATTCGACTAGGGATGACGCATTGTCCCAAGCCATGATTAGAGTGTTGGAGAGGGTCGCTAGACCCCATTCTGGTTCTAAGAGCCGTGGGTTGGTAACTGAACGACTTCGGTCTAATGGTGCTGAGCTATTTAGGGGTGTCACTAAACTTACCCCGACTATGGCCGACTACTGGTTGGAGGCCACCGAGAGGATAATGAACGATATTGACTACACCCCTGAGCAGAAGTTGAAGGATGCCGTATATTTGCTTCGCGATGAGGCCTATCAGTGGTGGTTAACACTTGAGGAGGGTACTCAGCGGGATCGAATTTCATGGGAGTATTTTAAGACTATCGTACAGAGTAAATATGCGGGGGAAAGTTATTTGCATGCTCGTAAACACGAGTTTCTGAACCCCACTCAATGGGATAGGACTGTGGCTGAGTATAAGGCCGAACTTTTGAGATTGAACCATTGCAGTCGTAGGACGATGGCGACTAAGTATGAGAAATGTATCCGCTTTGAGGATGGCGAGGGATAATCTAAGGGTTTTGATAGCTCGACAGAGGGAGCGGGAATTCGCCATCTTGGTGGACAAGGCAACTACTGCTGAGGAGGTTAAACGTGTGGAGTGCGAGAATTGGGACCGTGGGAGAGGTAAGAATAAGAGGGATTTAGAGCCATCTAGTTCTGTTTAGGGGCCTAAGAAATGGGTCAGAGCTAATGGGCCTTCGAGAGTTGGGGTTCCAATTACTCCTACTATGGCTCAACCGTATAGAGACTGTGGTAGACACCGTCTGAGCAAGTGTTGGAGGAGGTTGGGGGCATATTTGTAATGTGGGTCGATGGAGCACCATATCAGAGGCTGCCCATAGCATTCTGATCAAATGCAAGCTCCAGCTTCGGGTTTCGTTCAGCCTCAGCGACCAGTTCAATAGCTGCCTAGAGCCCGTGGTCCAGCCAACGATGGTAATGGTATGGTAGAGAGCAGAAAGCACCGGACAGAGGTGCTAATCAAACTAAGGCGAGGCAACCTGCATTGGTGAGGATAGAGACACTGCTGATGTGATTACGGGTGCATTCTTTATTTATGATGCTCTTTACTTTTCACTAATAGACATAGGGTCAACACATTTCTATGTAGCTAGTTCTGTTTTTGTAAACTTGGAGGCTCTGGTTGAGAGCACTTCCGGTGAGATTACTGTTCTTAGTCTATTGGGCGAACCTTTTCGGGTTAATAAACTATATAGGAATGTACTGTTGGAGGTACAAGGGGTTGTGTTTTCGTCTAATCTCATGAAACTACCGTTTTGGAAATTTGATATAATTCTAGGTATGGACTGCCTTGTGGAACATCGAGTTTGTTTGGATTGTGCTACTAAGACGGAAGTTATAAGACCTGAGAATGATGTGGAGGTGGTTATGATCGGTGAGCGTTAGGATTACTTATCCAATTTCATCTCCGCTCTTGTGGCAGAAAAATTGGTTCAGAAATGATGTAAAGTGTATTTGGCTTTTGTAAGTGATTCAGCTTTTCTAGACTCTTTTGTTGGAAACATCCGAAGAGTTAAGGAATTTCTGGATGTTTTTTCTAAGGAATTACCAGGTTTGCCTCCGAATCGGGAAGTTGAGTTCAGTATCGAACTTTTGCCGTGTATAGCTCTGGTGTCCATCACTCCTTACTATATGGCACCAAAGGAACTTATAGAGTTAAAGGCTCAACTTCAGGAACTCATTGATCATGGGTTCATTTGTCCTAATGTATCTCGGTTAGGTGCACAAGTATTATTTGTAAAAAAAAAAAAAGATGGTACTATGAGGATGTGTATTGACTCCTGTCAATTAAATAAGTTAATAGTGAAGAATAAGTACCCACTTCTGAGGATTGATAACTTGTTTGATCAGTTTCATGGGGCTTCTATATTTTCTGAAATAGATCTCTGTTCTCGGTATTCAGCTTAAGGTTAAGGAAGCTGATGTTCACAAAACTGCTTTTAGGACTCGCTATGGGCACTACGAGTTCCTAGTCATACCCTTTAGTTTGACAAATGCTCCAGCTGCATTCATGAATCTGATGAATCGGGTTTCCCAGTCATATTTAGATCAGTAAGTTGTGGTCTTCATAGACAAAATTCTGGTATACTCTAATATTGAAGATGATCATGATGAGAATCTTAGAGTAGTTCTTCAAATACTTTGAGAGAAACTACTCTATGCTAAGTTTAGCAAGCGTAAATGTTGGTTAAGGGAAGTAGCATTTCTGGGGCATATGGTTTCCACAGAAGGGATTTGATTTGATCCAAGAAAGATTAATACTATGCTTGATTGGAAATAGCCTAGGAATGTTTCTGAGATCCGTGGTTTTCTAGGTATTGCGGGTTATTATAGGAGATTTTTCGAGGGGTTCTCATTAATTGTAGCTCCTCTAACTAAGCTATTGTGTAAGAATGCCCCTTTTATCTAGACTGATGAGCAGCAATCGAGCTTTGTGAAGCTTAAATCTGTTTTAACTCAGGCTCCTGTTTTGATACAGCCTGAATCTGATAAAGAGTTCGTGGTTTACAATGATACATCTCATATGGGTTTGGGTTGTATACTGATGCAAGACGGTAAGGTTGTGGCTTATGCATCCCGATAGCTTATGTCACATGAGGGCAACTATTCAACATGTGATCTCGAGTTAGCTGCTGTTGTCTTTGCCTTAAAGATTTGGAGGCACCATCTGTATGGTGAGAGGTGTATTATTTAATACCGATCACAAGAGTCTTAAGTACCTCCTTACCTAGAAGGAGTTGAACCTTAGGTAATGTAAGTGGATTCAGTTACTTAAGAAATACGACTGTATAGTTAAGTATCATCCCGATCAGGCCAATATAGTGGCCGAGACTCTTTGTCGTAGGGCCATGTCTGATTTGAGGGGAATGTTTTCTCGCATAAGTTTATTTGATTATGGGGGCTCTGTTAGCCTCGTTGCAAGTTAAGCCAACTTGGATTGATCAGATTCGAGATAAGTAGTTAGGGAATGATTCTCTAGTTTTGCGACTCTGTCAGATAGAGGATTGTGGTACATCTGATTTTGGGCTGAATAGTGATGGGGCTCTGTGTTTCCGAGAACGGGTTTGTGTACCGAATGATTTTGATTTGAGACAGTTCATTCTGAGGAAAGCACATAGTACCCCTTATGATATGCACCCCGGTGGAAATAAGATGTATCGGGATCTTTATGAACTATACTGGTGGCCTGGTTTGAAACGGGAGGTGAAAAACTTTGTTTCTCATTGTCTGATATGCCATCAAGTTAAAACTGAGCATCAGTTGCCTTCGGGTTTGCTTCAATCTGTTAAGATTCCCATGTGGAAATGGGAGCATGTGACTATAGACTTCGTTAGTGGGTTCCCCCTAACACCTACTAAGAAGGATTTAGTGTGGGTCATCATAGATCAGTTGAACAAGTCTGCCCACTTCATTCCTGTTCGGACAAATTATTCTCTTCATAAGTTGGCCAAGTTATATATTTCTGATATCGTGAGACTTCATGAGGTACCAATCTTGAATATTTCTGATAAAGATCCTCGCTTCACTTCTCGATTTTGGAGAAAACTTCATGAGCTCTGGGTTTGAGATTGAACTTCAATATTGCATTCCATACTCAGACCGATGGTTAATCTAAGAAGGTGATTCAGATACTGAAGGATCGGCTTTGAAGTTGTGTGATTGATTTTCGAGGTAGTTGGAAGGATTTTCTGCCATTAGCCGAGTTTGCTTATAATAACAGTTTCCAGTCAAGCATTCAGATGGCATCTTACAAGGCTCTGTGTGGTTGTAAGTTTCGTACTCTGTTGTGTTGGACTGAGTTGGGTGAGCGACGGGTTTTGGGTCCTGAGTTGGTTTATGAGACTGAGGATAAAGTTAGACTGATTCGGGATTGTCTTAAGGCGGCTTCTAATAGAAGTCCTATGCAGATCTGAAAAGGAGGGACATTGAGTATTCCGTGAATGATTATGTGTTTCTTAAGGTATTTCCATAGAAGAAAGTTTTACGGTTTGGAAATAAGGGCAAGTTGAGCCCTAGGTTCATTAGGTCGTATCAGATTCTAAAACATGTGGGATCAGTGGCTTATCTATTAGAGCTACCTTCGGAATTAGACTGTATACATGATGTGCTTTATGTCTCCATGTAGAGGCGATATCAGTCAGACCCATCTCATATTGTTTCTGTTGATGAGGTCAAGGTTAGATCGGATTTGACTTTTGAAGAAGAGCTTGTTTAAATTTTGGAACCATACGTTAAGGTCTTGAGGAGGAAATCTCTTTCGTTAGTGAAGGTTCTGTGGCAAGATCATGTTACTGAGGAAGCCACGTAGGAACCTGAAGACTCGATATGTCAACAGTATCTGCATCTGTTTGAATCAGGTAAATTTCGAGGCTGAAATTTCTTTTTTTGGGGTAGAGTTGTAATGCCACAAAAATTTTAAGCTCTGCTTAGTTAAATTCAGACATTAATTAAGTGTCTACTTTAGTGGTTGTGGGTCTTGTATTGTGATAGGGGTCTAAAGTTCGAATCCCCTACGTGACCAAAGTGCAATTATTTTTGTTAATCCTTCGTGTGCTGTTCATATTGGTGGTGTTGGAATTGGATTAAAACTCTTAAAAGAGTTGTTGAGCTATCAGAAAGTTAGGGGTTAGGTTTTCATTTTATTTTGAAACAATAACATATATTTTTCTCCTAAAATCACTGAACACGTTTCACGCTCCAAGTTCTGTCAGGTGGGGTTTTGCAAATTGTTTACTTCTTTATTCCTTTTTTTTTTTTGTCTTTTTCCTCTCAAATTAATTCTTTCTTTTTACAATCTTTCGTCAAAAACTTTTTGGTGGGAAGGTTTGTATTTCTTTTTGGAATCAAGTCTTCACAAGAGTGTGGTGATTAATCTTCTATTCGATATTTTTTGGGTATTTCTAATTCATTGGGTAATTGTGTAATTTTTGCTTTCGATAGTATGGTATTTTTGTTTCCATTTGGATACTAAGTTTGAATAGTAAGGGTTGATTTCTTCTTTAGGTGTTTGGTTAATTGGTATTTTGTGGTTTTAGGAGATGATCGAATAACGTTTGGCAATTCTCCAACGACTTAGGTATCGTTAATTGTTGTTCGCTTTATCAGTAGGTGCTTGAATATTTTGGGAACCAAATGAGGATGTTTGTGAATAATTCTTGATATAAGTGTCACGAATCGTTCTTAATTTTGTGTGTTAATTGACGTTTTATGATCTGGAAGCTTTGTTGGTGGATTTGTATAAAAAATAGTCAATGTGTGTAACGAGAAACCCGAAAAATAGCAAGCGAAAATTGGGGCCTGTTGATGCCACATGGTCGTGAGCCAGGCCTTGTACGACACACTGCTGTGTGACAGGTCGTGTGGGAGGCCCTGTGTGACATACGGTCTAGGCCATTTTGTGCCGTATGGGCCACACGGGCTTGTGTGGACCGTGTGCTAGGCTGTGTGGGCCACATGGGAAAGGTAATTTTAGGCGTGTGGGCCCACACAGGCAAGCCGTTTTGGGTCGAGTGGGCCATAGGGTCTGTGGGCCCAAATTTTAGAATTTTCTCTAGATTCGTACATGTTGTCTCGATCGACTATGGGCCTGTAACACCCCTATCCCGTGTCCGTCGTCGGATTAGGGTTAAGAATGTTACCTGACAGATCAGAAACTAAATCAGACATTTCATCAAGTATCTCATCAATTACTATCATAGTGTCCCTTTGGTAGGTCATCGAGACCTAAAGTATGCTCAGAAATAGGGTCGGGACTAAACCGGAACACATACAGAAATTTTCAGAAATTTAAAACTTATCTAAGTTTCAGGGCTTACGTGCCCGTGTGGGTAGGCCGTGTTCCTTCCACAGCTGCTAGACACACCCGTGTGTCCTCCCTATGGTCGAAACTAACTTTGGTCCACGGCCACCAAGCACGACCATGTACCTTGGACGTGGTCAGTCCTATTGAAACCACACGGCTACTAGGCACGTCCGTGTGCCAAGGCCGTGTACTCTTATGCTAGCTACTGACTTTGTCCCACTGTCACTAGGCACGCCTGTGTGCCACAACCGTGTGGCAAAATAGGCCATTTGCAAGTCCAAAATGCCACCCACATGGGTCTTACCTACAAGCAAAATCGTCAAGGCATCTCATGCCTATTTGGCAACCAATAACATACCAAAATAACCATCCAAATTACAAGACTAAAACTCATCTCATCAGAAGCATAATTCATTCACTTGCTAAACTTGACCATTTCATGTATCAACTAACCATGCCAAAAAACATACGTCACATATCACATTCATTCAAGCAAATTCTCAACTCATAGCTAGCAAAATCCCATGGCTAAGTTCATATAACAAACTTATATCAAATACTAGCCTATACATGCCATATCTAGCTATATACATTTCCATAATGTACCAAAATGAGTTTAGTAGTGTGATGATGATCCTTGACGGTCCCGAGCCTTCAGTAGCTTTGACGACCTATAAAACAGAGAAAACACACACACAGAGTAAGCTTTTCAAAAGCTTAGTAAGTCATAATACAAACAAACTTAGCATGTAAAGCATATAAGCTTATAGAAACATTGGCAATATTCATATTCATAGCAAATTTCTCACATATATGCTTTCGTCTATATTATAGGCCATAATTGCCGCATTCATCAATTCAAGAATCATATATATATACATAGCTTATTCATAACCATTCTTGTAACTCATTCACATTCTCATATTCACTCTTATATTATTCAAATCAAAATCACATAGGTATTTACCTTTTTATACACACTTAGTGTACAAATCAACGTACCTGGAATGGATTTACAATTCGTTTAGCCATTCGTATCACAGACTTGCCCGTTGAACTGATAGGAACCTAATAGGATACTCAGAAAGCTCAGAATAGTTGTACAATGCCAACGTCCTAGACGAGGTCTTACATGCACTCATATATCGATGCCACTGTCCCAGACAGGGTCTTAAAGGAATCAATACGATGCCGATGTCCCAGACATGGTCTTACACGAATCAATACGATGCCGATGTCCTTGACATGGCCTTACACGTAAAGATAATATCGATGCCAACATCCCAGACGTGGTCTTACATGAAATCTTGAATCAATGCCAACATCCCAGACGAGGTCTTACATGATAAAACAGAAAAGATACCTATGTCATGACATAACTAATCCTATCTATTCCTAAGTTCGTACGGGACTTCTCGGACATTGTCACTAAGTAATCCTTATCTCGGAATTCATGAACAGATCATATCATAAATATTCATCAATAACAATATTCATAAGAACATACATAATTCAATACGAATACGTTTATTTGCATAACGACTTACCTCGGATTCGATTTAACAGAAATGGAAACAGCTACTCGGTTACTATCGCTTTCCCGCAATCTAAGTCCGTTTTCCTCAGTTCTTGATCTATACATGTTCAGAATTAACCCTTTTATTCACTAATTCATTCAATTCAATCCAAAGGCACACATTTAAGGCTATTTATAAATTAACCCTCACATTTGCACAATTTATCAATTTGGTCCATTTTTCTCAAAACATCAAATTCACAAAATCATCACACATCCAAGCTTAGCCGAATGCATATATATATCTTACAAACCCATATTTTCCCTCAAATTTGCAAATTTAGTCCTTCAAGTTACTATTTTCTCAATTTAGCCCTAATTAGCTAAATTCATCAAAAATTCAAGAATAAAGTATGTTCATCTAGCTCAAATCTTTCATTTAACACCATAAATCATCACAAAGCTCAACATATCATCAATGGCACATCTCATGAACAACATCAATTCATCAAATTGAGACATGGGCTTGATAGTAGACTAAGCAACAATCTCAAAAACATAAAAATCATCAAAATCCAAAGCAAAAACATACCTTAATTCAAGCTTGGAATGGCCGACTATGCAAAGCTTTAAAACCTTTCTTTTGTTCTTACTAGTTTCGGTCAAATGAAAAGAAATGAAAGATGAACACTTTCATCTTTTGTTTCATTAATAATATGTTAATAATTCATTTACCTTTTTAGCCATTTAAAAGACATTTGACACCATTAGAAAACAAGGGTATATTCGGCCATTTACCATCTATTATCTTATTAATGGCTTAATTGCCACATAAGTCCTTATACTTATTAAGACATAACAAATAAGCATCCTTTCATAAAGCATGCAAAATTGCATTTCAATGCAATTCAATCCTTTAATCAAATTAAATACATAAACAGACAAATTATCTTACGAAACTTTACCACATGCGTAATCACTTATCAAAGACACAGAAAATAACATTAAAATATTATACGGACTCGGATTTGTGGCCCCGAAACCACTGTTCCAACTAGGGGATAAACCAGACTATTACAGGGCCTTTTGTGGGGTTGGTATGTGTTTATATAAGCCTTAAAACATGAAATATGGTAATCTGATAGTATGAATTTGATGTAAACAATAGCTAAATACATGTAATGAGATGCGATATGTTTGATCTGTTATGTATAAGCATGTTTAATATCTGTTATACGAGCATGCATGTGATATACGTTCTGGTATCTGTTATTCTGTTATATCTGATATCTTATCTGTACCTGGCTATGAGGCAGGTTATGTATTATGAAGAAGAAGTGTTCCGTGTGAGGCGATGATTCGCCAATATACTGGCAGCACTGCTGCAATTTTTCTAAAAAGTGTCGTAAGGACACTAAGTGGTGTGTAGGGCTGGGTGGGTATTTTATACCCCACATGGTGTGTTAGGATGGTCGGAGATGACGTGTAACAGATGGGGGTAGAATTGTAATTTGCATGTGACTCTGATTCTGCATGAGACATTCGTCAATATATGTTCGATTATGTATTAAATATGTCAATCTGTTTTCGTTAAGTTACACACCGAGTTATAAAACTCACTCTCTATTTGTATGATACTTTTAGGTAATCCTCAGACTTAGGCGGGTCGGTGCGACGAGAGCTCGGATTTATCCACAATTTCGTAAGATTTAAATTAATTTAGCTCATTTAAAATTCCATTTTTTTGAGTTTTGTAATTTTTGGACTCTCTGGATTTTTGGCTTTATTTTTTTTGGATTTGGACTTTTGTTTTGGGTTTTGACATAGCACACAATAAATGGCTTTTCGAAAAATGACGATGTTTCTATGATAAATTATTTTCAAAGAAAACAAACTCGGTTTATTTTGAAAACATAAACAATCAACGATTTTAAATATTAATTATAGCAACACGTTTTTAAATAAGTGGACTCTTTTAGTAACAAAGAGATACGATGTTTTCAAAAAGAAAGAAGTCAGATTTATAAATTTTCTTCGTAACACTTTTCAATTTGGCTATAATGTCTGGGTCGGGTTTGGGGTTTTACATAACTTCACTACTGAGGCTTCCCAAATAATATGCCATAAAGGCTCTTCAAATAATTCACCACAAAGGCTTTATGGATAACTCACCACAAGGGCTTGGTTTGGTTTGCCACTAAGGCACCACACCAACTGTTGTGTTTGATGATAAGGATTTGCTTAAACTTAGCATAGCCTGAGGTTTGCCCACCATCGCCCCTGGGACATGTAGAAACCCTAGTAGACAAAAACGACTCATCCACCATTTCCAAAATATAACATGGGCAAGTCTTTCCATATAACTTCCACACTAGCCTTTTATCGTGTTTAACATCTCGGTGGACCTCAAGTTTATCGTCCTGACGGACTATATTTTGCCATACTGGCCTTTGTGTTTACTGTCTTGGTGAACATCCTCAAAGCACTACCACAAGGTCCATTATCATATCACATATTTTTCCAACACTCCGCGCGAACCCCCTTGTCACCAACCAAAATTTCACATGCATCACTCTAATAACATATTGGACACATTTACATAGACTTCACTCATACCCTTAACAAAATCCCACTTCCTAACACAAAATTTCTCATACATGCTTACCATACATCATCATTTTTATGTAGCATATCATACACTTCAATACATACATACACCTAGAGCTTATGTTTCTATTGTCCTTTCCAATCCAGTAGCAGCAACTGCTTAAAAGATTATGGAATTTCCATTAGAATCCTCATTTACAGATAGTTTACTAGCGTTTCAACTACGTGCGACCCCCAAGCAGGGTCTTTCACTCACACCCTATTGTTCTTACACCTTTTATCTCCTTACTCATCAACAATCGTAACATACAGGGCTATAAAATTTACCAAAAGATTGAATCATCCACTAACTAAATGAGATCTTAACTCTATCTTAATGAAGAAGAGAATGTTTAGGTAGAAAGAAGAACATGAACATTAAGCATAAAGAAAAATTATCTGAAATGTCCCCTCCCTTCAATAAATATACTCCTGTCCCCCTGATTTCCCTACCAAATCTAGATGTAGGTAAAAGAAAATCTGACAAAGATCTACTTTACTGTTGACCAGTCATGGGAAGGGTTAAACCAATCCAATTGACTATCAACTAATCCTGTTACAAGAACCAATTAGAATAATGCTCATATAAACCGAGCGTATTGTACCTTCCAGGTGACTCGCGTATGGTGTGATCTTAAATACAATTAAGTCTTTTATGGCTTCCTTATACACTTGATAGGCCTTAGTGCTTAGCCAAAACTCTGGGGTGTACTCTTTCTTAGGTGCGCTCTTTCTTAGGCGTAATCTTTCTTCACTTTAAAATATCATGTAAATAAATCATTAGATACCACCAATGGGCGGATGCTTTAACGTTGGTATATGTTAATATTCAAACTCATCAGCAAGTCAGAAGGGTGGCGGGTAATACTACCATAGTGCGCCAAAAAGGTTTACATACATATCATACTTACTTTTTTGGATCTGCCATTTTTGGAGTGTGACAACTCTCCCCTCCTTTAGGAAATTTCGTCCCTGAAATTTTTACCAACCTGGAAATCCCCATTTATAAATGGTGCATGGCCAAGTTCCTGGATCAGATGTAGTATATTGCTTGGCGAAATGCCCAAACATAGTCATAACAGACTTCTCATCTAAGACGTACACTTTGGAGATTCCAACTACTGTGAATGTAGACAAAAAGTCTCGATTGGAAAATTCTAGATTTGTGGACACAGTTGCCAGGTACTTCTGCGTTTTTAAACATCCCATAGCATTTGCCTTAACAAGTGTCGTGTTGTGATTTAAGAATTCTAATAGTTGGTTTTGAATTTGAAACTTTTCACAGACGCTTGATTTTATATATATATTGAATGTTCAACACTTTCCCCCAACATTTTTCTCTACATCATTGGAGCCCTAATTTTTTTCTGCTCAAGTTTATTTGCTTCTTTTCGACTTCAATTGTAACTTTCTTTTGAGGTAACTATCTTTCTCTTTCTCTCTCTATTATTCAAAATGCTCAGAACTACTTCTCGTGGAAGAGGTCATGCCCAAAGTAGCAAAAGCTACAACCTTAGAAACATTGTCATGATTGGACCCAAAGGTCCTGATGATACTTATGGTGTTCTTGTTCCCATGTACAAATGCAACACTACAGAAGAGAATTTGACTCAATATCTATTGGTCAGAGGTATCCTTCGCCCGAACTTCACCTATAGTTTTTGTTTAGCCCGAGGGGAGTGTCACTAGAGTGATAACACCGAGGGTTTTATTCTTCCCCTCTTCTTACTCGAGGCTGGCTTTTATTTGCCTCTTCATGCATTCATTTGTTCGGTGCTTAATGAACATGGCATCGCACCAGGGTAACCTCTACCTTTTCTTAGTGGGCATTGGTGGCTTATTTCATCGATTGTTGCTTACACAATGAGCTACCTATTCTTGGCATTTTCCAAAGGATCTATTAACTGAAGATCAAAAGGCAAGGTACCTTGATCGGGGTGGCCCATTTTAGCACACGCTAATGTAGTGTTACGAGCCCATTATCCAAAATTGGGCCTCAAACCTCCATCTTAAGAAGGATAAGTTTGTGAGAGTCACGTGCAAGCTGAAAACTGATTTTTAGCTTTCCCACTTTATGGTCCATAACCCAGAAGGACATCTACCTACAAAGCCAACACGTTGATGTGGAAGTTTCTTGGAAACAATTTAAGCGGTTAAGGAAGAAGTATATCCTAGAATTGAGAGAGATTATTACCGTCTGGAACATCTTTCAATACTATCTGCAATGGTTGAGTCCAAATTGTCGTCGAGCAAATAACCTTTTACTATGGGCCGATTCCCATAATGTTCCTTCTGCTAAGGTGGCCTGGCCTTACAACGCCAATGATGATCTGTCACGAATCCTATTAGGGAGGATGAGGACTTCCCTTCTTCTTCTATGAGACTTGTGGATTACGTCCACGCCATTGGAATATAATTAGTTATGGTATGTCTTTCGCTCCTTCTCTTAACTGGGCTAGCTCTCTTATTACTACCGCAGGATATTCCCTTTCTCATACATTTAGTACTTCCCCACCTACTCCTGCAGCCAATATGAATATCTTAGAATTATGAGATGCAGTTCACTAGAGTGAAAGAGTTTCCGTCACATGAATAGCTGGTAGAACTCAAAAAAAGCCAAGGGTAGAGGGTAGCACTCAGGATACTGAGGGCAGTGGCCATCCACACCTGACCCCTCGTAGACTTAGGAGAGGGTTTGCTCCCATAAGAACCATCACTCATCTTGCTCTTGTCCCACCACCTATTCTTACCCTTCCTCCTCCTCTAATTGTACCAGTAAAGTCTGCTAACTCTGCAGACTTTGCAATCCACGTCTCAGATCCACCTATGATTGTACTCACACCAAATACAATACTCCCAAGCTAGCCAGAAGCCCCTAACACCTCGTTTGGTGAATCAGGAAAATATTCTCATGGCGTGATCTTATAAGGTCAAGGCAATATCTCTTCTCTCTTGAATCCATCCAGTAGCAACAAAATAACATCTTGCCTCAGTAGGTGAAAAAGGCTTTCCTCTCTTCTCTTTCTTCAAATCATTCTTTTTCTACACTCTCGATGCTGACGGGGTCTTGTCAAGTTTTAGCAACTGAATACGGGTGTATGAGCTGGGCCTTCAGGAGGCTTGTAATCAAAACAACATCAAATTGGCAAGCTTGGAAGAAACTGTGGATTCTGGCAAATAGTCCTTAGTTCAGCTACGCTAGAGTCATGAGAAAGCTATCAGGCAGATCGAAGATCTTGACTCCTTTGTCTCTTTTTGAAAGGCCAAATATGAAGATTTAGAAACCCAGGCCAAGTAGATGGAGGAAGAATTCAATCAACTAAGAACAAGGGAGTCCTCTTGAGAGGAGAAATTTAAATCTCAAGACCAGCAGTATTTATCAGAGTTGGGGCATCTACGTCAATCCAACGAGGAAGCTTTGAAAAAACACCAGGAAGACACTAAGAAAAATTTGGCAGAGGCCTTGTCCATACTACGATCCAACCTGGTCCTTCACGCCCAAATTGTTGTGGGTCCTCTCAATTTAAGTTAGGTGAACTTCAACTACTTATAGAAGGTCACTGTTGAGTCCTTAAACTTTGATGTCTATAACCCTAAAGGCGAAGTTTGGGAGAAGTTCCAAAAGGAATGGAGGTATTTGGTTAACTTCTTTATCTCTAGAGAGCCAAAAATAGATGAGGAAAACTTGGAAGATTTTGATGCTCCTGAAAAAGTCCTTCCCAATCCAGTAGTAGCAACTACTTACAAAATCATGGAATTTACATTAGAATCCTCATTTACAAATAGTTTACTAATATTTCAACTACATGCGACCCCCAAGCAGGGCCTTTCACTCATACCCTTCTGTTCTTATATCTTTTATCATCCTTACTCATCAACAATCGTAACACACAGGGCTATAAGACTTACCAGAATATTAAACATCCACTGATTAAAGAGGTCTTATCTCTATCTTAAAGAAGAAGAAAAGAACGTTTAGGTTAGAAAGAAGAACCTAAATGTTGAGCAGAAAAAAAATCTCAAGACCAGCAGTATTTATCAGAGTTGGGGCATCTACGTCAATCCAACGAGGAAGCTTTGAAAAAACACCAAGAAGACACTAAGAAAAATTTGGCAGAGGCCTTGTCCATACTACGATCCAACCTGGTCCTTCACGCCCAAATTGTTGTGGGTCCTCTCAATTTAAGTTAGGTGAACTTCAACTACTTATAGAAGGTCACTGTTGAGTCCTTAAACTTTGATGTCTATAACCCTAAAGGCGAAGTTTGGGAGAAGTTCCAAAAGGAATGGAGGTATTTGGTTAACTTCTTCATCTCTAGAAAGCCAAAAATAGATGAGGAAAACTTGGAAGATTTTGATGCTCCTGAAAAAGTCCTTCCCAATCCAGTAGTAGCAACTACTTACAAAATCATGGAATTTACATTAAAATCCTCATTTACAGATAGTTTACTAATATTTCAACTACATGCGACCCCCAAGCAGGGCCTTTCACTCATACCCTTCTGTTCTTATATCTTTTATCATCCTTACTCATCAACAATCATAACATACAGGGCTATAAGACTTACCAGAATATTAAACATCCACTGATTAAACGAGGTCTTATCTCTATCTTAAAGAAGAAGAAAAGAACGTTTAGGTTAAAAAGAAGAACCTAAATGTTGAGCAGAAAGAAAAACTATTTGGAATGTCCCCCTCCCTTAAACAAATATACTCTCATCCCCCTAATTTCCCTACCAAATATAGGGGTAGGTAAAATAAAATCTAGCGAAGATCTACTTTACTGTTGACCAATCATAGGGAGGATCAAATCAATCGAATTGACTCCCAATTAATCTTATTATAAGAACCAATTAGAATAGTGCTTATGTAAACCAAGCATACTATACTTTCGTGGCGACTCGCGTATGGCATGGTCTTAAAAACAATTAAGTTTCCTATGGCTTCCTCATACACTTGATAGGTCCTTAGTGCTCAGCCAAAACTTTGGGGCGTACTCTTTCTTAGGTGCGCTCTTTCTTGGGCATAATCTTTTTTCACTTGAAGATACCCTGTAATTAAATCCTTAGATACTGCCAATGGGCAGATGCTTTAACACTAGTATACGCCTATACTCTATCTCATTAGCAACTTAGCAAGGTGGCAGATTATACTGTCATAGTGCGCCAAAACAGTTTATTTACGTTACAACAAAACAGGTTTACCGCGACACTTTTTTTGACTTAAGACGACTCAAAAAAGGTTGGCATAGGTGTCGCTACGCTTCCGAAAAGGTTGTGTTTAGTACGGTTGGCGTAGGTGCAGCGACACTTTTGAAAACGCGTTGGCATAGGTCATTATTGAAGGGTTGGCAAAAACCTAATCAAGACCAACCTTTAAAAAAGGTTGGGATAGACCTGTCTACGGCAACCTTAAAATGGTTGGGATAGAACTTGTCTAAGGAAACTTTTAAAAACAGTTGGGATAGAGCCGTCTAAGGCAACCTTAAAATGGTTGGGATAGACCTTGTCTAAGACAACCTATAAAAAAAGGTTGGGATAGACCTGTCTAAGTCAACCTTAAAAAGGTTGGGATAAACCATGTCTAAGGCAACCTTTAAAAAATGTTGGAATACTCGTTTAAGAAAATATTAAAAAAGTTGGAATAAATCTTGTCTAAGACAACCTTTAAAAAAGGTTGGGATAAACCTGTCTAAAGTAACCTTAAAAAGGTTGAGATAGACACGTATAAGGTAATTTTTTACTATTTTTTATTATTTCATTATTAACGTATTTTCATAAACATTTACAGTGAATAATTATAGGAATTGTGCTCCAAATACAACTAAAAAATATAAAATTAAAATTAACATTAAAATAAATATTTAATATTCACTACAAAAAAAAATCAATCCAACAATCAAAATACACTAACATTTAGCCGAAATGTATACCACCAACATTCAACTCAATGTACAAAAGTAAACAAAAAAAAAGTACCTAAGACGATGGACATTGATATTGATGTTGTACTACATAAAAGTTAATACAGTTTGAAACTACAATTCCAAAAAACTCTACAAATCTCTTATTTCTACAAAGGTAGCCCCAGGTAGTGAAACATCTCCAGATCCAAGTATACCATATACCCTAACAATCCATTTTGTTTACTACCTATTTGTAACATATGAAGTCTTCTCTCTTTTAACCTTTACTGCTTCTCGACTCTTCACTATATTTAGTGTTATCCCTCGAGCCCCAACCTTGCTGTAAGCCAATTGCAGACCTCATTCATCTCTTTGATATCCAAATCAAATTCTGGTTCTGTCTGTCACAAGAATATGATACAATTAGACAAAGACATGAAAAGGAAAGAATACACTAAAATTTGTGTGCAAGCACCAACCTCCAGGGTTGGATCAAACATATTCTGTAACAATAGGCATTCGTTTGGACTTCTGATTGTGTCAATAACAGGGATGCCATTCGTAGGGAGTTGAAGACCACCTGGAAGTCCAAGAATGGTAGAAATAGAGGTCAGTATCGTAGAAGGAACAAGGGATGGCAATATAGGTGCAACTCCAAGAATTGGTGCTATTGAAGCAGTAAGGCCAGTGCTATTTTTAGCAGGCATGCCTACAGAGCCAGCAATACTGCAACAATGGAGGCAAATGCAGTTTCAGTCAGAAAACTTATAAATTAAAACATTACAAAATTGATGAGGCAAACCTTGATGCAGTGCCACTGCAATCCAGCTTTGCCATAAAAAGTGCTCGAGATGATGAATTCAGAGACTGGAATTCACAAGAATGTGTTATCAGCTTACTAAAAAGTCAAAAAAATGCAAATGCCAAAACTAAACCATATTTCATCAAATACTGATAAAGCTAAGCAAAAGAAAAGACAAATGTGAAACTTAAGTAGATGAGAAAGTTTACAGCTCTCTTCAAATGCAATGTCAAACAACAGAAGCCATTCTTTTACCAAAATGATGCATCTTTTAGAAGCATAAAAGAATTTCGGATCATAACAGAAAAAAAGGGCCATGAATGATACTCACCAAGCCACCACCATCATCATCATCAAGATCAGCAGCAGAAGCATTTGTTCCAAAATCTTGCGATACACCTTGATCAGTAACGGTCAATACCTAAACATATAGGAAAAAGAAAATAATATATGTGTATCTATGAACACTCTTTGTTAAGGCTGTTTGGCAGCTAGAAAATTGATAGATACATGGTCAATAGATCGAGAGCTAAAAGAGAAGTTGGTGGCAAAAGAATATAAAGGTCACATGCCTAAAGAATTGCAGTCAATTAATTTACTTCAGTAGTTGAAGGGTCAAATGCAGTAGGAACCCTAAATCAGAAATCAATGAAATAGGCATACACCGATACAAAACTAAGACAGCAACACCCATTAGTACCTTGATTACTCGACCCCAATCTCCAGCTGTCCATTCAAATTCAATGCATTCATTGCATCTTCCAGACGAGCAAACTGCAAAAACAGTTAGTTCAGTATCTTTTCAAAACAGAATCCTTGTTGTCAAAAATAATTGAAGGATTATACTAACTAAAAGGCCTATTTGATTACAAACAGTTGATTAAAGTTAATCAACAAGTAGGAAAAACAGAGTGATCAAATTCCAAAGCAGAACATTCTATAGAATATGGATTATGGATTTGCCAAAGAATAATCACAGTAGTTTCTCAGGTTCCTTTACTAAGTATTACCTGGACAAAACCAAAACCTTTAGAATGACCAGTTTCATCAAGAGGCAACTGAACGAGCTCCACAAAACCAAAAGGTTCAAAACCTGAGCATTTTAAACAAGTAAATGAGAAATATGAATCCAGCAAAAAGTACAAGGTTCCCAAGGAAATTCAATAAAGAGATATTATCCCAAATTAAGAGGAACAAACAAAGAAAGAAAGGAAAGAATGAGGGACATATAATCCTCATAAAAGATGACCAAGAGCAGCTATGTAATAAAAATATCTCCAGGGTAAGTGGACTAGAAAATATTACATGAAAATCATCAACTAACAAAAGCACATTCAAGAGCTTATTTCATATTGCTTACTAAATTATCTGGTGAGGTCTGCTTGCGCAGTAGAGATTGTGGTAGCCGAGAGTGCTCGAACAGCAGTAATGGTAGACTCAACATCACTACTAAACTCTTTTCTAAGCTATAGAGAGCTTGGAATTGAAAAAGAGTAGGATTAGCTTGCTTTATGGAATCGAATCTGGTGACTCCCTTTGTTTTCAATTCAACAAGCAACTCTGCGTCCACATCAACGCAAAATATTATGTCCTCGTTGTTTATTCGCGTTGGATTAAAAACGTAACACCCTGCTCCTCCCACCAAGGCATCTCCTTCGATTCCTTCCATTTTATTTTTCCCCGATTTCCTTCTTTCGGGAGAGAAGAGGAAGACATTCACAACCAAACAAAAAGGGGGGAAGACGGGGGGGGGGGGGGGAGGAAAGTGCCAAACAAGCGAAGCGTTTTGAATTTGCAAACGATGCATAAGGGAGTCCGATAAAACGCTGCGTTTTGATTTTCTTTGCCCTTTGTTTTGGCTACTTTGCCCATTTGGCAGAGAAAATGAATCCCATTTTACTTAATCATTGTTAAAAGTAAGAAATATTCTTTTTTTTTATTAAGTTAACGTATATTCTTAAAATTAATTAATATTATAATCCATTGTGATTATTTATCATTTATTCATCCTTTTCAATTTGAATGATGTATAACAATGACACCATATATTATAATTTTTAATTTTATTAAAATTTTCCTTTTTCAATTACACCCAACAAAGACATGTTTTATTTAATATTTAAAAAAAAAAAGAAGAAGAAGAAAGTGGCAGGTTTTCTATTTTGGTCCCATTAAGAAATGAAAGCTTAAACTTTTTAATAAATCAGGAAAACGGAAATAAAAATAAAGAGAAAAAAGCATAAGCTGCTAATTAAAAAATAATTATTTTATTGTATTTTATAAATTATTGCCAATACAATAGGAAAAATATATATCATAGCAATTCTTCAATTTCTAATTTGATTATGAAACTTTTTCCATTAACAATTATTCTGGTTATCAAACATATTTTAACCTTAAAATTTTATCTTTAAAGAAAGAAAATAACAATTATGTCTAATATGAATATGGCCTTTTTTATGCTTGTCATGAAAAATGCAGTGAGGATATATGAATCTTAAACCTTATTCTCACTCGAAGCTATTAAATTATTTTTAATTTGATTATATATAATTATATATTAACATTCATTATGTACATTTTTAAGAATATTCATATTTTAAATCTAAAGATATTAGCTTAAAATATTAATACCATAATTTTTTATTTAATATAAAACTAATTTATTAGAAAAGTGAAATATATAAAATACAATTATAAAATTAGTGATTGGTGGTATATCGGGAGTTAGAACATAAGATTTTTTCTTTTCATATGGCAACACTTTTATATAATTGGGAAAGGTATAACACAAGTCGGCATAGTGTTGGATAAAACCGACTCTTATTTAAGCGTTGCCTTAGGCATGCATATCCCGTCCCTTATACAAAGAGTTCGCCAAAGCATATGTCGGCAAGTCTATCTCAACACTTAGGAAAGTGTTGGCCCAAAAGTGCCGGTATAGTGTTGGGCAAAGCCTACTCTTATTTAAGTGTTGCCTTAGGCATGCATATACCAACTCTTATACAAAGAGTTGGCCAAAACGTATGCTGACAAGTCTACCCCAACACTTAGAAAAGTGTCGGCATAGTGTTAAACAAAGCCGACTATTATTTAAGCGTTGTCTTAGGAATGTATATCCCATCTCTTATACAAAATGTTGGCCAAAGTGTATATCAACAAGTTTATCCCAACACTTAGGAAAGTGTCGGCCCAAAAGTGTCGGTATAGTGTTAGACAAAGCCGACTTTTATTTAAGCGTTGCCTTAGGCATGCATATCCCAACTCTTATAAAAAGAATTGGCCAAAGTGTATATTGGCAAGTCTATCCCAACACTTAGGAAAGTGTCAGCCCAAAAGTGTTGGCATAGTGTTGGACAAAACCAACTTTTATTTAAGTGTTGCCTAAGGCATGCATATCCCAACTCTTATATAAAGAGTTGGCTAAAACGTATGTCGACAAGTCTATCCCAACACTTAAAAAAATGTCGCCCCAAAAGTGTCGCAGTAAGCATGTTTTGTTGTAGTGTTACATATATACTCCCCTTAATAGGTCTGCTGCTTTTGGGGTGTGACATACCTAATTTCAAAGTGTTATGTCTCATTGATCTTATTTAATTCCTATTAATAATATGTGAATTAAATTGGTCTATTTAATAATGGAGGGATTAATTCATTTGGTCCTAATGGAAGTACTTACATCAAAAGTCTAAACAATGTTGCTAGGATACATGCAATGCAAGTGAGCATCGGAGCAGTGAGGAAAACTGTCTCTAGAGATTGTTATCCGGAGAGATTATTCTTGTTCCGTTCTCAATAATGAATTTACATTTATAGAACGAACAGAATGATAAGACTATTTTCTTTATTTACTTTTTCCATAAGTATTGAACATGGGATGGATAAGATCATTTGGATAATCACATTTTCTGTTATAATAGGTGATGATGTCATCTGCGTAGTAAAGCATAAAGATTAGTCCACCAATTTGTAACTAATCTTTGGTTGTTTAAGCAAAAACTCATCCGGGTTCTTATTTGCATCAGCAAATCATGGATACTACCCCTCCTTATGATACCATGATAGTCATCATGACAATGACTGGCTATTAAATTCCCAAAAACAGATGAAGACAATTGAGATAACTATGGGCTAAATTAACCGCCGGCTGCCAACTTGTTTGCAATGATTTTATCATTAATTGGACGATCTCAAAAGTCCTAACAACAAATTGTTTGTAACTCATTCCTCCTACATATCCATGAAACTGTAAACAATGGGTTTTCCCTAGTTCCGGTTTAATTTATATTACTTCCAGAATCCCATAATTTTATTGAAGAACTAAACCAATTTGCTGCTTCTAACTCTTCTTCTTTTCATCGAAAATTAAGAGCCTATCAATCATGACAATTCAACATCATCATTTCCTACAAGGGGGGTTAACTTGTCTTTGGACGTATAGAATCTTTTAACTTGTTTCTTCGACAATTCCAGGGCCTTCAATGCTGCTGTCATCTCAGCCATATAGCTAGACATCCATAGAGAGCCTCAACTCGTCCCGCTCTTGTTTGCTGTAAATTTGCATGGAAACCAGCATCCAACTTCACTTTAAAGTAGGTAGTAGGTGGAGGTTGCCATCTCACTTGGCCACTGGCTGCTTTGTTAGACTTCACCATCTGTGCTAGTGCTAAAATGTAATCCTGCAACAATATTTTTGCTTTTGACACAATAGAATTTTCAGTAACAAAATTACAATTTATAATAACCTCATTCCTTACCTTCCATGTACCACATAGTTGTAACAAAAACTTCCAACTCAAACCCGTTGAGTCGTCAGCCCGTTTCCTCGAATGTCTTCTAACCTCATTTCTTACATTTCTTGTACCACATAGTTATGAAAAATACACTATACAAGTACAATTCAACCTATGACATAGTTATGAAAAATACACTATACAAGTACAATTCAACCTATTCTTTTATGCTATATTAAAGTGGTAGGGTTAATATGGGCAATTTTTTTTTTTTTTAGAACAACAAATATTTTTTCAACTACATTCTCTCAAATGGTATCATACTCTCACGGTATGGTACAAGAGAACATTTTCTATTTTCATAATTAGTATCAATTTTATAATATTTGAGTTAATAGTCCAAATTAATCCAAATAATATGTAGCATCAATTATCGACACTTATATAAACTTAATTTGAAAAAATACTTATACCAAATTATATTTCTTTTTATAATATGTAATATAAAGTTATAATATATAACCTTTATAAAAAATATTTTATAAAGTGTCCAAACCTTTCATTACACTTCTTATAAATGATATTTTTTTTTACCATAATTTTATGAAGTTATTCTCTATAATAAGTTATGATGAAAAAAACTAAAACATTTTTTTATGAACAAGTATATAATTTTTATAATATATAGCATGGATCATGAAGATATAAAGAAATTATATTCATATTTTTTTATCATAACTTTTTAAAAATGAATATATTATAATACTTTTATAACATGTAAATTATTTTTTACAATAAACTTTTTGTTCATAAATTTAGAATTTTTTAAGTATTTAAATAATATATTTTTTGTTATAACTTTATAATTTTTTTAAAATTTATATTATAAATCTTAAATTTTATATTAATACGTGATCTGGGTGTAATTACCTAATCCCCATCCTCCACTAATAATTGAAAAGTGTAACACACCATTTTGGTGGAATCCATCAATTACATTAATTACTTTGACATATCACACTTGTTAATTACAAGCAATTATATCCAAATTCAATTACTAAGTATTTCTTCAAACATTGTCTTAAATATAGAAAAGTTGAAATAGAGAAAAGAATATATATTTATTTTCTATTCATAGTAATTTGTTGTGTCTTTCTTATTTTATTTTGAATTTAAATTTAAAATTTAAAATTTATATTAATACATGATGAATATTATTTTAATTATATTTTTATAAATTATTAAATTAATTTATTATATTATATCACGTGCATAGCGCGTGTGATTAAAATTAGTATATGTATTATGTATTATATATATATATATATATATAGACCTTATTGGTTAGTGGTATATTCAACATTTATAGTTTTTGTCAATTTGATTGTTATTTTTTTAATTAAATTTGACCCTCAATCTTTAAAAAAAAAGTCTAACTTAATCATTAATCTTTTAAAAAGAGTTAAATTATTGTTCTTTTAACGAAAACACTGACTAGGGGCCCCTTTGGACGGAGATGCATTCACTTTTTTTTAACTAAATTTGATCCTCAACCTTTAAAAAAAAGTCTAATTTAACCATTAATCTTTCAAAAAGAGTTAAATTGTTGTTCTTTTGACGAAAATACTGGCTAAGGGTCCCTTTGGATGGGAGATGTATTTACCTACAGTTAGTATAAAAATAGTGGTGGCGGTGAGATTAGATACTGTAGTGTGAGACAAACAAAAAAGAAAAGCTAAACTCACCGGAGGTAATTGTCCATCCAAAGGGCCCTAAAATATTAAATTTTCAAAGATGACAACTTGAATGACAATTCACAAATACTTCATGCTAATTTGGAATTTGCATGAACTTTTTATAATTTTTTTGAATTTTAAATATTTTTATTTTTTTATATTTTTAAAAATTATTTATTAACGCTACATAAAAAGTACACATCAACTATCATGTAGGTTGCCACACTAATATAGTTAAAAAATTAATATTTTACTAGCATTTTCACTAAAAAAAAATTATGATTCTTTTTTGAAAAATTAAAAAAAAAAATTTAACCAAAAGATGTAAAATACTAGGTTAAGAAAATGTAGCCCTCATTTAATTTCCCTTTCCGAAATCTCATTGGAAAGTTCAATCTCAATGAGCTTGTGCCAAGGTAGGAACTTAAACAGAGAAGTTGGTGAGAGGTATGATGCTTGTTACAACAGGGCCTATTTAACCTGTTTGGCATTCATGTAATTATTACGTGCCTTCTGTAATCAACTGCTATATAATATACGTACAGGCTTGGCATTTTACAAACTATACACTTATTAGGCAGTAGAGATTCAAGTAACAATCCTTTATTTTTCACATAGAAGGGCTTCACCATTACATATAATTGTATACATCTGCACGACCAGTACTCAATACTCCGCTACATTGAACTTTCCTCACAAATAGTGCATTTTTGCATGTGAGGGAAGACAAAAAGAATACATGTTTTGAAGATACAGAAGAATGGTGCATGAATCCATGGAGTACCCTTATGATGGACAGCTTTCCACCAAAAGGATCGTGTTCAGGTTATTATGTCCATGGGAAACAATGCAGCAGATTCTCTGGTTTACAGTTTAATTATAACACTAATTAAAGTTTGTAGCATGCAAAGAGTAATGCATAATGGTGAAGTTTATGAAGCTGTTGAACTTTGTTAAGTCCTTGCTCGAACGAGGGGTGATTGAGGCAAGGGAGAGTGGGGAGACATGATGCCTGGTGACATAAAATCATCCATTCTTCGAGATAAGCTTCGTGATAAGCTGAGTTTAAGGCTGCTTGGCCTGCATAGTTTTAGAGGAACCATGGCCTCGTTGTTCTTGAGCACAAAGGTTCTGATCCTCAACAAAGCAACTTTCATGGTGTGGTCATCCATGTTAGCAAAGCAAACCCTGAACCAACCAGGCTCCTCGCAATGGAAAGAAGAACCTGGCGAAACATTGAGCTTAACTTCATTGATTATTACCCGCCACAGCTCCATCTCGGCTGCAAATGTTTTCTCTTTGAGGAGCTTACGCAGATCCATCCATATAAACAGCCCAGAATTGCCCTTCAAACAACCAATACCGACTTGAGAAAGACTCCAAGTGAAATACTTGTGCCTTTTGAATAACAGCTCTTTGCTTTCTGTAATGAAGTTATCAACAAACTCATCATCAGATAGCATAGATGCAATCAAGTGCTGAGTTTGCGAAGACACCAATCCAAAGCTGGACATTTTGCGGGCACAGCTAACGACTGAATCATTGTATGAGTATACAATGCCAACCCTGAAACCAGGGAACCCCATGTCCTTGGAAAGACTGTACACAATGTGTATGAGATCACGATTACATTCCACATCATCTTCCTCTATAATCTCAGAAATACTAACGAACTCAGGCTCCATGAAAACAGTGGCAGCATAAATCTCATCACCAATCAGGTGTATGTTCTTGTCGTTTATGAACCTAACCATGCTCTTCAATGTGTCTCGATCCAAGATAGTACCCAATGGGTTCGATGGATTGGTTATGAGCAAGCCCTTCACACTGAGGTTAGCTTCTTGTGCTTTTACATACGCAGCTTCCAAGGCGTTCCTGGTGATCTTGAAATTATTGCAGCTCTCACAGTCGACTGGTACAAGTTCAACCCCGGTTCTCCACTTCAAGTCACGATCAAACCTGCAAAGTGATGTCAAAAGTGTGTGTGTTCTTTTTTAGTGAACTAGATAAATAATTACACCATGAAATTGACAACTTCTTCTGAAAGTTCAAATTAGGTAGTCAACTCATCTCATCCAGCTGTTATGAAATGACAAATAATAGACCGGTTCAAATGAAAATGACTACTCAACTTTCTATGATTGTTACTGATGATGAGCCTTTATATATACTACCAGGTTTTTAGTTTTTGTTTCGCTTTGTTACTTGGTATAATTAAATATGTCAGTTGCATATGATTCTATCAGAGATAGACCAAGAACTTCAAAAAGAGAGACAAGTTGCTTTCATGATTCCCTTACCCAAAATTCATTCCCTTCGTTAGTTTTAACATTACTGAACATTAGAAATTATAATAGGTGACAAAATCCAGTTCTATTAAACTAAAACTTATCTTAGTCAAAATTTGATTTGCTTAATTAGCAATTTCTCCCTAGTTTCCAACGTGTGGGTGGGTTTGGGGACAAAGGTCAAGGTTAGTCATTAAACAATTAAAAATGAGGCATCTACGAAATCTTTACGTATACTATATAGTCATGTGTACAAAATATAATTATCAAAAAAAATAAAAAAATGAAGCATTACCCTGGATAATAAGGAGTGGGGACGAGAAATGCTTCACCAGGATCTGCCAAGCAAAAGGCAACCATCTCATGAGCTCCGGTGGCTCCACCGCTCATAACAATGCGATCTGGATCAAATTTTACTCTATCTCCCCTCACGTTCCCCATAAATTTTGCAACCGCCTGTGAGTATTAATTTTTAATGTCATTAATCAATCATTTCACATGTTCATGAACGTTGATGCAAAGATTGTGTTATAAATATAATAACCCATACTTGTCTGAACTCAGGCATCCCATGATAATCCTGGAAAAGTGCAGTCTCCTTGAACTTGTTTACACCTTGTGGAGTGCAGAGGGAGGCTTCTGGGTGTTTGATGAGCCAGTTTTTGATTAAATTGAAGCACAGCTGGAGTGTTTAATTCAAGACCATGAATATCTGTCAGTTTCTACACACAGAAAGTAACTAAAAAAAATCCCTGCAAGTTTCTTATTATCTTAGCTATAATAAGGTACCTGATTCTCAGCTAGACCCATCTGAATGACTCCCTCAGGTCTTTCAGTGGGATGAAAAGGATTGGTCTCGTAAGCCTTCCATCCATCAAAGTAAGGAGAGTTTTCACCGTGGCCATTCCCAGTAGCAATCTTGGACATGGCAACCATTTTCACAACAAAGTTTTGAAAGAAGCAACCCAGATTAGTCTTGATGAGAGAGTATTAGGAGGTGATTGTGGGATTTGATAGGAAGGGAAGAATATGGGTGTGGGTATTTATAGTGTTGATATAAAAGGCTACGATGGGTGATGTGTATATGAGAAAGTTGGAAGTTTCAATGAAGGACCATGTTAGTGTTTGACAGGAATCATTTTTAACATAAAATTTGGTTTTGGATTTTATGAAATTAAATAAAAAAATTTGAACTGGATTCTTTACAAAATAATAGATTAACTTAATGTCATACGACTTGATGATAGGTGACGGATGTTATTAGTATGCTAATACTTTAGACTATTGCACCAATGTATAAATAAATACGCCATGTATATATTCCGCTACAATCTTTTTAAGTAATAAAAATAAAAGATTATTTAAATTTGAAACATTTTATATATATACTTCTTTTTTAAAAATAATACTTAATAAGTATAAATTTTAAATTTTAATACACTATGCTTCATTAAAGAAAAATAAACCCTTCTCTTCGCTTATAATATTTTCACTTTTGAATACTTTTAAAACATTCTTTGACGCCATACAATATCAATTCCTTTTGTCTATCTGGTTTCACCTTTTCATATAATTAACATGAAATTTTAAATTTTCATTATAATAGTGAATATGAAATTATCACATTTCATCCGGCAAGTATTAATTACTCAATAATAAATATATTTTTGTTGAGCTATTTTACCTAAAAATACCCTTTTTTACCTTACTTATGGAAATAGATCGAATTTTTAATTATTTACCGAAATGGGTCGATTTCCCCGAAAACGCATCCACGTCAACGCCATGTCAGGGAACGTGCCAGCAAAACGCGTCCATGGGGAGTGTTTTATCCCGTGTTTTTTTCCAAAAAAAAATTCTCTAATTAAATTTAAAAAAAGGTCATTTTTTAGATATTATAAAAATAGACAAATTTTTTAAAAATTTACAAGAATAAACCTTTATGAAGGCTCAAAATGACAACACCATTTTTTTAAGGTGTCACCAATTAATATGGAAATATAACTTACAAAGCAAATCTTTATATAGTCCCAAAGTCTCATTTCCCTTGTTTTCTTAAGCAATGTGGGATATGAGATATATGTATATATAAACTCATGAATAGTGTTGCAGCTTGTTCCTAAATAATGTAGGATTCCTTCCTCTTTTAACTAACAACATGAGATTAAATGCTACAATGTATTTGATATTTTTTTTACAAAACAATTTCTATTTTTTATATTTTGTTAACATTTTCTCATATTATAAAATTATCTTTTGAGATCTTTAATCTTGTTGCATTTTAGAATTACAAAAGAACTATAAAAAAAAAGAGAGAACAAATTGCACATATGAAACTTGTACATGCAATAATCTTCTATTCAATTTTAAATATTTGAAGTTAATATCAATGCAATTCTAGTTTTTAAAATAATTTTCCATTATTTAAATTTAAAAGTTACACTTTTAATTTTTTTATTTATTTTATTTTATATTATGAATGTTTGATTAATAAATAAATGGTGAGTATTTGGTACTCAAATAGTATTTTTTTGTAATTTTAAAAAATTGATATATCTTTTTAAATATTTATTTATTTTTAATATTTTACTATACTCATTAATTTTTTTAATTCTAATTTTAATTTAATTTTCATTACCTAATGAATGCCGATAAATTTATTTTTGACTAGATAGATAATCTATTTAAACATAGTATATAATTATGTTAAATAAGTTTTTTTTATATAAATATATAATATACATAAAATATAATAATTATTTTTCATATTTTATATCTAGATTAAATTACATTAGTAGTCACCTAACTATACTTTTTAGCTATCGAATCATAAAAACTTACAAAATAATCACTCAATTATTAGTAATTTTTTAAATATTTATTTTTTAATATTTTACCATACTCATTTTATATTTTATATTTTATATTTTTTTTTTACTTATAGAGTTTAAAAGTTTTATTTATAATGTAACAAATGTTAACTTTTTGTAAAAAAATTTAAACTCTAAGTAAAAAAATATCAAATATAGTGTAGTGTAGCTTTAATCTCATGTTATTAGTTAAAAGAGGAAGGAATCCCACATTGTTTAGGAACAAGCTGCAAAACTATTCATGAGTCTATATATACACATATCTCATATCCCACATTGCTTAAGAAAATAAGGGAAATGAGACTTTCGGTCTATATAAAGATTTGCTTTGTAAGTTATATTTCCATATTAATTGGTGACACTTTAAGAAAAAAATGGTGTTGTCACTTTGAGCCTTTATAAAGGTTTATTCTCGTAAATTTTTAAAAAAATTGGTCTATTTTTATAATATCTAAAAAAATGACCTTTGAAAATTTAGTTCGAGAATAATTTTTTTTGGAAAAAAATACGGGGCTAAAACGCGTCCTCGGGGGAGCGTTTTGCAACGTAAGCACAAAGCGCGCCCTCAAGGAAGCATTTTGTGCTGACGTGGACAAAACGCTTCCTCAAGGACGCGTTTTACTGGCATGTCCCCTGATATTGCGTTGATGTGGACGCGTTTTTGGGAAAATCGAACCATTTCGATAAATAATTAAAAATTCGGTCCATTTCCGTAAATAAAGTAAAAAAGGGTATTTTTGGGTAAAATGCCCTTTTTGTTGGCAATGAATTGTTTATTCTTACAATTAAATAAACAATTGAAACTTGAAAAATAAAGTAAGGAACACATGAATTGATTGTGCGGAATCTCTTCTTACACCTGTGAGGCCTTATTCAGATAATAATCTACTATAACTCAATCATACAATAGATTATTTAAACTCAACTTTCTTAATTCCTTATAATCTCTCTTATATAATTATTTAGATTTACTCATCCCTAAGCCAATACCCTATGAATGCTTAGTTCAAACTAGTAAATAGTTTTTTTACAATATAAAAACACTCATGAATGTTCTTCACAATCAAACAAATTGAGCTCTATAATTCATGCACACCAAAAACAATAAACAAGTTTTTAATATTTAGGCTTTTGTAGACTTGTGAATGAAAGCTAGTATATGATCAAATTAAACCGCTGAAATTTTGCCCTAACTAAACTCCTTGATATGGCATAAGATGAAAGAGGTATTCACCAATTAAACTTCAACTCGTTAAAAATCATTTTAAACAAGGCAAGTAAATCATACTAGAAATCTTCAAAATATCATTGCTTGACAGAATATATTCACAAATAAAAGTAACAATAATTGATGCTCAAAATCACTTGAAAAGATGTTCAAAAAAGTCAAAGTAATCGGGTGAAAGTATTCCTACCAAATAGACAAGTTGTCATCAATCCTATTGCAAAGTGAATTGCAACTAAATATGTAATTGGTAACACTAATACTATATTTTTTTAGCCTTTTTGATCAAAAAAATCTAGAGAAAAAATTCTTAAGCAACGTAAGCATAAAATATAGAAACTTCTAAGGTAGAAACTCCTCTTAAGAATCACTAACAATAGTTATGTAAACTAATTATCAATACTTTCATTTATGAAATGCTTTTGTGACATCAACTTCATTCTCTTAAAACAATGTGTTGTTTAACTTAGGCTTCTTCATTTCAATATGACTTCTACCTCCTTAAGCATCTCAACAACACATACGGTTTTTAGCCTTTTGTTCATTTACATTGAGATCAAAGGTACATTGGTCCTATTAGTCATTTTTCTAGTAATTTAAGGAATTAGGTTCGATAAAGGCACATCATCGTCATCATCATTGATAGCATGTGTTTTTCCCTTATCAATAATATTTCTTAGAGTGTCAACCATTCATGTTTTACCCTTGTCGGCAACTTTCTTCTTAGCATAGGCTTCCTCAACAACCTTAGTACCAACAACTCGAGTTACTCTTTCAGTTGTAACTTAGGTTACAACCACCTTAAGTTCTTTAGATTCTTTCTATGGTTCATTGCCAGCATCCTATTCTTCTTGATCATCGATGTGAAAAACTCCTTTAACTAATTCTTGAAGACCAAGTTCAATCTTAAAAGTCTTAATCATTTGTTGTAATCCCTCAATGACATGATCAATGGCTTAATCTTGATCAAGTTGGATCCTTATTCCATTAACCTTTCATTCTCTTCTATTTGTTTTCTATTTTTTTCTCTCAAATCTTGTATAGCATCATATACAACATTGTGATCCCTAGTCTCATCATGTTAATGATTTGTAATGTGTTCAAAAGCATATTAATATTTAAGGTCTACAAAATCATCCACCCTAAGTCCATAAAGATGTGAAACCATACCATTACGTAAGTTAGTTACAATAATTGTAACTGGAGAAGGATTTGAAAAGCTTTCTTCTATTTCAAGAACAATCAAATCGACTTGAATTGATTCTGGAGGGTTACTAATGAGGTTCCCTCATCTTTTGCTTCTGATATTCTTTTTAAGGGTTAAGAAGAAGGTGATTGTAACAGTCTAGTTTTGACCCAAATCGAAACAGTAGTTTCGGGACCACAAATCTGAGTTAGAAAAATAATTAAATATTATTTTCTGTGTTTATAATGTGTGAGTTGATATCTGTGAAATTTTCATGAATTAATTTTATCGTTTGAGTGTCCAATTTAATAAAAGGACTTAATCGCGTAAATGGTAAAAGTTGCTAATTATTTGTAAAAGTACTAAATTGCTTTGTTCTTTTAATGGGAGGTTTTTATATTGCAATTTTACCATGAAACCTAGTGATGGACGATTATGTGCATATTATATAATATATTTATATTAAATAATAAAGGTTAATTTAGTAATTTGAAATATATGTTCATCTTATTGTTTTTGCCGAAACTAAAAGAAAAAGAAAGAAAGAAGAACAAGCTTCATTTGGCCATAGTTAAGCTTGATTAAGGTATGTAACTAGTTTAGTTTTTGATAATTTTTACGTTTTTGAAATCGTTGCTATGAAATTTACAAAGCCCGTGCTTTAATTTTTGATTTTGATGAATATTTTGAGTTAAGCCATTGATGAATTTATGAGCTTTGTGATGTTAGATGATGGATTATGAAAGATATGTTTTGGATTAATATGTTTTGTATTGGAAATTTTGATGATTTTGAGTAATTAGGACTAAATTGTAAAAGTAATAAATTGAGGGACTAAAATTTGAAATAAATGAAATGTATGGATTTGTATGAACATGGGGTAAATTTGGCCTAAGCATGAAACATTGAAATTTTGCATATTTTGTGTTTTATGCAATAGGGACTAAATTGTGAAAAGTGTAAAATGTTAGGGGCAAAATAGTAATTTGCCCATTTATGTGTTTTTAGACTAAATTGAATAAAATTGTGTTTGAATAAGTTTAATTTGAATATGTTTAGATCAAGAACCAAAGAAAACGGACTTGGATCGGGGGAAAACAAAAATAATTGAATAGTCGTTTTATTCCTTTCGTCGATATCCGAGGTAAGTTTATAAGCAAATAAATGCTGTTAATTTTGAATATATGTGAACTTTATATGCTGAATTGAATTTTATGAATGTATATAAGTGATGGTCAAATGTCTATATGCTTGGGAGCAATGTTTACGAGATCGATTCGATCGAGTTACGACGTCCGAAAGTCTCGTACGAACCTTAGGAATAGCTAGGATACATATGTCATGCCATAGGATTCCGTTATGTGTTATCGTGTAAGACCACGTCTGGGACATTGGCATCGACTTGTGACTTACGTGTAAGACCTTGTTTGGGACAGTGACATCGATATGTGATTACATGTAAGACCATGTCTGGGACGTTGGCATTGTATGAAATGTTCAATTATCCGAGTATCCTTTTTAATTCTGAATGGTTCAACAAGCAATGATAATTTAAGATCGAGAGTAAAATCGAGTTAAAAGGCTCAGGTATGTACATATACTAAGTTATGAAAATATGGTAAGTTGGATGATTGAATTGATGATATAATGTTATATGTTAATGTGAACTATGTGTATATATATGTGAATGTATATATTCCACCTAATGATGTATTTGTGTTGTAGAAAGTAAAGGTTAAATATATTAATGTTCAAATAAGTATTCGGCCAAAGGAAAATTTATGCAAAATTTATATGTTTTGATATATGAAATTATAAGTTGGAAATATATATGAATTTATGATGGCTTATTACGATTTAGCTAGATTAAATTATGTATATGATTAAATGTCTCATTTGCTTATGACTTACTAAGCTGTGAAAGCTTACTGTGTGTATTTTCTCTTTTGGAAGTTGGTTACGAGCTCGAGGATCGTCAGAAAAGTCTATCACACTATCGACTATTTTCAGTATTTTATTAAGTTTGAATTCGAACATATGGCATGTATAGTCTAGTTAATATGTTTGATTTTGGGGTATGTAAATATGAGCCATGCGAAAATGGCTTGTTTATTTTGTTAAGTTTGGTTTTTATGCTTTATTTCAAATGATATAAATGTTTGGTTTTGGTGATTAGATCATGGTATATATATATATTTATATATGTGAATTATGTTTGATATGTTTTGTTAAGAATGTGGTAAATGTTTCAGTATAAAGTAAGTTCGGTTATAGCATATAGGTGGAGTAAGTTTGGTATGTCTTGTTAATCCTTGAAATTGATTATGGCTTAAGTTTATTTGGGTAATAATATCATGCATATATAAGGTGATGTTTGATTATGTGTTTCGGCAATAAGCTGAGTAATGGATGTTAGTTAAGGTATATTATGTGTTAGTTAGATCATAGACATGTCATACATATATGCATGTGGAGTACTTGATAAACGTTTGATTTGCTCATGCAAGTGGTCTTAACATTCGGCTTTGTATTTGTAAAATGATATGAATTGTATGGATTTTTGAAAATGGCTCAATTGGTGTATTCATATGCGCAAACTTGTAATAGATAAATATGCATGTTTTTGGTCTTTTAAATGATATATAAATGTCTTTTAAATAAGTTTAAAGTTAATAAATAAGGTACATACAAATTTGATTAATGATAGTTAAATGGGTAATGCATGTTTGAATTTAGCTTTTATAAATTTATTTGTTTAGCCGAATAGATGATAAGTTGATTTGTATTATGCATATATAGTTTATGATTGAATGGTTCAAAATTGATGTGGTGAAATGTGCATAATTATTTTATTTACTCAATGATATATATATTTATATAATTGATCAATTGGTATTATTGTTTATGTCACTTATGATTTTGGACATTAAGTTTTGTGATATGATTTGTTTGGTCTATTAAATACAGGTATACTAATAAATAATAAAGTGTTTAATAGTTATTAAGTATTCAAATATCATTGAAATGATAACTTCACAATTTGTGCGTATAATTAGAAGCAAATTTTGTATGGCTTTAAGGCATGTGTATTTAAATATAAATATGATTATATGCAAGAGAATTGTCTTTTGTTTTATGATTAATAATGCATGTTTAATTTTTAATTAGTTATTTGTTTTATTTATACGAATATGACATGTGTGCATATGTAATTGTTCGAAAGTTGTGTCTTGTTCGATAATGCCTCGTAACCCTAATCCGGCGACGGATACGGGTTAGGGGTGTTATAGTGATCTTTTTTTAATGGCTAAAAGTTCTAGTCATTTTCACGTGATTTGTTTTTTATATTAGAAGAAGGGTTTGAGAGAAGTTCTTGTGAAAAGGTTTCTTAAGAATGAGTGACGACAAAGAAAGATTTCCTTTAGGACTCTTTGGTAGTTGAGTGGAATCAAATAACATTAGATTGAAACTTTTATAGCATAAATAAATGAAATCTTTAGGATCTTCCCTCAAAAAATTTAAGAAAGAAATTTTGGAAAAATTAATCCCTCAAAAAATATAATTATGAAATCAAAATTGAATATTCTTAATTTAATAAAAAAAACAACCCAAGAATAAAGAATTTTGGTCTCATGCCTTCAAGGTCAAATCCAACTAGACAAACACCTGCACCATTCCTTAATTTCTCAAATTGAGATGCACCAAAATTTCAATAAACAAGTCAGCTTTTATTATCACAGCATCTACTAATTCCCTTATGAAATGATTTCTTATTTCAATATATATGGACTTAGAAAGAACGTGGAATTTTTAAAACTTTTGATGCCACTGGAGTTGTCACTATAGAGAGATGCAACTGAAGATGCACCTCCAAGGTCTTCTAGCATCTATCTAATCTATAATAATTGCACACAACAACTACCTACAACCATGTACTTTGCCATAAATGTTGATAAGGAGATTTAGGGTTTCTTTTTATTATACCATGATATCAAGTTTGTTCTCAGATTAAAAATATCTTCCTTATGTGATATTCTTATCATTCACATTTCCTACCCAATCTACATTATTAGAGCCTACCAAGCTCATTTATGTGTCCCTTTGGCAGTCAAATACCAAGATCAAAAACATCATTAACATATCTAATAATACATTTAATAGCTTTTAAATGAGACTTTTAATAATAGATCGGTACATGGCACACACATTTATTCTATAACACAAATTTAACCTACTTGTAGAAAGATGAAAGAAAAAGGACATCAATCATGCTATAGTAGTTGCTAAGGTTAGCTCAACTTCCTTCGTATTTTAGTTATGTTTCTCATAAACTCCCATAGGTGTCCTTATAGCCTTTGACCCTCTAAGACATATTGTTTCACTAAGTTGCAAGCGTACTTCTCTTGGGATAGAAGATTCTATCTTTGAGCTACTTGATCTGAAATCTCAATAAGTAGGACAATTCTCCCACCATACTCATCTTAAAATCATACTACATCTTGAAAAAGGCTTCTTTGGCTTGTTGATATGTTGAGCCAAATATAATGGCGTCCATTTAGATTTGTTAAACACTAATCTCATCTTTGACCTTTTTGATAAACAATATTTTATCCATATCGCCCCATAGAAAGTCTCTTATACCATGATCTTGGAGCTTACTGTAAGCTATAAAAGGCTTTAATAAGCTTGTAAACATGGTTGGGATGTCTAGGATCCTTAAAACCTCTAGGTAGCTTAACAAAGACCTCTTTATTGATGAATCCATTCAGAAAAGAACTCTTAAGATCTATTTGAAATAACTTGTAATACCCCAACCCGGCCTAGACGTTATGGCTGAATCTGGCGATATCACATTGAAGTATTTTTCGAAAACAACATTTCATTGGAAAACCCGTTCTATATTAAAACTAGTTTATAATCATAATAGAAATCTAAGGGTATCTTGTTCATTGAAAACTCAAGTTGTTCTTAGCAGTTTGACGATCATATTAATTTGTTATTACATTTAAAACGATGTTTGATGCGGAAGCTTTTACAGTATTTTACGAAAACGTGGTGTTTTGAAAAGCATTCATCTTTTGAAATTCCACCTCCTACTACTATCAGTAAGAATTTAAATAATTAAAATCCCAATTTAAAAGTTAAAAATTTAAAGAGTCCTTATTACAAAACAAATACCCAAATTAAATTATTATAAATAAAAATCCAAAATAGAAGCAGGTGCAGTTGTATGGCCACCTCCGGGTCCCTCGAGCACCAATCAGCCTAAAATTGGGGATTACCTGTAAGATAAATAGAGGGGTGAGTTTACGAAAACTCGGTGCGTAACCCCATATAAGCAAATAACCAATCATGCAAGTGCAGTCTGGGCCTAAGCCCAAATCAATAACAGTTCAGTTTAGTTGGGCCTTAGCCCATCACAGTTTCAGTATCAGTGTGGGCCTTAGCCCATTACAATTTCAGTATCATTGTGGGCCTTAGCCCAATTCAATGACAGTATCAGTTCAGAAAATCAATCAGAAATCCTACCCAACCAGCCTCTACACTCCACTCCGTCCAGCCCAACACTCCATGTGGGGATACAATCACCCACCCATCCCTACACTCCAAAATTAACACCGATTGCGGCACTAAACAGTATTTACAGGAGAGCTACCAGTACAATACACTTCCTGCAATCATAATAATCCCATCCCATGCAACATATCATACATGTATGCAACATATATATCGTGGCATGCTTATATACAGTTATACATAACATAACATAAAACATACAGTTATTATATAACACAGGGCATAACAGTTATTTTACCACATAGGGGCATAACAGTCATTTTATACCAATTTGAGGGTCTAGGTATACTAACTAACCCATTAGTAGGTTCACAGTCATCTCGAGCAACCCGTACAACCTTAATAGTCAAACAGTGAAAATGGGCCCAAGGCCCATAATGGGGGCCCATGTGGGCCCAAAATTGGTCTCGATCATGAAAATTACATAGTTTGGCCTAATTTTCTACACACGTTCATGGGGTTTACCTGTGTGGGGCCCACAAGCTCGTTGGGCCCTCACGGCCCATTTTTGCCCAATGTGGCCCAAAACGGCCTAAGACCACGAAATGCTCATGGTGGCCTCAACAGTCTACGCCCACGTTTTATGCGTTCGGTTTACCACACGATCGAATGCACGGTCATGTAGCGTCAATTGTTATACTTTTTTCGGCTTTTACCGGTTTACGATTTGGGTAGTGTTTACACACCAGGTTATGAAAGATGCGCAGACAGTCCTCAATCACTCCAGAACCTATGTTCACCCATAACATTCGGTTAATCACATATCAATTGAATTTAAAATGAACCTTATTCAGTACACATATCCACTTGATCGTCAGCCACTTACCTTGATTGAACAACTGAATCCCTAAGCACTTCACTTATTGGAAAAATGGTGATCACTAGATCTCGGGGTTATTACCTGCAATCCAATCGAAACCCCTTATTAATAATTATCTACTAGAATAATTGAAGCCAAAATGAATACCAACTTACCGAAAGTACGAAATCGTAGAATAAAAATGGAATACTAAATCGGCAGAGAGCAAAGAAAAAGTCGGCATAGTGAGAGTAGAAGAAGAGAGAATCGGCAAGGAAGAAACAACAACAAGCATCGAAAATATTTGGAAAAGAAACGAAGAAGAGGCAAGGAAAGGAAAGAGGGTGTATTTGGCCAACAGCAGGAAAAGAAGAGAAGAGGAGATGAAAAGAAAAGAATAGGTATATTCGGCCAACACAAGCAGGGAATTAGGAGGAGCAGACCAAATCGGTAGAGAATACTAGGAGAGTGTGGTGGCAGAGAGGGAGAGAAAAAAGAAATGGTTTAGGGGAGAAGAGGTTTCGGCAGAGGGAAAAAACACATACAAAGTAGAACCGAAACGAGAAACACCCCTCTAGTCGAATTCTTGAGTGACTCAGAGTCCCAATTCAGCACAACACTCCCTCTCCCCTCACTTCCCTTGATTTTCTCCTAAAATCCCTCCTCAAATCTCTCCACCTGATCACACCTCCCTCAATCACTCAATTCGAATTCTCCTTAACCACTTCAATGTTTTAGTCAAACTGCAACTCCCCCCACAGCACAGCAGCAAAATAAATACTCCCTTACCTCCACCAAGATTCGAACTTCAGTCCACTAGCATAGGTAACACGCCACTTACCCCCTAGACCAATCGGCTTTTTATGTCATGCTTTACCCACAATAATTTAAAAGCCTACTAACTATAGGCAAGGGTTTTATTCCCTAAAAACAAAACTTTTGCACAAGCTCAGACTTGAACTCAGGACTTCTCAGACACTCCCAAACACACCCAAATCAATCAACCATAGAAGCAAATAGGTATTTATGCTAAAAACATGCAAACATAAATACTTAAATTTTTGGGGCGTTACAACTCTACCCCCCTAAAAGTAAATTTCAGCCTCAAAATTTACCTGATCAAAATAGATGAAGGTATTGTTGATGCATCACCACTTCAGGTTCCTACGTGGCCTCCTCTGAGCTGTGATTGTGCCATAGTACCTTAACCAGTGGGATAGACTTCTTCCTCAAGACTTTCACATCGCGATCTAAGATTTGAGCCAGTTCTTCCTCAAAAGTTAGGTCCGGTCTAACCTCAATCTCCTCAGTCGAAATCACGTGTGTGGGATCAAACGATAACGCCTCAACATAGAGACGTGGAACACATCATGAATCTGATCCAACTCTGGAGGTAACTCAAGCTGATAGGTAACTCTAGCGCACAACTTGCCATTCCGTCCAAATCTCAGTACCTTCTTCCATGGTAAGACCTTAAGAAAAACGTAGTCCCCTACAGAATACTCAATCTCCTTGTGCTTCAAATTCGCATATGACTTTTGTCTGTCTGATGCCGCCTTCAATCGATCCCGAATCAATCTAACTTTGTCCTCGGTATCAGAAACCAATTCAAGCTCGGTTTATTTGAGCCGATTTACTTGTTTACCTGGTCATCGACGAGGAGAATGTTCGCAATATCGAAAAGGGTTAAAATTGGTTAAGGTAGGTGGAAGCTTATCAAAGTAGTTTAGAAGGGTAGATAGTTTTATAAAATTAAGTAGGCTCGGTTTAACAAAGAAACAAAGAAAGGATAGATCATGTTCGATAATAAAGGATAGAAATGGAATTCAAACTTAACACGAAGAATTATTCAACACTATAAAAGAGTGTCACCCCGATTCTTATGCGGTTATGGTGGTTGGATGAAAAGATAGAATGGTGAACGCTACACCGGTTAAGGTGATAAGTTTAAAAGAACAAGTGGAAGACGCCACTAGCAAAGCCAGATAAGTCAAACGAAACTTGTACGAAATAAGAGAGGAGGTAAACTCACTCAAGAACACAAAGTTTATTTAAAAGTTGGCAAAAGTCTAAAGTCATTTTACAACTGAAATATGCTAAGTATTTCTAGTGCTAATACTAGCCTAGCTGAATAGACACTTTGGGCAACCAATTGGACAGCAAGCTGCAACTTAATGAGTTAAAGTTTCTTGGAAATTTCTTGGCAGCTTCTTTAAAGGTTCCATGAAGCTTCAAAAATGTCCCATGGTGTTTCCCAAGTCAGATTAATAAATTGAAGTAATTATGGAGCTGAAACAAGCTAAATAAATTCGTCCAAAGGTGTGAAAAGCCTTTAATTCCTTCTTGGGCATCCTAATGAGCAGCAGCCAAATTAATAGACTTTGAGGTGCACGAAAAGCCAAATGGGTGTAAACACTTGAATTCAATCAGCCTCTAATGTGAACAAACGAATTTGAATGGCTTTTATGGTGTGAAACATCTTTAGTTGAGCTACCTTGGTTATTTGGAGAGTCTATGGAGTTAAATGGGTAGCTTGGAGCACTCAATAGCCTTTGGAGTGTGAACACACGAAATTGGATAGCCCCCAAGTGTGAAAACTCAAAACTAAATAGCCTTGGGTGTGAAAAGGATCTCCAGTAAATGTGAAAGCAATTAAGGTTACTTGGAGAGCTAAATGGTTAGTTTTGGGAAGAAGAAATAGTAGCTCTTCATTTGTCCTTTGCTGTACACGAAAAAGGTGTTTGGAAAAGCTAAACAATCAGCTCCATGTAAATGCCCATGCACTTGGGTTGCACATGTTAAATGAGCAAATTTAATTAGTTTAAGGCACAATAAATTCGGCAGCAATGAAACTAATTAAATTGGAACATGTAATTAATTTTTCTAGGCTAGGACACATTAAAATCAAACAATGACTAAGACATATTAAACACAAGTAATAAACTAAAACACATTTAAAACCTGTGTTTAAAATGTTCAGCTTAAGACACATTAAATTGTTGTAGCTAGACATATTAAAAACATGTATTAAAATGAACATACTTAACACAAAATTAATAAGTATCAAATTTGAACATATTAATGAGATGAAAACTAATTAACTATTTTTTTAAAAAAAAATACTTAATTTACTCTAACAATCAATTAAATGACTGAGAAGAAATTAAATCGAGCTCAAACGAGCTGAATTAAGCTCAAGTGAGATGATTCGACCTAAAGGGAGCTTGGGGAGCTGAAGCGGAGCTGAAGTCAGCTTGCACGAAGGTGCAAGGATCGTTTAAGGAGCTAGCCCGAGCTAGATTTGTAAACTTAATGAGCAGCCTCGAACAGTCTTTGCTAGTTTCGAAAAAGGTCCCGGCCGTGCGCACATCACTTATATGGAAAATAGACCATTAAGAGGAGTTAGTAAACAAGTATGATAATTCATCCATGGAAAATTTGATAAAGAAAAAGACTAAATTGGAAGGTTGAAATAATAAAAGATAATAAGTTAATTAAATAATAAAATATCATCATTTTCATCATCTTTCCCAATTTTTTTATGGAAACCCTAGCTAAGAGAAGAGAACTCAAGCAAGCTTATTTGGCTTAATTGGGTAAGCATTATTGTCCCGTTTTTAATGATTTTTATGTTTTTGATATCGTAATAACTTAATATAGCTATCTCAGGGATTAATTTGTAAAGTTATCTAAGTACTAGGGTTTTTCCATGGATGAATATGTATGATTTATGAAATTTATGGTAGAAAATAAAAGGTTGTTGATAGATAAATAACTTTTGTAAAGTGAGTTTTGATGAAATTGTGATTTAGGGACTAAATTGTAAAGATGTGAAATTTATGGAAAAATTCTGAATTTTATGAATTACTTGGGTTGTAAATGTTACATGTAAAAATCGGTTAGGCTTGGAATAAGGATTAAATTGCATGAATTTCATTTTCCGAGCCTAGGGACGAAATCGATATAAATTAAAAGTATAGGGGCAAAATGATAATTTTTCTTAGGATGTGGATTGAATTGAATTGAATATGAATTGTAATAAAATTGAGCAAAATTTACTCGTATAGATCCAGATAGACCAAATACGAAGTTAGACCGAGGAAAAGAAAAAGTTTCGGATTAGTAGATTTTTCGTACACGAACACTTGTCGAGGTAAGTTCATGTAACTAAATTGTATATTTATATTTTTAAATTGAGTGTTATGATTGTAAAATGTATGATTGCCATTTATGAACATTGATCACATATCCGGAGATACCCGAAAAATATAAAGTCCTGTTTGAATAAATGAAATTTGATGGATACTGGGTTCCAAAATTGGTTGTGGTCGCATATGTTGCAAACACACCGCAGCTCAAAAGAGCGTCCCGTTACTAGTCCTCTCGACCTTTCCGTTAATAGCTCTTCGGAGCATCCCGATCGATTGTGATCCTGCATGTGTTGTAGACATACTGCAACTCTTATAAGCGTCCCGTTATATGGCTCTTTGTGAGCTTCTCAATTAAAGGCTCTTTGTGAGTTTCCTGATTAATGGCTCTCCAGAGCTTCCCGATATGGTTTACATGAACTTCCCGATACATGGCTATCCGGATCTTCCCATTAATGGCTCTTCAGAGCTACCCGTTATTAGCTCACATGAGCTTCCCAATTATGGCTCATATGAGCTTCCCGTTATATAGCCCGGATAAGCTTCCCGTTATATAGCTCACATGAGCTTCCTGTTATATGGCTCAAGATAGGGCTTCTCGTTTATGTGCTCTAATGAGCATCCCCTAATATGAATTATGTAACAGCCCAATTACGACCCTAATCAAAACGGTGGTTTCAGGACCACGAATACGGGATAGAAAAATATTTTAATTATTATTTTAATAGCTATGTTATGTGGTTAATTATGTGTTAAAATATTTTAAATTAATTTGTGTGTTTGGGTGATTAATTTAAGTGAAAGGACTAAATTGAGTAAGTGGAAAAAATAGCTATTATCAAATTAAGTGGCCAAATTGAATGGTGTTCTTTATGCATGGAATTGAAGTTGCAATTTGGCCTTTAATTTGATGGTAGTGGACGACATTGACCGTAGCTTATTATTAAAGTATATTTTTATATATATTATTATTAGATAGTGGAATGATATGTAATAAACTAATATTAGTAAAAGAAAAAAAAACATGTTTTATTTCCCATTTTCTTCATCATCTTCACGAAACAAAAAGAGAAAAGAAGAGTTCAAGCTCTCTCCATTTTCGACATTTGCATGTTGGTTAGTGATTAAACTTAGTTTTTGTTAATTTTAACATTTTTGAGGTTGTTGTCATGTACATTAACTAGGCCATATTCGAATTCTTGTTTTGGTTGTATGTTTCGAATGTTACCATGAATGGAAAGTGGGTGGTTGTGTGATTAATGATAGTACATGTTATAAGTAAGCTGGATTAATAAAGTTTTCTTTAGAACTTTTGATGGATTTTGGTATAAGGATGATTTTTGTAAAAAAGAAAATTTTTGAAAGGATCAAATAGCAAAATAAATGGAAAGAATGAGTGATAGAAGGGTAATGAATATTCGACCCTTAATAGATATGGTTAAATTCTTGATATTTTGTGTTCTGGGCTATATGGACTAAATTGTAAACAATGTAAATATTAGGGGTAAAAATGGTAATTTGTTTAATTATGTATTTTGGATTGAATTGAATGGAAATGTATTTGAATCGGTTTAATTTGTAACTATTAGATCAAGAACAAAAGGAAAAGGAATTGGATCGGGGAAAGGCAAAATTAAACGAGTAGCCGGGAAGCTTAATTTGTCAACTTTCGAGGTAAGTTTTAAGCAATTGGAAAAAATTGAAATTTACTCTATATCGATATACATATGTTAAATGTTAGTAAGTGTGCTTTATTTCATTTTGCCGAATGTATAATGAATTTTTAATATGGATTGGTTGAATATACATTGGTTAGTATATGTATTGATACAAGCATTGATCTTTGATTTGGATGACCTTTTATGTAAAAAAAAAAAAAAAAAAGAGGTTAAGGTAAATGATTCTATTCGAATAAGTGGCTATGTATATATGTGTTTTAAAGGTTGCCGAATATGATGGTGTTGAGATGGAAGAATGAATTATGAATAACCTGTGTTTTTAATTGAGTATATAAAATATTAATGGTGAAATTATATGTGACTATATGATTGAGGAAATGATCAGCTAAGGGCACTATGTGTGCGAGTTTATATCACCGAGCACTGTGTGTGCGAAATCGGTCGTTTGGCACAAAATGTGCGGAAAATACACAATGGCACTAAGTGTGTGATACATTGCAAGCAATGGCACTAAGTGTGCGATACATTGCGAGTAATGGCACTAAGTGTGCAATACATTGCTGGTATTTAGCACTATGTGTGCTCATTATTTAAGTAATGGCACTAAGTGTGCGATACGTTACGTAAATTTTGCACTATGTGTGCGGGTGGTCAAATTTGGTAGAGACTTAAACAATTGAATGAAGATAACCGAGAGATGATGTACAGGTAAGTAATATATGATAGTTGAATGTTTAGAGCTAATGAGGTAAGTTGTTTCGAGTTTATGAATTTTTGAAATAAGGTAAGATTATTAATTTTGGTTTTGTTCGGATTGGATAAATGGTTCATGACTATTCGGGTTTGGGATTATTTGAATGTGATAAATGTTAAACATTGAAACATGATACATTTATACATGCGGTTATGTGTTAGTTAAGAATTAAGAGTAAGTTGATTAAATTCTAAAAATGATTAAATGTATATGTTTACCATTGCTTATTACTTACTAAGCTAAGATAGCTTACCATTTGTGTTTAATTGACTATTTTATAGATCTTTGAAGGCTAGCTTGTGCTTGGGGATCTTCGTCAGTGTCGATCACATTATCACATAATTTTGGTATTTCATAAGTTGTATTTCTACTGAACTTATGGCATGTATAGACTAAGTCCCTCAAGTTGTTTTTTAATGATATGTATATATGCAAGTATGCCATGCGAAAATGGCTATGCTTTTGTGTATGTGTATGACTTGTATTGTAAATCATGGTTTTAGTGATGTGAATAATCGGTTTTGCTATATGTTAACTCAAAGGTTTATTTTATGGTACAAGCATATGTGAGTAATTTATTTGATTAAGTGGTCTTTTACTTACTTTTAAATTAAAAGACAATGAGCATGATGATTTGCAAAAGTGGCTTGCCCCTTTTTAGTTTAAATTCGATTGAATATGTTTCTTTATTTAAGTTTAGTTTGTGTTTGAGGTATATTATGGATTACTTTCTGAGTATTTTAGTGTATATATATATATATAAATGCTTAGTTGAAAGCTATCCCATGATAGATTTATATGTGATTCTGAGGTTTCTAGATATTGGTTGAATATGGTTTATATATAACTTTAGAATGATAAATTATATTGGCATACTTATTTGAATGTATCTACGTAACTAGTTATGAATGTAATAAGTTGCATTTTGTGTATCTATATACTAAAGGTGATTTATTAACAAGCAAATTGATGTATATTTATTTGTGCATATTCGGCCATTATGGTGTACTTACCAAATGAATAGTGATTTGTAATGTGATCGAACTTATTTATTTTAAGTGCATATAATGCGATTGATATTATTTTGTAATGACGTGTTTATCATAATATCATTTCTTAAGTATGATAATCCGTGAGACTGAATGTACTTGGTGGTTAGTTTAGTAACATCTCGTAACCATACCCGATGACGGTCACGGGTTAGGGGTGTTACAAATTAACGGATTTCAGATTCATATACTTCAAGTATGCTACCCTTGTATCCATCGATATTTTAAATGATTCAACGGGTAAAGTTCTGACATGAGATGATAAGAATTTAAGATGAATTATTATGAGAAATACTTGAAATACAAATATATGAGATGTACATGTTCATGGATACTTAAAATGATAAATACATGCATGTGGAAATTGAATATTGATGAACTCCCACATGTTTCTTGATATTCATGTGAATTACATGACTAACATGCTTGATGGGGATATCTGTTTAGGCAATTGGCCAATTTGCTTTAGATGTATTTTGTATGCTTACCTTAAATGTAAATGAATGGTAAGTTTATTTCCTGTTGTATGAACTTACAAGCATTAAATGCTTACTCTATTTTATTTTCTCTGTTTTATAGTACTTGGAAGCTTGTAAAGGTTGGAAGTTGTTCAGAGCATCATCACACTATCCCTTGGCTCATTTTGGTATAAATAGTAAACTCATTTTGGTTATAATAGCATGTATAGGTTAATTAGCCAATGTTGGCACATAAATGTTTGGTTGTAATTAGCCATTGGAATGGCTTGTAATGGTCATGTTTTGGTATATATAGTATTATCATGTTTGAAGTATGAAATTGATTAAGCATACATGCATTTGGTATCTAGGTAAGTATAAGTTTTGGAATGACATATTAATAAATTGTCTATTGGGGTGCCTAAAAGCACATCAGTTGTATGTGTAAAATGTCAAGTTTAAGATATGGTTTTGGTTTGTTCTAAGTGCTTTAATATGGTTTGTGAAAGTATTTAAGTGTTATTGTAGGTGGAAGACAAGTTTGGGTGAGAAATATGGCTAGGAAATGACCTTATTTTGTCCACACGAGCGTCTGTCTCAGCCGTGTGTGACACACGGCCTAGCACATAGGCGTGTGTTTTGGCCGTGTGTCCCCTACATCATTAAAATTCAAAACAGAATGCTCAGGATTTTTCACACGGCCTGGCACACAGGCGTGTCGCTTGGCCGTGTGGCCCCTGCACTTACACACGGCCTAGCACATGGGCGTGTGACTTGGCCGTGTGACCTAAGTTAGAGAGTTACACGGGTATGGACACTGGCTAAGACACGGCTGTGTGCCCCATTTCGAATGCCCGCATGGCCTGAGACATGGGTGTGTCTCTTGGCTTGACCATACGGGCGTGTGACCCCTGCACTTTGGAAAAATTTTGAAATTTAACGAAAAATTCTCTAAGTACCCGGTTTAGTCCTGTCTTGTTTCTAATGTATGTTTTGGGCCTCGATGGCTCATATAAAGGACTTTACTAAGAATATCTGATATGAATGTTAAATAATATGAAATGTTTATATTTGATCTATTTATTGCGGTAATGCTCCGTAACCCTGTTCTGGCAACGAATACGGTTAGGGGTGTTACATATGTAGCAAGCTAGTCTAACCATATCACGATAATTTAGTCCAAGATTGCATAGTCTAACCATATCACGATAATTTAGTCCAAGATTGCCCCTTGTCCTTATGTCACTATCAACGCCACCAATACTATTATCCAAATGATGGTTTTTACATACCCTATAAAATGGCTAAGGTTGATCATCTATAAGATGATCTTCACAGTTATTCTGTTCAATTGCTTTTCTAGTTGCAACTTCTTTTGCAAGTAGTTCCAATCTCATATTTAACCATCACATTAATGGATTTCATCACAAATTTAGTTTGTTTTCTATACACTCTATAAGCATTTTTATTTGATAAATACATAAGCAATATGCCTTTACCATTGCGTGCCTAGAACTTCCTTTAATAGCTTTCGTCTTGAAGTATGCAATACACTCCCCCAAACGCATAAAGTACCCCACTGCTAGCTTCCTTCCTCTTCATATATCATAAGGTGTCATCCTCATTTTATCCTTAGCAAGACTATTAATCACATGGAAATTTGTATTAACAATTTCTGCCCAAAAAATATAAGAAATTCCCTTGGCATTTAGCATAACATAACCCCATTCTACTGATTTTTTAGAGCAAAAAGCTCATGTTAAAAGCCTACATTGTCACAAAGTCACTTTTAATCCTAACAATTTTCTCAATCAATTATCATTTCTTATTCATCATCTTCTACATACTTTTTAAAGGCATTAAATTCTTTAATTTATCATGCGAAAGTCTTACCCATGTAAAATTAGAAAGTCATTTGCACATACAAGAACATACCTTTTATATCCTAGGATCTCAATTTGCTTTAGCCCCATCAAATCTATGTGCAAGGAAGCACAAATGGGTCAACTATTTAAATTAGTTACAACTGATGATAAGGCTCACACTATAACATCCTATACCTGACCCGATTTACCGAACCTAGATATAGGATGTCACAATATTTAAATACCTAACAAAAAATTTTCAACTAGCAAAAAATCATATTGGATCTACTTCTTATTTATTTAAATTTTTTTTCTAAGTCAAAAGATTTTAAGGAAACATTTATTAATTACAACAGATTCTTGAAAGTAGTTTAAGACATTACAACTTAGATTTTTTCTTAAACCAGACTTAATCATGGTGTAGAGTATTATTGGCCATATATCCAAAAATGCCCCTCTGTATGCATAATATCGCTCTTCAAATTGCCACCATGGCAAATTCTTGGTTTGGTCCCTCCTGGTGTATTGGTTCAATTCTAAGATCCTACATAACAAATAGACACCTATAAGTTCAACAGAACCTAGTGAATCCCAACCATTTTTACTTTTAAATGATGTTGTTGAATTCCTCGATTTAAGAATTCTAGACTTCCTTTCAAACTTTCGAGGATATTTTTCTAATTCTTGACGGATAACTATATGCCAACCTCTAACTTAACCACCTTATACGCATTCCATTCGATTGGCAGATCATAGACTTCCCACCTTATAGTGGATCCTATTTCACAATCACGTGGAGATAGAGGTTGGATACATTTCTCATAATGATATGTATATGGACACTACTCTCGGCAGATTCTTATACTTGCTCTGGCGGCCATTAGAATGCCAGTCACATCGTATCTTCAAGTCGATCAAGACACTGAACTTGATTCGATGAAGGCAATATTTTAGATCATCTAATAGAAACTTAGATGACTTTGACACAAAATGTGAGAACTTCCAAGTTTGGCGACACATATACCACTTATAACTACATATGTGCCAAGTTCTCTAACCTAGCGAGTTACTATGGCAGATTCATCAGTCAGCTACACTGCAAGAACTCTTTCAGAAAATGCCTTAAAGGCATACCTAGATCTAGCTACAAAGGTGGACTAACAACTTTTCAGATAACTCACCATAAAGGCTCAGTTTGGCATGCCACCAAGGCACCACACAAACTGTCATGTTTAGCGATATAGATTTGCCTAAACTCAACATCGCCTGCGGTTTACCCATCATTTCCCTTGGGACACGCAAAAGCCCTAAAAGACAAAAGTGGCTCATCCACCATTTCCAAAATGTGCCACAACCATGGTCTTTCCACGTAATTGCCACACTGACCTTTTCTCGTATTTACTATCCTGACGAACCTCGTGTTTACGGTCCCAATGGATGACATTTTTGTCAACGAACCTCGTGTTTACGGTCTCAATGGATGACATTTTTTTCACACTAGCCTTCGTTTTTACTATCTCGACAAACGTCATCAAAGCACCACCGCGGGGTCCATTATCACATCATATATTTTTCTCGACACTTCGCCCGAACCCCCTTATCGCCAACCATAATTTTTCACGCATCGCTCGAATAAAAATATGGTCATGTTTACATAGATTTCATTCATACCATTTACGGAATCATACTTCCTTTACATGCTTACCACACATCATTATTTTCATACAGTACATAGTACATTTCAATACATACATACAAATACTTCTCAGAAAACACACCCACATGCATACATACTGCAACTCCTTAAGAAGATATGATCATCTATATGGACATCAACTATGCAAAGAATCATTATAAGATAACATGTAGGAGACGATCTAGATACTCACTAGATACCTATCTTTACCTTAGCCTGGAGCTTTTACTTCAATCGTCCTTCTTAATCCAACGGTTGCAACTGCTTAAAAGATCATGGAATTTCTATTAAAATCCCCATTTACAAATAGTTTACTAATATTTCAACTACATGCGACCCCCATGCAGGGCCTTCCACTCACATCCTACTGTTCTTGCACCTTTTAACATCCTTACTCTTCAACAATCGTAACATACACGGCTATAAAACTTTTCAGAAGATTGAACCATCCACTGATTAAATGAGGCCTTAGCTCCATCTTGATGAATAAGAAGAGAATTTCTAGGTTAGAAAGAAGAACCTGAACGTTGAGTAGAAAGAAAAACCATCTGGAATATCCCCTTCCCTTTTATATATACATACTCCAAGTCCCCCTAATTTCCTTACCAAATCTAAAGGTAGGTAAAAGAAAATCCAGCAAGATCTACTTTACTATTGACCAGTCATGGGGAGGGCCAAATAAATCCAATTGACTCCTAACTAATCTCATTACAAGAACCAATCTAAATAGTGCTCATGCAAACCGTGTATTGTACCTTGGCGATGACTCGTGTATGCATGGTATTAAAGATAGTTAAGTCTTTTGTAGCTTTCTCATTTACTTGGTAGACTCTTCGTGCTCAATTAAAAACTCTAGAGCGTACTCTTTCATGTGTGTACTCTTTCTTCACTTGAAGATGCCCTGTAATAAAATCCTTAGATACTGCTAACGGGCGGGTACTTGAATGCTAGTATGTGCAAATATTCAAATTCATTGGTAAGTTAGGGTGGTGAATTATACTACTATAGTGCGCCAGAATAGTTTACATACATACATACATACATACATACATACATTACTCACCTTTTTGGATCTATCGCTTTTGGGGTGTGACATACACTATTCCTTCTGATAGAAAAACATGAGAGGGATACACCACGAAATTTTAAAAATATATATAATAAATAATCAATGTAATTTGCTAATAACAACAAATCATTGATAATCTAATGCTCGGGTTGTTTTTCTCTAAATTTAGAAGTTGAAGAAGTTTATTTGTGATTAATCTTGAACTATCCACAAGGCACTACATTCTTTACAAAAGTAGCCATATCTTGAGTTATAAAACTCAATACCTAGTGATTTAAAAAATCATTGCAAAGAGTGCTAAAAGATATAATATTTGGGCATAAGAATCACAAAAATCAAGTCTACAATTTATAAAGTTTAGTTAAATATAGCATTGTGGAATCTTGAGAGATTTGTTTCGAAATCTCGTAAACTTAAATCATTATTTTCTACCAATTGAATCTTCTTCATTATTCTCAAACTCATGGATTGAGCGATTATTGGGAACCATTCCAAACACAAACAAAAGCACTTACTCATAAATCTGTAATGAAAAATGATTTTAAATCAGTTCTCTTTTTTAATAGAATAAGTGAATTGATAACTAAGGTTTTCTAGTTTTGATCAATTCATCACTTTTCATCAATCTTTTCTTTTCAGCCAATAATAGATATTTATAGAAAGTTTATTAGAGGTTTAATATATTTGAAATTGCCAATAAAATAAAGAGTCCAAAGTTGAACAAACAAGGTGGGCAGCAACCTTAGCCCAATAAGGATTCTTGTGTCTCCACCTTGCTTGCCTTTTCTTATGTGGCCAGCACCCTTCCTCCTATATGGTCAACCACCCTTTGACAGTTTTGCTATATTAAAATGCATGTGCAACTTTATTTAATTTTATTTTATTCCAAATAATTAGATAACATGATCCCTTAATTTATATTCCACTTTGGATTCGTTATTTAATCTAATTAAATACACATATACAGTGAATAAATTAACCTTAAATCAAACAAATCATTAAATCAAGAAAACACATATTACTCAAATGAGCAATTCCAAGGAACTATATTTCTTTACTCAATCGTTTTACAATTTTCTACGAGTGTTCGTATAAAACACAATTCATTAAGAGTTATGTTAAGCTAGTAGAGAACTAACTGGACGTATAAAAAAATGGCTAAAATAACATGTAATTAACTTTCAACTATATTCCTATTAATTATGTAGTTATTTAATCATGGAGTCAATCCAAAAAAGTACCATGACTAAACTTCCCTTTATATACCATAATGAAAGCTAATAATTTCACTAAGCTTTAATCCAATGAACTTGTTATGTACATGTTACCCTCATAGGATATTTTTGATCAATTTTATCTCATGCTCACCATTGTACCTATTTTAGTGAAAATGATTATTACTTATACTATTAATAATTAAATTGTTTGTCCCAAACAAATGACCCACGACTATGTTCTATTTTCATGAACAATATAATGCCATTAAGAGGATATCACTTACTCTTTATCGAGTTACCATTTCACTATTATGAGTAAAGTTATGTCATGCATAAGTCATATACCCAATGTGCTAAATTTCATATTACGACGTTGATATGTGTAAGTTTTCAATATATCAAAGTATATATGTTATGCGCACATAGTCATTCACTTACTCAAGGTTTAGGTGTTAATGTCATAAGTGAATTAAGCCTTAAAAAAATATAGGATTATTTCAACTTGGGTCCAGTTCAATGCATTATTAGCATAAACAACAACATTTATGTATCTATCATGGGAATAAATCAAGCTTCAATAGTCAAGACAAGCTATCTCCCTATTTAGACTTATAAACAACATAATAGACCTAACATAAGTCATTTGCTCATTATGACCTCATGATTTATGGACTGTTTAAATTTTCTACTAATCAACATTACAAATACTTATTGTAATGCAATTAGTATATTCTATCATAATTAATGGCATTTGTATATTTCCATGAATAATCAGTTTGACCATCAAATATGATGAAATTACTCTACACTTAGGGCACATAAAACCTAACAGCTTTCCCTTCAAGCACTCATCTCACATTTTGGGAATTACTCCCCTAACTTTGGCGTTCTCTAACAACATGTATCTTACCAATCTTTGCATTCCTCTAAAGTGTACATGGCCATGTCTCTTGTGCCATAGCTCAAGATCTGAAAAGCTAGCTTAATTATAGAAATGTGGTTTTACTAGCCTATAGCATCTTTCAAATGTATTTTCTTTTTTATTTGTCAGAATTCTTCTTTGTTTTCACAAATCTTTTTTGGAGTAACTATTTCATTTCCTATGTCAACATATCCCAAATCACCTTTACAAGGATCTCTTCTTCAATAGTCAAGACAAGCTATCTCCCGATTTAGACTTATAAACAACATAATAGACCTAACATAAGTCATTTGCTCATTATGACCTCATGGTTTATGGATTTATTTAAATTTTCTACTAATGTGATACAAATACTTATTGTAATGCAATTAGTATATTCTATCATAATTAATGGCATTTGTATATTTCCATGAATAATTAGTTTAACCATCAAATATGATGAAATTACTCTACACTTAGGGCACATAAAACCTAACAGCTTTCCCTTCAAGCACTCACCTCACATTTTGGGAATTACTCCCCTAACTTTGGCGTTCTCTAACAACATGTATCTTACCAATCTTTGCATTCCTCTAAAGTGTACATGGCCATGTCTCTTGTGCCATAGCTCAAGATCTGAAAAGATAGCTTAATTATAGAAATGTGGTTTTACTAGCCTATAGCATCTTTCAAATGTATTTTCTTTTTTATTTGTCAGAATTCTTCTTTGTTTTCACAAATACTGTTGGAGTAACTATATCATTTCCTATGTCAACATACCCCAAATCACCTTTACAAGGATCTCTTCTTCAATAGTCAAGACAAGCTATCTCCCTATTTAGACTTATAAACAACATAATAGACCTAACATAAGTCATTTGCTCATTATGACCTCATGGTTTATGGACTGTTTAAATTTTCTACTAATCAGTAGTAAAAATACTTATTGTAATACAATTAGTATATTCTATCATAATTAATGGCATTTGTATATTTCCATGAATAATCAGTTTGACCATCAAATATGATGAAATTACTCTACACTTAGGGCACATAAAACCTAACAGCTTTCCCTTCAAGCACTCACCTCACATTTTGGGAATTACTCCCCTAACTTTGGCGTTCTCTAACAACATGTATCTTACCAATCTTTGCATTCCTCTAAAGTGTACATGGCCATGTCTCTTGTGCCATAGCTCAAGATCTGAAAAGCTAGCTTAATTATAGAAATGTGGTTTTACTAGCCTATAGCATCTTTCAAATGTATTTTCTTTTTTATTTGTCAGAATTCTTCTTTGTTTTCACAAATACTGTTGGAGTAACTATTTCATTTCCTATGTCAACATATCCCAAATCACCTTTACAAGGATCTCTTCTTCAATAGTTAAGACAAGCTATCTCCCGATTTAGACTTATAAACAACATAATAGACCTAACATAAGTCATTTGCTCATTATGACCTCATGGTTTATGGACTGTTTAAATTTTCTACTAATCAGCAGTACAAATACTTATTGTAATGCAATTAGTATATTCTATCATAATTAATGGCATTTGTATATTTCCATGAATAATTAGTTTGACCATCAAATATGATGAAATTACTCTACACTCAGGGCACATAAAACCTAACAGCTTTCCCTTCAAGCACTCACCTCACATTTTGGGAATTACTCCCCTAACTTTGGCGTTCTCTAACAACATGTATCTTACCAATCTTTGCATTCCTCTAAAGTGTACATGGCCATGTCTCTTGTGCCATATCTCAAGATCTGAAAAGCTAGCTTAATTATAGAAATGTGGTTTTACTAGCCTATAGTATCTTTCAAATGTATTTTCTTTTTTATTTGTCAGAATTCTTCTTTGTTTTCACAAATACTGTTGGAGTAACTATTTCATTTCCTATGTCAACATATCCCAAATCACCTTTACAAGGATCTCTTCTTCAATAGTCAAGACAAGCTATCTCCCGATTTAGACTTATAAACAACATAATAGACCTAACATAAGTCATTTGCTCATTATGACCTCATGGTTTATGGACTGTTTAAATTTTCTACTAATCAGCATTACAAATACTTATTGTAATGCAATTAGTATATTCTATCATAATTAATGGCATTTGTATATTTCCATGAATAATTAGTTTGACCATCAAATATGATGAAATTACTCTACACTTAGGGCACATAAAACCTAACAGCTTTCCCTTCAAGCACTCACCTCACATTTTGGGAATTACTCCCCTAACTTTGGCGTTCTCTAACAACATGTATCTTACCATCTTTGCATTCCTCTAAAGTGTACATGGCCATATCTCTTCTGCCATAGCTCAAGATCTGAAAAGCTAGCTTAATTATAGAAATGTGGTTTTACTAGCCTATAGCATCTTTCAAATGTATTGTCTTTTTTATTTGTTAGAATTCTTCTTTGTTTTCACAAATACTGTTGGAGTAACTATTTCATTTCCTATGTCAACATATCCCAAATCACCTTTACAAGGATCTCTTCTTCAATAGTCAAGACAAGCTATCTCCCTATTTAGACTTATAAACAACATAATAGACCTAACATAAGTCATTTGCTCATTATGACCTCATGGTTTATGGACTGTTTAAATTTTCTACTAATTACCATTACAAATAATTATTGTAATGCAACTAGTATATTCTATCATAATTAATGGCATTTGTATATTTCCATGAATAATTAGTTTGACCATCAAATATGATAAAATTACTCTACACTTAGGGCACATAAAACCTAACAACTTTTCCTTCAAGCACTCACCTCACATTTTATGAATTACTCCCCTAACTTTGGCGTTCTCTAACAACATGTATCATACCAATCTTTGCATTCCTCTAAAGTGTACATGGCCATGTCTCTTGCGCCATAGCTCAAAATCTGAAAAGCTAGCTTAATTATAAAAATATGGTTTTACTAGCCTATAGCATCTTTCAAATGTATTGTCTTTTTTATTTGTCAGAATTCTTCTTTATTTTCACTAAGACTGTTGGAGTAACTATTTCATATCCTATGTCAACATATCCCAAATCACCTTTACATGGTTCTCTTCTTCCAGTGGAAAGGATCTCGTCCAACTTTTCACTCTCCGGACCTTGCTTTTTCAATATAAATTGAATTGCAGCTAGGAGCAAAACCAGAAAATTTTTTAGGGGGGCCGAAATTAAATTGTAACTTTTAATAGCCTATATCTTTATGATTTTAAAGGATTAAATCAAATTTTTATCATTTTTAGGGGGCAAAGTGCAATTTTACCTTTACTAATTTTAAATTTTCTAAAAGACCTAAATGGACAATATTCCATTTTAAGGGGGGTAGGGCCTCTGCCAACCCCTTAGCTACGCCTTAGCTATAGCTAACTCCTTCACAGCTGCATTAAGTTTAGCTCAATTATTAGTCAGCAAGGAGTCTTTTTCTTTAATCTTCTTCAAAGGCCATCTATTTTTATGTTTCAATATAGATATCTCACCAGTAAATCTTAATAGCTTGCATCATTTGTCTTAGAAATGACACTAAATCTTAACAATTGCAGCATTTGTCTTAAAAATGTCGCTAGAAGCACCATTATCTGCATATTTTGTTATAGTGAATAGTAGGTGGCTCTTATTCAGTAAGCATTGTTCACCGTGCTTTTTCATCTATAGACTTGATGTGTAACAGCCCGATTTAGGGGCTAGTCGGAACAGTGGTTTCAGAACCACTAATCCGAGGTCGGAGAAAATTATTTTCATGTTATTTTATGAGTTAGAGCATGATTATATAAGTGCATGAAAATTTTGGTGCTTTAATTTTAGCGATTTCATGCTTAATCGCGAAAAAAAGGACTAAATCGCATAAAGTGCAAAAGTTTAAAATTTCAAGCTAAAGGTGCCAAATAGCTATGGATTATTAATTTTAGGTCTTTAAAGGGCAATTAGCCCCTTAAATAAAGGTTGGTCGGCTATAGGGGACAAGAAAGTCAAAAATTTGGTCAAGTAGGTGGATTAGGTGGACTAAATTGGGATTTTATATTAAAATAAAGAAAGAAAAGATATCATCTTTTCTTATTCATTCCTCCACCTAAAAACACAAGCAAAATAGGGGTTTTAAAGCTCAAAAATTTTAGCAAACTCTTCTCCCTACAAGTAAGTGATTTTAATGGTTTTTCTTGATGATAGTTGTATTTTTGGAACCCCTAAAGCTTAAGCTTTCTAAAGAGGGGACTATTTTGTAAAATGGTGAAGAGTTTAGAGTTTTTACATAAGAGCTTTTAAGTTATTTGCTACATTTTTACGGAAGAAAATGGGTCTTAGTTGTTAAATGAATAACTTTTGTGAAAGGTGTTACCATGAAAACACTTAAAATGACCTTTTTGTAAAGGTTGTAAAATATGTAGTAAATGTGAAATGTTGAGTTTTGATGGTATTCATAAGAGAAATAAATGTTCTCCTAGGCTTGTTAAAGAGAGAAATTTGATTAGAATTGATTTTCGAGCCTAGGGGTAAAATGGTCATTTTGTAAAAGTCTAAGGGCAAAATAATAATTTTGCCAAAGCATGATTATTGAAATGCATTTATTCATGTGGTAATTAAATGAACTAATTTTCTATTATAGATCAAGAAGAACCAAGAATTAACCTCGACCGGGGAAAGAACAAAGTATTGGACTAGATCGACAATCTAGCCTATTTTGAAATCGAGGTAAGTTTGTATGTGATAAATTCAACATTTATGCTAGTATGTTTGATATTGTAGCGATACATGATATTCTATGAAATTAAGTAATGGTGTTGAATGAGATAGATGATAAAAGTTGAAATGTTGAAGTCCCGATGGGACTATAACTTATGTGAGATTACTATCATCGAGACTTGAGATGGATAATGATAAGGTCTCGTGTAAGACCATGTCGGCGACATCACGTATAAGACCATATCTGGGATATGGCTTTGGTATTGAATATGAGAATCGTATAAGACCATATTCGGGATATGGCATCGATACTTGATGTGAGATTCCGTGTAAAACCATATCTGGGATATGGAATCGGCACTCAAAAGTGACCCCATTTAAGACCACATCTGGGATGTGGCATTAGCTTCGTATTTATGTAATGACGATAAATATGCATCTTTGAATATCCCTAGTGATTTAAAGGGATAAATAGATAAGCTTGGAGATAGAAATGAGATTTAGTACTAAAGCCATGTGATTGAGTGAATACAGGTACCCGTGAGTAATTCACGAGGAATGTTTACAATATGTGGCATGATATGTGCTAGATAAGAACAAGTACGAGTAAGTTATGGCAAAGTGCTCAAGACTTTGGATAGTTATCTGTTGCCATGGATTGATGTTATTATGAGCTTATTGTTGCTATTTATTTTCATGCAAACTTACTAAGCTTTATGCTTACCCCTCTCATTTCCCTTTTCCTTGTAGTATTGCCAAGATAACTCGAGGATCGTGGGACGTCAGAGTTCAGAAATCACACTATCGACATCTCTTTGGTATAACAAAGTCAGATTTATTTTGAGTATGGCATGTATAGGACTTGGGTATTTTGTTATGTCATATTAGTTAGCCAAAGTGCTGGCTATTTATGTTATCAAATTCATTTTGTAAATGGTCATTGAAATTGGGTCAATACTTGACAAGTTTATATATATTCATTAATGATGAATCATGAAGTTTATGCTTGTGTGGATGCTTTGATTTGAGTTCTTGGAAGTGCCTTAGGGTCATGAGTTATGTTGAATTGAGTTAGTATAAGTATGATTGCTATGTAGGGTGGCATTTGGCTTGGAATATAGCCTTTTTAATGTCCACACGGGTAGACACACGGGCATGTGTCTAGGTTGTGTGTGACACACGGTCAGCCCCATGGGCGTGTTGATCGGTCGTGTGTCCCCTTGCATGCTAAAATTACAAGTCAGTATGCTCAGTAGTAAACACACGAGTAGAGACATGGCTGTGTGTCTCAGCCGTGTGGGAGGCACGACCATGGACATGGGCGTGTGCCCAGGCCGTGTGAAGTCTGCACCTAAAATTTGGAATTTAATTCGACACACGGTCTAAGGACATGGGTGTATGCCTTGGCAGTGTGACCATAGTGAGGTGATGATGTCATAAATAGAATGCCACGATTTTGGCACACAAGCTAAGACACGGGCGTGTCGAGGCCGTGTGAGGGACACGGGCGTGTCGAGGCCGTGTGAGGGACACGGGCGTGTGTCCGGCCGTGTGATAACCCCTGTAGGTTTGAATTAGGAAATAAATTCCACACGGGCTAGGGACATGGGCGTGTGTGACCACATGGCCTGTCCACACGGGCGTGTCCCATTTCACACAGGCGTGTGGCCCCTATTTAGACAACAAAAAAAAAAAAAAATCTAAGTGCTCAAAAGTTCCTGGTTTGATCCCGAGACCCTCCGTCTGCATGTTTAAAGCCTCGTAGGCCCATAATGAGGATATTTTACATGTGAATGGGAAGTTTAAAGTTGGAATGAAATTTTATAGCCCAAAGTTGTATGTTCAAGTGAGATAAGTCTGGTAATGCCTCGTACCCAGTTCCGGTGTTGGATACGGGTAAGGGGTGTTACATGATGAACACCCTTATGCATGTGTAGTTGGAGTCATCAAGCATAGAAGTCTAGAGATTAAGCTATCAATTTTCACAAATTTATATAGTATCTAGCTTTGATACCGATTATTAGTGTGGAATTAATGGTTCAATTATATTGTTAGTTGCAACTAAGAAAACAACTAAAACTTGAAAAATAAAGCAAGGAATACTCAAATTGGTTATGCAATTCAAAACCCCTTTCCTACATCTACAAAGCCTTGCACAGAAAGTAATCCACTGTGATTCAACAAAAGATGATTTAAGCTCAACTCACTCTACTCTTTGCAGCCTCACCTCTATACAATTATCTGGATTCACTTTGCCACTAATTTTTTTCCTTAAGAAAACTAAGACCAAACTAATAAATAATTTGTTTACAATACAAAAACACTCATAAATGTTCCTCACAATTGAACAAATTAAGTTATTTAATTCGTTCACACTAAAAATAGTAAACAATTTTTTCAATATATAAATTTTTGTAGACTTATGAATCCAAACTAGTATAATCGAATCAAATCACCAAAATTTCTCTCCAATTAAACTCATTGGTATGTAATGAAAAAAAAAATCTTCACTGATCATAAAGCTTTTTAAATAAGGCAAGTAAATAATATTAAACATTGTCAAAAATTTTCAGCAATAAAAAGTGACTAACATGCCAAAAAAATAGTCAAATAAGCATATCAAAATATATGAAGAAAAGAGATAAGTATCATGGATCTGACTGCAAAACGAGTGTAGAATTAGTAACATATTATTGATTGAAAAGGAAAGGATATTCAAATCTCTCGTGAATATGTATGTTTGCTTGCTGTGGTTTTTTTGACTTGTAATCCGTTTTCACCAAACACGCTTTTTTTTTTTTTTACACTTACATATTTTTGTTTAGCGAGGAAAACATTTTCCACGGCTTCAATTAGAGGAATTGCATCAACTCAATAATCTTTAAAACATTTTTCTTTGACATTTATAAGTGAAATTCTCCGCATCTTTTAATGCCATCACTCAAACACTCCTACTCCCAATCCTTTATGGTTGGACCCGGCAAATCTTCACTAACCTTTATATTATTTAATTCATATGTTGTCTGCTTTGCAAAAATATAAGGTGATTAATAAAATAATAATTATTTAATTAGAAGGAAAATGAAGGGGTGAAGTGGACAGTTCTAGAACTATAGAATAGGGTACCGACATGAAGGAAGTGATTAAAATAATTAGAAATTTAGAGAGAGCGACCGACACATCCAGTGAGTGCCTGAATGTTTAGTCCAAAGGTCTCAATCTGCTTATTTGCAATGCCCCCTTCTTCGGCCCTATTTTATAAATGCTCCCTGCACCTCGGAGGTACCTACATATCTCGCATCAATTGGTTAGGGTATGCATTGACTTTTTTATATACCATTTTCATGTCCTTTTTACAACAGTTGGATTACACTAACTAAGATAATACTTTTTATACGCTTTTCATACTTATTAATGCTGGAATGGAAATGGTAATAATACAAGTTTAGGTTAATTATTTCATAATATTTGGTAAAACTAGTTGACTTTTGACTGAACTTTTATTGATTTATCCCACTTTAGTATCAAATTCAAATTCAAGCTATCAATCAAGTTTATTAATATTTGATTTGAACGGCTCTTTAAATTTTTCATATTTTTAGATTATTAAAGTACGTAATTATCTTTAAAATTGATAAACAAATTTAATGAAATTCTAATAGCTCAATTATATGTCAAGTTATTGTGAGTGGATAAGATGATTGCAAGCTTTGTCCCAGGGAGTTGGGAAGTTTCCACCCACTTGTTTTTAAGTTGAAATTGATGTTTCCTTCAGTCAATATATTTGATTCCTGTTAGAAGAGAATAGAATAGCTTTGACAATTCGTATCTGGTGTAATAACACTTCAAAAATCAGTTATAAAACATTTCTACCTCCCTCTTTGAACCGGTCCAGGGACTTTTCTGGGTTTTCTATAAAAAAAAATGGATTAACAGCAAAAAGGGTTCCAAAAACAAAACAAAAAGCCCAGAAAATCTTATTCCCTTTGTAGACTTGTTTGTACATGCAGCAAACAATATTTGAAAAGACGGTATTCAATTATAAAAAATGTGAAACCCATGTATTACATGAATCCTATTCTTGCGAATCATTCCATTCAAACAAAGATCGGGTGAATTCCTTGAAGTTGAATTTTAGGCTGCCATGTGCACTTTACTAATGCTTAAGATAGCAGAAAGTGAACATTACAACATAACTTTGACTATGGTAATGTATTCTATTTCCAAACTCACCATCCTCGTTTCAAGTTAAATGCTGAGGATTTAACAATCTGGTCCAACCAAATACATTAAGCTGTCACAGTTAGCAATACCATATATAATGATACTCGCCGTATATACAGTTGCCATACTTGACACTGTTATCCGAGACTTATTATTTACTTCCTCAACAGTAGGACCACAGTATGTGCTGCAATACTTCGGTTTTCACCTACGCTGTCGACTTTTTCATGAGTCTTAGCCTTCATATTGACAACAGAAGGGTCGGCTCCTAGCAGCTGAGACAAGTTGGACTTGATTGCCTCCTTGTGTGGGCTCAATTTCGGTCTTTGAAGAATTAAGGTGGCATCTAAGTTTCCAATCTCATAACCTGCCTCATGCATGAGTCTCACCTGAGATGATGAACCGTGTTGCAGAGGATGACCATATTAATCTAATTAGTCTGAACAGTAAAATTGAGTGTATGGAAGATATAAACATTGATGGCCGAGCACGACTGTCATGAGCACATTTACATAATCCATTCAAGGAAAAAGAAAACACATTTATTTATTTACTACTAATTTCTAAGATCTGAGTTCAGTAGAAAGAGAACACATATCTCTTACCCAAACCAAATCAGTAAATGGATCATTCACATCTATATTAAAAACTATCATAGTTCCCCCACTTCATACTTTGTTTTGCCTTGCAAATTTGTTAATGTTTTTCCTAATGCTACTCCTACAAACGAATTTTAAGTGTAGGTTTGTTAATTTCGGATTAAGTAGAACTTTTGGAACACATAACAGCCAAGTCCTTTGGAAGAAATTAGCACTTAAATAGTTGGATGAATGGAGGCATTAGGGGAGCATTTCATGGATTTAGTCTCTTCATAGAATGACGCAGCATACATGCAAATTCAAGGTTCAACAAGGATTCTCCTGTAAGCTATACATACAGAAAACTACAACAGAACTTCTAGATGAAAGCATATAGCATAGATTGATGTCAGGGTATATCATCACTTTGGACGTCGTGTATGATACGGGTTTTTCCTGCACATAAATGAATATCTATAGTTCAATCCAGAATAAAAAAACAAATTAGGTTGTTTTGAAGAAACATTCATTGCATTGTGGTTGGTGAAATCACCGTCGAACAAACATCAGAGATTCTGCAGAATTTTGCAGTGAAGGAATATCATATCTGATAGATGGGTCTTAAAAGCATCCTTTTTTTCCTTTACACAACTTTTTAAGTCAAAAATCATGTTTACAAGGTGCATCCACGAGTAGAATCACATTCGCAGGCTAGATAGAATATAAGGATATATGAAGTTCCCTTCAATTATGTTCATGCACTTACAGTATTAGTGATTATAGTCTAATATAAAAAGTTAAATCTCATTTTCAACAATAAAAAAAGATTAAGCTGTCCTGAAGAAAAGATACATTGCCTATTAGGTTCAGTGTATCAAATAAAGTACAAGGTGCATTGCATTGTTTGCTAGGAAGTCACTATCAGCAGCAGAAGTTTGCTCAAATGCAGCATTTTTCATATGCACTTCTCTGCTCCCCAACACAGCAGAGCTCTATCAAATTACTTTGCTGATGCCTCTAATACAAACTACCGAATGCTTGGAACTAGAGACTCGGTTTTAGTTTCTAAGCGAATGGAATCAACAAAGCAGTTCCATATCATGTAGTCCAACCCACTCTGAGTTTCTTCTATTATTCTTTTTCTTATTGAAATGGCTAAAATAGAAATGCTTCAAAACATTTTAATATTTAAATGTAGAATAAAAAGTACATAAGTGGAGCCTAAAACATTCAGACTTATTATATTCTTGGTTACCACTAACCCAAACAAAATAATTGCATTATTTGGCTTAGCATTGCCTTTTCTATTACTTTACCAAGGTTCCTTTTTTGGTACTTACAGTACTAAGGTTGTCATCTAGGACCAGTATCCCATCCTAAAACTTTCCATCTAAGGCCAGACTACATACAGACATTTCATAATATAGCAATGGCCGATGTATGTGTCATTTTTTTAAGGTAGGCAGCAGTGAAGCAGTGGAGAAATCAGTGGAAAATAAACAGCCGAAAATAGATAAATAAATAAAAGGAATATCTCAAAATTATCCAGGTTCCACATCAAAGAAATATTCACAGCTTCTTTGATGAAAAGAGAAGAAGCAGCCCCTTTCCACTTGGCGTCAGAATCTGGAAATATCTGCCCTATATCAGGAAGGCCTAAAGCTCCCAGTATTGCATCCACAACACAATGGAGTAGCACATCTCCTGCAACATATTAATTAGCATTAAAAGCAAAATTGTGGAAACTTTAAACAGATAAATTCAGGGGAGGGGGAATTAAGGAAAAAATACCATCAGAATTAGCCTCACAGCCTCTATCATGAGGAATATCAATCCCACCAATGATCAAAGGGTAGCCAGGCTCCAAACGATGAAGGTCGAACCCATGACCCACTCTAAACAGCAAAGACCAGGAAGGGTTGGTGGAGGTGGTGGGTCCATCTACTCCAACTGAAGTAGCAGCCGCTGAAATTGAATCTCCAAGACTAAAAGCTGAAGACAAAGTTGTTAGAGCTTGTTTGGGAGGTGGGTTTCACTGGAATTGAACAATTGTAATAGTGTGTGGCCATTGCCGTTGAAATCTTTGTCTTAGCAGGAAACGGACTCTGTTTTTTGGTTGAATAGTTTCAGGCTTTCAGTTTCTTTGTTGACTCTGTTTTTGTGGCCATAATTTATTTCCCAGTTTTCCCCTTGTTTTATTTTATTTAATGCACGCAGGAAGGAACCAAACATTTTGCATTCATTGTTATACATTTCAACCACTGAGTGGTCCGTTTGATGGAGTTACAAATACAAAAATCCAATCTTTCATTGCAATTTTATGGATATTTCATAAACACCCATAGCAATTCACATACCATGCGATTTGGAGTTGAAATTCTGTGTAATTGTTAGAAGAGAAATTTGTGTGAGGGCATGAGTTAGAGTGTAATTATTCTCTTTGAATGTTGTTGCATTGAAGAGTGATCATTGAAAGGCTACTCACTTTCAAGATTATGAAGAGAATTTAAGGACGCTTGATACATGTAGTCTTTATATCCTAGAGGTAATGGGTTCAAATCTCCCCATGCACCCAAAGGGAACTATTCCTATTCACATTACTTTCAGATGAAATCTTGATGAGTACTTAAAATGAGAATAAAAGGATTCAGCTTCAGCAATCCAGCCATGCCATATGATATAAATACCAAGGAGATAATTTCGATCTACAAATAACAGTGGTCGTCGTAAAAATTATAATGATAACCATTTATAAGTCTGATTTATACACAAAATATACAGGTATGTATGGTGTCCCAGTCTACAACAGTGGGTAAGCAACTTTTTTTTCACAGTTTACAACACGTATTTGATATGAGAAGATACATTTACACCAGCCTCAAAGAAAAAAACGAAGAGTTACAACTAAGAGGTGGAAGGCCTAGGTTGCTTGCATCCATGCTCTGGTATTAGATGTTCGGTGGCAGCACGTTTCGATCTCAACTACAATGGGAAAGCAGTAAGAAACTAGATGAATTATCTGTGCATGCATGTGCCTGTGTATTTCTATTTACGATGATCAAGTTATTTGTGTATGCAGTATTATAACATCAAAAGAAGGAAAACCCACTACTACTAACCTTCTCCTCAGCACGCTGGTAGATATTTCTAATAAGTATATTTTTGGCCTCAGTAGCTATAACTGTTAAAAAGTATTCGACAGGTCAATCATATATGGGAAAAAAATATAAAGAAAGTCAAGAATTTAAGTCAATGAGCTGTGGCATTTTTCAACAGAATGAAATTCCAACCAGTGGTGCCTTTATATCGGTAGCATAACACGTGTACAGATAAGAACCTCAAACACGTTCATCTGGTTGTTAAAACTTCAAAAACAATTTCAATCATGTAAAGCAACTAATGATTATATTTTCTAATTAAAAAAAATTCTATTCTTTGTTGATATCAATCAAAGCAAAAGTGAGAGAAGATGGAGAATTTCAAATAAGCAATCTATGGCGTATAGATTACTGAAGGAAACAAAGAACTAAACAAACAAGATAAATCAATTCCACCATTTCAGAGGAAGATTATAAAAAAAAAGTGTGACAAATAGTAGCAATGGCATCCATTAAGTGCTACGTAAAGATCAATTTCTCAATCCATACCTATTTATTTGAAGTCCATTTGTGAAGGAAATACCATTTTTCAAACAAAATTAAATCATGTATTAATAAGTTCAATTCAGACATCTTAGCATATTTTCCAGCACTTCTGCTCTCAAACATCAACTTAACATTCAACATCCCTGAAAATAACCTAGCCAAAAAGTTGCCAGAGCTATACGACACACATTATGAAAATATGTTATCAATTTATCACCATATGGATAGAGCCTGAAAGTATTCACAACTAAAGGTTACCATATTTTCATCACAAACAGTTTAAAGTGCCAAGAATATCTCTCTTTAACTCGAAATGATCTATTGTTTCAAAAGTAAAAACATGGAGAAAGAATATCTGTTCGATACCTTGATCAGGTGGTGGAAGAGTCCGGCTATGAGTGGGACAGTAGGTGGAAGGAACCATTTTCTAGCCAAAAAGAAAATGTTAGGATATAAAAGATAAGTGCAATCAACTCTTTAACATGACTTAAAAATAAGAAGTGTGTTATGCCTCTAAAATGTTTGAACAAAGTAACAAACCATACAAGTGAAGCCAGTGTAATTTTGTTAAAGACCAATCCATGACAGCAAAAAGACTACTTTGTCATAAGTTGTTCATTTAAAAACATAGAGGAGTTCAAGATGAACTCCATAGAATGGCATATATCTCACATGCTAAAATAGCTTAAAAGGATAAGAAGCAGGAGAAAATTGTTGTACGCCTATTGTGGATGCTCTGTGGACCAAACCTATGTTAGGATAGGCCATCAATTTGGGTTCTCTAATTAAGGCTCAGGTTTCTCAATTATGATTTTAATATGTTATTCCAGTTTATCCTCAGGTATCTCGATTGAGATTTTATTTCAATTGATTTCTTTCCTTTCCAAAATAAATATCCTAATTATGTAATAAAACTGAGACGAATGCTACCAACTACACATCAATATCTGGAAAGCTTCTAAAGCATGAACTTAAAGTCTTAGTAGTTTTAAACTGAAACACTGGACAAAATCTCAAGCTCTCAAAGAATAGAAACTTCCATCTTAAGGAAATTCCAATCATTATCTAGTGCAAGAAAGCTTTTCCAAGTTTACACTGGTGTTGTATAAAGATCTTTGTCCCTTCCTCCTCTGTGTTTTTTTTTTTTTTTTTTTTTTTTTTTTTTTTTTTTTTTTTTTTTTTTGATAATTGGGGTTGGGGATGGGGTTGCTTGGGATGGAACCCAAGCTCTCATGCCTCACAACCTAATACTCTTGCCACTAGGCCAAGAGGTTCTTGGCAAAGATCTTTGTCACTTTAGCAAAACAAAAAAAAACTAATTTTACTATTAGCATTACTTAGATTCTTTGCATAGAAAGTTTATCATATTAAACTTGATTCCATCAGTTTAATCAACATCCTAATAATAAATGTATCTTGCAATGCAAACAATAAAATGACTAATGTGTAATAACACCAAAGTTGGAATTACATGAATCATTTAAAGCCAATATAGATCGGGAAGCAAATATATTTATTTGAAACCACAAACAACTTTATCCATAAAGGTTCTGAGAAGTAACTGATTATATGGGCAATAGCATTAAGGTAAGAATTTAGGAAATTTACTCATAAAAAGAAATCCATAGTTCATATCTGGGTAAACCCACCTAATCATAAAATGTAACAAAAGTTTACTCCTCATGTAAACTGCATATGGGGTTTCAATGCAATATCAGAACAGCTAAAATAAACAAGTTATTCAGATAAGACCCAGAAATAAAATACATATGGGATGTATTTTGGAAACTGGAGTTGGGTTGAAAAAGGATGACAAGGATACTTACATAAGGATTAGAAGGATCGGAGGGACGAAGTTGGCTGAAGTTGTGGGGGTCAAAGGACGGCAGGTTACCGAGCATAGACCCCATTGGGGAAGAATGAAACGATGGTTTCTGGCCTGCACCTAAAATGTCAGAGAGATTGAGATGCATATGATAGACAAGATGTGAGAGAAACCACCATAATGCCTGCCCTGGTTCTAGAATCAGCCCCGTGTTGGGCAATTGCTTCATGATTAATCCGTAATTTGATGTTTATTTAAAGAGCTATATAAGCTTAAGCATCCATTTTGTCTGCACAAATAAATAGTATTTTTTTTTATTTAGGGTAAACTCTATAAATAATAATAAACTATTAACAAGTTTCTAGTTTGTTCATTTAGATTTGTATCGAAATTTAATATTTTGGTCACTCGTTTATTTTTGTCACTCATTTAGTAAATCATAAATGAAATATTGATGTTATCATAATAACAAATTTAATCATTATTGTTTACAAATTTTATCAACTTAATCTTAATTTTAGAAAATTCAACAAAACTCTCAACTTTACACATTGTCAATTTATTTTTTATTCTTACAATATAAAAATTAAAATTTAAAAACAAACTTTAAAAATAAAAAAAATTTAAAAATTTGGTTTTCTATAAAAATAAATATAAAATCATAAAAAATTATAAATAAATGAATATTTATTTTTTTTCTAACACAAAATTTGTTTATTAAAATAATAATTTTATAAATAAATAATATTTTTAAAACACCCCAAACAAAACTTAAATTAGATTGAAATTTTTCCTTTTTTTTTTAGTTTTATTTTATAAAGAATAATTTATTTATTATACCTCTGCCCTTATTCCTTAGTGTTTGTTAAATTTATCAAAAGATGGGCACCATTTTCGTCCACAACCAACAACACCAATAACCCTTAATACGAAATCTTTAATTTCCACATCCTCCATCACAACCAACAACACCAATAACCCTTAATACGAAATCTTTGATTTCAACATCCTCCATCATCATGTGATTGAGCAAAGAATCAATTGTGGAGTTGCCGACATGGCGTTCCACCTATTGGATCTCCAAGATCTCATCTTTACCTTTATATTCCCAATCTCATTCTAGGCAATAACCTTAGGTTGTAGTTTTTGACCCAACTTAAACATGGTGGCCATTAATGTTTAAAAAAAAAAAAAAAAAACTAAATCTTCTTAAGTCTTCTTCATGATTTTTTCCTATAAATTGTTCTATTTATAAAATTATTATTTTAATAAATAAATGTCATGTTAGAAAATAAGAAAAATGGATATTCATTTATTTATAAACATTTTTATAATTTTGTAGGTATTTTTATAAAATCTTTTGTATTTTTATCGAAAAATAAATTTTTAAATAAATTTTTTATTTTTATTTTTTTAATTTTAAAATTTTAAGAATCAATAGTAAATTGATAGAATGTATAAAGTTGATGACTAAATTTGTTGAACTTTTTAGAATTAGAACCAAATTGATAGAATCTATAAATATTGGCGGGTTAAATTTGTTACCATGTCACTAAAAAAAGGGTCACACTGACATTCCGTTAATGGTTTAATAGAGAGTGATCAAAATATTAAATTTTGATAACATTAGTGACAAAAATATAAAATTTTAAACCTAGGTAGCCAAAATAAAATTACTCTAATAATTAGATGACGATTTATATAGTTCACCATTTTATTTTATTTTCAAAATATTTATTTATTTACATATTCATATACTTTTTCACATTAACGTGTTAATATTCAACTTTGTATAAAATATTTAAACATATAAAAAATTAAATTATATTAAGATTACGGCACACCTACAATGTTGGTGAAAATAGAATGTAATAAATATATTAATAAAAAATTTTATATATATATATAATAAATTAGGCTCCGTTGAAATAATAATGTATAAATGTTGAAAATTATAAAAGTTTGAGTTTAAATTCTATTTCGTATGAATATTTTTCTATATAAAATATAAAAATGATAAAAAATTCAAAATAATACATTTTTTTAAAATATTCAAAATAATACTATTTACTTTGTAAAATAAAGATATTTTTATCAATATTCAATTGAATTGGTGTTCGATTAAATAATGATATAAATTCAATCAAATATTTAATATATAATATAAATATTTACTTTTTTTTAAATAACACTATTCACATTTAAATAATATATATCTTTAATGTAAAAATACTATAGGTCATTTTTTTTATATTTCAAATAAAAAAATGATAGCTCCTTCATGAAATTTACTTTTTATTTGTAAAAATATTTTGAAGAAAAATTCGATTGGACTTTATTAATTTAAGGATAGATTAAAATAAAAATTGGGTCAATTAGATTAGACCCCAATCCTTAAAAAATAAAACAATGGCCCAAGAAGGAGGCCCAAACCTAATGAAAACGGTCAAAACAAAAAGAAAATTTGAGAAACTCAAAGAGATCAAATCGTCAGACCTAATCCCGTCCAATCCATCCAATCGTTGTCAATATGGCTAGCATCCATTAATTTCTGACTCTCCATTTCCTCATACCAGCTATTCATTGATAGTCTAATTCAAAAACTCATCCATTTCCTGCTATCTCTTTCTTCCTTGGCTTATTTGGAATCGTCAAACTGGATCCCTCATTCCATTTTCCTCCCCTCTTTTCTGAAGGCTGATGAAAGCTTCACATGAAGAGTAAATGAATTGCTTTTTTAATGGAGGTATAAATGTATTGTTGTTTTGACTTCTGATGTTAATGTCTAAATTTATTATGTTATTTTAATTGACATAACTTAATAATTATGGATTATATTTTAAATTGTAAACTAAATTTATCATTCTGAAGCAATTAAAAAATTTAGTAGACATTTTGTTTAAAAAAAGTTTTAGATTTCAAAATATTACTTTCACCTCATAGTCCAAAATTTTAACCCAACCCAAACATTTTGTTTTGGGTGAGTTCATAGATTTTAAAATTTATAGAGTGAAATTTTTATTTTTGAAGTTAATTTTGAGTTTGTTAAATATAATATTTTCTAATCATAATACATAAATAAAGTTGTCAAAAAATTATCAATAAATGTTAAATGTAGTGGTAAGATGTATTGCATTTTTAAAAAGAAAGTGTGGGTTTAAACTATAAAGAAGACATTGTTAAGAGAAGCAATTACGAATACCGATAATGAATGATAAAAAAATGTCAACAAGATTTTTAATCGATTAAAAACTCAGCTGATATTTTTTTATTTCTATTTGATAATTTAAATCTTTTATTTAATTAAATTTATTTAGTTTATAATTTTCTTATTTTTTTAAAAAATATATTAATTTGATATATTTTGTACACGAATGTAAATTTCATTTAATATGTAGTTTATCAATATTGGTTATTGATATAAAAAAAAAAGTTATCATTGAAAATGTTATCATGATCCAAAACTTTTTAGAACAATCTTTAAAAAAAATCAGATAAAAACTATCCATTTAAACTGTACTTACGTAATAAAATTTAAAAAGTAATAAAATCATTGTTTAATATTTTATATTATAAATAGTAAATATTTTTATTAAAACATTAAATATATATTTATAAAAAATAATTATTAATTGGTATATTTTTTAAACAAAGATTTCAACTAATAAATTGTGTCCAACAATGGATAATACACACACACAAAAAAAATGTAATTCTTATATTCTTTTAGCAACCTGTATATGCAGAAACTGACAAGTATGCTGGCAATACTAAAGAATTTCATAGGATCGGCCAATTATTATGGGCATGCTAACTCTGCCAGCTCTTTTACGAGTAAACCCAACAGATATTTAGAAATTATTTATATCAATGGAAGTTTTGATTCATGGTTCTCTAACAATTCCTATTTTTTTCAGATGTAATTGGCTTGTACAATTTTCTTTGCTAAATACTTAACTAAATAATCGTATCCGTTAGAATATAGAGCTTCGATCTCTGCTCTCTGACCACTCTGCATCATTACTGCCAACTCTTGCCGGTAATTATCCTGTGGAAAACCAATTCAAGTCTCAAAAATATGAAGACAATAGGTTATCTTATCTATTGGGTGATTGAGGGCACTGCACCTGCAAGATTCTAGAGGAAATCAAGCTTCTCGCAATTTGGAGGTCCCGTGGCTTTAATGGAGCTAAAGACTGTTGAGGTATCAGTTGTAGATCATCCCCTCGCAGTCCCAGCCACTTCACGTTGCAAGCTGAATGGTGCCATACCAAATAATTTCAGTTTTTACATCTTAAACAAGAAGAAAAATAGATGGCCTGACTGCAAGAAAGTACCATATCTATATGCCTCTAGGCCCATCCCTATGCTTCCAAACTTGTAGGTACTCAATATTGCTAATCCAGCTGGGTTCCTGAAAGTTTCAAATTTGAAGTTCACCAGTGTCTATTCTGCCCATCTATTAATGGAGTTCAAGAATGAAACAGTACTATTTTGTGCTGAAACTAGCTAAGCTAACTACTTTGAAATACTACTATCGCTTAATTGAAAAAACAAGTCCTTGGTTCTTGTAGCCGATCCATACCAGTCAACCAGTGCTAAAATTGGCAAATCTGGAAAAGCCCGACTCATTCGGTGAAGAAGAAATCTATAATGACATCCAAGGTCGCGATTACAATGACAATAGGCTTAGTAAGGTAGAAACGGTTAAAGCAAATTCATGGAATGGTTTTGAGTTTGAAAACATATTGATTACCTTGTGGCTATATCAGGGTAGCCTTTTGCTGTTAGAAGAATGCTTGGAATCTGGTTAAATACATTATCCTCTGCCAATCGCTGGAATATTGCGTGCTTTAAAAACAAAAGCATGGCAAATGTCGTTTAATTGGATGTAGGAATCATAAATTCATAGTGATGTCTGATTGGATTTCAATGAAAAAACCACCTTTTCTACTACAACAATATACCGGGCATCCGTCTTCATAATCAAGCTCTCTAACAAATTCAGGTCACCTGAAATTGCGTATCCAGAAGAGCCACAAGCGGAGCAATCAACAGCCTCTTGGTTTGGCTCCTGTCTCATGGTTAATGAAACCAATTAAGCAAGTGGCATATGAAATTTCATCAATTCTTTTCCTCAATATGATTAATGATATTTGCAATGCAATAAAATAAGCAGGAAAGATATTGAAGTACCTGAAGTAAGATGCGCCCAGCAACAAGTCCTTTGCTAGATGCCATGATTCCTAGACTATAACGGCTGCACCGAAGCAATGCTACAACATCTTTGGCACAAAGTTCTCAATCAATTCAAGCATTAAGATGATAATAAAAAAATTTACACTGAACACAAACTTCTTATGTTATTAATAAACGAGTAAGAATTTAGATAATTGACCTTGGATTGTCCTATTGACCTGCAATTGAGATGAGAAGCAATGGGGTGAATCACAAAGCAACTTGTAAAATAGTTCCCTCTGCGTAACTCGCTTATCTTGAATTAGGATTTCAAAGCACATTTCCATAACCTTCCACACTTCATTTTTAGTAAAGATAAGATCAAGAACCAATTTAATTTAGAACAAAAATGGAAAAAAAAAATGTGGTAACTTAAACCTTAAAACCATTACAAAAGCAAATACCTCTAATAAAGGCCTTAGTAGCGTTGGCTTTCATCAATGATCTTGAACAAAAAGAGTGAGACAGAAAAATCCACGAAACATCAGTCAAGATCCCTTCACTCACTCTACTATTACTCGACTTCCTATTGATCTATATAGTAATCGGGAGAAAAAACCTTCAGAAAATATTTCCTCAATTTTCTCAGCAACCAAAAAAAGAGAGAAATCTAGTTACCAGAGGGAGATCGGAGATTGCCGGATCAGGAGAGCTCAAGATATTGAGGAAATTGAGGACAGCGAATTGGATTCTGACTTGAACCTGAAAGAGAGATTTATTTTTTTCATCTATTTGGATAATTGGCAAAAGAGGACCAAAAAGATTATTAATATAGGGTAGATGAAGAAAGGTTACCTCATGAGGAAGGAGGATGTCTGCGAAACAGAGCTGTTGATCGGAGAAGAATTTCATGGAGGATTTGCTGAGATCGTCCATTTTTTATTTTTTTTTGTTGATTAGAAGAATTGGCGCGAAATTAGATTGGTTTTTTGAAATGACTGTGATTCTGTAATTATAACGGTGACTGGGCTCCATGGACTTCTTTGTTTATCATTCAAAATTCAAGGCGGATTATTTTTGGGCGTATAAGATTTTCAGATTCAAAACCCCAAAATCCACTACAATAAAATTGAAATATCAATTTCTGTTTCTAGTCCATGTTGCGGATTCAATCCATATATCTAATTTTATCTAATTTTATCTATTTTATCTAATTTTATCTATTTTAGTCCATGTTCTGAGATTTTGCTATTAGCCAGAGGCGAATTTAAGAGGGGTCGAGCACAAAATTATCATTTAAGCATTTTAAATTTTTTTAAAATTTTAAATTAGTAAAGGTAAAATTATAAAAATTCAATTTAATTTTTTAACAATTATAAAGATATAGACTATAAAAAATTAAAATTTCATTCAACCCCCTAAAAATTTGTTCCGGCTTCGCCCTTGGCCTCATACTATGTGGAAGTTGTGGATTAAGTACATGTTCTCTAATTTGATCGTTTTTAGTCCTTATACTTTTCATATTTTGAAATTTAAGTTCTAACCAAGGTTTTTGGAACCAGATTGGTGATCGAACTAATCAGGCCACCAATTCATTGGTCCGACTGGTTCATCTAGTTCAATTAAATAAATTACAATAAAAATAAAAATAAAAAAATATGATTAAACTATCAATTCAACTAGTCTGTATCAATTCTTAGGTCAATCAGTTTGATGCCTCTCTCCGAACCAGTACCCCGGTTGGTCCGGTTCAAACAACCATAGTCCTAGCTCAAATGGTAGTTGGGATATCCATAAACTAAACTAACATTGTCTTTTTGTAAGTATTATGACCATTTTGATATACATACTTAATTTGGTCCACTTTAGTACTTGAAGTTAGCAACTAGATTCATTTTAATCCTTGAACTTAGATTTTGTAAATTCTGAGATTGTCCTATATCATTAACTAAAACTTTAAAAAAAAATAAGTGGTGACATGGTATAATTTCAAATTGCCGCATCATCACGCTTTTACTAAATCCAAGTTTAAGCCCTAAAATGAATCTATTTTCCAAGTTCAAGTATCAAAATGAATACAAAAAAAGTTCTAATACCAAAGTGGATTTGTTTGTCAAGTTTAGGGGCGAAAATTTATTTTAACCTAATGTGAAAATAGTAAATTGACATGGCATTACACATTTGATAATATGTTTGTCCTATGAGATTTTAGAAATAGCAAAATTTAACTTAACAAATTTAAAGGATACCATTTTGGTCTAGATTAAAATTTCAAAGTTTGAAAAATAAAAGGACTAAAAATGACCAAATTAGAGTGTAAGGACTAAATTTATAACTTAAGCATAGTATAGGGACTAATAGCTAATTTGTCCAAATTAAAATTGTTGACTTGAAACAATTGCTAGATGTGAAAATAGTAAGAACAAAGTATGAGCAGGAGTGACTACGAAAATAAGCAATTCTGCAAAAACTGTGACAGACACAATGTAAATATGGGATAGCAAAGTTTATTTATGCAGTTCGATCTTTCTACGTCTACGAAGCTTATTTCAGTGAGATTAATCTATTATTTTTTAATATAATACAATTAATAATCCTGATTCTAACATACGCCGATAAAAGATAATCAATCTTATATATCTAAAGAATAGACATCTCACCACTAAATTCTTGCGAAAAAACTACACAAAATTTACAATAACAGATAAGACATCATCCCATACAAATCTCGATTTCAGTATTAATTGAAAATTAATATGAATGATTGGTTAGTACCTACTTAAGTTAGCGGCATATTGCTAGCTACTTTTAGATTTCCTCTTCATTATGATTCTCTGACAGATCCTTGGTGGAGTTTTCAACAGCAAGATGTTATGAGTTCTCCAGAAACCACCTCTAAGCATTAGATGAATTGCAGCAACTTTACAACCCTTTCTATCCTCAGTTTACTCCATATTCCACACCCATCACCCTTACTCAACCACCCTACTATAATGACACCCAACATTACCATTCTCTTTCTCACCTTATACCCAAACCAAATACATCCAGCTTTATAATGATTTCTTACATAAATCTTTTAAATATATTATCATTGGGAAAACTTCATTGTAGTTATTAAACAATTTATTCATATCTACTAATTTCAGCCGAAAGAATCCGAAAAATAGAGTAGTGCATCATCTTTATTCGGATATATTGGGCAGAAACCCATCAAGGTAAAAATCTCTCTTTTTTTGTTTTTGGGTATCTTTTGTTCATGGCATTGAGTATATTCAACTTATTGCTTGTTTGAAATTTAATGTTAAAAAAACAAAAAGGAGCTATTATAGGTGCAGCAGCTCAAAAGGATGGATGACAAGGAAACAAGTTGAGCGTAGCTGTTGGGATCAGATATACAGCCATGGCCTCCCAACTCGCCCAAACTCACTTTCTGGAAGCACTGGCAGAGCAAGTAAGTCGTCAATATTAGCCGTAAGTAAAGAATACCATGAAGTAGAAGAAACGGTTCTTTATCCAAAAACCATAAACCAACTACAAGACATGGTAAAATTGGAGGACTTACAAATGGTTGAAGAAGGTGATCAATGCCACAAAATTCTCACGCCACACCTAATGACATGTTGAGTGAGGAATTACTTCAAAGTTCAGAGAATTTTGACCGCTTTCCCTCTTTGTCTCAAGATTCATGAATCCCTAACCTTAACTGGCGGTGGCGGATGGCAACCGCAAGCTCTCTACTCCTCCTTTGGATTTTGTTTTGTTTTTATAAGCTTTCCCTTCTGCACTGTCAAATGGAATTTATAAAAAAAAAAAAAAAAAACTCTTTGAATTATAAATAAATGATGGAATTAATTACAGTTAAAATAACAAATCATATATAAACCTTGACCTAATGAAATCAATGGTCATTTCTCAAAACTAAATGTAAATAAATTTATTTTAATAACAAGGATTATAACTTTGAAATATGCCGATTTTTTAATTAGAGTTTTGGATAGTATTTTTAAAAAATTAAGGAAATAGATCGATTTTTTAAGAGAAAGTGTGCCTTTATTTTTGTTAGGTTTAGGGTTATTTTTAAAGGGTTTAGGGTTAGGGTCTTTAGGGTGATACTGCGAAAGATCATGGATATATTTGAGGGATCAAGGATGTGATAACATGCCTTAGAACACATACATTGCATATGTCATGGTGGGATAACACCATTACCTTATAAACCCATCCTGGGAAAGTCAAGCTTTGGGGTAACAATGCTTGATACGGTCATGGGTCAAAGTCTAGTTGAAGGTCCTAGTTGGTGGCCGTGATGCAGTCACGGGTTCAAGTATAACCGGGGGCTAGTTGATGGTCGTTACGCGGTCACGAGTTCAAGCATTTTGGATACCCGCAAATGGTGCCTTATATATACCATACATAATATTGAAGTTATAATCTTAGGGAAAAACGAAGGGATTTTTGGTGTAATCAACATAATTTTTTTTCTCTATTTCCAAGCAACTGGTATCTTTAATGTTTCATACTCATCCGAAAGCTAACACCGAGGTGGACACAAGAGGACTCTAAGGAGAAGAGCGGATGTTTCGGTAAAAGTAAAGGTCAAACTCGAGTCGGCGTGAAAATTGTTATAGTTATTAATGAGTTTTTCAATAACGACAACTGTCGTTGGCCCTAAAGGAGCATCACCTTTACTCCATTGAAACAACCGCTCCCCGCTTAAGAGTCTTCCTACGTCCACAACGGTGCCTACCTTTGGATAAAAAGGAAGATTAAAGGTATCAGTTGCCTAGAAATGAAGAAAAAATTACGTCGATTATAGCATAAAGCCCCACAGTTTTTCTGTATGATTATGCCCTCAAACTTCTGTATGATATTTATAAGGCAACATTTTTGGGCATCCAAAAAGTTTGAGCTCGTGGCCGTGTAACAACCGTCAACTGACTCCCCCGTTATAGTCGCCAATTGAGATCTCTTGTAACGTCCAGAAAATGGGCTTATGCATAATTGCTTAATTGAATGTGAAAGCATGTCTTTGTGTGCATGAATATGTTTATATGAATGGTTGTGAACCTTAGAATAATAGGAAATGCCTTAGAAAATATTAAGTTTTAAGTTTTAAAAAGGAAGCTAAGTTGATAGGGCCTTAAGAGCATGAGTTAAATAAACAAAAGTCAATGAGATGATGAGCAAACCTTGTCTTTTGTGAATCATGTTGGACGGCATAGAACTTGGAAAAAGAATAAAATATGGGGGCATAGGAAAGCATGCGTGAACTTGTGTGAGTGGCTTAGAATAAATAAATGTGTATGGCACCAAGGCATGGGTGAGTGCATGGACGACATAGCACATTGGAATAGGAATTTTTTAATCAAACATATGGCACTTACAAAGGCATGCAGCAAAAGACTATAGTGGGATGAATCATAAAACACTTAAGGCATGTATTTGTAAAATATTAAAAGAAAAAAAAAGGAGCATGAATGGCTAGTGGGTGTGGACGGCAAGAGAGAGGGAATTTTTAATTTAAAAACATATGGGGATAATGGTAGATTTTATTAAATTATTTTGTATGGGTAGGATAAGAGATAATGGTGGCTTATTTCTATTAAATTTTAAATGAAGTGATAATGGGAGGAAAATGTGGGATATGATAGGGGCTGATATAGTGGCCGTATGTGGGTCACTTTGGTTAGCAAAAATTCGGCTATGGGGGGGAGGAGTAAGTACCGAGAGTTGATAGGGACAAAAGGGAGTGACCATATTTTGTTATTTCTTTTCTTTTTAATTTTCTTTGTGCCGTTTTCTTGATGTGAAGAAGCCACCTAGTTTTGGCTTGTTATTCTTTTTAGTATGGCCGAAACTTTAAAGAGCATTAGGGCCTTTGTATTTCATTCTTTTTCTCCCTATTTGCTAGCTTGGCCAAACCTATACTTCATTCCCCAAATCTCTTCTTTTATGTGGTGTTAGCCGAACCTATTAGCCCTATTCTCTACTCTTTTTCTCTTCATCTTTTCTCCTCCAAACCTTAAAGAAACACCTTTAGCCGAAATCTCTCTTACATTCCCCCTATTGCCGAAACTATTTCAACTCCATACTTGTTCATTTGATAGCTGAATGTGCATCACCTTTTGAAGCCATAGCCGAATCTCTAAGGAAGGGCTGTCGACTACTCTTCTCTGATCTCTCCAACGTGTAAGGCGTCAAGGAGCATCAAGGGAGGTCCTTGGATTCGACTACTCAAGGAACAAGTAGTGGTTTTGGGATTTGGATAAGCGAGTGTTAGCCGATTACAAGGTAGAAGGATTTCAACGTTTCGGGATTTGGTTAGGAGGCAAATCGGCAACAAGGTAAGTTTCGGGATTTGATTAACTGGCCGAATGGCCTTTAGCTAAAAATATTGCATGTTGGCTGAATGTAGGAACTTGAGATCTAAGGCTTAAGATCAGGCTTTTCGGGATTTGGAGTGAACTCGATAAGTATACCAGGTGTGTACCCCACACTATTTCTTAATAGATTTATGGCATCTATTTAATATATGTATGGTTATAATAATGTGAATGTGGCCAAAGGTACCATACTATGGTATAAAGTACTCAGGTACGTTTTCCCACTCCTAGTAGGATTATAACATGATTGATTATGGCACATATGTGAACCTATAAGAATATGAATAGAGAACATGGCATGATAATCCATGATCTGTGTGACATGGGCATTTGGGTGATTATGAAAGGGAAGTGAATGTAGTGACTATTGTCACGATATATTAATGTGGTGACTTCGGTCACATTATCTGAATGTGGTGTCACATGACACAAAATAATTACCTGGTGGCTATGCCACAAAATTTTATAAGGGCGATGAGCACGTCATCGCAATGATCGCGCTTTGATGGTGTGTAGCGGATGGAGGGTTGACTTAGTAGTCCCCACAGTGTGCCGGTTGGTACGGGTGACGTGTAGCGGATGGCTATCTAGGTTTGGGTTCGGGTTTGCATCATATTATTTAAATGCTATATGCGTACATGTATGATTTGATATGCTTGACTCTATTAGGACTTAGTATTGTGGTTACACATTGAGTCTGTTGACTCACCCCGTTGTGGGAACATTTTTCAGGTGACAATCAGTGATGGACCGGGTCGGTAGAAGCTTAGAGATGGCCATGCTCAGCAAGGAATTCATTTTGTTTGGACTTTTTATTTTAAGTACTTGGAATTTAATTTTGGGATTTATTTTGATGTAATAAGGCCATAGTTGAACTACTTTATTTTACTTTTATTTATTATGTTACGATTTTTTTTTATCAATTAGAGATTAAGTAAATTTATTTTTAAAATAAACTCTAAGTGTTTTGTCACCTAAAATAAAGGGGTTTTCAATAAAAGATAAACTTGTTCTCAACTCGAGCCCAACCCAAAACAATCTTTCTTTCAAAACACACAGATTTTCCAAAGTAACAAAAGAATTTTGAATCGGTTTACATCGAGGAACATACCAGATCCGGTCAAGGCTTGTGGGCCGGGTTTGGGATGTTTCATCTCTACATAGACTTCTAGTCGTGACTGTACAAAGCAAAATCATCCTAAAACCCAACTTCCCCATGATAGGCTTTGGAAGTAATGGTCTCATCTTAGTATTATATATGAAATGTGTGTGGCTTGGAACGATATTGCATCACCGATGACTCAAGAATACCTCAAACATGAACCAAATACTTTTAGCGACTGAAATTTTTAACACCAAGAAATGTTATATACTGGAGGGATGGAGAGGCTAAGGGAGAAGATATTTGAGGGATGACGAAGCATGGAGTGGGAGAGCCCTTTTATAGACACGAGGGAAGGGTTGAATTGCAAAATATAAAATTCCTTGATCGAAAATGCGCCGTAGGAATAGCATCTTCAACGAATATATTCAAAACATGGTTAATATCGACTAAAAATACGAGGGGGTTAAGTACTTTTAATTTTCAAAGAAGAAAAATGTTAGAGAAGGCACTCTAACTTTTTTTTTTGAGAAATTAAGTACTTGCCAAAATGGATGTTTTTGCATATTTGAAGCACGTTATGCACAAAATACCCTGGTAAGCACGCTTTCAATGAAAGAAATTAGATGAAATACGACAAGAGTGAAGGCTATGTACGTAGTGTGCCACTCACGTCGGAACTTGGAATTTCGAGTCACAGAGCACGCTAGGCCGAACCAGGACATGTCAGGGGCATCATATCGTATTGACCTAAAAAAAAGGGGGCATACGATTGTGAGAGGTTCCAAGCACTTTGGTTCCCATGTGCACATGTAATTGTCGCATGTGGGAACCTACAAATTAAGTACACACCTTACATTAATGATGTGTACAGATTATAGAGCATGCATAGTGTGTGGAATCAGGACTTCCCATCTATCCCATATGAGAGTACATGGCTGCCAGTGTCCAGTACGTTGTACGAGTTGGCGCCAAATATGAACCTGTGATAAACCATAAAAGTAACATGTTTTAATCTCATTCTTGATGTGTTTTTGGATGATTTATTATATAATTTAGTGAATTTGATGCTTCTAATCCTTTCATTTCATGTTTCTATATTTAGGAGAGCATAGGGGAGCAAAAGGAGTGGCAAACGGGCCAAAAACGGACAAAATGGACTATTTTAAGGATCCACACGACCAAGCTATTCCCACACGGGCTGGCCACACGCCCATGTGCCAGCCCGTGTCGATATCGCTTCCTGTTTCCCAAACACGAGGAAAAAGCCAATTTTTAGGGTTTCTGAGCATTCTAAAGTCTATAAATACACACTAGAAGAGGACCTAAGGGGACACGCAGAGTAAAACGAAGAAATTACTCGAAGAACGCCGGCGGAATCAACCCAGAAGCAAGATCTCCTTCAAGACTGAAGATCTCTATTCAATTTCTTTAGAAGTTTTTGGGTTTCTTTATGTTTTGTTGTTTTCCTAATTTTGAGATGTCTTCCTTCCAAATTATGAACTAAATTCCCTAGATACCTAGGGAAGATGAAATCTATGATGGATCTTGTTATTTTATTTCTGAATTACATGATAAATACTTGATTTCTTGATCTCAATTATGTGTACTTATTCCATGTTTTAATGTTTTCAAGATATTAATTCATGATTGATGTGCTTATTTCAGTGGAGCAAAAGTCCCTGTTTAAGAGTAGATCTAGCATTATAGAGTGGAGTTGCATGCAATCCTAGAAATAGGACGACATAAATCTACCGGATTAGAGTTAAATCTAATGGGGAATCCATAGATCGAGTTAATGCGACAATAGGGGTTTTAATTAGAAAGAGATTTCAATTAATCAACCTAAAGTCAGTTATTTTTACTCTCGAAAGAGATATTAATATAATTTAGGGATTTCTACGGATCAAGGCAAGTGAATAAATTGCTTAACTCAGATTCAGAATAATAAGTGAAGTCTAGGTGGATTCTTTCATGGGTATTGTCTCTCTTATTGGTTTATTCGAATATTTTCTTACTTAATTCTCTGCTGCGTCTTAATAATTAGTTTAGATAATTTTTAGATTAAAAACAAATACTTCAATTTATCGGCTAGATAATAAAAATATAGTAATTGCTATTACTTTTAGTCCTTGTGGATATGATATTCTCGACTCACCATAACTATACTACTATTCGATAGGTGCGCTTGCCTTTGTCATGATTTTAGTTAGTTAAGTGAATCATCATCAACCTGTATCACGTCTAGAAAGGTATACCAAATTTTACCTGGATACAAAAAAATATGGATATTCGAGAGAGGGACAGTCAATAGATGTTATGTGAGTATTGTAGAAACCCGGGGCGAAGGCAACATGTTCAATGTTGGGGGTATTTTGGGGCCTCAATGTCAATAGCATTATTGCTAAAATTAGAGGATATATTGATTACAATGCTTCCATTATTCTGGTGTACCAAATTTTTTATTTCTTACTAACGTATAGTTTACATTAATGTAACAAAGAGAAATAGAAGTTGCAATGAGAATTTATGATTTCTTTATTTATTTCTTATTTATATACATTATAGCAGTTTAAAAAAATAAATTATCGGCGTCATCAAGGAGAATGTGTGCCGCACGGCAGTGGATGACAGTCGTGAGGAGGATTTCTGTAACACCTCTAACACGTATCCATCGCCAGAATAGGGTTTCGAGACATTACCGAGTAATCATAATCTAATCATTCATTTCAAACATTTCAAAAATCATAAAATAATTCATTATTAACATGCATAAAATCGCATATTAAGTCTTTGAGGGTTTGAAAACACTTTAGAAACAATTTGAGATTAAATTGGGAACATTTGAAAATTTTTAGAAAAAGTTAGAAAATTTTTAGCTGTAGGGTTTACATGGTCGTGTGGGCATTCGGAATAGAGATAGACGACCATGTCTTAGCCCGTGTCTGTGCCCTTGTAACTCTTTGACTTGGGTCACACGGCCAAGCCACACGCCCGTGTGCCAGGCCGTGTACCCTTTGAAATGGTCTCACACGCTTGTGTGCTAGCCGTGTGTCTCACATGGCCAAGTCACATGCCCGTGTGTCTGGCCGTCTGGACCTAAAAGGTGCCTTAAACAATAATTTACCATTCCCTGCAAGCTTGGACATTAAACAATTCAAAAATCATTTGTTTAACCAGTTCAAAACATGATCAAATTCAATCAAAACATGTCAAAATAATAATCCTAGGTGCTTAATCAATGTACCTTCATTGGTACCACATTTATATCCTCAATTCAGATCATCAAAGCATCACTCAAATCCAAATTATAAACATATCAAATTCAATCCATTTTGCCTAGTTCATGAGCACTTAAACATTAACTTAAATTCACATGCACCTATCTAGATTTGGTTCAATTTACCATGCCATAATATGACTTCAAACACAAACACATGTTTATATGTATATTCCAAACCAACATTACACTTATAACCTTATTTACAATCCATTCACAAAATAATTATCATTTAGACATCCTAGGTACATGCCGACACAAAAGATAAACATCACCACATTTGAGTTTGGGATTGTTGCTGGATGCTGAATCGGCGATCAAAAATTAAGTACCTAACCTACGCATGAAAAACAAAACTGTACGCTGAGTAAAACTCAGTGGTATTTCTATAATCTGAATATTGAAGACAAGGTAATATCATATGCACAATTAAATTATAGGCACATAATGTCTAGTATCATGACTATCATATTTCATTTGTTAAAAAATATCCCAATTCACACAATTTCTATATAATAATTATTCACATAACAAACCACATTTATTTGTACAATGGAATTAGCCATTTGATCGTAGTCTGAAAGTCTTAATATTTATATAATGAATGATCGAGCTTAGAAATTAACTATGACAACGATTGAGGCAAGCGCACCTATCGTTTGGTAGTATAGCTATGGCAAGACCTGAAGTATCGTATCCTCAAGGACCAAGAGTACTAGTAATTACTATCTTTCTATTATTTAGCCTAAGAATTAAGGGAATTGTTGTTTAATCTAAAACTAACTAATTACTAAGCTAAAGACAATACCCGAGGAAGAATCCACCTAGACTTCACTTGTTATTTAACTCTGAACCAGACGATTTATTCACTTGACTTGATCCGTAGAATTCCCTAATTTATATTAATACCTCTCTCGAGGCTACTAATGTCTAACCCTAGGTTGATTAATTGAAATCTCTTTCTAATTAAAACCTCTAGAATTGCATTAATTCGATCTATGGACTCCCATATTAGGTTTGACCTTAATCCGGCAGATTTTCGTCATCCTATCTCTAGGGTTGCGATCAACTCCGCTTCATTATGCTAGATCTACTCTTAAACAAGGAATATTCCTCCACTGCCTAAGCACATCAATACTTGAATCAATATCCTAAAATATTAAAACAAGAATTAAGAACACATAATTAAGAACAAATCAAGTATTTATCATATAGTTCAGAAAACAATAACAAGATCCGTCTTAGGTTTTATCCCCCTCAGATATTTGAGGGTTTTAGTTCATGTTTATAAAAGAATACATCTCAGAAGAAAGTATAAAACAAAACATAAGAAAAACCCTAAAACCCCTTGAAGGAAATTGAAGGGAAGATCTTCCATCTTGAGTATGATTCCGGCTTCTTGAGATAAATCAATTGGCTGTATTCGAATAAATCCCACAATTCGGCCTCTCTAGCTTGGCTCCTCGGCCTACCTGCACGCCCCCTTTTTAGGTCACACTTAGGGTCTTTATATAGGCTTTCGGAATGTCTTTCTTTGCCCCTAAGTATCCTAATCCGAATGGAATTAAAACAGGTCACGGCAAGGACACACCCGTGTGGCATGCCCGTGTAAATCGAGCTCAGGCCGTGTTCGGATCTGCTAAAGAGGCACGACCGTATGGATTTCTCCAGGCTGTGTGAATTTCGTACTTTGGCCCATTTTCTCCATTTTTGGCCCGTTTCTCGTTCTTTTCATCTTCCGGTGCTCAACTAAGTATAAAACATGAAATTAAAGGATTAGGAGCATCAGATTTCACAATTCAGGGGATAAATCATTCAAAAGTATGCCAAATGTGGGATTAAAATATGTATATATTACAGTTTATCACCATTCAATACTCAACTTTCATCACTTGCTATATAATAACTTTTCACAATTTAATCCACATATCATTTAAACAATAATATTATCCATTCCATATCTAATTCATGAGTACATAACTCGTGTATCTCATTTTCATGTTTCAAATCACTATCCCAATTTTAATTCACATACAATATCATCAATATCACTCATAGTACAGTTTTATTTAATAACCCCTATTAACATGACTCGGACTCGGGCGAATACACGGATCCAACCAACACACCAGTTTGGCACCCAATGCCTCATCGGATAATCCAAAGTAGTGTCTATGCCCAGCGTTATATAAATTTGACACCCAGTGTCTCATCGGTTAAATCGAAGTAAATTGGCACCCAGTGCCTCATCGGCTCAAAGTTGAAGAATCCCTGAACTCTTAATATCCTATGGCATGCCATTTTTATCCGATGTAGCATGATACAGTTAATAGGGTTTAATTTCACATTTCAAAGATAACCAATATCTAATACTAAGTTTTCATATAATCACATATATACACGTGAATTAAATTCAATCTATAATAATCAATATCCAACTTTCACATTAACACATAAATTCATTTCAATTCAATAATCAATACATTCAATATGTACCTACCAATTCAATACATTTCAATCAATTATCAAAATGTCAATTACTCATCTCAACACTTACCATATGCATTAAATTGAATTATAACAATTAACAACTAAGTGCGGATTATAGAAATACAAACCGTGAATTTTGAGCTATTCCACATCAATTTTATCTTTCCCCTTTTTAGTCGAGGATTCCAGTACGACGTTAACTACTGAATTAAAACAATTAAAATTCATCAATACAACACAACTCAATTTCATATTGAATATTTAAATTTTTACTCAATATTTGCCTAAATTTCAATTTAGTCTCTAAACTGAGACTAATTTTTATTCTTCACATTTAATCCTATATTTTCATACAAATTACACTTTAAACTAAATTTAACTCTTTATTTTCACTTAAAACCCTAAATTTTGAATTTTTCACAATTTAGTCCCTATTATTCACAATTTACAATTTTATTCTACAATTTAATCCTTTTTCATATCTAGCTTAAAAATCTATCAATTTAATCCCTAATACTAAAATTATTCAACCTTAATAACCTTTAAAAACTCAATCAATGTTAAAATTTCAACATGGGTCGGTTGATCCTAGGTACCGAGATTACAAAAACATACAAATTACAAGAAAAATAAACTAAATTGACTAACCAATTAAACTTTGAAATTTTGGAGCCCCTTGGCCGTGCGTTTCTTCTTTCTCCCTTTCTTTCTTTTTCTTTTTCTTTCTTTCTAATTTGTATGCCTTTTATTACTTTTTCTTTTACTTATTTGTTTCATTATAATTATATAATATATATACTGAACAATTAAGATTTCATATTATAATATAATATATAAATTAAATTTACATATAATATATATCACTAACCATCCCACTTAAAGAACAATGGTAAAATTTCTTCTTTAGTCCCTTTAATTATTCATTAATCTATAATTTAGCTTTCACCCTATATGCAATTTAGTCCTTATACCTAATTTCTTCTAATTCAAGTAAATTCACTTAATCAAAACCTAATTAACTACACAACTAGCTTCGTAAATATTTATTAAAAATATTTATGAGTCTGATTTAAGGGAACGGAGTCTCGGGAATGCACTTTCTGATACCCCTGACTATCGGATCGTTACAATTTCTGCGCACAACTATCGTTGCGGACTCATCAACTTGATCATCATCACCGTCCTCATCTTTTTTTCCAAACCTCAAGCCTTTTTCCTGATCTTCGTCTCCACCATCGTCTTCGACTTTGTCTTCATCATCGCTTTCGCCTTCAATTCCATCGCCTTCCTCAGTGCTTGAGTATGGTCTTGCTCGAGCCTCCCATTGTGTATCCTCCACACCACCAGAATATGGTTGCACCAATGACCCACCTCAATAAAACAATAATCTGGTGGGTGTTTGGGACACTATCGGCGTGTAAGTGTACGGTGTCACAAAACCTGTATACGTGAGCATTGACTCGGGTATCGACATTGGCATCGATGATTGGATTTGTGGCGGCATCGACATCAAAATAAGGGTATAGAATGCAGGGGACGTCAGTCCCTGAAATATGTTGGGAAATGAGTAAACGCAGCGGAAAATAAATTTAAAGAAAAAGCAGAGTTAAATTTTTTTTTCCGAAACATGATCTTGGTTGTGATATTTAAAGTAATAAATACTTCATCAAATTTATACATTTTTTATTTGTCTAGGATAAGCGCTTCGACCGAGTAGTGTTCTCCACTATCTTCAAGCTCACGTCTGCCAAGTGTGGACTCGCTTCGAATAAAAAAAAATTCACAAAAATTACCAGTGGGGTAATTTTATAATTTTTCTAAACTCTTGGATCCAGTTATAAATCAGAAAAATATCTCTAAATTTTTTTGGAATAATCTCTTCAAATATTTTTCTCTCTACAACTTTCTCTTGAATTCAATTGTGTCTAAATAATGATTCAAGACTCTCTTTATATAGGGAGAGTTCAGAGAGTTCAACTATAATTAAACTTAATTACTTTAATATTAAATTAATATAATATTTATCACGATAAGTATTAGATTAAATTTAATATTAAATCTTATTAAAATAATAGAATGTTTATCTACAAGATAAACATTAAATTTAATTTAATCACTTTAATACTAAATTAAGAAAATACTATTAAGATAAGTATTAAATTAAATTATTAAAATAATGTTATTTTTAGAATAGTTAATCTGAAATCAAATTCTCTAGTAGAGTCCAAGTAGGAGTGTGTAACAGCCCGATTTAGGGCCTAGTAGGAATAGTGGTGCGAGACCATGAATTTGAGGTGAATTTATGAGTTTTTAAAAGTTTATACCATGTTTGCATGCTAGTACAAATATTTCATGAAGCAATTTTATTAAATTGTGGTGGATTGGTCCAAAAGGACTAAATTGCAAAAGTTGCAAACTATGATTTTCTAGAAGCTTTTTGTATGAAATAGCTTTAGAATAGTAATTAGAAGTCCTTAAATAGAAATTTTTCCAAAAATATAATTTTGGACAAAATGGCCTTGAGATGGTGTAATAGAAATTTTTAAGAGGAAGGGCATTTTGGTCATTTGCCTAATAAGTGATTAAAATAGGAAAAAGATGAGAAAAATTCACTCATCTTCTTCCTTGTTGCTGCCAAAAAAGTGGAGACACCATAGCTAGGGTTCTTCATTTTTTTCAAGCTTGCTAGTAAGTTCATCTTAGTCCCGTTTTTGATATTCTTAGTATTTTCGAAGTTCTCGTATTATGAATTAGCTATTTTTAGCTATTAAATGAGCTAAGATGCATGTTCAAAAATTTAGCCATGAATGACATGCATGCTAAATGATGTTTTATGGGAGTTTATGAGAGTTTGATGTTAGATAAATATCTTTTTCTTAATGAATTTCATGAAAAATGATAGTATGGACCATTTTGTAAAAAGTTATAAAATTGGTCATACCTATTAGAAATAGAGAGAATTGATGATTGCTATAGTAGAGAAAATGATTTAGGTAAGCATGATGTTTAAGAAAGTTGCATGAAATCATTTTACGAGCCTAGGGGCAAAAGTGCAAAAATGAGAAAGTATAGGGGCAAATTAGTAATTTTTCCAAAGTATGAGTTATGAGCCAATTTAGTCAATATGATTATTAAATGATCTATTTATGATTATAGATCAAGAAAAATGAAGCCCGGATCAAAACCGAGGAAAGAACAAAGTCGAGGACTAAATTGCATAACTACATACATTTTGTATATTGAGGTAAGTTTGTATGAGTTCTAAGCTTTATGATTTTATCATTTAATTTCTTAGTATAATATACATTGTTATCATGAATGGTTTAATGTTATGTTAAACAAAGAAGTCAATAGGATTAAACAAGAGAAAATCCCGATTGAAGATGAATTACCCGGGAGATACAGTCTATTACATGAGATAAGAAAGTCCGTATAAGATCAAGCCAAGGCATGGCATCAGCAATTAAGCAAGTTATCATGTAAGCCCAAGGACTCAAGCTTGGCATTGAGCAAGTTATCAAGCAAGTTATCATGTAAGCCCAAGGACTCAAGCTTGGCATTGAGCAAGTTATCAAGCAAGTTATCATGTAAGCCCAAGGACTCAAGCTTGGCATTGAGCAAGTTATCAAGCAAGTTATCATGTAAGCCCAAGGACTCAAGCTTGTCATTGATCAAGTTATCAAGCAAGTTATCATGTAAGTCCAAGGACTCAAGCTTGGCATTGAATAAGTTATCATGGAAGACCAAGGCAAGCTTGGCATTGATTCAAGAAGAGATCTTCCATATAAGTCCATATCTAGAGTATGGCATTGACATGAAGTACATGACAAGAGATCTAGTATTCTTGGTAATTCATAGAAATTCATCGAGCAAATGAGTAAGCTGAAATGTGAAAACAAGAATGTTAAGAAAGCATAGCTATTACCACGTTGAAATTGAATAATATTCATGTTATGAATGATGAGTTAGAAGACATAATTATTATGTTTAAGTATGCTGATCAATGTGACCAAGTGGTACAGGTACCTTATTACCTTACAAGTATGAGATTAGTAAGTACCATGAGACAAGTAAGAATCATGTATGAGTAAGTAAGCTTTATAGATGAGATAATGATACCATTCTTATGTCAAATGGTTTATCTGAAGCAAGTTTATTTATTAGGTGTTATACATGCAAACTTACTAAGCTAAATGCTTACGTCTTTGATTGTTTCTTTCTATGTAGTCCCGCCGAGCTAATTTGTGGATCATTAGAGTCAGAGCTCGTAGCACACTATCGACCCTTATTTTGGTATAGCCAAATTATATTACTAAGTATGACATGTATAGGAATCATTCATTTTGAGAACATGTTTTGTGTAATGCCATTGTATAGGCCATTAAGTTTTTATTCTTTTGTATATGGCTAAGTGGTTGGCCAAACTTGTTTAAGTTGTTTGTATATAGATATCAATGAAATACGTAGTATTATTCATGAAAATATGTTATTAATGAATTGTATAGTTTTAAGTTGGTTCAAAAAAATTTTACAGCCCGTAAGTACATGTTTAAGTGAGTTTAAGCATGGTAATGCCTTGTATCCAGTCCTAGCATCGGTCTCGGGTATAGGGTGTTACAGAGTGTAACTCTTCCACCACTCAATCACCGACGACCAACCGTTGTCGGCTGGAACACGAAAATATACACACTTTTTCATGCCCTTTTTTAACTCAAATTCATGCAAATTCGTAGTAATTCTTGTCAAAAAAATATATAATAATTATAAAATAATTAAATTGTACTTCAATTATTAACATGTTGAATTTTAATTAATTTTATAATAAATTTTGATTAATTTTGATAATTTTCAACAGATTCACACAAAGGGCGAAAGTTGGCTCGGCAGACATTACTAGAAACGCAAAACCAAGAACCAACTTTTGAAGCACCGAGGCAAATTAATTTTTCAGGTGAAGACATTAGAAATAATGAATATTAATTCATAATATAATTAATTTTAATTTTAATCCAAATTATTTTGGTTTAAATAAATTATTATTAATTAATTATGAAAAGAGGCCCAGTTGAGCTGAACCGAGAAAATTGATCCGACCGAGCATTACGCAGCCTAAAATCGTCCCACATGTTGATCTAATCAGCTTGTTTGGCTTGCAAAATAGCCCTTCAAGACTCCTTGAATTTGCATTCAAACCCCTCCACTATTCATGCCTTTCTAGATTTCGCCTACCTTAAAATAGCAAGTTTGAAACCTTCAAACTTGCCACATGTGTGGCCGACCATTGGGGGACTCTATGGCTGCTGATTTTTGCTATTTTGAGCAGCCTACTCAACCTATAAAACCCCCTTGGCTTCTCATTTGAAATACATCTCAAAACCTCTCATCCTTTCACTGCTCTCTCACTTTCTCTCTTCAATCCCCTTCCTTTGTTCTTCATTTTCTTCCCCATTCCCCTGTCGATTTCACCTCCTAAAAAAGAGTCCTTTAACCACCATTTGGAGCAACATTCAAGTGTTCATGGAAGTCTCAGTTCAACAAGAACAAGCAAAGAAGGAAGAGCGGAGCAACTTAGTCAAGCCTCGAAGAAACACCGGATTTGATTCTTGTTCCTTATCTTTTTAATTTTATTGTTGTTGTTATGAACATGTCTATGAATAATTGTGATGTTGATATGTTTAATTTAATTAATATGGCTTAAATTTAATTTGTGTTAGGTTCATTGCATTTTGTCCACTTAATTTATTAAAATTGTGTTTGTGTTGTTATAGGCCTTGGTAAGATATTTGATTAAGTAAAACCATGACTAAGTTATTCTTGCATTACAATTGTAAGGTAACTAATGAATTAATTATTTAAACGGATTGAAATTGTAATTAATTGACACGGTACTTAATCAGTGCATGTTTAATCATCTAAGGTAGCTGAGGGTTAAATTAGCAACGATATCTAACAATACATTAGCCTTGCATAACTTGCAAGATTATTGTGATTAAACGGTTTCAAGGAAGGAATACATTGTTACCTCACGTAATCTTGTATGTGCTTATGAGATTGAATTAATTTTTTGAATTGGCATAGAGATATGTACAAGAGATTATTTTTAATTTCGTAAGTATGTATGTGCATTAACACATTTGCTTTAAAATATGTTTAATCGGTTGAATTGATATAGAGATATAGTCAAGAGATAAATGAATTTTGGTAGGTGAGTATGTTCATAAGTTAGCAAATTACCAAGTTTCCGTGAATTTATTCGTAACAACATGAACATGAGTTTAGTAATTTTAAGTGAAGAAATGTAATTAATCTAACGCAATTATGTCATCTTGATTAAAATCATCTTTTAAAATCGTGCATTGGAACTTTTATTTTCTCTTTATTTATTTTACTTAGTTAAAAATCTTAGTTTTAAATCACCTCCTCAAATCAAAATATTTTTGTTCACCAAAATGTTTTTAATTGCATTCATAAATAACTCTTTTCACAGTCCCTGTGGGTACGATAACTCGACATTTACTTGTCACTTTATAATTTGTTGCTATTGTTTACACTTGCACATTTTCGTCGTTCCACCAGCCACCAAGGCGCCGCTATCGTAGCCACCGGTACCGCCGTGTCCAGTGATGCAGGTGCGATACCCTTACGGCACCTCAAGCCAATTCGACTGCTGCCGGTTCAATCTGGGTCAATGACGACCCGACCGGTCCGGCCTAGCCATCGGTTGGACCATCTACCCAGTTTCACATATCGGGTCTGGTTTGACAAATTTTTGAGTCTTGGTCTCAGGTGTGGGCTTCCGATCCCAATTTATGATCTCAGGTCCAATTTTTGAGTTTATCTAACTTGAAAATTAACTTCCAAACATATCATATAATTTTAATTGATTTGATTAATTTAATTTTACTTGATAAAAATTAATTTTTCCAAAAATCACTTAGATTTTCCAAATTAAATTCTCAAGAAAATTCTTTAATCAAATTCTCTAGTTTTACAATTCTCACGACCATCTAATTTAGTTTCACATCAAATAAATCGACTCAATTAAATTATCCCCAAAGTCATAGAATTTTCTTCTAATTCAAATGCAGTTTGATCAAGCTTTTTTTTAGCTAACGGAGGGACCAACTTGACATATACAATTAGCAATTATGTCAAGAAGCATCATTCCGATAATTCGCAATTACTCAATCAAGGAGTCAATCCACAAGAACTACCATGATTGAAAACTCCTTATTGTATACTCTTTATGAAAGCAATTCATCCAACTGCTTTGTCCAATGATCTCGTCATGTGTGTGTTACCCTCATATGATATCCTTAATTCTTTTGAGTTAAATCCATTCATTCAATACAATCCTATTTTAGCTCATTGTCACCATTGTGTCTTCTCAATGATTAATATGATCATTGTCAACAAATGACTATGATAAATTGCTCGTTCAAGAACAAGCAACATGTGGCCACATTCCATATTTATCAATCCACACAATGCCAATGAGATGATATCATTAACTCTTTACTTGAGCTATGAATTCCACTATTGCTAGTAAAGCTATGCCATACACAAGTAATGTACCCAACATACCACCTACGTGTTCGATCATCTTTAGAGCATAAGCCTCCACTTATATCAAAGTACATGAGTTACATATGCATGGTAAATGACTAACTCAAGATTTAGGTAAATCACACCATGAACGTCACAAGTGAATTAATTCACAAACGGATTTAAAATTAATTCATCTTGGATCCAGTCCAATGTATCATTCTACCAATGAATACATCTACATCTCTACTAGTGGAATCAACTGCTTTGATAGCCAAGACTAGTCATCTCCTCAATTGGAATTGTAAGCGACATAATAATCCTTCTCAACATATGAATCAAATGCTCACTTTGATTCTTTTATGGGATTGTGGACTCATTTAAATTTTCTATTGAAGTAAGATGTCTTTCTCGCAATGTGAATGTTTTTTACAATGTCACTTATCTTCAGTTTGAACTTTAGACAATCAATGAGCTAATATTTGCTTACCACAATTTCATTATGCATGCAAAATATAAAAGACATAAATTCAAAAGACATAATAGTGAAATGTGAAATTAACTTTATTTATTTATTTATCGTTCCCATAAATAAAAGACAGTTACATGTTTACTACAATATGGACACATTTCCCAACAATATCCCATTTGCCCTAGTAAAATAAATGTGTCATGTTTCGCATTCTCATATCCTCAACGTGTTTGTTAAAACTCCTAGTTACAAGAGTTTTTGTAAACGGATCCGCAAGGTTACTTTCAGAAGATACTTTCATCACATCTACAATTTCTTCAGCTACTGCCTCTCGTATCAAGTGATACTTTAGATCAATGTGTCTCGTCCTCTTATGACTTCTCATTTCCTTGGTATTTGCTATTGCAGCACTATTATCACAATACAGTGTTATAGCTTTTTCCATTTTAGGAATAACTTTAAGTTTGGTTAAGAACTTTTAAAGCCATATTACTCCTTTTGTTGCCTCAGAAGCAGTCACTACTTCTCCATACTATGGCTCCATGGCCTAGAACGAATACATTTCCCAAAATCAATTTCCTCAAATCTTTGCAGGTTTAGAAGTCTATGTCTGTGTATCCAACAGGAGTAAGGTCCTCCCCAGAATACACAAGCATATAATCATCGGTGCTTTTAAGATACCTTAATATATGCTTTACAGCTTGCTAATGCTTGATATCTGGATTCGCCTAATATCGACTAACCATTCCTACTGTGAAATTGATATCTAGATGTGTGTAAAGCATCGTATACATAAGACTTCCAACTGCCGAAACAAATGAAACATTACTCATATGCTCTCTTTATTCTGCTGTCTTAGGATAGTCATCTAAAGAAATATGAAAACCTGATATAGTTGGCTGAACGTCTGACTTTGCATCGGTCATTGCAAAATGTTTCAGTACCTTATCGATGTATAAAGCTTGAGATAGTGTTATTGTTTTATTCTTTCGATCTCTAAGGATTCAAATTTCAAGAATATAACTAGTTTCACCCAAGTCCTTCATGCTAAACTATTAAGTTAATCACAATTTAATTGATCACAATTCTCCTACATCGTTTCCGATAAGTAGAATATCATCGACATACAAAATAAGGAAGATCGCCTTTTTGTCCTTTATACGCTTATAAACACAAGGTTCAGCAGCGTTTTGCTCAAATAAAAAGTCTTGATCATTTGATTAAATTTTTTATTCCATGAGTGGGTTGAGCCATGTAAATGGTCTCATCAAGATAATCATTCAAGAATGATGTATTGACATCCATTTTCTAGATCTCGTAATCGAGAGCATTGACAATGGATAAGAGTATGTGGATAGACTTGAGCATGGCTAATGGAGCAAAGTCTAATAGTAATCGGTGCCTTCTTTCTGTGTGTAGCCTTTCCCTACAACTCTAGCTTTGTGCGTTTCTATTTTCCCTTCTACATTTCTCTTCTTCTTATATATTCACTTACACCCTATGGGTTTCATCCCAATTGGTAAGTACACAAGTTCCCATACCGTATTGGATTTCAGTGAATCCATATAGGCATCCATGGCCTGTTTCCAAAGCTTGGAATTAATGTCCTGCATAGCCTCCTTATAAATGAGTGGATCATCATTCTCATGATTGGATTCCGTATTATAAATACTACCATCATAGATGAAGAATTCTGGTTTCTTAAAAACTCTCCCACTATGACAAAGTCCTCTATGTTATTGATCGTTTGCAGGTTTTTCTACAACTTTCTCGAGAATTGAATTTGGTGATTGTTCTACCACTTTTGAAAATTCCTCGAGTACCATTTTACATCGAGGCTTAAGGTTATCCATGAAGCATTCATCGAGGAAAGTAGCATGAGCAGAAACTTTAATCATATTATCTTTTAGATTGTAGAATAATCCTTCTTTTGTTTCTTTTGGATATCCTACAAACATTCACAATTCTATCAGTGCGTCCAACTTCTTTACATCTTTATCCAAAATGTGTGCCGGACAACCTCATATTCTAAAGTGATTTAGAGCAGGTTTCTTTCCATGCCATAGTTCATAAGGTGTCTTACAAGAGGACTTGGTTGGCACATCATTCAGAATGTAGCAAGCCGTTTGTATCGCATATCCCTGAAAGGAAGTAGAAAGTTGTGAATAGTTTAACATTGAACGAACCATGTCAAGTAAGGTTCAATTCCTTCTCTAACTAATTCTGCTGTAGAGTGCCTGATGCAGTCAATTGGGATAAAATCTCATTCTCAATGAGGTATCCTAAGAACTCATAGGACAAATATTCCCCACCTCGATTAGACCGAAGATTCTTTATGGATAAACCTAATTGCTTTTCCACTTCTGCACAAAACTCTCAAAATTTATCAAATGTTTCACTTTTGCGGTGCATTAGATACACATATCCATATCGAGAATAGTCATCGATAAAAGTCACATAATAATCATAACTTCCTCGGGCACTAATGCTCATGGGACCACATACATTAGTGTGCAAAAGTTTTAAAGGTTGGTTGGCCCTTGTACCTTTCATATTGAAAGACATTTTAGTCATTTTACTTTCCAAGCTAGATTCACATTATGGAAGACTAACTTTCTTAAGCATACTTAAGGGACCATCTTTCATGAGTCTAGTGATGCTTTCTTGGTTAATATAACCAAGTCTTAAGTGCCATAGGTACCCCTCATTAGAGTGAGAAGTTTTAAGCTTTTTTATTCACTAGTTCAGTTTGAAGCATCGAGTAGTTATTTTGTTTGATAAAGTGGAGATTGTTTTTTATCCATCCATTACAAATTAAAGAACGATTTCTGTGGATAAAAATCCCTTTATTGAATGTCACGGTATAATCATCATAAAATAAACATGCTATAGAAATTAAATTCCTTTTAAAATGAGGTATATAAAACACATTCTTTAAAACAATCTTCTTAAAATTATCGAAGTGTAAAATAACTTCTCCCACTACTTCGGCTGAAATATATCTCCCATCTCCAATCTGAATGAGAGGCTTCTGTCACGCAGACGTCTCGTTTCGCTAAACCCCTGTAAAGAAACATAGATATGTTTAGTGGCTCTAGAATCAATAACCCAATTGTCAATTGATTCTTCCACTAAGTCAGTTTCAACCACAAAGACTTCCATACGTTTTTTTTTTTTCAGTTAGGTAATCCAAATACTCCTTATAGTTTGATCTGAAATGTCCTTTCCTGTTGTAGAAGAAACATTTGATCTTTTTAGGATCTTTTGACTTCTTAGCCTTCTTCCTATCCACACGAGGTGGAACCGAAGACTTAATGGTTTCTTCTTTCCTTTAGTTTTCTATTTCCCTTTAAAGGATGAGGGGCCCACAGCTCAGTTTGCCTCATCTTTCTCCTAAACCGGCTTACTACCATTCGACATCAACTCATAGGATTGTAATTCCCTCATGAGTTGAGTCAAGGTAAGCGCCTTGTTCCCTAAGTGCTAAGCGACATTAAAACCAGTAGACTTATTGGTTAAGGATTTGAACACTATTTTAGTTTGCGTGTTCATGTCTAGTTTAGCTCTATTGTCCTCCACTTCCGTAAAGAATCCCATAAGCTTAAGAATATGTTCCTTGACCAGAATACCAGGTTTCTGTTGAGAATTCATCAAATTTGTAATAGCAGATTGTCGAGCCAATGCAACTTGTCCTTCGAGAAATTCCTCCAATTTTGTCATAATCACTTTGGCAGTACGAAAAATTCTCGTGTTACTTTTGCAACACACTACTCATGCTCGCTAAGATATAACATTGAGCAATCGAGTCAGAATCTCTCCAGTGATTTCTCGCTTTGGGCTAAACTTCAATAGGGTACGTTTCGCCAAGAACAAATTTGTGTTTCTCATAGCTGAGAACTATCAACAAGTTCTGTTTCCATTCTTAAAAGTTATCCCCGTTTAGTTTATTCTCAGTAAGAATGACAATAAGAGGATATGAGACATATTTGAACTGAAAAAAAATAAAGATTCACTAATTATTATCTTTGTATTAAACAGATATTTTTCATTTCAGCAACATATCATGAATGTAGTATGCTACATAGTCTTGTATTAATGTGTCTGTCGAGTGTGGGCTCGCTTCGAATCAGAAGATTTTTCACATAAATTACCAGTAGGGTAATTTTGTAATTTCTCTAAACTTTTGGGCCAAGCTGTAAATCAAAAAAATATCTCTAGAAATTTTCTGGAATAATCTCTTTAGAGAATTTTCTCTTTACAACTGTCTCTTGAATTCAAGTGTGTATAAATAATGACCCAAGACTCTTTATATAGGGAGAGTTTAAAGAGTTCAACTATAAATAAATTTAATTACTTTAATATTAAATTAATCTAATATTTATCAAGATAAATATTAGATTAATTTAATTATTAAATCTTATTAAAATAATAGATTATTTATCTACAAGATAAACATTAAATTTAATTTAATTTTAAGATAATCACTTTAATATTAAATTATTAAAATGCTATTAAGATAAGTATTAAGTTAAATTTAATATTAAACTATTAAAATAATATTATTTTTGGAATAATAAATCTGAAATCAAATCCTCTGGTAGAGTCCAAGTAGTAGTGTAACTCTTCAACCGTTAAACCACCGAGCGACCAAGCTATCGTGACCACCACTGGACGCCATTTGTGTTGTAGCCACGCGCATCGCCATGTCGATGATGCAAGTGCAGCACCCTTATGGCACCCCGAGTTGGTTCGACTGCTGCCGGTTCAGTTTGGGTCAATGACAACCCAACCGGTCCGGTCTAGCCACAGGTTGAACCGTCAGCCCGATTTCACATAATGGGCCCGATTTGACTAATTTTTGGGTTTTGGTTTCAGTTTTGGACTACATAGCCCAATTTACGATCTCAAGTCCAATTTTCGAGTTTAATTACCCATTGGGCCAATTGTTTGACTTGAAAATTAACTTTCAAACATATCGTATTAATTTTAATAGATTTGATTAATTTAATTTTACTTGATCAAAATTAATTATTCCAAAACTCACTTAGGTTTTCCAAATTAAATTTTCAAGAAAATTCTTTAATCAAATTCTCTAGTTTCACAATTCTCACGACCATCTAATTTAATTTCACATTGAATAAATTGACTCAATTAAATTTTTCCCAAAGCCATAAAATTTTCTTCTAATTCAAATACAGTTCGATTAAGCTTTTGTTGAGCTAACGAAGGGACCAACCAGACATATTGTAACACCCCTTACTAGTGTTCAACGCCGGAACAGGGTACGAGGCGTTACCGGGCAATAACACTTGCAACTGAACAAATTCAAGGCATAAATTTTCATTTAAAATTTAAAACTTTTATCTTATATCATCAAGTCCCTAAAATGGGCCTACGAGGCCCAAAACATGCTTTGGAAGCGATACGGGACTAAATCGAGAACTTTTAAAACTATTAGAACATTTAGAAAATTTCCTTGTTTTGGAGAGTCATGCGCCCGTATGGGCAAGCCGTGTGGTTACACCCGCCCGTGTGGCCCAGGACACGCTCGTGTCATCCACCCGTGTAACTCTCTGTTTATGGCGTCATCATTCTTTTTGGATCACACGACCAAGTCACACTCTCGTGTGCTAGACCGTGTCCTCTACACAGAAGTTGACTATTTTCCAAGCCAATTTCTATCCTATCCTGCCCCTACTTGAGTATAACTTGAATGACACATTTCATGACATATTAAAGCTACCAAAACATCCACCACACACACATAACAAGTCATAGCATACAATTTACTCAACCATAGAATGCATCATCATTAGTTTATAACATAACCAATTTATTTGCCACATTAAATGGCTTTATACAACAATAAACTCCGAATATCGTGGGTCATTATTCTAGGATAACTCATAGTAACGTATACACATGACCAAGTTCCCTATACATGCCATAACCTTAAGTATAAAATCATCGATACCTAAATTGTAAGCTCAATAGTGTGATAAGTTCTCCGGCGACTTCAAATTTGAGCTAACCTGAGTACATTTTAAACACAGAAAACAATGGAGTAAGCTATAAATCTTAATAAGTACATATGTAAATAATAAACAATTGATTACCATGCTTTTAACAATCCTTATTATAAGCTCTCAAGATAATACCATTATTATTGCATAAAATTTCAAAATTCATTTATGTTCATCTTGAGCTGTTTACTCGAGTTACAGTCACTAATTTATTTTTATCTAGAGCTAAGAACTCCAAATTAAGATTCACTATTTTTTCCTGAAACTAGACTCACATATCTTCTTACCGTAAAATTTCTAGAATTTTTTGTTTAGCCAATCAGTACATTTTATTCTTTAAAGTCTCCCCTGTTTTGCTGTCTGACAGTTCCGACCCCTCTTCACTAAAAATTAGTTATCTCGTTGTACAAAACTCGAATGACATTCCCGTTTGTTTCTCTTGAAGAAAAGCTCATTAATAATTTCAAGCATATAAATTTTATCCCATTATTATTTTTTTAAAATTTTTAATGAATTTCCCAAGTAAGAATAGGAGATTCCGAAATCATCCTGACCCTGTTTCACTAAAATCCAATTATCTCACCATATGAAATTCTTTTGCTTATTTTGTTTCTTTTATGTAGAAATAGACTTAATAAGATTTAATTTTATATCTCATTCAACCTCACAATAAATTTCCACCATTTTTGGTGATTTTTCATATTTACACAACTGCTACTGTCCAAAACTGTTTTATTTCAAATTTCACTCTTTCATGAAACATCATAACAATATGCTCACATTCAATAACATAATTTGATTAGCATGAATAATACAAAACTTTATCACTTCACTTACTCATTTTAATCCTCACCAAAATTCATCACATATCGAATTCATTGCTCATATGAAATTCCACTTAGTCGAATTTTCCCGATGAACACTTCGGAGTAATTACGGATTCACGGTGGTTTCACACATAGCCCACCCATAATAATAGATACACGGTGGTATCGCACACAGCCCACCAACAATAACAGATTCACGGTCGTATCGCACACAGCCCACCAATAATAATAGATGCTATCTGGTGCACATAGTAGCCTGCACTTAGTACTACACATGTGACCATAGCTATTTTATTTCACAATCTCACATAGAACCATATCTCGATGCCATAGTCTAACTATGGTCTTACACGATTTCACTTAGTCACACTTTGCCATGACTCATTCATGATCTTTTCCATCAATTCATCTTTTAGTACTGAAAGAAAGTGTTCAACTTTGCGTTCGCTAGTCTCGGACATCGGATTTTCATTGTACAACAATTAATATAATTAAATTCACAAATTATTCATCAATTTATCAAATAAACATTTATGATTAATGATGGTCTCTAAACTAACTATTATTTCAACAAAGGCAAGCGCACCTATCGAACAGTAGTATAGTTATGGTGAGTCCGGAATATCGTATCCTCAAGGACTAAAATTACTAGTAATAACTATCTTTTTATTATCTAGCCTAGTAATTAAGGGGATTTATTTTTAATCTAAATTTAACTAACTAATTTAACTAACTAAATGATTATGAATGTGACAGAGAGTGAATTAGGAAAATACTTTTAGACAGCTTATATGAGATAGGCAATACCTAAGGAAGAATCCACTTAGACTTCACTTATTACTTTTGATTCATATGATTTATTCACTTGACTTAATCCGTAGAAATCTCTGATTTATGTTAATATCTCTTTCAAGACTAAAAACGACTGACTCTAGGTTGATTAATTGAAATCTCTTTCTAATTAAAACACCTATTGTTGCATTAACTCGATCTATGGAATCCCTTATTAGATTTGACTCTAATCCGACAGATTTTCGTCGCCCTATTTCTAGGGTTGCAATTAACTCCGCTTAATTGTGTTGATCTTCTCTTAAACAGGGACTTTTGCTCCACTGAATAAGCACATTCGACTTTGAATCAATAACCTAAATTATCAAAACAAGAATAAGAACTCACAATTAAGAATAAAAACAAGTATTTAACTTATAAATCAAATAATAATAAGATTCGTCTTAAGTTTCATCCCCTTAAGTATTTAAGGGATTTAGTTCATACTAATAGCTGCCCACATTTTCCATTATTTCACACATTTACTACCTATTTTACAACTTTTACAAAATGGTCCATTTTAGGTGTTTTCATGAAAATCATTTAACAAAAGTTGTTTATTTAACAACCAATATTCATTTTCTTCCATAAAAATGCAGCAAAAAACATGAATATTCTCATGGAAAAACCCTATACTTTCAACAATTTTGCAAAATAGTCCCCTCATTAGCTAGATTAAGCTACAAGGATTCCAAAAATATAAAAATCATCAAAAATGACCATCAAAATCACTTACTTGTGAGAGTTAGAAGTTGCTGAAATTTTCAAGCTTCCATGGCCATTTCCTTGGGTAAGAATCGGTGGAGAAGAAAGAGAAATAAAAAAGATGGTAGCTTTTTGCTATTTTGTCTTATTACACCTATTAGATTATTTACCAATTTAACCCTTTAATATCTTCAGCAAATTCACCTACTACATGTCCCTCTTTGTCTCCTCACTTTTAAATATTTACCAATTTAACCCTTTAATATCTTCAGCAAATTCACCTACTACATGTCCCTCTTTGTCTCCTCACTTTTATATTGGTATAATTACCATGCAAGTGCTCATACTTTTCAATTCTCTATCTATTTAGTGCCTTTATCAATTAGACCTCAAGTTTTGCACCTTACGCGATTTAGTCCTTTTTATCAAATTGAGCACTCAAACGAGGAAATTTCTTTATGAAAATTTCACACAAATTTAGTATCATACTGTAGACATCAAAATAATAATAAAATAAATTTTTTGATGTCAGATTTGTGGTCCCGCAACCACTGTTTCGGCTAAGCCCAAAATCAGGATGTTACACATATACAATTAGCAATTATTTCAGGAAGCATCGTTCCGATAATTCGCAATTACTTAATCATGGAGTTAGTCTACAAGAAGTACTATGATTGAAAAATCCTTATTGTATACTCTTTACGAAAGCAATTCATCCAACTGCTTTGCCCAATGATCTCGTCATATGTGTGTTACCCTCATATGATATCCTTAATTCCTTTGAGTTAAATCCGTTCACTCAATACAATCCTAATTTATCTCATTGTCACCATTGTGTCTTCTCAATGATTAATATGATCATTGTCAACAAATGACTATGATAAATTGCTCGTTCAAGAACAAGCAACCCGTGGCCACATTCCATATTTATCAATCCACACAATGCCAATGAGATAATATCATTAACTCTTTAATTGAGCTATGAATTCCATTGTTGCTAGTAAAGCTATGCCATACACAAGTCATGTACCCAACATATCGGCTATGGGCTCGATCATCTTTAGAGCATAAGCCTCCACTTATATCAAATCACATGAGTTGCATAAGCATGGTAAGTGACTAACTCAAGATTTTAGGTAAATCACACCATGAACGTCACAAGTGAATAAATTCACAAACAGATTTAGAATTAATTCATCTTGGGTCCAGTCCAATGTATCATTCTACCAATGAATACATCACTCGTGGAATCAACTGCTCTAATAGCCAAGACTAGTCATCTCCCCAGTTGGAACTGTAAGCGACATAATAATCCTTCTTAGTATATGAATCAAATGCTCACTTTGATTCTTTTACAGGATTATGGACTCATTTAGATTATCTATTGAAGTAAGTTGTCTTTCTTGCAATGTGAATGTTCTTTACAATGCCACTTATCTTCAGTTTGAACTTTAGACAATCAATGAGCTAATATTTGCTTATCACAATTTTGCTATGCATGCAAAATATAAAAGACATAATAGTGAAATGTGAAATTAACTTTATTTATTTATTCATCGTTCAATTGAATAGAAAATAATTACATGTTTATTATAATATGGGCACATTTCCCAACAAAATATGTACTTACGGGAGGGGTAGAGTCAAGGATGTGTGGTGATGCGTAGTGCGGTGATTGTGAAAAAAATCACTGGGTTAGTAAAATGAACAGGAATAAGTAGAGTAAACTGACCTGGATATTGTGTAGACATAAGTAGCAATCCTAGTTCAGTTAGAGCCGATGACGAACTCGTCGTGCGACCACGTCCAGGCCTATACTACTGGGGTGGTCATCATTCCCTCTTCCAACGGAGTTGCCTACTCTTTGCCTCAACCGATAGCATATACGAGTTATCGGTGACTCTGAACCACTCCAAACAAGCCGCCATGTTTGATGAGAAAAAGGGTTCAAGGATGAGTGAGAATTTCATCTTATGATCCCAAGCGTCAATGTACTCGACGTGTATGTCTCGCCAATTCTTGTCATTCTTCCCCCACAGGTCCACCTTGTGTAGTTCATCCATGTTTCGCAATGGCGGCGAAATTTGTTGCCTCCACCCAACTGTTGCAACACTTGATCTAATTTGTGCATTTCCACTGTCGCGTACACTATCAACGACACTTTCACGTCCACTATCAACGACACCTTCGCGTCCCACATACTCTGATTGTCCAAACTTTTTGGAAGGACGCATTCTATGATATCTGCCTTGGTGTACAGCATCCATTCGAAATGCAGTGCACAATTGTAAGTTCCATTATATACGTAATTTTATTTTACAATTCATTGCGTAATTATTATAGGTTGGAAAGATAAAGTAACTAGCCTCAGCTTTCGAGCTTTGATCTAACAATAGCCTGATATCTTTAAGCTGGTCGAGTAGTCCTACGTAACTCGACCCATGGTTCCACCTGTACAACCGATATATTAGTTCAAACATATAATAAATTAAATATATTTACTATACAAACTACACATTTATCAAGCCATGGTTTTCACTTTGTCACCAATGGGATCATGTTTGAGTCGTTCATTCGAAGACGTAGAAACGGTAGTCACCACCAAGCCTACAACTGCAGCAGGAGCAAACAACCCCTGATTGACATCTTATTCAGTTGCGTCGGCTGACATTACTCTTGGTATAGCGTGGCCGAAATGGCTGGTCCCCAACTCAATCGTCTGCATTCTTTGAAGTCAACTAGGTGTAGTAACCTCCTTACGTGCAACAAATTTCAAGATTTATCGAGCATTAAAATGCCCCTGATTAACCTGAGGATGAATGCTTGGGCGTATTGTTCTTTGACAACGCCGGTTGAGTTCCGAGGAAGCTCCTTGAAATTGGTTTCCAACAAATTCATCGATATTCGGCCAGCTTCAAACTTATTCGGGACCTTCCCCAAAAATGTTGCGCAAAGGTCCTTTTTACCGGGACCGGTCGCAGACCCCATAACAACTAACCCATCCACCAGTAAACCCATTTGTAAAGCTATGTTTTCCTGTGTGATTGTACACTTTCCGCATAGAAGATGGAAAGTATGTGTCTCAGGCCTCCATTTTTCCATTAATGCGCTAATGAATGTAAGATCGAGTTTACAACCCCCAAGCATACAAAACGCATGCAAGAATCCTACATCTTGCAAGTAACCACAAAATTCGATGATTGGGCCATTTGACAAATTATGTATGAAGCCCTTCAAAACACAATCATTTGCCTATTTGTATCAAAAAAAGTATTTTAAAATATTTTAAAAATAAAAGCTTTAAATTTAACTTGATTAAAAATAACGAAATTTGAAATTGTCTTACCATTATCGCTTGAGTGACAGAAATGTGCTTGTCATCCGAACGAATCAAAGAGGTTGTTATTCGTGAATATTTAATCGAACCTTATTAAATACAAAATAATTAAAACAAATTGTTTTTAAACGAGCGTATCGAACACAACAAAATTTGTAAAACTAGAGATAGTATAGAGAGTTGAGAGTTTAGAAAGAATTAAAATAATTGGATTTGAATGAAATGGATAAAATTTTTGATAATATTTATAGAAAAAAAATGGTCTTTGACCTTGTTACCGTTGCCAACCAACATTCAAAAAGCCGTTGGAGTTGACCATTGGAAGAAGACACGCTTTTCTTCTTTCTCCAAAATCAATCTATTTCCTTATTTTAAAAAAAGACAACCCTAAACCCTAATTTAAAAAATCAAACTTATTTCTTTAATTTAGCTGTAACTTTCATAAAATATTTATAAAAAAAAAGGGTAATCCTTTTATGAACCTCTTTGTACGGGTCAAACCCAGTGGGGCTTTCGGGTTATCATCGTGACTGGGCTGGTCTAATTAAAGAATGTACTACCAACCCAGGTCCCAGACGTGCTGGCCCTAAATACCCATAGTTCACATACAAATTATTGAGTTTAATTTTAAGCTCAAACAAACATAATAATTTACCAACTGGAATTGTATATGCAACAAGTACACAGAGACACTATTCACAAATTGCAAAATTCAAACCAAGAAAACAGAAGCTGATAAAGCTTAAAAATCTAGACTTGATTAAAACCAAATACAGGGGAAGCTGAACTCTCACTCTAAGCCCAGGGAGGAACTGTACAACAATATCAGTGATGCACAAAATTGGACATAAATATTTGTATTTACAGCTTCATCATATTCATTACTCCTACAGACAGCTAAGTCAAGACTAATGCATCCCACTAGACCTATCTGGCAGGACCCGGACCACCATTTGTGGCTGTAGTTTCAGTTGTTGCATTGTTTCGCACTTGAGGGGTAACAGGATTCCTGCTATTTGCAAGAAACGCCTGCAGATGTGGTGGAACACTAGGTGGAGCCGTTATATTTGTTTGTGGCCTTGCAGTTTGTGTTGACTGGGTGGGTTGAATCATCATCTGGCTAAGAGATTCAGAATATACTCGACCTGTGAGGCTTCCACGCATTCGTCCTGTAGGTCGCCAGTTCTGCTCAGATGCCAAATCAGCTGACGTATCAGGTCTTGAAGCTGCAGGTGCTACTCCACCAATGCTCAATCTCTGCTCCACGGCTGAAGCCCTACTCCCATCAACATTTCCAGGATAACAAGATGCTGCTCTTGGTGTTTGAGTTTGAACTGCCACCATCGGTGGCTGTCTAGCCATTTGGGTGGTTCTCTGGGAAGCAGCCATAAATCTGGTAGGATTGCTATTCACATTGCCTGCTGTGTAGCCTACCCCAACTTGTGCAGCTCCTTGTTGAGCCTGTGCCCGTAGTATAGGAGATGGTGACCGAATCAGGCCTGGAGATGGGCTCCTGGGTTGGGACAACCTCGTGTTCAGTGCTTGCTGCAGGTGTGGATTCTGGTATTCAGCCCGAAAACCAGGAGGTCTGTATGGACCTGGGAGTTGACTTGGAGCTGCAGCACCAACTTGAACTGGCCGGGCAGGAACAAACGATCGTTCTTGCTGAATCCTACTCTGCATCTAGAAATTAAACAAAATCCAGCATGAAATCCTGGAAAGACTGCATAAACAAGTGCAAATACATAATAACGACGACAATATGTAACAAAACTCGAGTGATGGTAAAATGAAAATGAAGCTATATCTAGCACCTGATGTGGAATACGCGCAGAGCTGGTTGTGTTCATAGTATTCATACTATTACTTGATCTCTGTTGTGTTGGTGTCTGTGTCTGAGACATTGCTGGGAGGGCCTGAACTGCAATTGATGATCTGCTTACATGTCTAGGTATGTTCTGCAAACTTCCATATTCATGATTTGACATTGAATTTATCACTTGTGAAGGATGTAACGGCAAATTATTTCCAGTAGCAACTTGATTTTGAATCCCGGGTGTTGCAAGATTAGCATTACCATGAGCATCAGCTCGATTGGGTGCTGGAGAGACAGCATCAGAAAATACTGGTGATACTGTAAAATTTCGCGTAGACTCAGTGCCACCAACTTGGGTATCTGTCCTAGAAGTAGAGGTGCCAGACCCATGACCTGAGTAAAGTACAGACCAAAAATCATCGTCCATAACATGTTGACTAGCTCCAGCTAAATTAATCAATTCTTGCGTTAGGGTTAAATTTGGAGCAGCAGACAAACTTTGAAGAGTAGCCACAGGAGGCTTCCTGTCTTCAGTTTCAAATGTTTCCATTGCATCCACAGTCTGAGTAAGATCCAGAACCATGGGAACGCCCGTAGCAGATTCTGGCCGCTCAGTCCCAACTTTTTGGCAATTAAGGGTATTTCCACGCAACTCATCTACGTCATCATCATTTTCCATCACGGCTTTCCATGATCCATCTGCAGAGATGATCACATCAGACACATCCTCTGCTACCTCTTTCAGCACCTGATAACAGACCAAAGCTTTAAAATAAGTGAATCAAGAAGAGATTACAGAAGAGCAAAGAAAACTCTGTAGCAACTTGCCTTAACCATATTTTGATCAATGCGGATGTTAGTGTAGCATACATGTTGATTGCAATGTGGGCAGCGCCAGGATGGTCTTCTAGAGTTTATGTTAACATAGTTATTGAAATCAAAGCACTACAGCAAATCAAATAATATTATAAACAGAAGGAACAAGAGTTAGATCACCATGTGAATAGAAACAAGACATTTAATATAAGAACCTATTCCTTGATGTAACGTATTTATCTAATTAATCTATTATAGTAATTTAGAACCCTGTGAAGTCCCCTCTCAACCAAAAAAAGAGAGGAAAAAACAGTTATAATATTCCATAAGTCCCTGTACCCTTCACAAATTTAGAATTTAGTCCCTATACTTATATTTCCAAGAATTTAGTCCCTCTACTTTTCAGATTTCAAAATTGAAGTTCAATTGTTAATACAGTTAAATTTTTTTTGGTTAAATTTGTTGATGTAACATTTTGAAATTAAAAAACACTCACTTGGTAGCCATGTAAATAAAAAAAATGACCTTGTAATGAATATGAATTTAACAAAATAATTTTAATAATGGTAACAATTGAACCTGAAATTTGAGATCTGAAAATTATAAAGACTAAATTCCTAAAAACAAAAGTACAGGGACTAAATTCCAAATTTGTAAAGAGTATAGGGACTTATGCCATATTTTAACCAAAAAAAAAAAAAAAACTAAGAACCAACTTTACATTACAAGTGTAGACTTTAAACCAGGCTTTTCAATTTGAGAACAGGAAAATTTTAAAGCATATGCGACAATGATAAAAGTTGGCAGGCAGAGGAATCAAAGCAAAAGTTTTGAAGGATTAACTTTAAGGATTAACATTCACCATAAGGAATTCAGAATTTAGTGAACAATTAGGGAAACTACTATAAAATTTCTTCAACAAGTGCCACAACATGCAAAACACCTCAAGAAAAACTCACCTGAAGATGCTTACATGCATGCCCTTTGACAGGAGTTTTGATGCGTGTTCGGCTGTTGGAAGATAAAGAGAGTCAATTAACAGAACTTCAGTATGTAAATTGAATTATAATGTTAAGATGAATTAGCAGCTCTTAGTCCTCAAGAAAAACAAATTTCATGAACCACTTATGAAGAAAAAAAAAAAAAAAAAAAAACCAAAGAACACCGGAACCAAAATAGAATAATGAAGAAAGAAGTAATGAATTTGATACACACTCAATATTTCGGGATGACAGAAAAACAGTAGGATATAATTACATAAATGCAAAATAAGGTAAAAGATGTGACCAACATTTCAAATATGTTTTCAACTTTTACATCTAGAGAGAGAGAGGGCATTAATCAAACGGCATGTGCAACTATCAACCCTGGCATTTATTTTGATCATATTGATAGAAAGCCCTCTGCCCCAGAAACAAAATATATGAATTACGATAAATTTCCATGCTCTGTGGTAATGCTTTTAAAATTTCATTTAAAACCGATAATCTAACCAATTGCATTATTTCCCCCTATCGCCATCCAAAGTTGTTATGAAAGAATTAACAAAGATTAAAATCCTAGATTGTCATATATTCCTACCAGACACAAAATGAATTGAATCACTTGGGGCAGCAACCAATTTACTAGAGTACTGGCTTTCACCCTTAGCATGTACAACCTAATAGACACAAAATGAGAAGAAATCTGACCTAGGTCAAGCTTTGTAAGATAGACCTTTTTAGTGTTCTTACTGTGAAATTTTGTAAGGTTTAAGTTATTGTTTGCAGTCAAACGTTATAATTTTGTTAATTCATGTACTTTCTGTTCTTTTTGTTAGAAATTTGCCTCAGGTGGTCTGTGAGTTGGTTAGACATTGGGTTTCAGTTGCAGCCATTTTTTCTGGCAAATGTACTGTGCAAATGAGGAGAGAGGAAAGAAAAAGATGAAAGACAATAGACAAAAGGAAAGGAATAAGAAAGAATTATAACAAGTTAGTTCCTATAATAATTTCTTATATTTTCTTTCATTAGGAATTATGTGCCTCTTTTTTTCAAAAAGAAGTGATAAAATATTTTAGTTACTTCTTCCATTTTATTTTGATTCCCTTTTACTTCCTCCAAGAAATTGTTCATATAACCTTTAATAAAAATTCTTTACTACATTGTTTAGCTAGATTAGATTCTTACGATCAGAAAATTTTAATTTCGATAGGTTTTTAAATTATATGTTGACTATATCACTTCCAAATTGCAATTAAATGTTCACTACCATTATGGATGGTCCATGGGGGAATATTTTGTAGTAAAACTAGGAGCGAGCAAGTGTCCTTTGAGATAATAGTTAGATGGGGGCTTTAGATGTTACCGGTGTAGTATGATTCATGTGCAATTGCACAAAGGGAAAATTCTAGTATAACAAGGGAAAAACTAGCGTGGCTTACCTTATGGGACACTTGAGTGAGATCCGTGATGGCCCTTCAATTAAATCAGAATCTTCTGTACCGAAAGAGGAGCAAAAATAAAATCAACCCGACACTCATCATAACAGGATGAAATCATCATTGGGATGGAACATAATTTCTCTATTATTTGTACTCATGCATACCTGAATCTGGTGCAAAATCACCAGACTGAACATAATCTGGCAGTGTGGAAGCGTCAGGTGATGACTCCTCCATACTCATGAAGGCAACCACAATGAGATAATGACCTTTTACAATATTAGTCTGTCAGCAAGCTCGATAAAATTAGGATGTTTAGGAAAAAAAAAGGACATGCTCATGTCATACCACTAAACTGACCCACAGCTTGGAGAAGATTAGTCCCATATTTCAACATTGCAGTCACATTTGTTGGCATCTGAGGTCCCATATCCTGATACAGGAGACGGAGAAGTAAAGAATTGATGACAGAATCTGCATCTATATAAGTCTACACAAAAATAATCAATAAATAAAATAATGAAACAGAAAGCGAACCATTAAAACATTTGTTCTTCTCTCCACTCCCTTTCCATTTAACAGAAAGCTGCAGAAGTTTAAAATATATATATCAGAAAAGATCCAACGTGAGCAATAAAACATTAAAAAGAGAGGAAAGGGTAACAGAAAACAATTCATACCTCACTAGTTGTGGACTTATAATGCAAGCAGATGTCTCTACGTTATCTTTTTGAGCTACAAATAACCTCTGCAAGAGAAACAGAAGGGAAAATACAGAGTGAGACACAGGAAAATTTCAACAATAAATGTTTTCAATTTTAATCTCAAGGAAAAGAACTGCAGAAACAGCAAATAGACAAGTAAGGAAAATTCAATAACTGGCTGTATCAATTAGATAGTAAAGTGGTTACAATTTTCTCTTGAGGAGAGTGTGTCATATTCTTTGATATATGGAAATCAACCACGAGCGCCCCGTATCCAGGCTACAATGCAAACAAACAAGATTAAAACATGCTAAATAAGTATTATAACAACACTGTCTAAAATGATTGAAGAAAATACCTTAGCTTCAAGAGAAGCAAGTATCTGCCCCATCTTCATTAATGGATAGAACCTGAAAAGGTAGGTTTATTATCTAATCATTAAGAAACAGTAGCAGTAAAAAATATAAAACTTAAAAATCCAAATCTAAAGAGATGTTCTTATAACAAGTGAGTGTGACAAGCAACAAATGAAACTTTAGGAGATTGGCAATGGGCAACCTGACACTTCTTTACCCCCAGCTGGAGCACATGTTTATACAAATACAAGCAAGTATACCTATATTAAAAACACCACTACAGATTCAACAGACAACATGGCATAAAATGCTATGGTATAATTATTAAAAAAATAATGGCACCTACCATGCTCATGGCAATAAGGAAAGACGGAGAGAAAAACCAAAGAGGAAACTTGGCTTCAACTAAATATCATGTCAGTATCACCACATGATATCCGACTCAAATTTCTTGGACAGAAACTAGACTTTAAAATTACTGCACTTTCCTATTGTGCCCAAACTGGAATTCAACATTTCTAGGCAAGTACCATTTCGACCAAAACATTAAACATGGAAATAGAAATATCATTGTTCATGCAAATAAATATGAACAATAAAAGTGCCTACCTTGACATAACTTCCAAAATAGTTGAAAGTGAACCATCTTCATTGTTAATAACGCCTGGGATGCAAAAGCAACTGCCCACCTAGATATGCAGAGAAACTACAATTAGCAACACAATGGGTTACATATCAATAAAGGGAGTCACCACCAACTAGGTAAAGAAATGTTTATAGGGCCCAAGGTGAGAGGTTCAAACTTCTACAATGGCTCAGGCAGAAACCATGTATTATGCAGAAAAATTAAAAAACTAATAGTCAACAGACAAATAGAAAGAGAGAGAACAAAAGCATTAGCTAGGAATCAAACCTCATTGGCAAGAGTTAAAAGTTCTCGACTCTCTCCATCTGAGAACCAGCTCATTTTACAGGCATTCTATCATGTACATAAAAAGTCATCAAGAAGTTATCTTCAGTTTTAAATAGATAGTCGTTAGTTCAAGACATGTTAATAGATCACTTGGTGTTGAAAAAATAATGACATGTTAAGAGACATGAGAAAATACTTAAGACAGGATTCAAGGAAAATCAAGTAGAATAATCTTCCACTAAACTTAGATACCATATGCATATACAGGCATGCGGCCATTCATACACAAGCAACACAAATTTTTAATAGAAGAAAGCTCAATTGATGTGAACATCTAAAAATACTATAAATCTATAATACATGACACACCAGAATTCTGAGAAAGAGAAAGTTAAAACCAAATAAGTCAGATAAATCAGACATCCTATCTTGCTTTAAATTGCAGGAACCAATGATATGGGAAAAAAAAAATACAGACGATACTATACTATATTGTTGGCTAAGTGCAATGTTAAATACAACTATCAAAGGAATTAACTTCAGCTCAAAGTAGCTCCAATGTGCAACAAATACACAGATGTAGACAACAATTTAAGGTACTAATGAGGTTCAGGTGATCACACAATTAGACAACAGGGATCTATCTAGACGAAAGTATTCAGAAGTACCTTTACTGATATCATCAACACCATAATAGCTGCTTGTAAGAAGAGGTCATTTCTGTGTTGACATATCTATAAAGCAGAGAAGCATATAGGTGATATACATATTATTTGCAAAGACATAAACATAATACTCCAATTCCGTTTGTTAGCCGATATGAGAACAGTTATCATCAGATGGAAGGAGTAAAAAAATCTACAGGTAGTGCTTGCAACAAAAATAGGTAAAGGTCAATATAATTAAATGATAACACCTACGGGAGTAGAACTTAAGCCATACCTGCTTCAACAATAGAGGTAATTCTTCCGCTTTAGCAGGAACCTCATTGTTGGCAATTGCATAATCAATGCCTCTGCACAATTCAAACAAATAATTATGAAATCAAAAGTAAGAATATATCAAATCGTATTCAAGTGGAATCAAATAATATGGGACAGTGGAACAAGCATAGACAAAACAAAATAAAGCATGAACTCACATACAGAGCTAAATTCAAAACAAAACTGAAACAATCACTAATGCAAAAATAAACTCCATTTTCAATATTTGAACAAAAGAAAAACATCAAAGCTTAAATTCTCCTAGTCCATAATCACCACTCACGCATAGCTTACAAACCAAATGCGAAAACACAACTCTCAAGAACCTTCTTTTTTTTTTTTTTTTTTTTTGAAAACATACAATAAAAACATGGAAAATTAAAGCACTTTTAGGGATAAAAAGAGATCTGAAATGATGAATTACGGTCCACATTCGTTCAAGAAAACACGCAACTTCAAAACCAAAATAATTGAATCTCTAACCAAACTTCACTAAATTGCACAAATTAAAACCTAAGTTACCGGAGTTTTATTTTTCTCTAAAACATCCATATTGGACATTTGAATCCGAGTACACTCAGATGCAAATATGGGTATCATTCCCAAATAAATGAAGAACTTATAAAATTAGAACAGGCATACCCGTGTTCGACAGTTTACGAAAGCAAAATCAAGCAACAGACAACAATGTAAAGATATGGAAGCATCCTTTTTTGGTAGGACAAAAAATATAAATGTTAATATAAATAAGATACGTGCCTGGCGAGAGAGAGGCACAGGCTGAAGAACTCCGAGCTTTGAGGCTGTCTACCAGGCTGAGTATGAGTAGCCAAGCGCTCAGCTACGGCCGCCACTCGAAACGAATTCACCACAGACGCCGATATTGGCTGCCCCGACGCCGCCGGCGGGACCGCCGTCATTTGTCTGTTCTCCCAAGGGTATCGACGAAAAGAGTGAAAAGAAGAAATAAACAGCTTCTTATGTTCGCTTCTCTCAATCGAATTTTGAATTTGGATCCATCGGGATAAAATATTATTATATATAGGTAGAGTTCTACATGTCCTGGGCCGCTGGCCCGAAGGGATCGCCAAAAAAAAATAAAACGATTTTATTAAAAAAATATATTCAAAACTATAAGGTTGATCTAGAAAATAGGTAGGATTTTAAGTAAGGCTTTTGGTTGAAATTCAGTTCAACTCAATTTTCAATAAAAAGAATTTATTGTTATTTTTTTATGTTTTGCTATTGTTTTCTTATTTCTTGATATTATTTTGTTATCATTTAGTAATATTTAATTGTTAAATTGTATTTAATTTAGTGTTATTTAAGAATAAATATTTTTTAAATTTATTTTTAATTTATTAAGAAATATTTATTTTAATATTTGTAATGTATTTGGTATATTATATTTTTTAATTTTTATATAAAAATAAAAATAAATTAAATTAATACAAATCGGGCCCTAATTTTAATATTTTTATCTGAATTGAGTTTAGACAAAAATTTTAATTTATTTTTCAGGTTAGACTACACCCAAATTTAATAATTGACCTTAAAATTTTATTAAAATTTAACTTGAACCCAACCCGCCACATAAACAAATTTAGGGTGTCTGGGGCTTTAAATACAAAAGATAGATTACATCTCAGCTTAAACTTGAATATGTAAAAAGACGAATTCTACAAGCAGGGCGGAACCTTTCAAGGCCTATTGAAGAGACATTTTTCGTTTCAATATCATTTGCTTTTGGATCTCCGTGGACGACGAGACCCTGGCAATAAAACTGGTTGGGTCAATTTTTTAACATTTCAATAATCCCACACCATTAATATCTTACCATTTTCTCTTGGCTCGAGGTTCAGGTTTCACTTTACATTAACATATGTCAGATTTGTTGATTTGATCCAACCAAAGACTGGCGAATGTGGTCCCTGAATCAGGTATGGAAAGAAAAAGAAAAAAAAACACCATCTGCAAGGCTAAAAATGAAGATTATACCAAAATTTATAGATTTTACTAAAATTTTTAATTTATACCGATTCTAATTGCTCAACACGTTGCATTCCCGCATTTTTATTGGAAAATAAGTGAATCAATTTTTATATATTTTAAAACGTATAAATTAATATTTTAATTAGATTTTATCTATTAAATCATAATATGATCATGTAGAAAATATTTTTTTATAGGTAAATTATAAAAATAATTATTTAATTATGTCTTTCATTTTTTTTGATTACAAATTATTAATTTTTTGACTTAATCACTAAAATTTTTAAAATTAAATATTTTAATTAAATTGTTTATTAGGTTTTTTTATTAGTTTAGCAACAAATTTAGTCCTTTGTGTTTACAAAAGTTGTCATTTTAGTTTTAATTCTAAAAAAATTAATAAAGTTGACCCTCAACATTTACAAAATTTATCAATTTAGTCCTAACTTTAAAATTTAAAAATATATTTAAAAAAAGGTTAATTTTTAGCCATAAATTTTTTTTTTACAAATGAGTTGAAAAAGGATGTTTTATTATTATTATTTTAATATTTTAGGTGAGCTAACCAAGGAATTATTTTAATATGTTTAGCCGCTTATTATGTTTTTGAGGATCACCTTCCATCACACTTATTTTACATAATCTATTATGATATTTCGTTTTTCTATATGGTAGGAATTTTTATTAGTTATCAAGTTCTCCTTTCTGATGCATGCTACTGTTACATGTATAAGAAGCATATATTTTTATGAATTAAGTTCAAATGCTGGAGAATAGCTAGGCTTGTCGGTTCAAAGAAAGTTATCCTTTACCAAACATGAGAATTGAGATCCAATTGTTGGAAAAAGAAAAAAGGAAATAAAGTCTTACAAATTTTCATTTCTTTCTGTAATTCATAGCATTTAAATGCTAAATGCCTTGAATCAATTTCAATGAACGGTTTTTTTTATTGTTGGTAATATAAAGTCCCATATTGGTTGAACAAAAATTTCTAATATAACCTTGTTTCTTATTTTTATACAGCTAATACATGCATATTATCGTTGCTTTGTTTTGTTTGTATTTTTGAATAAATTTTTTGTTTCTTTTATTAATTTTTTTTTATTTTTGAAAATTGACACTACTATTTTACTATTTTGTCCCCTTGTAAAAATATAAATAGTTTATTTTTCACAACAAGCAACAACCTCTTTCTATCTTTCTTAGCTCACCTGTTCAGAAAAATTTTCTAGTTAAATTTTTGACCAAATTTTCAACTTTAGTTTTAGTCTACTTTTTCGAACAATATCGATTGTGTTTTACCTTTCACGATACAGTGATTATTTTATTTTATTTATGCTCAATTTATTTATTCTGTTAGTGTTAACTATTTCATTTTGTAATAATATATTTCCAACATGTATAACTTCCTTGTTTACGTATATTTACTTGGCATTTGATGCAGTAGAAGCTTATCATTAGAATACCAGTTTTGGCTTGAAAACATGAAAAGATCAGTTTGAATGTTTGATCTTATTAAAAAAAAAGGGCACCTGAAAGAATTGAAAGCCTATGAAAACATTTGATCCAGCAAAAGAACCAGACCCATGGCATATCCAGGATCAAATCCAGCCTGCACAATTAACCCAAAAACCTCCAGGCCGAATGAAATGCCTTTTTTTAATGCATCCTTTGGCCTTATCTCTGCCACCACTCTCTTTGTCTCATCTAGCACTTTACATGATCTATGCGAATACGATCCTTCAATCACATATGCATACCGTTTATCCGACGACCGCCGGTAAACATATGCAAGTATATTAGAGTTGGCATTTAAAATGTTAATGCTCTTCTTTACATAGAAAACTGGCTTTTCTGATGTACAAAATTCACCTACTTCCCCTCCATAGATAAGCCAAGTCCCTACTAGCCTAATATCCTGTCAATAAAAATGACAAAATCAAGCTCCAAGTTAACTATCATGCATATATGAAATATTTAGGGAAATACATGAGATTATATATATATATATATATACGGTACCGTGCTTCGTCGCATCGTTAGGATGGGTTTCCCTGAGCCGTCCATAAGAACGAGTTCCATGGGGCGTCCTCCCACGTAAGTATCAACTCGATAAACTAAATTTCCATTTGAATCAATCACAGTAAAGCCTTTACAGGTAACTATAAGTGATTTTCTCCAAACTGTTACTGATGTGCACAGATTGCCACCTCGGGTTTCGACTAACTCCGGTTGCTCTTGGTGTTCATCATGGACTGATCTTGACAAAGATTTCCTGGAAATAAACATATTTTGTTCATATGTTTCTCTGTTATAACAATTTTGAGAAGGCTGTGGGGAAAGAAATATATTTATAGGCGCTATATATATAATAAGACCAACCCAGGTTTCCTTGTGAAAAATACGAAAGAGACAGCATTTTACCAACTGTGAGGCCTCTTTTTCCAAAGACAAATTTGATGGGATTAAAGAAAGAGTTGGTATTTTAATCTCATAGTGTCTAGATTCCAGATATTGTTAATGTTGGAAAATCCTAAGATTCTATTTTTTCACTTGTTTCAAGTATTTGTTTGGTTGTTATTTCAAACCATTAAATATGTGAGGCAGAGTGAAATTGTAAAGACTTACTGTTTCTCTTACACAGATTTCATTCTGTTGATGTCAAACAAATAAAACAGAACAGGGAATGGTGGAGACCGATGTCCCCGTCCCCTTTTGGCAGATTGTATTTGTACGAGAATACTGTTATGTCGTATTCGGAAAGCTAGTAGTAATTTCAGTCGTCGTTGGTAGGCCAGCTTGGTGGAGACGTCGCTCCCAAGGCTATTAATTGTTGCTCCCAACAATGATGAGAACAAATAAAAGACTGAACTTTAATGCGAAGACCCTCTATTATTAACCTGGATGGATGAGCATCGGGCAGCAGTATATATGCTTTAATTTTCTCCCTATATTTCTTATCATATATGAAACATAATAGAGTTTATGCGTCCAACAAATGTATTTGTATATAACGCAAAAATAAGTGCTTAAATGCCTTCATCACAACCTTTCATGTTAGAAAGGTCATGAAATGGACATAATTTTTCAGCTTTGAATTCACAATTATTTGAAAAGACATTTGTTGGGAAACTAATGCACACAACCATTTCTCAAATTCATATTTAAAACATGAAAATTAGATAAATACCGAAATTTTATATCAAAAAATATATTATATACAACAATGTCAATAGTTTCCCCAAAACCAATGAAGCTGCAGGTTTTGGATAAGTTTTAGCAATCAACTATTATATGGTTGAGTTGAGAAAGTTTAGAATGGACTGATCTAGAAAAACTAATTAGATTTTTCCAATAAAGTGGCATTAAAATTCAAGAAGAGCCATCGAAATAATATATAATAATATTAATAGCATATTCTCTTCAAACACGTCTTAAACTCATCTTCTCCTCTTCCATCACGCTCCCTTCGAACTTTCTTGGTTTTGGGACTCTTTTCATTGTCACTATCTTGAGATTGACTGTAACATTTATATAATGCCTGGACGGACAAAATCTGTGGTTTCTTCTATTTTTCTTCTGTTTATTTAGTAAGATAATATAATTTATCACAACGATTTTTTCCTTCTAGACACGCATAATTCTAAATATATAAATTTGACAAGTATGTGATGGTAATGAGATGTATTGAATCGCTGGCGCTCTCTCACTGACAATGTGCTTATCAATTCGAATGTTGTTGTTTTTCTTCCAGCACAGAGCAGTTTTATGTAGCAAGATGTTTATGGTAAGAAAGCAACAAAACCTTGGAATGTGAGTAAATTAAGACAGCCAAAATCATGATCAGATGAGGATTTTTGTTCAAGCTTAGATTTGTGTGGGTGGCTCAAGAATTTTATAAACATTTGTTACTGTCAAAATGAGACGGCGCCTAGATTAGGAAGAAAATGGTATGGTGGGGTCGGTTAGATATATTACATTTCCATAGCAGATCTAGGAAACAGGGCCTTGTGAGTGAGTAGTTGTCAAACCATGTACAGGTTGAAATTGGCTATTTTCATGATATCTCCTCACCTGCTTCTGCGCTTATTACACAAACAAAAATGTCCTTCATAGCCTTACTTTAATTTATGGTTTAATACTTGCATGCCAGCAGTGTCAGCACAGAAAATGAAAAAAAATATCATATGTTTATGGAGTTTCATTTTCTTACATTTGATAGGTTTTATTCAGAGAGAATATTTTTTATTTTAGCACTTTATACGATAAGTGATTTTACTCTCTAACATTTACTATATTAGATTTCTCACTTTTGTACTTAATATGTTAAAAACTCTTTATTAAAGTTGAGTTTGGATGGGTAGTTGGATATGGTGCAGTGCGGTGCGGTGCGATGCGATGCGTTGCATTTAGTTTGCTTTTTGTCTCATGCTACAGTATCGCTATAGTATCTAATATCATTGCCATCGCAGTATTTACACAAACCGCAAATAAACGTATCACACATCCAAACTAAGCCTAAACTTTTCCCTCGAAAACTTGGACATTAATCAAGTTATAAACTATTATTCACTCAATGCACTCAAGGTATGTTCCATCATGGCTAATTTTCATAAATATGCTGAAAATTAAATTTGAGAAAGTAGGTTAAGATTATTAAATTTATTGATCTATATTGTTTTTGGAGAGAGAAAGGAAAATACACCCTATAGGGCACATTTTTAGGAGAGAAAATAAAAATGTGTCCTATTTGGTGCATTTTCACTGCCACATCAATTAAAATGCGCCTCGTAAAATGCATTTTCCTTTCAACGGTAACTATTCCAAAAGTAACTTTTTCAATGGTTAAAAGATTCCAATAGCCAAAAGTTTTTCTATATAAACTCTTCCAAACTTCATTCTTTTCAACCAAATACTCAATACTCATTCCTCCATCCTAAATTTTCAATCCTCAATTTTCAATTTCCAATTTCCAATTTCCAATCCTCAATCCTTAATTTTTATTTTTATTTTTGAATTTTATTCTCTTTGATTTTATTTTATTCGTTATAATTTTTAAATGTCAAGTTAGCTAATCCGTTTGATGTCAAGCATATCTCCAGCATTCAATTGCAAATGGTAAGAAAACATTATTAAATTATTAAATTTTAAATAGTTAATGATTATGTTTAGATTATTAACTTTTTATGTTTATATACTCAGCCTGAAGATCGAATTTTTGAGATACATAAACAATTTAAGCGAATGTGCACCAGATGTTATTTATCGACACTTGCGAGATACAATATTTTTATTTGTGGCTTTGTAACACCCCAAACTCGTCTCCGCGCCGGATTAGGGTTACAGAGCATTACCGATCAATCGAAAAACATTTATCATCATAACATTTAATAAATTAATCTCAATAAGAAATCTATCAAACATATACATTTGGTCCCTAAATCGAGCCTTCGAGGCCCTAAAAATAGCTTAGAAGCAATTCAGGACTAAATTGAAACAAATTAGAATAATTGGGAAAAAAGGTTGGAAAAAAATGGAAAATAGGGGTCACACAGCCGTGTGACATAGCCTAGGCCATGTAACAATCTAACAAAGGTTCACACAGTTGTGTCCTCGCCCCTGTAACTCACTAAGTAGGGTTACATAACTGTGTCGCAGGTCGTGTGCCAGGCTGTGTAACTCTCTGACTTGCCACACATGGTCGTATCGTAGGCCGTGTGCCAGGTCGTGTAACTCACTGACTTAAAACACTAGGAATTTACACATGACACAAGGTCATGTAGCCACACACGGCCATGTAACAGCCTATCTCCCAGGCCGTGTGATCCAAAAATTGACCCTAAATTCAAGCCATTTCAAGGCCAAACCATATATAACCAACCATTCCATTTAGGCACACATTCAAGAGACTTAAACATCATTCAAACACACTTAAACATACCATTTCAAACATCCTATTTCATCTAACCAATATGCCATTCAAAGACACCACATATGTATATCAAAACATCATTGTAAGACCCATAATTTGCTCGGCCCAAACTAAACCCATCAGCTTACCCATCTAACCCAATACCAGACCCAAATTAAAACAAACATTAACAGCCCAATAACAAAGCCCAGCAAACCCGAGCCTAGAAACCCAATAATAATAAAAAAGAAGCAAACAAACCCTAGGTGCGCCGCACCTAGGGTCTTCAGCCTTCCGACCCTGCCAGCAGCCACCAGCTCCACCTGCCCTCTGCCATTACCACTCCGCAAGTTGCCCGCAAGAAAAGAGGAGAAAAGACAGTAAAAATAAACAAACAGATGTAGATGGCTATAAAAGCCGATCGAAATGCATTGTAAAGGGACTTTTTTTTTTTGGAGATCAATACAATAAAAAAAGATTAAAAACACAAAGGCAGATAAAAATACAAAGGCAGATACAAGCACAAGAAAGCAAAAAAAAAAAAAAACACTAATAAACTAGTGAAAATCCAAAACAGAGGCTAAAAGGTGATTTTTATTTTCGAAGCTTTTTTTCTTTTTTTTTCTTTTTCTTTTTTTTTTCATTCGATATAAACGCATATATATACATAAATATTAATCTAAAAAGAGAGAATTTTTTACTGTGTACCATTTGCAGGTACTGTAGTCGTACATGACATGGACGGAGGCAGAGGAGCAATGCATGATCGACCGGAGTTCCTGCCGGAATTCTCCCCAACAGAGAGAAAAAAGTATAAAGAGGAAAGTTTTTTTTCTGAAATCGCTAAAATGAATTTTTTTTTTTTGAAAAATTTTACCTTTTATAGGCATAAGAAACGACGTCGTTTTGGTCATTGCCCTTAAGACCCAAAACGACGTCGTTTTGCCTAGGATCCGCACGTCGACCCGACCGCCCAAGAGGATCCATGCATTTTTTGAAAATGGGACATTTATGCGCGCAGTCCCTGCGCCTTTTCATAATTTTGCAATCAAGTTTTTTAGTTCCTTTAATTTTGCCCCAAAAGTCTATTTAGTTTTCAATTGAGTCCTCGCCTATGCTGCGCGTTTTGGAGGGAAAGGGCTATTGCCCATTTTAGTCCCCCATGTAATCTATGCGTTTCGAATAGGTCCTTTTTCTTTTTATTTATTTCGAATTACCCTAAACTTCCGTTTTAAATTCAATTTAGTCCCTTTTTTAGTTATTTTGCAATTTTTTTATTACTATTATCTAATAATAATAATAATATTATTATTATTATTACTACTATTAATGTTATTATTAGTATTATTTAACATTATCATTATTATTATTACTATAATAATTATTATTTTTTTATATTTTATTTGTTTATTTCTTTTGTATTTGTTACTATTTTAACTATTATTTATTTAAATACTTTACTATTATTAATTCCTATTGCTCTCATTATTATTATTATTATTATTTTGTTCGTTATTATTGTTTAATATTTTTATCATTATATTATTATTACTACTATTATTACTATTATTATATCATTATTTATATATATATATATGTTTTTTATTATTTTATTTATTAACTGCTATTATTATTACTATTATTATTTTTTATTTTTTTTTATAATACTATCATTATTATTTTGTTATTATTACTTCTCATTTTATCATTTTTATTTCTATTATACTTTATTATGATTATTATTACTACTATTTCTATTTATATTATTATTTCTTCTATTGTTATATTTATTATAGATGTATTATTATTCTTTATTTTATCATTATTTTCGCATTATTATTATTATTGTTGATATTAGTATTATTATTATCATTATTATTATTTATCATTTTTTATTATTAATATTATCGTTTATTTTAATTTTTTTTTCTTTCCTATCATATTTATTTCATCATTCTTTATTATTATCATGTTTACATTACCACTAGTCACTAAATAGAACCATTTTTACGTTTTGAACAATTTTTTGTTTTAATGATTACATCGACTTTTCTTTTTATCGCCTTTTTACCCAAACTCGTAAAAAGGATTTTTAAACAAGGCAATGTTTCGTGTTTGGAAGTTCGAGGAGTCGTGCCCAATCGTGCTGGGTTTCGATTTTCCATTCGTCGGAATGACTAAATATCCTTTTAAGATTTTGACCGTAAGGTAATATTTCATGTTCGGAAACTCGAGGAATCGTGCTCAATCGTGGTGGGTTTCAGTTTTTTGGTTTGTCCGAATAGTGGAATACCCTTTTAAAATTACAATGTATGAATTTTGGAAATCATGAAATGATCTTGGTATCGAGGGTTGAAACGTCATGTCCTAGCATACTGGATGTGGTATTTCATCTTTTCGGAACAAAGGAATTTCGGTATCCAATTTGAATTACCTAAACATTTTCTAAAGGATTTGTATTTTAAAATCTTTTCCAATTTTCGACATTAGGACATTCATAATCAATTAGGTACCAATTTTGGGCGTCACGGGGGCGTTAATCATTCCTCGTGCGTAACTGACTCCCGAACCCGTTTTCTCAAATTTCATAGACCAAAAGAACTCTTTTAGTAAACCAAAATGTTTTATTAAAATAGAGGTCCATTTTGAGCAAGACATGTGTTTAAAGGAATCTCAGGATTTTGAAGGTGACAGAGATTGTGACTTGTCTCCAGATTTGTTAAGAATGGTAAAGCAAGAGGAGAAACAAATTTTACCCCATGAAGAGGAAGTAGAGAACATAGTCTTAGAGGAAGGAAAGGTGGTGAAAATTGGAACGCGCATAGCCGAGGAGACGAAACAAGACCTTGTTGAGTTATTACGGGAATTCAAGGGCGTCTTTGCATGGTCATACCAAGATATGCCTGGTCTAAGTACTGATATTGTAGTGCACCGCATTCCCATAAGAGAAGAATGCAAGCCAGTCTAGCAAAAGCTACGAAGGATGAGGCCTGACATGGTGTTGAAAATAAAAGAGGAAGTCAAGAAACAGTTTGATGCTGGTTTTCTACAGGTGGTCAAATACTCAGAGTGGGTTGCCAATATTGTTCTTGTCCCTAAGAAAGATGGGAAGGTCCGAATGTGTGTAGACTATAGGGACTTAAATAAAGCCAGCCCAAAGGAAAATTTCCCTTTGCCTCATATTGACACGTTGGTGGATAATACGGCAGGATACTCATTGTTTTCTTTCATGGATGGTTTTTCCGAATACAATCAGATCAAGATGCACCTTGAGGACATGGAGAAAACCACTTTCATAACATTATGGGGTACCTTTTGTTATAAAGTAATGCCATTTGGGCTAAAGAATGCAGGGGCAACTTATTAAAGGGCCATGGTAACCTTATTCCATGACATGATGCACAAAGAGATTGAAGTATATGTTGATGATATGATTGCCAAATCTCGAACAGAAAAGGAACACATTGAGGTTTTGAAGAAATTGTTCTTAAACGTGAGGAAATTTCAATTGAAGATCAACCCGACCAAGTGTACTTTCGGAGCTCGGTCAGGGAAATTACTGGGTTTTATGGTCAGCGAAAGAGGAATCGAAGTTGACTCAAATAAGGTCAAAGCAATACAACAGTTGCCTCCACCGCGCACTCAAAAGGAAGTTCGAGGTTTTCTTGGAAGATTGAATTACATTGCTCAGTTTATTTCAAAATTAACTGAAAAATGTGATCCCATATTCCGTCTTCTCAAGAAACACAACCAAGGTGTATGGGACGAGGAATATCAGAGGGCTTTTGAAAAAGTCAAATAGTACCTGTCAAATGCACTAGTACTATCTCCGCCTAATCCGCATAGACCATTGATACTATATCTGTCAGTGTTCAATAACTCCATGGGATGTGTGCTCGGACAACACGATGAGTCAGGAAGAAAAGAAAAGGCGATATACTATCTCAGTAAAAAGTTCACTGAATGTGAAATGAGATATTCATCGATTGAAAAATTGTGTTGCGCCTTGATTTAGACAACTCGGAGATTGAGACAGTACATGTTATATCATACAACCTGGTTAATTTCAAAGCTTGACCCATTAAAGTATATGATGGAGTCAACTACTCTGAATGGAAGAATGGCAAGATGGCAGATTCTGCTTTCCAAATTTGATATAGTCTATGTAAACCAAAAGGCTATAAAAGGAAGCGCAATAGCAGAATTCGTGTCTAGCAGGGCTTTAGAGGATTATGAACCTTTAAGCTTTGAATTCCCTAATGAGGAGTTAATGTGTGTAGCAACTACTGAAAAATGTCCGTGGAAGCTAAATTTTGATGGAGCATCAAATGCTATGGGAAATTGAATTGGGGCAATCTTGGTATCCCCTAGTGGTGATCATTATCCATTCACATGCAAATTGGATTTTGATTGCACAAACAACATGGCATAGTATAAAACATGCATCATGGGAATTCGAGTAGCTATAGAGCGTAAAATCAGAGTGCTAGAAGTATATGGAGATTCTGCACTAGTGATTTACCAGCTTAAATGTGAACGGGAGACGAGAGATCCCAAACTGATCAATTATCGAAAGATAGTTTTGCGATTGATTGAGGAGTTTGACGACATCACTTTTAATTATCTCCCACGTGATGAAATTCAGATGGCAGATGCTTGGGTAACCCTGGCTTCTATGATCAAAGTGAACAAACTAGAGGATATGAGACCCATTGAGATGAGTATTTTCGAAGTCCCAGCTCATTGTTATAACCTGGAAGAAGAGGAAAAAGATGACAACCCTTGGTATCATGATGTATTGCGATACGTAAAAAATCGTGAATACCCAGAGCATGCAACTGAGAATGAGTAAAGAACATTAAGAAGATTGGCTTTTGGCTATGTTTTAGATGGGGATATCTTATACAAAAGGAGAAAAAATCAAGTACTATTGAGATGTGTTGATGCTGTTGAAGCTAGGAAAATCCTAGAAGAAGTTTATGAAGGCGTTTGTGGAACCCATGCTAATGGATTCACAATGGCCAGGCAGATAATGAGATTTTGATATTATTGGCCCACTATGGAAGGAGATTATATCAATTTTGCCAAAAGATGTCATAAATGCCAGATTTATGGAGACAAAATTCATGTGCCTCCATCACCGTTGCATGTTATGACTTCCCCATGGCCTTTTTCCATATGGGGCATGGATGTTATTGGACCAATCTCACCGAAAGCTTTGAATGGGCATCGTTTCATCTTTGTGGTCATTGACTACTTCACAAAATGGATAGAGGCAACTTCATATGCTAGCGTTACTAAGTCAGCAGTTAGTTGGTTCCTGAAAAAGGAGATCATTTGTCGGTATGGAATGCCTGAGAGGATCATATCAGACAACACACTAAACTTGAACAATAGTACAATAGCAGAGGTTTGTAGTCAATTCAACATCAAACACCACAACTCGCCTCCGTATCGTCCAAAAATGAATGGGGCAGTGGAAGGGGCGAATAAAAATATCAAGAAGATAGTGGGGAAGATGATTGAGACTTACAAGGATTGGCATGAAAAATTACCATTTGCACTCTTATCGGACGTCTGTCAGAACTTCTACTGGGGCAACTCCTTTCTCATTAGTCTATGGGATGGAGGTCGTTCTACCTATTGAAGTGGAAATACTTTCTCTTCGAGTTTTTTCAGAAATAAAGCTGGATGAGCTGAATGGATCCATGCTCGATATGATCAGTTGAACTTAATTGAGGAAAAGAGGCTAAGGGCTATTCGTCACGGTCAGATGTACCCAAAACGAATGATACGAGCCTACGACAAAAAAGTTTGCCCAAAAGAGTTTCACGAGGGGGACCTTGTACTAAAAAAGATCCTTTCCATACAAAAGGATTTCAGAGGAAAATGGATGTCGAATTGGGAAGGACCATATGTGGTGAAGAAGGCTTTCTCTGGAGGTGCACTGATTCTGACTGAAATGGATGGGAAAATCTTGCCCAATCCCGTGAACTTGAATTCAGTCAAAAAATATTTTGCTTGAAAAGAAGAAGAGGCAAAGGTGTAAACTCGCAAAGGGCACTTTAAGACTTTTCAAAAAAAAAATGGAGAGGCCAAGACGAAAACCCTCAAAGGGTGCCTTGAGACCAAAGGGGTTCTGAGTTGAAAACCCGAAAAGGGCGGCTCAAATTTTAAATGGACATGCAGTGGTCTTGCTATACTTGAATCAACAAGAAATGAAGTATGTTGCATATTGGGGCATCAACAAAGTACTTTGAGTCTTCCAAACACATATTAAGCTCAAAGCAGTCTTCATGAAGTTTGTATATAGAAGCCCAATTTGCGATATCCAGGGCATCTGATCTTTGTTTTACTATTTTTGGATTCTTTTTCTTTGCAAAAAGATATGTTCCCAGTTAATTTCCTTGTACCTTTGATAATTCATTTAACTCTCTTTGAAATCAATTTATTGTTACCCATCATTCATAAACATGTTGCATTGAAATAATGATTGATGAACTAATAATTTCACAAGAGAAAGTTCTACATATTACTTTGGAAATTTCTAGATAAAACAAGAAACCGAAACAGGACAATTGTTAGAATTTCCATGTCATAGATTGGAGATATTCGAGAAAGAAGAGTCTTAATGGAGACTATTTCTCTGAATTCTTTGTCCAATAAAGTGGTTGAGATAAACAATGTCATCGGGTTATTCAGAGAATGGTATGACAAACCAATTTTTGACGGGAAAAGATTCAAAAAACCCTAAACTGTAGTGGAATAAATCGAAGTTGAAACAAGTCTGTATTCTTTAAAGTCGCAATAAGGACGGACAGAAAAAGTTGTGATCCCTGGGGGGATGGTTGGAAGTTAATATACGACCTGTGTCTCGAGGTTCAAGAGGAATGAGCCCTAAAATTTCCATGAGGGCAAAATTGTTTGAGTAAGAAAATGATACTTCAAGGGGAATGAAGATGAAACCTTGACGGATAAATGAGTGATAAAACCTTGAATAGGAATCATACTCATATCACTTTTTTGCATTCACATATCATAGCATGGTTGAATAGGAGTACTTGATTCATTTCGGTCACAGTATCCTAGTCATTAGGCATAAGCATATACCCATGCTACAGGTCATAGGAGGATGTAGTAGGGTAAATGATTACTTTCAGCCTTATCTCCCTGAAGTTGCAGTAGAGTAGACTGAAGACTTCAAATCTTGCCCCCTTGAGTTTGCAGTGGAGCAGATTGAAGATAACAGATCTGGCATTCCTAAAGTTGCAGGAGTAGATCTAAGATAGCAGATCTCGTCTCCCTGAGTTTGCAGTGGAACAGATTAAAGATAGCAGATCTGGCATTCCTGAAGTTGCAGGAGCAGATCGAAAACATCAGATCTTGTCTCCCTGAGTTTGCAATGGAGCAGATTGAAGATAGCAGATCTGGCATTCCTGAAGTTGCAGGAGCAGATCGAAGATAGCAGATCTTGTCTCCCTGAGTTTTCAGTGGAGCAGATTAAAGGTAGCAGATATGGCATTCCTGAAGTTACAGGAAGCAGATCGAAGATATCAAGTCCTATCTCCCTGAAGTGGCAGTGGAGCAGATTGAAGACAGTTAATCCTATCTCCCTGAAGTTGTAGTGGAGCGGATTAAAACGACAAATCCTATACCTCTAAAGCTGCAGTAGGTGAGATTAAATCTACTATAACTACAAATCTCATCTTTCAAGGTTGCAGTGAAGCGGATCGAAGCAACCAGACGCAGTGGACTGAAATGAGGCTACCTGAAGAAGAAGAGCGCCGAAGAATCAAGACTCAGCAGGACCGGGCAAATTTGGACCTTTAAAGTCTTTGCTCTGTTCCTGTTGCACGACAACGAGCAAAGAGGGGCAGCTGTAAGACCCATAATTTGCCCGGCCCAAACTAAACCCATCAGCTTACCCATCTAACCCAATACCAGACCCAAATTAAAACAAACATTAACAGCCCAATAACAAAGCCAAGCAAACCCTAGCCCAGAAACCCAATAAAAAAAAAAAGAAGCAAACAAACCCTAGGTGCGCCGCACCTAGGGTCTTCAGCCTTCCGACCCTGCTAGCAACCACCTGCTCCGCCTGCCCTCTGCCATCGCCACTCCAGAAGTTGCCTGCAAGAAAAGAGGAGAAAAGACAATAAAAATAAACAAACAGATGTAGATGGCTATAAAAGCCGATCGAAATGCATTGTAAAGGGACTTTTTTTTTTTAGATCAATACAAGAAAAAAAGATTATAAACACAAAGGCAGATACAAGCACAAGAAAGCAAAAAAAAAAAAAAAAAAAAAAACACTAATAAACTAGTGAAAATCCAAAATAGAGGCTAAAAGGTGATTTTTATTTTCGAAGCTTTTTTTTTCATTCGATATAAACGCATATATATACATAAATATTAATCTAAAAAAAAGAGGAATTTTTTACTAGCCGAGCGCCATTGCTGTGCACTGGTGGTCGCCGGTACGAACTAAGCAGCGTGGATCGGCCGGAGTTCATCTTTGGAATTCTCCCCAGCAGAGAGAAAAAAGTATAAAGAGGAAAGTTTTTTTTTTCTAAAATGGCTAAAATGAAATTTTTTTTGAAAAATTTTGCCTTTTATAGGCGTACGAAATGACGCCATTTTGGTCATTGCCCTTAAGACCCAAAAGGACGTCGTTTTGCCTAGGATCCGCGCGTTGACCCGACCCGCCCAAGAGGATCCATGCATTTTTTGAAAATGGGATATTTATACGCGCAGTCCCTGCACCTTTTCATAATTTTGCAATCAAGTTTTTCAGTTCCTTTAATTTTTCCCTAAAAGTCTATTTGGTTTTCAATTGAGTCCTCGCCTACGCTGCGCGTTTTGGAGGGAAAGGGCTATTGCCCATTTTAGTCCCCCATGTAATCTGCGTGTTTCAAATAGGTCCTTTTTCTTTTTATTTATTTCGAATTAGCCCTAAACTTCTGTTTTAAATTCAATTTAGTCCCTTTTTAGTTATTTTGCAATTTTTTTATTACTATTATTATTATTATTATTATTATTATTATTATTATTATTTAACATTATCGTTATTGTTATTATTATTATGACTATAATTATTATTATTTTTTATATTTTATTTGTTTATTTCTTTTGTATTTGTTACTATTTTCACTATTATTTATTTAAATACTTTACTATTATTAATTCCTATTGCTCTCATTATTATTATTTTTTGTTCGTTATTATTGTTTAATATTTTTATCATTATATTATTATTACTACTATTATTACTATTATTTTATCATTATTTATATATATATGTTTTTCTATTATTTTATTTATTAACTCGCTATTATTATTACTATTATTATTTTATTTTATTTTTATAATACTATCATTATTATTTTGTTATTATTACTTCTCATTTTATCATTTTTATTTCTATTATACTTTATTATGATTATTATTATTATTATTAGTACTACTATTGCTATTTATATTATTATTTCTTCTATTGTTATATTTATTATAGATGTATTATTATTATTATTATTATTATTTTATCATTTTTTTCGCATTACTATTATTATTGTTGATATTAGTATTATTATCATTATTATTATTTATCATTTTTTATTATTAATATTATTGTTTATTTTAATTTTTTTTCTTTCCTATCATATTTATTTCATCATTCTTTATTATTATCATGTTTACATTACCACTAGTCACTAAATAGAACCATTTTTACGTTTTGACAAATTTTTTGTTTTAAAGATTACATCGACTTTTCTTTTTATCACCTTTTTACCCAAACTCGTAAAAAGGATTTTTAAACAAGGCAATGTTTCGTGTTTGGAAGTTCGAGGAGTCGTGCCTAATCATGCTGGGTTTCGATTTTCCGTTCGTTCGAATGACTAAATATCCTTTTAGGATTTTGACCGTAAGGTAATATTTCATGTTCGGAAACTCGAGGAATCATGCCCAATCGTGCTGGGTTTCGATTTTTTGGTTTGTCCGAATAGTGGAATACCCTTTTAAAATTACAATGTATGAATTTTGGACATGAAATGATCTTGGTATCGAGGGTTGAAACATCGTGTCCTAACGTGCTAGATATGGTATTTCATCTTTTCGGAGCAAGGGAATTTCGGTATCCAATTTGAATTACCCAAACATTTTCTAAAGGATTCGTATTTTAAAATCTTTTCCAATTTTTGACATTAGGACATTAATAATCAATTAGGTACCAATTTTGGGCGTCACGGGGGTGTTAATCCTTCCTCGTGCGTAATTGACTCCCGAACCTGTTTTCTCAAATTTCGTAGACCAAAAGCACTGTTTTAGTAAACTAAAACGTTTTATTAAAACAAAGGTGATCTGATCACACCAAATAAAGATCGGTGGCGACTCCTATTTTATTTTTGTGTTCAAAACCCTAGTCAATTCCCGTTTTCAAAAAAAATGGTTTCGACAATCATTAACAAGCAAATCAATTTGAACATATTTCAAGCACAAAACCTAGTTCATTTAACTACCACATGATATCACGAATGATCATTTCCAAGCCATCACAAACATACCAAAAGGGTCTTATATACAAGCACTTAAGAATGGTCAAAATGACCTAACTTGAACAAGCATTAAAAGTTTATCAAACCAAATATAAACTGCAAAAGCATAAACATACTAAATCAACCATTTACAAATTCTTGAACTACCATTACAAAAGGTCCTATATATGCCATATATAACCTTGTTCAGGTTACTCTAAAGCTACTGAAATGGTTGCTGGATAGTGTGATTGATCTCCGACAAGCTTCCAACTGATCGAGCTTCTGATATTCTATAAAACAAAGGAAAGTAACTACATAAGGAACGAGTGCTTAGTAAACTCGTATAAACTCAAACATAATTTCTTGTTTCATTAGCACAATTCATAGATTAAGCATAATATCATTATTAATACCATAAGCTTAGTAAAAGCCTATACAAACATCATCAAACTCATAAGTTAATAAGCTCATCCATGGTACATATGAACTCAACCATAATATAAGTAGAATTTCATATACACATCATTTATTACTTTGCCTTTTCATAGATTATGATCCAATATCACATTGTGTACTTACCATGCCATTCCTTTTCTTACCTGTTGAACCATCTAGAATTACATCGGATACTCGAAAATGTTCACACATTACATCGGATACTCAGAAATGTTCACACATAGTTTGCCTTTCCATATAACCGTAACATTTCCTTTTCAATAGTGCTCACACGAGCTGTGAAATGGGCCTGTTCACACGAACTGTGGGTCGGAATGTTAGCTACACGATGCTACTCACACGAGCTGTGGAGAATCGGCAACAAATGCAGGATCTCTGCCATCGGTAGGACATTCAACACCAACACCCGAAACATGAAATCCCTAATGACATGTCATTCGTATCCTAAGAATTCTTAAGGTTCAAACGGGATTTGTGTAACAACCCGTTTTTCAGTGATTTCAGAAATAGTGGTTCGAGACCACCAAATTCGGCGAGTAAGCTCGTAAATTTTATAATTTAATATTTACAAATCAAATATGGTTTTAAAATGATTTTTGAATTAATAATTTATGTCTTATAATGAATTATTAGATTCAAGTGATAAAAACCCTAGTTCAAGATGTTTTGGAAAATGAGGTATCGAGACCTTCTTTCTATAAACCGATCCGTAAATATTTTTATAAATATTTACGGAGTTTCAATAAGGTGGTGTTAAATTTTCGTTGAAAAATTTTAACGTTTTGATAGTTAATTAATTAAAAAAGACTAAATTGAAAAAATGTGCAAAACTTGCTAATTATAATATTTAAGAGATTAAATGGCTTGATTAATAAAAGAGGAAGGACTAAAGAAGCAAATATACCTAAACTAAAATGATGAGGCGGCATAATCATGGAAAATAATAAAATAAAAGGATTTAATGGCAAAATGGTAAATTTTTTGAAATTAAAACAAAATGGCAGTATCGGGAAGCTTCGGAGAGCCATTAACGAAAAGCTCATAAGAGTCATTTATTGAGAAGCTCCGAAGAACCAAATATCAAGAATCTCCGAAGAGCAATAAACAGGAAGCTCAAAAGAGAGCCATTAATCAGGAAGCTCGCAAGAACCATTTAACTAGAAGCTCGTGAGAACCAAATATTGGGATGCTCGTAAGAGTTGTGGTGTGTCCGCAACACATGCAGGATCACAACCAATTGAAAACCCTGTATTCCATCGAATTTTATTTGTTCAAATGGGACTTAATACTTGTCAGACATTATCGGATATGTGATTGATTTTCATACATAACAATTACACAATTCACATACATAACATTCAATTCAAACATATAAATATACAAATTTAGTTACACGAACTTACTTGGCTAAGTTGCAGCAATACTAAAGTTCAAGGGCATTTTGATAATTTTCCTTTTTCTCGATTTTCCACCCCATCTCGATCTGCAGCAAAAATATAAAAACCAGCTTAAAGCTCTCCCTTCATGTCAGTTTAAGCAGAAGGTAGAAGATAAATTGCATAGAAACATTAAAATTCAATTTGTTTGTTTTAATTTCAAACAATTTACCATTTTGCCATTAAATCCTTTTATTTTATTATTTTCCAAGCTTATGCCGCCTCATCATTTTAGTTTAGGTATATTTGCTTCTTAAGTCCTTCCTCTTTTATTAATCAAGCCATTTAACCTTTTAAATATTATAATTAGCAAGTTTTGCACATTTTTTTAATTTAGTCCTTTTTAATTAATTAACTATCAAAATGTTAAAATTTTTCAACGAAACTTTAATTCTACCTTATTGACACTCCGTAAATATTTTTATATATTTATAAAAATATTTACGGCTCAATTTATAGAAACGAGGTCCCGATACCTCATTTTCCAAAACCACTTGAACTATGGTTTTATCTCTCGAATCTAATAATTCATTAGAAGACATAAATTATTAATTCAAAAATCTTTTCAAAACCATATTTGAATCGTAAATATTAAATAATAAAATTTACGAGCTTACTCGCAGGATTTGGTGGTCTTGGACCACTATTTGTGACACCACTGAAAAACGGGCTGTTACAACTCTTCACTCCTTAAGAAAATTTTGTCCTCGAAACTTCTCACCTGATACAAGCCATCAAGTCGAGTCTTTCTGTCAACTTCTTAATGGTAAACTACAGATAAGTCCATCATAACTCATTTCAATTTAGAACTCATATCAAAAGTCACATCAGAACTTGATATTATACTAGATTTAACTGAACGGCCATGATTATTCTCCTGTCACAACTTTATCATTAGTAGCACAATTATCGAAAAATTCAAAGTGACTTTCTAACGAATCATAACTGGGAAACCTGAGTTATCAAACTCTGACTAATGCTTTTGGCATGTTTGCATTTGAAATCTTTCAATTTATATTTGTTTCTCCTTATATGAAAAGCGTCAAACAATATTGTTTAACACAAGTGCAATAGCTTCAACTATTAAGACGACTATAATCCATAATACCATTTCCGGATTAGAACTTATCTGATAGATATATTTCTGTATCATGTCTACTAGAATATAAACCCCTCATTCTGACAGTTCGTCAATTTACCCGTGAATGCACAAAATTTATTCCCGGACCTGAAGATAAAGTCAAACGCGTATAACTCAATTAACCTTTCAATTGAATAACCTACTCTGATTAGAATAATTGAGTCAATTTTATGTATCAAATAATAACATTCCAGAATAATCCCTTCTTCTTGTTGTCAAGACAACCCAGACATACAATCTATCACAATTCCCTCAGAATACTAATCAAAGGTCCTTAAAAACTGCATTAATTTAAACGAAACATAGCATCCTATTTTAACTTGCTGACATTAGTCAAGGTTACCTGAGGAAGGAAAACCAATATACCAATTTGAGCTCGATCTTCTACCATCTACACTTTTGTCGATGTCAACCCTTTTATGAAAACTAGAAAGGGATTATGTATAATAAAGCTATTTCAATTATTAACATCGAAGCTTTAAACTATACCGAAGCCACAACCATCAGATAGATTAAAAACTATAGTGCGATAATAAGACCGACGTTTCAACCGTATAGATAGAATAAAACCTCAACATCAATAGTGCACTCCAAAATAGAAGAGGAAAACAGAATGTAATTCCAATAACAACCAATGCAGTAATACAACTTCTATGATCTGAGATCTACATAATCAAGCTCCCATGATCGAACCAAGATTTTTAACAGTAATAATTGTAATTACCTTAAGCCAATGAATATCTTTTACAATTTGTTATCTGTCAATTATTCATACATCGATACATATATAATTTTAAGTCTATTATGTTAACACAACATAGAAAATAATCAATTTAGTTAACATCAATACAATCACAATTTTTACGAACTTACCTTAATAACTAGGGTCGTAGAAGTAGAGTTGAACACTAATTCAAAACTTTAGCCTTTTCTCGATTTAAGTCCGCTTGTTGTTTATCTTGATCTAAATAGATAATTTCATTCAATTAAGTACTTCTAGTATTCAATTTAATCCATAATTTATATTTATGTAAAATTAGAAAATTACCCCTAACATTTTAACTTTTCACAATTTAGTCCTTAAGCTCATAACTTGAATATAACTCATTTTAACCTAAATCCAATTTAACCAATGCTACAAGGGACCTTGAAACAACCCATAATTACCCATAATTCACAACAAAACCCATGGATTTACACTTTTAACAATTTAATCCCTATTTCAAAAATTCATCAAAAATCATTTAATAAAACATGTTTATTTTACAACCAAGATTAATAATCTATCAAATAACTTCAAAACCTATTCAAAAACAAACATGGCAAGTCCCTAAACCTTCAAAAGTTTTACAAATTAACCCTCAAACTATCTAAATTAAGCTAAAACGAACTCAAAAACATAAAAATCATTACAAACGAGGCATAAAATCATACCATGCAAGAAGAAACTCAAACAAAAGCTCCCCCCTTCAAAAATGGTGAACGGACAAACAAAGAAGAAATGGGGAATATAATAACTTTTACTTAGCTTATTTTAGGTTTATTGACCAATTTACCAATTTACCCTTATTAATAATAAAAATTTCAAGTTAACCTTGTCTATATTTGTCCACTAACTCTTTAAATGGTATAATTACCACTTAAGTCCATTAAATTTCATTTCCATAGTTATTTAGCCCTTTTAATTAATAGAATTTAACTTTTACACCTTTTACAATTTAGTCCTTTTTTTCTTAATTAACTATTTAAACTTCAAAATTTCTTAACGAAAATTTAATATGACCTTAATATAATCACGTAAACATTAAAAAATATTAAAATAATAACTCACTCGTTAGAATTGTGATCCCAAAATCACTGTTTTTTGACACCACCGAAAATGGGTTGTTACAGGCTCACATGCTCAGGGGACTAAATTGGATCCTCCACTTATTAGTGTTTTGTTAAAAGATAGAGACCAAAGACATACACATTCCATCTTCCTTGCGATGAGTGTACAGTTACACTCGAGGACTTTAGTTTACAACCCGGGCTACCGATCGATAAGGAAGTCATTACAAGGCCAATGATTAGTGTCGATTGGAGTGCAACATGTGATCAATTACTAGGGAATGTGCTGAATAAGTTTAGGGGTAGTCGGACCGAGATGAGATGGTTGGAGGAAAACTTCCAAACTATCAAGGCTTCTGCAAGTGACGTTGAAAAAGAACAATTCGCGTGCATTCATATTGAGATTGATTCGGGGTTTGTTAATGCCAGATAAATCTAGCTATTTGCTACATTTAATTGAGGATCAGCGGGGTGACTTGAAAGAAGTAGGATGACTTAATTGAGGATCAACAGTGCTGATGGCATTGTATCGAGAAATGTGTCAAGCGACAATACCAGAAAAATTTAAAATATGTGGTTGCATGCTCCTTCTTCAATCGTGGGCATGGCATCTACTATCATTTTTATGCCCCTGAGTGGAACTCCCTTACAAATTCTCACTCGTAATATGGTAAAATTTATTTGATAATATCATTATCATTTTTATTTTTCATTGTTGTAATTTTGAAATAACATATTATTTGAATAGATGGAACAACCTCTCGAGACATAGGTATACCGACCGAACTTGAGGATATCCAACTAGCTTTAGATAAAAAAAATTAAACAGTAGGTTATTTTATGAATTTCAAAGTTATCAGTTATTTATTCCAGCATTTGAAATTAAATATTAGGCATGTGCTAAAATTAATAAATTCGTATTGCAGTTTGTATGGATACCATATGTGGATCCGAGGATTCAAGAATGCGTCCTGGTCGAATTTTTTGCCAATCACAACATCTGACACGTGAAAGTGTCATTGATCATTTTTGTAATGGTCGAGATACATGAATTCGATCGAGTGATGCGATAGTTTGAGCGTACGCAACGTATTCGACCGCCACCCCAAGAGCTCGATGACTTGCACAAGATCGACATGCGAAGGAGACTTGAGGAAGATTGGCCAACATTCCAAAAGAAGTATATCGAGAATTGGGAGCGTATGTATGATTACTTGCCATCGCATGAACCATTTCTCACACCTAAGTTAACAACATCTCTGGATTACATGGATTGGTTTAGGCATAATGACATGATATATCTATTGCCAGCTTCAAAAAGGAGTAGGTCACAACACCGTATCATATACCCATAATTGGCACCAACAACACCGATCGTATCATATTACATGTCGATCACTCCAACAGCACCGATGCATCCAGTATTCTCGACAATTCCCACCATATACCCATAATTGACCCTTGCAACACCATATAACCATCAGTCGATAGTGTCACAAACGCCCTTATCATTGTTGTTCTATCGAGGTAGGTCATCCTCGCAACCGTTCACTCACGTAGAGGGGATGTATGATGGGTGGCTAGGACACAGTCACAGTCAACAACGGAGGAAAGAGATGATTGTGGCGATCAACTCCGACGTACACGTGAAGATGAAGATACAGTTAAAGAGGAGCCGCCAACTCAAATAGTGTGACGGAACCCTAGGCGTGCCCGACGCCCACCCAGTTGTGGCATATATTCAGGACGCTGATGATTATGTTATTTGTAATTTTCCCAAATTATATACTTTTTCTTACATCCCAAATGAACACTTATTTACAATATACAGAACAAATTTATTAAATTGGTTTGCTTTATACCATATCATATTATGAGTTTAAAATTTTCAATTATTTATGTTACTTTTTCATTTAAGTTTTTTTTCCGTCCATTTGTTAAGTACAATATTTTGATAAAGCAAAGAATTGCTCAGAAGATTCGAAAAAAGATTTAAACTTTGGCTTGCGTATTGTAATATATCTTACTTCAGTAATTAATATTAACTTAAACTTAATAGAAACAATTTGCGATTTCTACATTTTCCCTAATCAAGTTTATCCCGAGAATCACGGGTTGCAAGGGCTTAGAAGCAATCAAGTTTGGTGATTCTCTGGCCATTTTAACCACCTAAACCAACTTGATTGCTTTTAAGCCCCTACAACCCGGGATAATTTTTTTCCCTTTTTACCCCGCCCCATCCCTTATATAAATGCAAGTTCTCACCCTACTTACCCACATACCAGTCTATTCTAAATTGTTTGCTTTTTCTTTTTCTTACGTGTTGAAATTTTTGGGTTTAAAAATTTATTTCTCTCTCACTTTGAGGGAGACATAGTTATAGTTTTAAGTTGTGTTTGGGTTCACAGTGATGTCATGGATCTTGGTAACTTATAAATTTTAGCTACCATGTGAGTATGAAGTCATCACTTAAGAAACTGGGATCACTTTGCAACTCGAAGTCCAATTTAACGATGATTATATCATATCAAGTTGAAGTGTAATTAAGGCTTCAAGTTTACAAAGGTTATGTTGTCAAAGATAGAGCATAATTGGGGCCCTATTTGGCGGTGGTTATGTGGGCACGACAACCAATTTCTCCTCGTCAAGAGCATGCTTTATGAAACCTATAAGGAAGTGTGATGAAGAAAAACGTAAGGGTCTTCCAGTAAAATCAAGTAATTTATATTGTAATCTCCACCAAAAGCAACAACCCTGCTACTAAAACCTGTTACACCCCAATTATATCACAAGTTATAATAATAGGGTCACTGCCTTTGGTGGATATGGATAAAATGAAATACTTGATTATATTAAAACGCCACTGTCAACTGGAGTCCCATAACCACTGGGATGAAATGCTTGATTACACTCTGACGAGGAAAAATTGGTTGTCGTGCCTGCATAACCACTGTTAGCTAAACCTCATTTATGCTCCATCATTTGACAGCATAATCTTTGTAAACTTGAAGCTCTAGTTACACTTCAACCTCAGATCGTATAATCACCGTCATTTGGGACCTTGAGTTGCAACACGATTTGACTTCCTGGGTGATGGCTCCATACTCACATGACAGATGAAATTTGCATGTCATCCAGCTCCACGACACCACCGTAAATTCAAACATTCTTGAAAACTATAACCATGTCTAGCTCAAACGCGGACAAAAATAAGTCTACAAACTTTTAATTTTCAACCGCAAGAAAAAAAAATCTTTTAGCAAACTGAAAATGCGTCATGTAGGATGCATTTTTATTCTCTCCTGAAAACGCACTTTGTAGGACGCGTTTTCCTTTCTCTATCCAAAAACAACGTAGATCAGTAATTTTAAAATTTTTAACATACTTTTTTAATTTTTTTAGCATATTTATAAAAATTAGTCCTTCCATCATACTTAACTAGTTGAACCAAATCATTAGGGACAACTTCACAAATAGCAAAAGAGTGTTTCCCTTTGATTCATGATAATACTCTAGAATGACATATTTTTATATATTAATTACACATTTATTTTGAGTATGATCCTATTAATTTGATCTATTTATGGTTTTTTATCTTGTAGGGACTAAATTGAAGGCAAAAGGAAATTTGGGGCTAAAACCGTGAATTTAAAGATGAAATAGACCAACATGCGAAGTAGGAGAGAAGTGGTGCCAGAAATGCAAAGTATGGAAGACTTGGAGGGCAAAAGTGCAAAGAAGAGATTTTTAAAAACACAAGACTCTATTTAATTTTTAATTATATTAGGATAATTATTAAAAATTATTATTTAGATTTAATTTAGCATTTACCTTTATTTATTTGTATTTATCTTTTAGAATTTAAGTAGGAATAGACTAGGTTTCCTAGTACTATAAATAGAGGATGGAGTGACAAAAATTTCACTAATCTTTTTTGTAAACACTCTCTCCCCAAAAAAGCTTAGCCTTATTTCCCTTCATATTATTAAATAAAAATTCTATTTCCATTACATTTATTTCTTTTTCCCCAAAAATCATGAGTTACTAAGCTTATTTAGCCAATGATTGTCGAAATTCCCCAAAAGGGTTTATGTAATAGCCCGACTTAGGGGCTAGCCGGAATAGTGATCTCAGAATCACTAATCTGAGATTTGAGAATTTATTCTCATGTTATATTATGAGTTAAAACATGATATCATAAGTACATGGAAATTTTGGTGCTTTAATTTCAGCGATTTCATGTTTAATCGCGAAAAAGGACTAAATTGCATAAATTGTGAAAGTTCCATTCTATAAGCTAAAAGTTCCAAATGATATAGATTGTTAATTGAAGGTCTTTAAAAGGCAATTAGACCCCCAAATTAAGCATGGCCAGCCATATGAGACATGGATAGACAAGGTTGGTCAAAGTTGGTAATAGTTGGTGACTTATTTGACTAGTATTAATAAAATAAGGAGAGAAAAAGATATCATCTTTTTCTCCTTTCATCTTCCATCGAAAATTTCAGCAAATAAGGGGTAGAAAGCTTCAAAAATTTCAGCAAGCTCTCATCCATCCATGTAAGTGTTCTAGTGAACTTTTCTTGAAAATAATTGTACTTTTGAGACCACTAAAGCTTAAGCTTTCAAATGAGGGGACTATTGTGCAATATGGTAAAGAGTTTAAAGTTTTGAGTTGTTATTGCTGCATTTTGATGGAAGAAATTGAGTCTTAGTTGCTAAATGAACAACTTTTGTGAAAGGTGTTAGCATGAAAACACCAATTACGACCTTGATGAAAAGCTTACAAATTTTGTAGTAAGTATGTGAAATATTGATTTTTGATGATAGTTTTAAGAGCATTGAGTGTTTGCCTAGGTTTGTTGAAGGTAGAAATGTGATTAAAAATTTATTTCCGAGCCTAGGGGCAAAATGGTTATTTTGCCAAAGTCTAAGGGCAAAATGGTAATTTTGCTTAAGCATGATTGTTGAAATGCTTATATTAATGTAGTGATTAAAATGAACTAATTTTCTATTATAGAGCAAGAGGAGACGAGAATCCGCCTCGATCGAGGAAAGGACAAAGTCTTGGACTGAACCGAAGAACTAGCTCATTTTGAAACGAGGTAAGTTGTATGCGATTTAAGTGACATCCATATTAGCATGTTGAGAAATGCTTGGTAGTATATTAAAGCATAAGGCAGTATTAAATTGAGTAGTTAATATGAATGGGGTGTTGAAGTCCTAATGGGCCATGTTGATTATATAAATGTTATCATTGAATTATGAAATAAATAAGGTCCCGTATAAGACCATGTCCGGGACATGGCCTCGGCACCGAGTTGAGATCCCGTATAAGATAATTTTCGAGATATGGCTTCGGTGATGAACATGGAAATCGTGTAAGACCATGTCCAGGATATGGCATCGATACATTAAAGGTAATCCCATATAAGACCATATCCGGGATATGGTATTGGCACCTAAAGGTAATCCCATATAAGACCATATCCGGGATATGGCATTGGCACTTAGAGGTAATCCCATGTAAGACCATGTTCAGGATATGGCATTGGCATTTAGAGGAGACTCCATGTAAGACCACCTCGAGGATGTGGCATTGGCTTTATACTTACAGTAGTGGCTATAAACACTTCTGTGACTATCCCTTGTGAGGGGTAGGATAAGTAGATGAATTTAGAAGTAGAGATGTGAATGATATTTAAGTCATGTGAATGAATGAATACAGGCAGTTGTGAATGAGTCCCGAAGAATTGGTTCGATATGTGGCACGGTTGGTGCTAAATAAGGGCAATTAGAAGTAAGTATGGACAAGAAGCCTTAACTTGTGTACGGTTAGCCAATACCGTAGATAGATCATTTTATGAGCATTATCTTTGCTATTTATTTCCATGCAACTTACTAAGCTTCATACTTACCCCTTTTTCATTCCCCTTATTTCTTGTAGTATTTCCAAGGTAACTCGAGGATCGTGACTGCAGGAGTTGGGAAATCACACTATCGACAACACTTTGGTATAACAATTTTAGACTTATTTTGAGTATGGCATGTATAGGACATGAGTATTTTGTCAAGTTGTAATTGTTAGTTAAAGTGTTGATTTCGTTGCAAGTCATTTTGTAAATGGCTTTAAGATATGCAAATACTCGAAAATTATTTTGCTTAATGAAAGTAGTTCTATCGAAGTGTATGCTTTTGTGTATGAATGTTAAATTGGGAATCTAGAAGTGTCTTTGAACCATCAATTGGGTTAAATGGAATTGGTGAATGTATGTGTGCAATGTAGAGTGGCCAAGGGCTCGGTAAATAGCCTCCTTTTTATAACCCTATTCTAGATGTTTATGTAAGTTCAGATAAGTAATGCCTTAAATCCTGTTCCGGCTTGAATACAAGCAAGGGGTGTTACATTTATTAGTATCAGAGCTACGGTTTAGTCGATTCTAGGACTAACGTAGCATGGGTACGAGTCTAGCTATACATGCCATATGTAAGAGCGTCTGAGTAATGATAGTGTGATGGCTCTTGACGTATAACATTGTGCTTTATGTAGTATATGGATTCCGATCTGGAGATGCTGTAGTCGATGATGCTGCGAGTAACGCGCCGGCTCCCGCTCAAGGGATCGTGCTAGCTAATAGTAGACCCAAGACCTTTGGTCAGGGGGAAGAGGCTCAAGAAGCCTTTCTCCACATGATGAGAAATTGGTATACGGAGTATATCCGAGCAAATCCCAATGCTCAACCCCCTCCGTCCCCATCAATTCCTCAACCTGCTCCAATAGCCCCTCAAGTAGTTGAAGTGGTGAGAAGAGAAAGGCCTCCGGTCGATAAGATCTGGAAGCTAGGAGCCAAGGAATTTCGGGCTAATAAGGATGATGACCCAGAGAGAACGGAATTCTGGCTTGAGAATACCGTCTAAGTATTCGATGAGTTATCCTGTACGCCCGAGGAGTGCTTAAAGTGTGCAGTGTACCTCTTGAGAGATTCAGCCTACCGATGGTGGAACACCCTGGTGTCAGTGGTGCCAAGAGAGAGAGTTAGTTGGGAGTTTTTCCAAGAGGAGTATCGGAAGAAGTACATCAGCCAAAGGTTCATCTACCACAAGAGAAAGGAGTTCTTAGAATTAAAGCAAAGTCGTTTGTCAGTGACCGACTATGAACGAGAGTTTGTAAGGCTTAGCAAGTATGCACGAGAATGCGTGTCTACGGAAGCCATCATGTGCAAGAGATTCGAGGACGAATTGAATGAAGATATTCACTTTTACGTGGGAGTTCTCGAATTAAAAGAGTTTGTAGTGTTGGTGGATAGGGCTTGTAAAGCCGAAGAGTTGGCTAAAGAGAAGAGAAGAGCCGAGTATGAGTCTTGTAACTCGAGGAAGAGACAATTGAACAAGTCCCACCAATCCTCATCTAAGAAATCGAGGGATTTAACTACTCGATCAATCACTTCAGCAGGGTTTTCAACCCGAGATAAAGGTAACTGATTCTCGGGATCAAAAGGGCAAACTAATCAGTTGCTAGTGTGGGCAACGTTTGACCAAATAGGCCGGAATGCCCTCATTGTGGCAGGCACCATTCTGGTGAGTGTAGAGCTAATGACAAATCTTGCTTCAGATGTGGGTCTTTAGACCATTTTATCAGAAACTGTCCTGAGGTGGACAAGAAAGGAAAGCCTCAGAATACGAGATCGGAAAGTACCACAAAGGGAAGACCATTGAGAAACTCGGGGATTGAGATGGAAAGTAAGAATCTACCGAGAGAGCAATCTGCCAGAGTTGAAAGTAGAGCACCGGCGAGGACCTATGCCATTCGTGCTCGTGAAGAGGCATCTTCCCTCGATGTGATCACGAGTATCTTTTCTCTCCATAATAGTCATGTTATAGCTTTAATTGACTCGAGATCTACTCACTCATACATATGCATGAAATTAGTGTCTAGTATGAGCATGCCTATAGAGTTTATTAAATTCATCGTAAGAGTATCTAATCCTTTAGGCAAGTGTGTTTGGTTGATAGAGTTTGCAAAGAGTGACCTTTGATGATTAAGGGTCATTGTTTCCCAGTCGATCTTATGTTATTACCGTTTGACGAGTTTGATGTCATTCTCGGGATGGATTGGTTAGTTACCCATAGAGTAATTGTGAATTGTGGGAAAAAACATATCGAGTTGAGAGATGAAAATGGTAATTTTATTCGTGTTGAATCAGATAAGCCAGTTTGGTCACCGATAGTAGTATCAACCATGTCCACTCAGAAGTACCTAAGGAAAGGGTATGAGGCTTATCTTGCCTTTGTGTTGAACATTATAGAGGCTGAATTGAAAATTGAGTCAGTACCCATAGTATGCGAGTACCTAGACGTTTTTCCGACAGAGTTGCCAGGGCTACCTCTGGATAGAGAGATATAATTTGGGATTGAATTAACTCCCGGTACTGCCCCTATTTCTATTGCTCCATACAGAATGGCCCCTACTGAACTGAAAGAGTTGAAAGCACAGTTGTAAGAATTAACGGATAAAGGTTTCGCCAGGCCGAGTTTTTTTCCGTTGGGTGCTCCTATCCTATTCGTGAAGAAAAAAGATGGTTCAATGAGACTATGTGATGGTTCAATGAGACTATGTATATACTATTGGCAACTCAATAAGGTGACAGTGAAGAATAAATACTTGTTGCCGAGGATCGACGATCTATTTGATCAATTAAAGGGAGCTATAGTATTTTTCAAGATAGATCTGAGGTCAGGGTACTATCAGTTGAGAGTCAAGGACTCGGATGTGCCGAAAACAGCATTTAGAACTAGGTACGGCTACTATGAATTTTTGGTTATACCTTTTGGTCTAACAAATGCCCTCGCGATCTTTATGGATTTAATGAATCGCATTTTTCGACCGTACTTAGATAAATTTGTTGTGGTTTTTATCAACGACATACTGATTTACTCTCGAGATGAGAACGATCATGCGTAGCATTTGAGTATGGTTCTACAAGTTTTGAGAGAAAAACAATTGTATGCTAAATTCAGTAAGAGTGAATTTTGGCTCAAGGAAGTGGGATTTTTGGGGCATATTATCTCGGGAGAAGGGATTCGAGTCGACCCGAGTAAGATTTCGGCAATTGTTGAATGGAAATCGTCGAGGAGCGTAACTGAAGTGAGGAGTTTTGTAGGCCTAGCAGGCTATTATAGGTGTTTTGTTAAGGGGTTTTCCATGATAGCTACACCAATGACGAGACTTTTGCAGAAAAATTTAAAGTTCGTTTGGACGGAAAAGTGTCAACAAAGTTTTGAGAAATTGAAGACACTGTTGACCGAGGCTCCCGTTTTGGTTCAACCGGAACCGGGAAAAGAATTTATGGTTTATAGTGATGCGTCCTTGAATGGGTTGGGCTGTGTACTTATGCAAGAGGGTAAAGTAATTGCATACGCCTCTAGACAATTGAAACTGCACGAGAAGAACTACCCGGCTCATGATTTAGAGTTGGCCGCAATTGTGTTTGCGTTGAAAATTTAGAGACATCATCTATATGGTGAAAGGTGTCGGATTTTCACCGACCACAAAAGCCTAAAGTATTTGATGACACAAAAGGAATTAAATTTGAGGCAACGAAGATGGTTAGAGTTGATTAAAGATTATGAGTTAGTAATTGACTACCATCCGGGAAAGACAAATGTAGTCGCTGACGCTTTGAGCAGGAAATCATTGTTTGCACTAAAAGCCATGAATACTCGGATGACCTTGTTAAATGATGGTTCTGTTTTAGCTGAGTTGAAGGCTAAACCATTATTTCTCCAAGAGATTTGTGAAGCTCAGAAGGATGATAACAGTTTGCAAGCCAAGAGAGTTTTATGTGAGTCGAGCGTTGAGACAGACTTTCGAGTAAGTCTTGATGGATGTCTAACATTTCGAGGTCGAGTCTGTATACCCAGGAATGAAGAGCTCATTCGCAAAATTTTGCATGAACCACATAATGGATGTTTGAATGTACACCCCGATAGCACAAAGATGTACCTTGATTTGAAGAAATGGTATTGGTGGTTGGGTATGAAGAAAGATATTTCTGAATTTGTATCCAAATGCCTGATTTGTCAGCAAGTGAAGGCTGAACATCAAGTACCTTCGGGATTACTTCAGCCCCTTACGATCCCTGAGTTGAAGTGGGACCGTGTTACTATGGACTTTGTGACGGGCTTACCGTTGACTCCCAAGAGGAAAGATGCAGTATGGGTAGTGGTTGATAGACTTACTGAGTCAGCCCACTTTATACCAGTGCGAGTCAACTATTCTCTTGACAAATTGGTAGACTTGTACATGTCTGAGATAGTAAGACTTCATGGTGTACCGTTGTCGATCATTTCAGATAGAGACCCGAGATTCACGTCGCGATTTTGGAAAAAGCTGCAAGAGGCATTGGGCACGGAATTGAGTTTCAGTATAGCCTTCCATCCACAAACCGACGGGCAGTCAGAAAGTGTGATTTAGAAACTAGAGGACATGCTTCGGTATTGTGTTTTGGAATTCTATGGTAATTGGGAGAAATACTTACCATTGGTGGAATTTGCCTACAACAACAGCTTTCAATCAAGTTTGAATATGGCACCTTATGAGGCATTGTATGGGCTTACATGTCGAACGCCCTTGTATTGGTTAGAACTCAGAGAGAAACAGATACACGGGGTTGATTTAGTTAGGGGAACTGAAGAGAAAGTAAAAGTGATACGTGACTGTTTAAAAGTTGCCTCAGATAGACAAAAGTCTTATTCAGATTTAAAGAGAAAAGAGATAGAATTCTAGGTCGGTGATAAAGTATTCTTGAAAGTATCACCTTGAAGAAAAGTCCTTAGATTTGGCCGGAAGGGTAAGTTGAGTCTGCGTTTTATCGGACCTTATGAAGTCACCGAAAGGATAGGACCGGTAGCTTATCGGTTAGCCTTGCCACCTGGATTAGAAAAGATTCACGACATCTTTCATGTATCTATGTTACGTCGATACCGTTCAGACCCTTCACATATTATAGAGCTGACTGAGGTAGAGATACAACCGAATTTGACATATGGAGAAGAACCAGTGAGAATTTTGGCTCGTAAAGTCAATCAGTTAAGGAACAAAAGCATAGCCCTAGTGAAAGTCCTATGGAAAATGCACGGCATAGAAGAGGCTACATAGGAGTCCGAGGAAATGATGAGAAATCAGTACCTCAATCTTTTCGCCGGTAAGATTTCCGAGGACGAAAATCTTTAAGGGGGGAGAATTGTAACAGCCCGACTTAGGGGCTATTCAGAATAGTAATCTCGGAATCACTAATCCGAGATTTGAGAATTTATTTTCATGTTATATTATGAGTTAAAACATGATAGCATACGTACATGAAAATTTTGGTGCTTTAATTTCAGCGATTTCATGTCTAATCGCGAAAAAGGACTAAATCGCATAAATTGCAAAAGTTCCATTCTATAAGCTAAAAGTGCCAAATGACTATAGATTGTTAATTGGAGGTATTTAAAAGGCAATTAGACCCCCAAATTAAGCATGGCCGGCCATAGGAGACATGGATAGACAAGGTTGGTCAAAGTTGGTAATAGTTGGTGACTTATTTGACTAGTATTAATAAAATAAGGAGAGAAAAAGATATCATCTTTTCTCCTTTCATCTTCCACCAAAAATTTCAGAAAATAAAGGGTAGAAAGCTTCAAAAATTTCAGCAAGCTCTCATCCATTCAAGTAAGTGTTCTAGTGAACTTTTCTTGAAAATAATTATACTTTTGAGACCCCTAAAGCTTAAGCTTTCAAATGAGGGGACTATTGTGCAATATGGTAAAGAGTTTAAAGTTTTTCCATGAGAACTATTTTAGTTATTGCTGCATTTTGATGGAAGAAATTGAGTCTTAGTTGCTAAATGAACAACTTTTGTGAAAGGTGTTAGCATGAAAACACCAATTAAGACCTTGATGAAAAGCTTACAAATTTTGTAGTAAGTATGTGAAATATTGATTTTTGATGATATTTTTAAGAGCATTGAATGTTTTCGTAGGCTTGTTGAAGGTAGAAATGTGATTAAAAATTTATTTCCGAGCCTAGGGGCAAAATGGTAATTTTACTTAAGCATGATTGTTGAAATGCTTATATTAATGTAGTGATTAAAATGAACTAATTTGCTATTACAGAGCAAGAGGAGACGAGAATCTACCTCAATCAAGGAAAGGACAAAGTCTTGGACTGAACCGAAGAACTAGCTCATTTTGAAACGAGGTAAGTTGTATGCGATTTAAGTGACATCCATATTAGCATGTTGAGAGATGCTTGGTAGTATATTAAAGCACGAGGCATTATTAAATTGAGTAGTTAATATGAATGGGGTGTTGAAGTCCTAATGGGCCATGTTGATTATATAAATGCTATCATTAAATTATGAAATAAATAAGGTCCCGTATAAGACCATGTCCGGGACATGGCCTCGGCACCGAGGTTAGATCCTGTATAAGACCATATCCGGGATATGGCTTTGGTGATGAACATGGAAATCGTGTAAGACCATGTCCGGGATATGACATCGATATATTAAAGGTAATCCCATATAAGACCATATCCGGGATATGGCATTGGCACTTAGAGGTAATCCCATATAAGATCATGTCTGGGATATGTCATTGGCATCTAGAGGAGACTCCATGTAAGACTACCTCGAGGATGTGGCATTGGCTTTATACCTACTGTAGTGGCTATAAACACTTCTATGACTATCCCTTGTGAGGGGTAGGATAAGTAGATGAATTTAGAAGTAGAGATGTGAATGATAGTTAAGTTATGTGAATGAATGAATACAGGCATTTGTGAATGAGTCCCGAAGAATCGATTTGATATGTGGCACGGTAGGTGCTAAATAAGGGTAATTAGAAGTAAGTATAGACAAGAAGCCTTGACTTGTGTACGATTAGCCAATATCGTGGATAGATCATTTTATGAGCATTATCATTGCTATTTATTTCCATGCAACTTACTAAGCTTTATGCTTACCCCTTTTTCATTACCCTTCTTTCTTGTAATATTGCCAAGGTAACTCGAGGATCGTGACTGCAGGAGTTGGGAAATCACACTATCGACAACACTTTGGTATAACAATTTTAGACTTATTTTGTGTATGGCATGTATAAGACATGAATATTTTGTCAAGTTGTAATTGTTAGTTATAGTGTTGATTTCGTTGTAAGTCATTTTGTAAATGGCTTTGAGATAGGTAAATACTCGACAATTATTTTGCTTAATAAAAGTAGTTCTATCGAAGTGTATGCTCTTGTGTATAAATGTTAAATTAGGAATCTAGAAGTGTCTTTGAACCATCAATTGGGTTAAATGGAATTGGTGTATGTATGTGTGCAATGTAGGGTGGCCAAGGGCTTGGTAAATAGCCTCCTTTTTGGTCCACATGGGTGACACACGGGCGTGTGTCTAGACCGTGTGAGGGACACGGCCAACATATAGGTGTGTACGCAGGCCGTGTGAAGTCTGCACCCTGCTCATAAAGATCTAAATTCCCCATGGCCAGGATACACGGGCGTGTTTATAGGCCGTGTGGATTAAGTCAAAATGCTAAGGTTTTACACACGGGGTAGGGCCACTGGCATGCCATGGCCGTGTGGTACAAGTCAGTATAGTCCACGGGCACAAGACACAGGCATGTCTTAGAGGACACGGGCGTGTCTCTAGAGCTACAAGGGCGTGTGGCCCCTGTTTAGTTCAAAAAGATTCCTGGACTTGGGAAAGTTCCTGGAAAGACCCCGATACTTCTCGGAGGTTTTTTTTGGGTCTCGTGGGCCGAGCATGTGTGAACGATGGGGTTAAACAAAATTTTATAACCCTATTATAAATGTTTATGCAAGTTTAGATAAGTAATGCCTTAAACCCTGTTCCAGCTTGAACACGGGCAAGGGGTGTTACAGTTTATGAGGCTTAGAATCCGCTCTTAGCCTTCTCAACGAGTATTCATCGTTTCTCTGTATTACGGGGCTGACACTTTCGTCCATATCCCTTAAAAGGTAATCTTTCAACTTGTGTAAGGAACATCCGCTTTGTATGTTTTGGGAAGGTTGCACAGTCGATTCGTTAACTTACTGCGTCAGAGGTGGCGAGCCCAAGTGTAACACCCCTTACCCGTATTCGTCACTCGAATCAAGTACGAGGCACTACCGTACTGTACTTGCTCAATCATGCAACACCAATTCATAAAAACTTCATTTCAATTTAGAACTTTTCATTCAAGACCTTAATGTCTTTATTATAGGTCTATGAGACCCTAAACTTGCACTCAGAATGGTTTGAGACCAGATCGGAAACTTTCAAACACTTAGAAAATTTTCGCTTAAAACAGGGCCACACGCCCGTGTGAAGAGCGGGACACACCCGTGTGAAGAGCGGGACACGCCCGTGTGGTATTTCACATGCCCGTGTTGCACACCCGTGTGGAATTATTTTCTAATTCGAACCTATAGGGGTTTTCACACAGCCAGACACACGCCCATGTCCCTGGCCCGTGTCCCTTACACGGCCACGACACGCCCGTGTTCTTACTCGTATGTGAAAACTTTGGCATTCTGTTTATGACGTCATCAGCCTAATATGGTCACACGGCCAAGGCACACGCCCGTGTCCTTAGACCGTGTGTCGAATTAAATTTCTAATTTCAGGTGCAGACTTCACATGGCCTGGGCACGCGTCCATGTCCACGACTGTGCCTCCCACACGGTTGAGACACACGGTCGTGTCTCTTCCCGTATGTTTACTACTGAGCATACTGACTTGTAAACCTAACATGTAAGAGGACACACGGCCAATCAACATAAATTCAACATAAATTATGATCATAAGACACTTCTAAATACTCACAATCCAAGACATTCACACAAACATACACTTCATGAAATTCATCATCATTGCACATATGAACTTGTCAAGTATTGGCCAATTTCTAATGACCATTTACAAAATGAATTGAGCAAAATTAGTAGCCAACGCTTTGGCTAATAAATATGACATAACAAAAAGACCAAGTCCTATACATGCCATACTCAAAATAAATCTAACTTTGCTATACCAAATAGAAGTTGATAGTGTGACTTCTGAACTCTGACGTTCCACGAATTCTCGAGCTAGCTTGGCAATACTATAAGGACAAGGGAAATGAGAGGAGTAAGCATAAAGCTTAGTAAGTTCGCATGAAAATAAATAGAAACATAAAGCTCATATTGTCATCCATCCATGGTATTGGATAAAAAAACAAAATCTTAAGTACATTACCATAACTTACTCATACTTGCTCTTAATGAATACCTACCATGTCACATATCGTAAACATTTCTCGTGAATTACTCACGGGTACCTGTATTCACTCAAGCACATAACTTTAGCATCAATCTCATTTCTATTTCAAGCTTAACTATTTACCCCACTAAATCACTTGGGATACTAAAAAATACATGCTCATCATCGTTCACATAGATACGAAGCCAATGCCACATCCCAGATATGGTCTTACATGGGTTCACCTCTGAGTGCCGGTGCCATATCCCAGATATGGTCTTATACGGGATCTTAATTTGGTGCCGATGCCATGTCCCAGACATGATCTTACACGAGACCTTATCCATCTCATGTTTCGATAATAGTATTCTCACATTTATTATAGTCCAACCGGGACTTCAACATCACAAATTTCATCATTTTTCTCATTCAACACCGTTACTCAATTTCATAGAAATATATGTATCGTTATAATATCAAACATTCTCAAATATATTAGCATGATGTTGAATTTATCACATACAAACTTACCTCGGTTTCAAAATAGGCCACTTGCCGATTTAATTCGATACATTGCCTTTCCCTCGGTCAAGGTTAATCCCTCGTTCTTCTTGATTTATATAATAGCAAATTAGCTTATTTAATAACCACATTACTCAACACATTTCAATAATCATACTTTGGCAAAAATACCATTTTGCCATTAGACTTTTAGAAAATGACTATTTTACCCCTAGGCTCGTAAATCGATTCTAATTGAATTTCCTCCTTTTACAAGCCTAGATGAACGTTTATTACTCTTATGACAACCATCAACATTCATTATTTCACACATTTACCCCTTATTACACAACCTTTACAAAAAGGTCCTATTAGGTGTTTTCATGGAAACACCCTTTCACAAAAGTTGTTTATCTAACAACTAAGTCCCATTTCCCTCCATAAAAACTCAACAAACAACATAAACTCTCTCATGGTAGCACATTAAACTTTCAACCATTTTGTAAAATAGTCCCCTCTTTAGCTAGATTAAGCTTTAGGGGTTTCAAAAGTACAAATATTATCAAGAAATTATCACTAAAACACTTACTTGTAAGGAGAAAAGCTTGCTAAAATTTTTGAGCTCTCAAACCCTTATTTTGATGCTAATTTTTGGTGGAAGAAGATGAGTGAATAGAAGGATATCATCTTTTCTTTATTTTATTCTATTTCATCAATTTAATCCACCTACTACACCAACTTTGACTAATTTTGACTTTTTTATCCCCCTATGGCCGGCCATGACCTTTAGAAAGGTCTAATTGCACATTAAAGGCCTTCAATTAAAATTCTATGGCTATTAGGCACCTTTAGCTTATAAAATAGAACTTTTACACTTTATGCGATTTAGTCCTTTTTCGCGATTAAGCATGCAATCGCTAGAATTAAAGCACCAAAATTTTCATGCACCTATATAATCATGCTATAACTCCTAAAATAACATTAAAATAATTTTCTTCGACCTCAGATTAGTGATTCAGAAATCACTATTCTGACTAACCCCTAAATCGGGCTGTTACACCAAGAGACAAAATGGCGTGGCATTCGCCATTGAGAAGTGATGATCTAATATAAGATGGTCCCACAAAGGTGATTGTTGGCTAGAGTCAGGTTCATTTAAATCGTAAGTCTAAAATCTTGGAGCTGGTGGTCGTAGGCGTCCTCTTGGAGCTGGCTTATTCTATTTAAGAAAGATCACCTAAAAGCCGAGGATTGAACCCAAGGCAGATCGAGACAACCGGAGGCTGGAATCCATCCATAAGAAACTCATTTTCCTCAACTCTATTTATCTCTACTATTTTAATTTTAATTTTCGCAATTTCAATTCAACTAGAACTTTTAAATCTGTTTTTATTTTATTTTTTTCCATATCAAAACTTTTAATTCTGTTTTTTTTCCAGGTACGCAGGTTTTCTTGGGCACGACTCTGTCCGGTATTTTAAGGAACAAGCATTTGTGCAAATCCGGTCCCTGAGGATTCGACCCTACTTCCCTTATACTATTCTTTTTCATTATTTTACAGGGATAAGATATTTTTGATGCTCTTAACGACTGCATCAATTCACTTATATGGGAACTTCAAATTTACAAGTAAGATAAGAGAAAGGAAGACATAGTTGGGGTAAACATGCCGTGAAAATTAAAATTAAATCAAAATATCATGTAACAATAGATTTACCAATTTCTCATTGTCTCATTCAACTCCTTTCCCACCATTTCTTCTCTTTTTTCATCTTTTCTGTACCCTTCATTGGACATGAGCACTTAAACACTAATAGAAATAAAATTTTGCACTTTTTATGATTTAGTCCCCTTTTTTTTTAATTAACTATCTAAATGTCAAAATTTCTAAACCAAATTTTAATACAATACTAATGACTTTACAGACTCACACATCGAAAATGTGATCCCGAAACCACTGTTTCCGACACAACTTAAAAACAGGCTATTACATGTTGGGTGCATGACTTGTGTATGACATGACTTTACTAGCAACAATGGAATTCATAACTCGATTCAAGAATTAACGATATCCTCGCATTGACATTGTGTGGATTGATAAATATGAAACATGGCCATGGGTTACTTGTTCTCGAACAAGTAATTTATCACAGTTATTTGTTGACAATGATCATATTAACCATTACGAAGACACAATGGTGGTAATGAGATAAAATAAGATTGTATTGAGTGAATGGATTTAACTTAAAGGAATGAAGGATATCATATGAGGGTAACACACATATTACGAGGTCATTGGACAAAGTAGTTAGATGAATTGCTTCCATAAAGAGTATAATAAAGAGTTTTCAATCATGTACTTCTTGTGGACTAACTCCATAATTAAGTAAATTGCGAATTATTGGAACGATGCTTCTGGACAAAATTCTAATTACTCGAGCTTAATTGTATATGTCTGATTGGTCCCTTCGCTAGCTTAACAAAAGCTTGATTGAAGTGCACTTGAATTAGAATAAAATTCTACGACTGTAGAAATAATTTGATTGAGTCGGTTTGTTCGACGTGAAATTAAATTAGGCGGTCGCGAGAATTGTTTAACTAAAGAATTTGATTAAAAAATTTTCTTGAAAAATTAATTTGGAAAATCTAAGTGATTTATGGGAAAATTAATTTTGATCAAGTAAAATTAAATTAATCAAATTAATTAAAATTAATATGATATTTTTGAAAATTAATTTTCAAGTCAGATAATTGGCCCAATGGGCAATCCAACTTGAAAACTGGACCTGAGATCGAAAATTAGGCTTGAGAACCCAAAACTGAGACCAAGACCCAAAACTGGTCGAACTGGACTTGGTATGTGAAATTGAGCAGATAGTCCAACCGATGGCAGGACCGAATCGGACCGGTTAGGCCGTCACCGGTCCAGATTGAATTGGCTCGGGGTGTTGTTAGGGTGTTGCACCTGCGATGGCACCATCAAACACGGCGGTGCCAGCGGCGGTGGTGACGACATTCCGATGGCTGGCGGGTGGTCTTTCAATGGTTGAGTAGATAGAGGAAGAATTACACTCCTGTTGGGACTCTACCAGATAATTTGATTTCAGATTAACTATTACAAAAATAATATTATTTTAATAGTTTAATATTAAATTAAATTTAATACTTATATTAAAATGATTATCTTTAATTTAATATTTATCTTGTAGATAAATATTCTACTAATTTAATATATTTAATTTTAAATTTAATCTAATATTTATCTTAATAAGTATTATCTTAATTTAATATTAAATTGATTAAGTTTAATCATAATTAAATTCTCTAAGCTCTCCTTCTATAAAAAGAGTTTTGCGTCGTTATTTTTCACACAGATGAATTCAATAGAAAGTTGTAGATAAAATTTTTTTAAAAAGAAATTTTTTTTAAAAAATTCTTTGAAGAAATTATTTTAAAAAATTTCTAAAGATATTTTTTCTAGTTATAACTTAACCAAAAAGTTATGAGAAATTATGAAATTACTCCATTGGTAATTTTGTAAAAAAAAAAAAACTTGATTCGAAGTGAGCACACGTTCGGCAGACCGTGAGCTTAAGGATAGCTGGGAAGACTACTCGGTCAAAGTGTTCATCCTAGATGAATCAAAAATGTATAATTTTAATTAACTGCTTATTACTTTAGATATCACAACTAAGATCTAGCTTTGGAAAAAAAAATTAAAACTCTGTTTTTTTCCTTTAAACATATTTGTCGTTGCGTTTTCCAAACCCAATTTTCCAACAATTAGTATCGTAAGTTTTGTTGTACTCTATATATAAGTATAAACAGGTAATCAAAATAGATTTATCTCCTTCTTGAATGATTTGATTACATATAAAGTGACATTTTTTAGATATTATGCATATTTTGAGTTATATATGGGAATGGCTGCGATATTATATATTTGTTATTTTTGTCAAGGTTATGGTTCTTAGGAAATAGACCGTGGACTATCATCTTCATGTAAAACTATATTTTTTTAATTCATAGAATTCTTGTGAGCCGGAAAAAAAATAGAATTTAAATATAATTTTTCAAAAGAAATCCATAACGAGGAGAAGATAAAACGATCGCGGTTAAAGACTCAAGAAATGTTTTATGGTGAAAAATGTGTAATCTTTATTTCTTTTTTATTTTCTAAAAATAGAACCATAGAAATTTTGACTGACAATTTTGTTTTAATTATCCATCTCTTTATATATTTGTTTATAAATATTTTTAGAAATAAAACTATGAAAACTTTGAGTAGCAAAAATTCGTAACTACTCAAGATATCGTGTAATTAGCTGCATGTATGGTTTCAAACTGGACTTGGTGCGCTCATTTTACGTAGCAATTCAAGAATGAAAACTCAATGTTATAGTCACTCAATAGGAACTAATTACAGCTAACTCTACCATTTGAGTTGCTTCATGTCTATATTTTCCAGCCTTTTTTCTTTGTTAAATCTTTTGGCCAATGACTTCTGACTTCAGCTTCCGAATTATATTTAGAGTTGGGGTTTATTAGAACCAAATCAATTATTTATTCAATATAATGAGGAAACAAATCCCTGCACAAACACCACAAAAACAAATATGGGCAATCAATCAAATTCTAAAAACTGGAGTTGGTGGCCATTTGAGTTGAGATTTGGAGTACTGGTGGATCCAATTTAGTTGGGTGTTTACTCTATAAAGTAATTATATTATTTTATATACTTTATATAAAAAATATAAATATAAATATACAAAATATTATATGAATTTAAGTATATGATTTGAACTCAAGTACTTATAATTTTCAATATTTGTATTTTACCATTCATTTAAAGTCTCATTTGTTAATTATATTAGTTTTTTTTATAAATATATTTATTTCGTAATTTTATTTTCACTCATGTCGTGTCCTGAAATTATATAGTTTTAATTAATTTGATTGATTATTAGAAAGTAATAAATTTTTTTCAATAAATTTTAATCATATTCAAAATATCTATACTATATATGGTGTCACCCTCAATTAGGTTCCAATTCAGTTTTGAAATTATAAAAAGCTTATTCCTTTTAAAAATGATCAAATTTTGATAAAGTTAAAAAAGTTCGTACTTAAAATGAGGACAATGAATTTCACTACTACAACTTTACCATTTCAACTAAAATCATATTTAATTTTTATATTATTTTTTATAAATTTATTACATATTTTTTCACCCATGGTGGGTGTACCATAATCTAACTATAATTTAAGTATATTTGTATTAAAAAAATTTAAACATTTATTATAAGAATAGCATTATTAAACCTATGTAAAAATAATCTTTTAAAAGCTCATGCATATATCTTTATTTATATGGAATAATGATTAAATTTTTTATCAGATATCAATTTCATACGAGTTCAATCAATGTAAACCCATCCAAATCAATATATATATATATATATATATATATATATTTGACAAACCATCCTCACCAATATTACAATAAAAGAAAGGGGAAAATGCCCATGTATATTCCTTGCCCTTACACCCCCATACCTTTTTGAGCTCCAACAAACAAGTTTTAGCATCGACTACATGATCTCAAGACTTGTGTTTGCTTGAAACAGTTGCTTAGAAACAAATCAAGTGTGTGAAGAAGTGACAAGGGAGTGGGCACTCCTTCACCATTGAATGGAAAACAACAAGCAAACAGAACACAAGAAAGTTGTTTATGCAGTTCAGTTTTCTTATGCTTGCAGAGTGTAGTTTAGTAAGAAATATTTACTCTCTTTAATAATTACAAGAAGTGATTATAATCTATCACACACTCATGACAATATCCTCACCTTTGCACCTTGAAGAATGATACTCTCACTACTAAATTCACTCATTTTGAGTTCAACAAGTAAAACCACAACACAAAAAAATTTTACTGTTAAAATGTGCTAATCAAATAAAATTCTCGCAAAGACAGATTAATTGCTCAATTCTCTCTGTATAGTAACTTATACAAATATCTCAATTATATAAAATATTTCAAGACTTGCTTACATAGAAAGATCTATATCAACCCATATAAAACAACATATTAACTAGTTGAATAGAGTATAATAATAAAGTACAAGGTAAATATGGACTCTTGACAGCTAAACAATTAGTGTTCCAATTCAATCTAATATCTGCGATCTAAGGGATTAATAGGGTGATCCGATTTGATTCAATCTCTAAAATATATTTCCCTAACTGATTGATATTTATTGGTGGGTTAGATATCATCCACATAATCAACACAACTTATAAAATAGCAAAAGTTGAAAATTTTTAAAAAAGATGAAGAGGAGGAGGAGGTCCCAGTCTGTCTCCCTAACCACGTCCTTATATATGACGAAGCTTTCTATTTCATTCTATCCTGTAAACTTCAATGCGCCAATAATATATTGTTGAAATTCTGAAAAATGAGAGTATAATTTATTCTTTCATTTTTCATTTATAGTTTGGGTGAACTCCATTGTATATATAATCATTTTAAAAACAATAACCATAACTTCAGAAAAGAAAAGAAAAACCATGATGTGATTAAACAAAAGAAATTAATGAAAATTAACATTCACTGAAGATAATTTAAGTTAAGGTGGATGCATATCGGATGTTTGTAGTGTGAACAATAGGGTTGGAATTAGTAGCTTTTTGGTCGATGAGAAGGATATTGCATTCGCTTACAAATGCCTTGTGAAACAAGTTATTCATATAGTTTCTTTGTTTGGAAGGATATACATATATTCAATATCTGCAATGTTGAAACACAAAGTTAGTCGGCAGTAAAATGTAAAGACGGAGTTGGCATTGTCTTCAATCCAAAGACAAAAGCCTGGACTTTATGTATAAACTTGAGAAACAAACAATTTTGGTGAAAATGACAATGGCATTGGAAAGCAAAGCAAAATGCATCATCCCTTTCCAAAACATATCATTCAACGTTTCTAATGTGTAAACAAGAAAATTGCAGACCAGTCTCCCACGTGTACAAAGTAGGAGGACCAGAACACGACGGTGAATATGATAACATCCTACTTGAAAACATTTCCATGGTCAATGGGTCAGAGTGAAAGCTGTTACTCACGACTATCATGGATCGTTCACTCTTACCATCCCTGCCGTCAACTCTCCTGCCCCATAAGCATATCCCCAAGTACCACTCCCTCTCCTTTCTTCCAACATTTTATTTCCTAAACTAATGTTTCTTTTCCACATTTATTTAATATTAATGTAAATTTTAAATGATTTTATCAACTTTTAAAATGTTTTGAATTTTTAATAACATTTTGAATTTTTATGAAGTCTGTTAAATTTTGACAATTCATAATATTTTCTTAAAAGATTAAATTTAATTAAAATTTAAAAAATTGAAGATGAACCCATTAATATGGTATCAACTATTTCCCCTCGCGTTTCCTCTCCCTCTATATATATTCAATCAACTCATTTTTCTTCTTACTTTAAATTAACGGTGTATATTGCTTGTTGGATCAATGAAAGGCGCTTCTTTTCCGACACACCAGAGGCAGTGGGCCTCGGACACCGTCCCCGCCACCTTTAGTTCAACGTCCTCGCCTGGGACTGAGGAGTTCGTGGAGGTCACTCTCGATCTCCAAGACGATGACACCATCATCCTTCGCAACGTGGAGCTGGCCTCCACTGCCATCACCGTCGATGATGGAGCCTATACTTCGGCCTCCACTTCACGATCCCCGACCATCAGGAAGAGCTCCTCCAATACATTGAGACAATTTTCACAAGGACGAAAAGTCGAAGCCGTTGCTAAAGCCAAGCAGTTCTCGCAAGAGTTGAAAGCCGAGCTACGCAAGTTATCATGGGGCCACGGACACGCAGCTCTGACTCTACCCGGATCCGACTCTGCTACAGCCGCTCGAGCTTTAAGAAAGCAGCGAGCTCAACTCGACCGGATTCGCTCCGGCGCTCAAAAAGCTCTTCACGGATTAAGATTCATAACCAACAATGAAGCCAATGCATGGGAAGAAGTTGAAAACAATTTCAACAAACTCGCTAAACACGGCTCTCTCTTTCGCTCCGATTTCGCACAATGCATAGGTTTCTCAATTCATCATCACAGATCTTTTTTATTCCATTTTTCTCAAACTCTTAGATTAGATGTTTACTTCTGTTCGTTGTTTAGGAATGAAGGACTCGAAGGAATTTGCGCAGGAGATGTTCGACGCATTGAGTAGACGACGGAGTTTAAAAGTTGAAAAAATTAGCAAAGATGAGCTTTACGAGTATTGGTCTCAAATCACTGACCAAAGTTTTGATTCTCGCCTCCAGATCTTCTTCGACATGTACGCATTATTAAACTATTAGTTACAACTTATTTTAAATTAAATATTTCTTCTTTTAACGAACCAGTTTTGAATATCCTATGTTATAGGGTGGACAAAAATGAAGATGGTAGGATCACTGAGGCTGAAGTAAAAGAGGTGAAAATAATATGTATATTTCCAATTTTTTAATAAAATTGTATCCAACATGCAAAAAAATATTTACTTTATTTAAAAAAATCAATTAAATTGTGATGCTCATGGGTGATACTTTTAATTATTAATAAAATATTTAGTGGGATTTGCAAGGGCATTCTGGTGTGTATATAAAAGTAATTGACTTTTGCTGTGGATAATATAGATTCTGATGCTAAGTGCTTCGGTAAACAAGCTATCTAGATTGAAAGAGCAGGCGGAGGAATATGCAGCTCTGATCATGGAAGAGTTGGACCATGAAAGATTTGGATATATCGAGGTGGGTCCATTTTTAATTTATGTGGAGCACTCATATTTCCATAATATTTCTCGCTTTGATTTTTGTCCGATAGATCTTACTATTATTATTTAATAACAAAACATGTTGATTGCAGAGAAATCATACTATATTATTATTTTGCGGTGAAACTTATTTTCAAATTAGTTTCAGTATAAGACTGACCAAACTACATCCCATGATTGACCATCTCGAACTCATGGTTCTGCCAAGTGGCGGACCTTATTCATTCACGCATGCACTTACCTTGCATTCTGCATCACTGATAGCTTAAAACAGTTGATATAATCAAGATCATCCTTGCCCGTTGCGTGACTAAAAATTTTTCGATCATTTAAAAATTTCGTTTCCATAATTGCATGATTTGGTTGATCATGACCTATGGAATGATACAGCTATGGCAATTGGAGACACTTCTCTTGCAAAAGGACACCTACCAGAGCTATAGTCAAGCCCTAAGCTACACAAGCCAAGCCCTTAGCCAAAACTTACAAGGACTAACAAAGAAGAGCAGAATCAGGAGAATGATTAAGAAACTTTTATACTATTTAGAAGAAAACTGGAAGAGGCTATGGGTGGTGTCATTATGGATTATGATTATGATAGGGCTCTTTACTTGGAAGTTCTTTCAATACAAACAGAAGAATTCTTTTCAGGTTATGGGTTACTGTCTCCTCACAGCCAAGGGAGCAGCTGAGACCCTCAAGTTTAACATGGCTCTTATCCTCTTACCCGTCTGCAGAAACACCATTACTTGGCTCAGGTCCACCAAGCTGGGTCTTTTCCTGCCTTTTGACGACAATATCAACTTTCACAAGGTATGTGAACAACATACGCTTTTCCTTTTCGTTTATGGGTCCCAGGCAGTGGCGAAACTAGCCCCTTAAATTAAATTTTTTTTATATGTAGTTTTAAGATTTTTAAAATTTTAAATTAGTAAAGATAAAATTATACTTTAACTCTCTAAATTATAAGAATTTGATTTAATCCTTAAAAAATTATAAACATATAATTTATTAAAATAATAAAATTATATTTTTTTTATCGTAAAAATTATAATTTAATTTCAGTTCCCTAAAAAAATTTTCCAGTTTCACCATTGGTCCCAAGGACCTGATGATATGTAGAAGTCAATCAATATGAATTTACTTTTAGAATCGTACGAATTATGTCAACAACATAAAAGAATAGTGGTTAGAAGAACTTGTTAATACCTTAATGAATAAATTCAAACTTTATCGATATAATTTCTTCTTAATAATTTGTAACTTGACTTTGGGAAAAAAAAGGTGCTGGGTATTGCAGGTTCACATAGCAAAAGTTGAAAATTAAACCAATCTTAAATTATTTATTGTGTGTGAAGAAATTAGAAATAGATAATTTCTAAAAAAAAAAAAAGTCGTCAAAACTGGCCATTGCAAATTAGTTCATCTACTATAAAATTTAATTTCGAATCAAATAAAGAAAATTATAAACAATAGTAAGGTTAAACTTAAAAAAGACGACTTGCTTTGTTTAAAAGTGATGTGAGGAAACAAAACAAATAAGCAATTTAATCCTTATAAGGTTTTAAAAATGTTTTAGAATTTTTTTAACCCACTCGAGAACATTTTTAACATTTAAGTTTTATGCCACTTAAGATTTTAGCTCTTTGCATCAAAAGTAAATATACAAGGCTAAATTGCAAAAGAAATTTAAATCTTTAGTATATGGATCCGGTAGTTTAACAAAAAGCTATATACGAAATTAAAACATTGTAGTTTTAATGTGTTTTCGTCCGTGACCAAAGACATTGACTTCCACAAAATCAAACTCCCAATAGCTTGACCTTATCGTAGCTGAACCTGGGCACCTCCTAGATTCACTAAAGTATCTGTAGATCACAAGTTTGCTGCTCTGGAGCATTATATCATGCAAGCTTAGTTGTTTTATGAGTAAGAACAGCCACTTTAATCCATCAGTTTCATCATTTCTACTGTTGCCCATGGAATTTTAGTTATGAAAGTTATGACATAATCTTGATGCACATAGGAAGCAAACCTTACATTTATAGTGGATAGAAGGTTTTCATGGCACTGACTTCTTTTGTATCCCTGAATTAATTAACCAAAAAAGTTTGAAGTTATTTATGGTATCTCATTGAATTTGTGCAGACAATAGCTGCAGCCATTGCTATTGGAGTCATTCTCCATGCTGGTAACCATCTTGCCTGTGATTTTCCTATGCTTATCAAGTCCTCTAGTGATCAGTATGATCTACTAATCAATGACTTTGGAAGTCATAAACCAACCTACTTAGACCTGGTAAAAGGGGCTGAAGGAGTGACTGGAATTTTAATGATTATCTGCATGACAATTGCATTTATACTGGCAACAAGATGGTTTAGGCGGAACCTGATTAAGCTGCCCAAGCCCTTTGATAGAATCACTGGTTTTAATGCTTTCTGGTACTCACATCACCTGTTTATCGTTGTCTACATCTTGCTTGTCATCCATGGCGTATTTCTTTATCTTGTGCACATATGGTACCGTAAGACGGTAAACACTTAAATCTTCTTCTTTTCTCAAGTGATTGCATAAATTCGAACAACAGGATTTTATTTTATGTTTTACTGTAACTGTAATTAATTGTATTGTATTGTGTTCCTGGCTGCAGACTTGGATGTACCTAGCTGTTCCAATTTTGTTGTATGCTGGAGAAAGGACACTTAGATTTTTCCGTTCTGGTTTCTATACTGTCCGGCTTTCGAAGGTAAGCATTACACTATCAACTATGATTCTGTATAGAGAAAAACTTCCGTAATTAATTGGAACTGCTCAGAGAAACATTTAATTAGGCCAACCAACAAGTAAGCACATTGTAAAAAATTTTCCAGTGAGGCCTAAATAGCTCAAAACCTAGGGTGCTTTTGAAATTTGACTGATGGTCTTTTTTGTGCATAGGTTGCAATTTATCCGGGAGGTGTTCTCGCACTACTAATGTCTAAGCCGCCTCAAATTCGGTACAAAAGTGGACAGTACATGTTTGTCCAATGCCCTGCTGTCTCTCCCTTTGAATGGTAAGCAAAAAAAAAAAAAAAAAAAAAAAAAAAAAAAAACACTATTTTTAGGTATTATTTCAGCTATTTCACTTCCGCCAGGCTACTAAATTGCATCCAGAATCTAGGGATAAATTCTCAATGACTAACTTATGTGAGTTTCAAGTTTATTAGCATGAGGTTTAGGGTTCGATCTCTGTGTTTCTATACCCCTTCCTACTCCTTTCATTGTAATGTACTTGCTTATTTGTATAATGCTTATTTGTATAAAGAAAAGAGAGAGAAATTCATGATAGAAGAGGATGAAAATGTATATTAGTTAGATCAAAAGCCAATTCCATTTGCTGTCAACAATAATTGCCCTTTAATATAAAAGGATCAGGTTCAACGTTTTCTATTGCTTTTTAATAATGTAAAGGAAGTTTAAAAAATTTTAAGTTTTACAGATGGTATACGTTTTGCATCATGCAAAAAGAAAAAAAATATCTCAACGCGTGAACATTTTCTTTATTGTGAACCAGGCATCCATTTTCCATCACGTCTGCTCCTGGTGATGACTACCTTAGTGTTCATATCCGCCAGCTAGGTGACTGGACGCAAGAGCTCAAACGGCTATTCTCAGAGGTTTGTGAACCTCCTGTGTCGGGGAAAAGTGGGCTTCTCAGGGCGGATGACACAACTAAGAAAGGGTATATCTATTCGTCTTCTATTTATATATTCAACGGTTTAGCAGCATTTAGAATCTATTATGGAATAATTTTCAATGACCCTTGCTTGATAGTATTATTATCTGAAGTACAGCTTGCCAAAGCTCTTAATAGATGGGCCCTATGGTGCCCCGGCACAAGATTATTGGAAGTATGATGTCCTATTACTTGTGGGCCTTGGAATTGGTGCAACACCATTCATTAGCATCCTAAAAGATCTGCTTCACAACATTGTGAAAATGGAGGAGCAGGCAGTAAGTAACTTGTGTTAAGTTAATATTTTTTGTTTATTTAGAACAAAAGAGTTTATAGTGTGGTGACAGGGGAAGATGGCATTGGGATTCAAACTCCAAACCTATTAAAGATGACTACATTAACTAATTAAGCTGACTCAGGCTTCCTTTGTGCTAAGTTAATGAATTTGCTGTTATTATTCCTTGGTCAAATCATAGTTTCTTAATTTTTCTTTATCTGATTCACAATGCTGATGCTTTGATTTTCAGGATTTCGTGTCAGATTCCAGTAGGACATCAGAGCTGAGCAGTGGGAGCAATGATTCAGGCACTCCCAACAGAGTTCCACCAAAACGAAAGAAAATACTTAAGACGGCCAATGCTTACTTTTATTGGGTAACCAGGGAGCAAGGCTCATTTGATTGGTTCAAAGGAGTCATGAATGAAGTTGCAGAACTTGATCAAAGGGTAAAACCAAGAGTTGAAAGTTATTTTAGTTCTAATTTTCTTTGAATACCATGGTGCAACTAAATTGTCACATTGAACACCAGGGTGTAATTGAAATGCACAACTATTTGACTAGCGTGTACGAGGAAGGAGATGCACGATCAGCTCTCATCACCATGGTCCAAGCACTAAATCAAGCCAAGAATGGAGTTGACATCGTTTCCGGCACGAGGGTAAAATCGTTTTTGCCTCTCATTTTCATTGTCTTACCATACTTGATCGACTTATAGGATTCTGAACATCACCATCCAACTGGAATCCAACTTTATCAGGTGCGGACTCATTTTGCAAGGCCTAAATGGAAGAACGTTCTCTCTAAACTAAGTTCCAAGCACTGCAACACAAGGATAGGTGAGCCGAACTCTATTAAGCAAATAAAATATTAAGAAAACGGCAAATCTTATTTGTGTTTTAATATTAGTGGTGTGGTGGAGCAGGAGTGTTTTACTGTGGGGCACCCGTTTTGGCTAAACAACTCAGCAAACTCTGCTATGAGTTCAACCAAAAAGGTTCCACTAAATTTGAATTCCATAAGGAGCATTTCTAACACTATTATCATCCTTCACCATTCATAGTCCTAATAAATTGCAATAATAAGGCAAGACACTCATAAAATAGAAAAAAGAGAGAAAAAGGAAAGATTATATATATATATTATTTTAGGTATATCTTTAATACCAAAAAGACAAAAAAAAAAAAAAAAAGTTTACTATGGTTTTGGAAATTGGGTTGGACCTCTTCGTTTCCAAGAATAGCCTTGTAGAATATCCCTGCTGAGCTGATAGAAGATTTCAAGCTGAAGGCTACTACATATTAATTGATGAGTTCTTTCCAATAAGGATTAGATTGTAAATTATGTTCAGCCGTTTTGGTAATTTTGTCTTAATACATATTCAAAAGAAGTTTTTTTTTTTTTTTTTTTAATTTTCCTGTATATATAAAGTGTATGCTACAATATGGTATAATCTCAATCGTTTTCTCTTCATATATTTCCATTTCCCATCAAATAACAAGGGAATTTCATAACTTATGTAAAAATCATCATTTGCATAATACATATTCGCTTCAACTTCTTTAATTGATGTAACAAACATTTTACTAAGAAAGGCCTATTTCCTACTTTATTTACAGAAATTGGCTACTTTAAACTTTATTTACTAGAACGAGCCAAAAAATCAAAAACGCTTCCACATAGGTGCGTTTTAAGGGGAAATTTTAGAAAAGCGCGTCCTTGAGGGAGCACTTTTGCCATGTCAGCATAAAACACGTTGACGTGGACGCGCTTTGCTGACATGGCAAAAACACTCTCTCAAAGACGCGCTTTAGCTCGTGTTTTTGGCCCTTAACAGTAGCCCCAACAGTCATTTAAAAATTTGACCGTTAGGGGGCCAACTGTCATTAAAAAAAACTATAAAAGGCCCCCCAGCTATTTTTTTTTTCACACAATTTCCTTTAACATTTCTTCCAAAATTCTCGATCATAAACATATCTCTATCGAACAAATAAAAATGGTAAGAGTTAATTTCAATTTTTGAATATTATTTAATTTTTTTTCATTTATGTAATTTAATTAATTTTTATTTTATAATTTTTTTATAACAGTCGGTAGATCGGGTGTTACAATGTTATATTCATAATATGTCTGGTCCTCTATCATAGTTGATAAAAAATTACTTGAGGGAAGTAGGTTTTTGGCACGTGGCCAATATAGGCCGGAAGTTCAAGTTGGACCCGAAACTTATTAGCGCTTTCATAAGGAGGTGGAGACTCGAGACGCATACATTCCATCTTCTATGAGAGGAGTGTACCATCACTTTAGAGGACGTGCAGTTACAAATGAGATTGCCGGTGGATGGATCCGTACTCACCGGGTCCACTCAATCTGCTGATTGGGGAGCCATATGCTACGATCTTTTGGGTGCAATTCTAGATAATATTTACGGAGGTCAAATTGAGATGGGCTGGTTACGAGACACATTCCGGGAGTTGGGGGATGATTCGACTGAAGTAGAAAGAATACGATATGCTCAGGCACACATCCTTGAGATCATTGGAGGTTATCTGGTGCCTAACTTGTCACGAAACCTCGTACATCTGAGGTTGCTACTGAAACTCGTCGATTTTAGAGTAGCTAGAGAACTCAATTGGGGTCTGCCATGCTGTCAACATTATATCAGGAGATGTGCTAAGCGACAAAATCAAATAAAGCCAAAACCGGAGGTTGTCTATCACTACTACAATCATGGGCTCAGTTTCGCTTTCCAATTTTATGTTATCGAGTAAACCACATATTTACATTCTCACTCTTAACGAGGTAAAATTTATATTAGATTTTACAATTATTGTATAGATTTAAAATATAATTTTATGTTAAATATTTATTTAATTAGGTGGAACCATTCAGTAAATTATGTTGAAATACCTACCGCTCTTGAAAATATACTGTTTCTATTAGACCAATGGTCGGAAGCGCATGTAAGTATTAAATGAAATATATATACATAACATAGTCGTTTCGTATTTAGTATTTAGTATTATGTATATAACTAATATTTTCATCACGTTTATATAGTTTCAATGGACACCATACGAGTATCCAACAATTCGTGCAGTATTTTCGGATAAATTCCTACAGAATCCGATCATCTGGCACGTTAGGGTCCTATTGGTTAACTCTGTTATCGTTGAGATGCACCAGACGGATATAGTGTTACGGCAATTTGGATTCTGACAATGATAACACTCTAGAATGACATGTTTTTATGTGCTAATTGTATATTAATTTTGAATGTGATTCTACTAATTTGGGCTATTTATGGACTTTTATCTCGTAGGGACTAAATTGGAGACCAATGCAAAATTGAGGGCCAAAATCGTGAAATTAAAGATAAAAATAGACCAATGTGTAACAAAGGGAAAAGATGGTGCCAAAAGCGCAAACATGGAGGGCAGAGGATTGAAATGCAAAAAGAAGAGACTTTGCTTTATCAAATTCTATTTTAATTATATTAAGATAATTAATATTAGGATAATTATCTAGGATTATTTAATTTCTTTATTTATCTCTATTTATCTTTATTTAAATTGTAATTATCTTTGGGAGTTTGAGTAGGACTAGTCCATCTACCTTAAGCACTATAAATAGGGGATGGAGTGACTCATTTTAGTTGTTCATCTTTTTCTGTACACTCCTCTCCCATAAGTCTTTTGTGCTTCCTTTATTTTTCTTTCAATAAAAATTCCCTTTTTCATACTTTTATATTTATTTTCTTTCCCATCACAATTATGAACCACTAAATTCCATCTAGCTGAAGGTTGTCGAATTCTCCAAGGGGTTCTTGAGGCTTAGAACCCACGCTTAACTTTCTCACCCAAGTATTCATCGTTTCTCTGCATTACGGGGCTGACGCTTCTGTCCAGGTCTCTTTAAAAGTAACCCTTTCAACTTATGCAAAGATGGCCGCTTTGTGTGTTTCAGGAGGAGTGCACCGTCGGTTCGTAAGCTTACTGCGTCAGAGGTTAGCGAGCCTAAGAGACAAAATGGCGTGGGATTCACCATTGAGAAACGTTGATCTAGCGTAAATGACTCCACAAGAGCAATAGCAGGCTAGAGTCAGGCTCCTTAAATTCGTAAGGTAAAACTCTTGGAGTTGGTGGTCGTAGGCGTCCTCTTCCACTATAACTAGCTTACCTGGGCAGAGAAGGGTCATCCAAAAGCCAAAGATTGAACCCAAGGAGGAACGAGACAACCGAAGGCTAGAATCTCGCCAAATAAGAAAACTCACTCTTCTTTAAACTCTCTAATTTTCCTTTTTATTTTCGCAATTTACTTTCACGATTTCAGTCTATTTTATATTCTGTTTTATTTTAAATCGAAATTATTAATTCTGTTTTTTTATTTTTCCAGGATCGCAGGTTTTCTTGGGCATAATTCTGCGCAGGATCTCGAGAAATAGGCATTTGTATAATCCGATCCCTGTGGATTCAACCCTACTTACCCTTTACTATTATTTTCGTTATTTTACAGGGAGTAGGACATATTTTGGTGCATTCAACGACGCATCAAATTTTGGCGCCGTTGCCGGGGATCGGTAACGTACTAATCCTATTTTTTTGTTTTCTATGACCAGATCTGCTCCAGGCATTCTTGCGTTTGATTCAGAGATCGAAAAGACTGCAAAAGCTAATCGAAAAGAGACAAAGTTAATGAAAAAGCAATCAGCGGTGGTAGTGACTCGAAGTAATCCACCGCCAGAAATCAGGATCGACGATGAAGCAGAGTCTAGGGTTAATGAAAACCCTACTCAAACAGTTGAAAGTAAAGCAGAAGAAGTCGATCCATTTGAAGAAGTGTTCAACGCTAGGGTTGACAAAAACCCTAATTTGGTACAAGAACCAATGGCTCAAACGATTCGGCAACTAGCCGAAGCTCTGACGGAACAACCGCCACTGTGCATCTCGTATCCTACCATGGACACCGACTTTGAGCTGAAATCAGGGTTGATTCAGTTGCTACCAACATTTCGAGGGTTACAGAATGAAAATCCCCATAAACATTTAAAGGAGTTTTATATGGTTTGTCTGAGTATGAAACCTCAAGGCGTAACTGAGGATCAGATTAAATTGCACGCTTTCCCTTTTTCCCTAGCAGATTCAGCTAGGGAATGGTTATTTTATTTACCTCCTGGATCTATAACTACATGGGCTGATCTATCTCATTTGTTTATCAACAGGTTTTTCCCAGCATCTAGAGCAGCTGAGCTAAGAAGGGAGATCGTGGGGATTAGGCAGAAAGAAGCAGAAACTCTTTATGATTATTGGGAGCGATTTAAGAAGTTGTGTGCAAGCTGCCCACAACACGGTATAACAGAGCAATCTCTCCTCCAGTACTTTTATGAAGGTTTAAAATCGATGGAGATGAATATGGTAGACGCTGCTAATGGAGGAGCGTTGGTCAACATGACCCCCCAACAAGCAAGGGACTTAATCTCCACAATGGCTGCAAATTCTCAGCAATTTCGAGCTAATCCTGAACCCTCCAGAAGGGTTCACCAGCTAAGTAATTCTTCTATAGAAGATAGACTTGATAGGTTTACTAATATGATGAACACTCTTCTTGTAGAAAAAGCTAAACCAGCTCGGTTATGTGGAATATGTGCTACACCTGAGCACACAACTGATGCATGTCTCAGTTTGTATGATGACTCTATGGCTCATTTAGATTCAGTGGGAAATTTTCCTGGCCCACCACAGAGGCGATACAACCCTTACGCTAATACCTACAACCCAGGATGGAGGGATCACCCTAACTTAAGTTATGGAGCCAACCCACGATATAATCAGCCATACCAGAACTGAGTTCCACAGCAGCCACAAGATTCAGGTAATTCTTTAGAAACTTTGGTCAATAAATTAGCAGCTAATATGCTTGATTTTCAATAGAAAATCGAGGCATCTATAAGAGAACTGACTATATCAGTTGAGAAATTGAACTCTCAAGGGAAGCTGCCGTCACAAACAGAACCAAACCCAAGGCAAAAGCGCAAATGCAAAGTGTATTTGTGAAGTGGAAAAATCTTTGGAATCGATTTCATGTAAATCATGCCCAAGAAATCGCCCAGGAAAAACCCAAAAAAGACGAACAAGTCCGAACGAAACCCCCATTACCCATAATTCAACCTCCATTTCCAGAACGATTCCACCAGTGTTGAAAAGGTAAGCAGGACAAGGAAATCCTCGAAACATTTAAGAATATCGAGATCAACATTCCGTTGTTGGACGCCATCAAGCAAATACCGAGGTATGCTAAATTTCTTAAAGAGCTTTGTACCAACAAGCGGAAATTAACAGGTAATGAAAGGGAGAATGTTGGTGAAAACGTGTCCGCAGTGTTATAGCGGAAAATGCCGGCAAAATGTAAGGATAGGGGTATGTTTGCAATATCATGCAAAATAGGACATTTGGGAATTAAAAAGGCTATGTGTGATCTAGAAGCCTCCATAAATGTAATGCCCTATTCTATTTATGAATTACTTAAAGCAGGTTTTTTGACAAAAACAGGTGTTATTTTTCAGTTGGCAGATAGGTCTGTTGTGCATCCCGAAGGAGTCCTCGAGGACGTGTTGGTAAAAGTTAACGAACTTATTTTTCCTACAGATTTCTATGTGATAAAAATGGAGGAGGACAGTGCTCTGGGATCTTCAGATCTCTTGTTGGGACGACCATTCCTTAGTACAGCTAGTACTAAAATTGACGTTCGAAATGGAACTCTCATGATGGAGTTTGATGGGGAGATCGTGAAATTTAACGTCTATGATGCCATTAGCCATCCCAGTGAAGTCTTGGACGTAAATTGTGTCGACATAGTTGACTTTTTAGTGGAAGAAAATTTTGAGTCAATTTATGGAGATAAATCTAAAATGATGTTTGATGATTTTGAATCTGTTAATAAATTGTTGGCTCCTATGGATACTAAACTTCTACCTTCTGTTGTGCAGGCATCAGATCCAAAATTAAAACCACCTCTTGAGCATCTCAAAGTCACATTTTCGGAGAATTATGAGACCATTACCGACTTAAAAGGGATTAACCCTTTGGAGGAAAATATGAAACCAATGAAAAAGGCGCAAGGATAATTAAACCCAAAGATGGTGCATGTGATAAAAAATGAGAATTTCCAAGCTCACATGATTAAAAAGATTTTTGAGCCCCCATAGAACTGTTTGAGTCGTCGAGCTAATGACGTAAAACAAGCGCTTGTTGGGAGGCAACCCAATATTTATTTTTCTTTTATTTTCATTCTTGTCTCTATTTAATATTTATTGCTTTCTTTTCTTTTATTTTTAATTTATTTTTCTTTTTTATTATATTGTTTAAATATTAATAAAATTCTCTTATTTGAATAGGTCAAACGGAGCAAAGATTCAGCAAAAAAAAAAAGGGGACAACACAGAGCCAAACAGCCTCTATTCCAAGTTTCATTCCTGTCCAGAATTCCATATCCCTGCAGCCAAACAGGCTTATTCCAGTTTAAAGCCCCCTAACCCTGCAGCCAAACACCCCTTATCAGCTACTTAAAACCCCCAAGACCTAAGCACTTTTCTCACTTTCTTCCCCCCATTTCCTTGCCGCCGCACGCACACCTTCCTCCACCCTTCCAACCGCCGCTCACCCTAAAAGCTTCGCCGCCAACCGACCACGATGGTACGCACTCGTAGCCACGCTGCCATCGAACCCATGTTCACCGTCAACTCACGTCGTCGTTGCCTATGCGCGCCCCAAGTCATCGATCTTACCGACGCCCCTTCCCCATCCTCATCTTCACTGCCGATTGATGCCCCAGCCTCGCCCAACTCTCCTTCTTCCACTCCTTCCTCGTCTTCCATAGCCGAACCCCAAGCCATTGAAACTCCGCCGTCATCGCCCTTATCCGCACGCAACACGGATGTCTCGCCACCAACCGATTCGGCCGCGCCCTTGCTCGACCCATTACTGACCAGACCATCGTCAGTTTCCCTCCACTCCTCACCATCCGCGACGCCTAATGCGCCGACAAGCTCACCCGCGATTTCGCCGACCACCGCTACGACTTTCCTTTTGCGCCGTTTGGTGTCTCCTCCGGCCAACGACCACGAGTCACCACTCTTTGGCCGTTTACACCCCGACCACATGCGCGCGCGCCTTCCAAAGATCGCCATCGATCAAGCACAGGCCGGGCGATAGGCCTCGGCGTCGACCACCATGATCTGCTTGGCTCGATTGGGCCCCACAACAACAACTCCATCTGCCGACACCGACTCCTCCCGCTTCCCCAACAACCACGATGTCGACCCGAACCCACACCAGTGGCAGCTTCGACTTCTTCCTCTAGCAGTGCTGCCGACTCTTCCATCTCGACTGACGAGCACCGCACGATACCTTCTCGGGGCCGAACCTATCGTTCTCGCGTCAACGTTTTACCCCCGGAGGGCCATTTGCACGGTAACCTTTCTTTCATATCCTCTACTGCTCGGAACAGTATGATTTCCTCCGCCATAAAGCGATTGTGCCTTGTAAGTGTCTGTCGATACCTGTTTTGGCTGCCTTGAATATTGAAACTGCTGTTAAAGATTATTTCAAGAATATTGGCTGGGTTGGAAATTTTGTTGTACCTTATTCTGCCTATTATGAGCTTGTTTTTGAATTCTATTCTACCTTTCAATTTAATTGGCACAATCCTGTTTCGATTGACACACCTGGTGTTGTCAAATTTCGGCTGTTAGGTACAATGCATAGTTTATCTCTTATTGATTTTAATATTGCTTTATCTTTTGTAATTGAAGAGAATGCTATGTCTTAGGATTTTCAGAACAGTTTGTGTACATTTCCTACTGCTTTCAAAGTTGTTAAGGCTTTTTCTTTGTTAACTAATAATATCGAGACTATATATAGCCCGAAGACATCGAAGGATTTATGGTTTCGTAACCCTGCTTTATGTTACATACACCGTTATTTAGCTTATAATTTTTCGGGCCGTCGAGACGCTCCGGCGAACGTCTCAAAGACGGAGCTCTTCTTTTTATAGTGTATGTATACCGGTCGTCCGGTTAATTTGGATTATTGGTTTGCACTTCAATTCGAGCATGTTATCAAAGCTAAACGACCTCTCATTTTAGGTTCTCTTATTACACAACTGTTGTTTTCTTTGCATGGTTCTAACGATTCTATTTCAGATTTACATGTTGCTTGTCAGGCTGATCCTTTAGATGCCCGTTGCCTCGACTCCATGGGACTACTACTTGGCACTCCGTCCTCCTTTCACTTTGTTCCTCCGGGTGTTCATTCTACACCATCCGAACGTGTTTTTCGACAATGCCATCAACCTGACGCACCAGCACCCGCTCCATCCCAACCACCATCGACTGTTGAACAACATTTAGAGCGCATTGAGGTTCGACTCGACACTATTAGCGAGTAACTCACCGAACTCATCGCTCTCATCCGTAATCGACAGTAGCTCAGTAGCCTAATGGGGAGTTTTTCTAAACTTTTCTTCCTATTTATTTCTTTTGCATCGACATTGAGGACAATGTGTTTTAAGTAGGGGGAGGTACTCTTCGTATTACTGTCATATTCTACTGAGATTTGTGTTTACTGCTTGAGGCTCTTTTAGGTGGTCCATATTTTTTTTAGAACATTCTGTCGCTAATCATGCCCAAGAATATGCCCACGACTAACCACTGTTTGACCCACATGCATGAATCTTGGCCACTGAGTTAATTCTGATTCTGTCTGTTTGATTTTATCTCTATTGTTTTATTCTTATTAGGCCAATAATTTTTATGATTAATAAGTTAACTCTATCTTGCTTTTCGTAAAATTGATCAAGTTTAATATCAAGTGGACACTTAATACGTTTGCATGCCTAAGTTATGTTCATGACTATTAGGTGGTTACTAAAACTTATTTTTGACACTTGATTATTTCTCTTAGGTCCTCTTGAAGTTTATATTTCGCGAAAATTGTGATTAATAAATATTTCCAAGGTTATGAGTACAGCTTAGAACGTGACTGACTGAGTAACCGGGGTAGGGTGCTTGGGTTGTCATTCTACTTCGCGTCAAAAGGTTGTGTGATGTAATAGGTAAAACTCCACTAGCCAAGGTTATGAGTATGGCTCAGAACGTGACTGATTGAGTAACCGGGGTAGGGTGCTTGGGTTGTCATTCTACTTCGCGTCAAAAGGTTGTGTGACGTGACGAGTAAAACTCCGCTAACCGGAAATAAAATAATTTTTAGGAGTATGTTGGGCTGAGTAACCGGGGTGGGGTGCTTGGGTTGTCATCTCTCTTCACGTCAAAAGGTTCGATATATTCCTAAGTAAATAAATAATTCTTCAAAAAAAAAGAAAAGAAAAAAAAAGAAGAAGAAGAAAAAAAGAAAAATAGTACTAATAAAAATTCAGCTGAGGACTAAAAGTGGGAATAAATAGAGTGTCTCAGTAGGTTTGGTAAATCACCTAATTGACATGAAATAATTCGAGCCGATTTTAATTTTTGTGTGTGTTAATGAGGAAACTTTTTCTGTTTTACTTAAAGCAAGCTTAGAAGTTCTTTTTATTTTTCATATGCATTTTTACTAATCTTTATAAAACTTTGGAGTAGAATTTCTTTCAGGATCTAGTTTTCACAGTGGATAAAAACCATACTTAAGGGCAAGCATGGGCTAAGTAGGGGGGATTTGATAACACTCTAGAATGACATGTTTTTATGTGCTAATTGTATATTAATTTTGAATGTGATTCTACTAATTTGGGCTATTTATGAACTTTTATCTCGTAGGGGCTAAATTGGAGACCAATGCAAAATTGAGGGCCAAAATCGTGAAATTAAAGATAAAAATGGACCAATGTGCAGCAAAGGGAAAAGATGGTGCCAAAAGTACAAACATGGAGGGCAGAGGGATTGAAATGCAAAAAGAAGAGACTTTGCTTTATCAAATTCTATTTTAATTATATTAAGATAATTAATATTAGGATAATTATCTAGGATTATTTAATTTCTTTATTTATCTCTATTTATCTTTATTTAAATTGTAATTATCTTTGGGAGTTTGAGTAGGACTAGTCCATCTACCTTAAGCACTATAAATAGGAGATGGAGTGACTCATTTTGGTTGTTCATCTTTTTCTGTACACTCCTCTCCCATAAGTCTTTTGTGCTTCCTTTATTTTTCTTTCAATAAAAATTCCCTTTTTCATACTTTTATATTTATTTTCTTTCCCACCACAATTATGAACCACTAAATTCCATCTAGCTGAAGGTTGTCGAATTCCCCAAGGGGTTCTTGAGGCTTAGAACCCGCGCTTAACTTTCTCACCCAGGTATTCATCGTTTCTCTGCATTACAGGGCTGACGCTTCCGTCCAGGTCCCTTTAAAAGTAACCCTTTCAACTTATGCAAAGAAGGCCGCTTTGTGTGTTTTGGGAGGAGTGCACCGTTGGTTCGTGAGTTTACTGCGTCAGAGGTTAGCGAGCCTCAGAGACAAAATGGCATGGGATTCGTCATTGAGAAACGTTGATCTAGCGCAAATGACTCCACAAGAGCAATAGCAGGCTAGAGTCAAGCTCCCTAAATTCGTAAGGTAAAACTCTTGGAGTTGGTGGTCGTAGGAGTCCTCTTCCACTATAACTAGCTTACTTGGGCAGAGAAGGGTCATCCAAAAGCCGAAGATTGAACCCAAGGAGGAACGAGACAACCGGAGGCTAGAATCTCGCCAAATAAGAAAACTCACTCTTCTTTAAACTCTCTTATTTTCCTTTTTATTTTCGCAATTTACTTTCACGATTTCAATCTATTTTATATTCTGTTTTATTTCAAATCGAAATTATTAATTCTGTTTTTTTATTTTTCCAGGATCGCAGGTTTTTTATTTTGGTGCATTCAACGATGCATCAGACAACCGATTCCCGTGGCACTTTAAGTGTTTGATGAAAAGCACAAAAATGACTTACGGTGACCGAATACACATTGGTTGGTCTTCTTCTTGGATCAGATCGAAATGTGGGAAAGTCGGTATGATTATATACCTACTTGCGAACCGATCATCGTTCTAGAGTTAGCGTGCGAGCCAAATTACATGCCACAGTTTAGGATCCATGGCAAGCCATATTTGCTTTTCGAAGAACAGAGGCGTCTTCAATTCTGTGTTGAAAGGGAACGACGGGGCCCTTTAAATTCAAAGAGAAGGGATGATAGGGCGGACCTATTAACAACACCCATGCAATTACCAAGCCCAACGCCTCAAGCGATGACGCCTACACCACAGCCCCTTCAGATTATGCTAGGTGCATATCCTAGCCCTTATATGTATCATAACTCTTATATGTTTCCTTTTTCCAGTCTTATGCCAGGTTGGAATGTATGGCCTAGTGCATCTCCTTTTTCGATGGCTCCGACTCAACCGACAATATATAGGCCATCCTGATAGGAGGGATCGCACGAGGCACCGTCAAGGAGCTCTTCTTATTTTCAATCCCCATCGTCTTATGGGATTCAAACACCTCTGCCGTGGGTGATGCAAACACCTCTGCATTCTTTGTTCTATCAAGGCGGGTTATCCTCCCAACACCCATAACTAAAACAACCACAACCTCCGCCAGAACAACCATAACCCTGCCAAAAGCTGAACTAAGAAGGAATCCAGCGCGTAACCGTCAACCACCTCATGTGGTACTGATTTCGACAAGTACATGCATTGATTTTTTTAATATATTTATACAAATTGTTTTTACATTGTTTCATTTAATAAAATAGAAGTTGTTTTAAATATTTTAATAGTCAATTATTTTTATATTTTATCCTATTTAATAAAATAGAAGTTCTTTTAAATAAGGTAATAAAAATAATGCAACATAGTTTGATTTAATCAATTATGAACTATTTTGATTTGGACATGTTCAAATTGTATGACCTGGGTTCCTACATAATCCACACTTTTGTTGGTTTGTTCTTGTTCGAATATCCATATTATCACGTATTCTACTCGAGCAAAGTCGACCTTTTAGTTTGCGACGCAATTCTTTATCTGGTAACAACTTAAATGGAGCAAGCAATATAGACGGCCACTTATTTTCAACTGGGACCGGTGGGAATACATGTCCCACATGTTGTACATATATTCTAATTTGTACACTTCGTCGACATAACTCATGGGATCCAAACAAAAATTCTGACAAGCAGTAATTACATGAGCGCATGGATAACGAAGTGCGTCAAACCTCCCATAGTCGTAAGTCTTATCCCTCAGGTGTACACGATATTTCCTATCGGTAATACCTTGGTTCGGTCTGTCGAACTTCGTCACACGAAACCATAGGTTGTCGCGATCGTGGCACACTGTGTGCATGGTGTTCGCCTGCAACTTCACCTTGTTAATTTCTTGCAATACCTTCTGGCACCATACATGGCCTCTCAGCATTTGGTCTTTATAATTCGCTGATCACTTTGGAAATAGTGTCACCAAATGAAAATATGTCCCCCGCACAACTGAGGTTATCAGTAAATGACGCATTCCTTTTGGAACAGAATTTATGCATTCAGCTAGATTTGAGGTCATATGACCATATAGTGGGCTGTTGTCCTATGCTTGTGTCCACTGATCGAAAGATATGTTACAGAGGTAATCTACGCCTTGATCATTAACTGGCTGTAAAATCACCAACATCTCATAAAAATGATCCTTATTGATCTCGTACCCTGTCAATATAAGTTGATAGCGATATTGCCCGTAGTAGTTGGACGCAACATGCCTTAGACAATATCGATGGTGTATGTGATCCCATACGCTTCTCTATCGCTCAATTGTAGCTAGTATTTCGGTGCCTCAATCCAATATAACGTAGATATCAAGTTGGGGGCGAACATGCCTCCTCAACCTAGAAAAAAAGAAATCCCAGTCATCACTTGTCTCCCTCGGTGTTATTGCAAACGCAATTGGAAGGATTCTCCCACCGCCATCCTGTGTCACGGCTAGCAATAGCCGATGGGTATGTCTACAATACATAAAGGTACCATCAATTTGTACCAATAGCTTGTAGTACACAAATGTGTCCCGGCATTACTTAAAGCTCCAGAACAAACGTTTGAACACTTGACATCCATGGAGCAAGCGGTCGTTGTAGTATGCAGGGCCTATTTCAAGGTCTGTTACGCAACCTAAGACGTATCTCTCCAGTACTTGACAGCACTGCCACACCTCATTATATGAAGCGTGCCACCCACTATGCATATTCTCCAATGCTTTCTACTTAGCTATCTAGGCCTTGCGGTAAGAAGGCGTATACCTGAATTGACTATGAATATTGGCAATTAAGACTGACACAGGAGTCCTGGAATCCACCTTCACCATCGGTAGTATTAATCTCACTATCATATCTAAATTTATCTTGGGATGATATTGTGAAACACCTGTCAACGAAGTACGTTAAATAATGCAACACTAAATAATAACAGTAATATTCAAAAACCCTAAATACCCAGTAATACTGTACCGATAACACGTATGTAGACCTTTGTACTTTTTTATCTCCTACAACCATGTTTTTTTTCCTAATCAAAGCCATGATTATCCATGAACATGTACTGTGTAGCACTACACACTTGGCCTCAAACTTCTCAGATTTGGATTTAACCATGTGGTAGTTAACCTCATTCATGATGCTATATTGTTTCAATACACCGAGAAAACTATCCTTATTAGAAAACTCCTTACCAACTCCCAATTCACCCCAATCCAATGACGAACTTGTATGGTCATGCTTTCTGTGTGGTAGATCTGGAAACTCTAACGCATCATCTGCCAATAGATTGACATTATGCATGTGGGCTGGAGGCGAGTATGCTGTGAATCGCATATCTTCTTCTTCATAATCTGAACCCCCTTCACCGTCTTTAGGTTTGGTTAGAACAGACTTTGGTTCAGAAAATAATGCAACTTATACACCATCAAGGCCGACTCTCGAGGTGGATCCACATCGGACTCATCATCCAACCTACCATCATCTGCAACGTACGAGTTCCCCTTGCCGGTAGATGTCGTAGAGAGTACATCATCCCTTCTTGTGGATGTTTCGTAACATCTCCAATCAGATGTGGATTGCCAACAACTAGAAGTTGATGTCATTTCCTAGTACATATTTCCAGAACCAAACACCGACCTATCGAGTTGCATGTCACATCCACAAACTGAGTGTCGTGCAAGGGTTGTGTATTCCAAACTGCCACCAAACACGGGCGCTTCTGTGTTCTGTCTTCCACTAACAGAGTGTCGGCAGGGGTCGTGTATTCCTCTCGAACAACAATAGATGTTGAAGTCACAAGTGCTTCATTTGGCGATGAAAATTGTCCATATAACTCAAGATAGGATGATTCATTTGTCAGATGAGTCTGCACCATTGCCTCCAAGCTACGACTACCTTTAATATCAAATGAGTCATATGTCACTGGATCAACCGAAGCACAAAATTGATATTTAATAGAAAAAACTCTCATTGGCGACGCCATTCTTGGTGTCACGAGCCTCACCATCGTAGTAAATAACAACACTATTATGTTCAATCATCTTCAATTTCTATTCTTCTAAACTTCTCTAATTTTTCTTACTGTAACTTACGTAACATAAGAATGAAATTTGGCTCATTTATAGCCTAAGGCCAAGCAGGAACTACTGTAGAAAAAGAGCGTTCATGTGGGAGCTTTTTTTCAATACTTTTGCTAACAGTGCATCCTGCTTGAAGTGTTTTTGACATTATTTTTTCAGAACCGTTTTCTCAAAATTATTTTTCAGAAACTACTGTAGAAAAAGAGCGTTCATGTGGGAGCTTTTTTTCAATACTTTTGCTAACAATGATTCCTGCGTGAAGTGTTTTTGACATTATTTTTTCAGAATCGTTTTCTCAAAATTATATTTCAGAAACTACTGTAGAAAAAGAGCGTTCACGTGTGAGCTTTTTTCAGTACTTTTGCTGATAGTGCATCCTGCTTGAAGCGTTTTTGACACTATTTTTTTTAGAACTGTCTTCTCAAAATTATTTTTTCAAAAACTACTGTGGAAAAAAAGTGCCCACGTGAGAGCTTTTTTCAGTACTTTTATTGATGGTGCATCCTGCTTGAAGCGTTTTCTACACTATTTTTTCAGAACCATCTTCTCAAAATTATTTTTTCAGAAACTATTGTAGAAAAATAGCGCTCATGTGGGAGCTTTTTTTAGTACTTTTGCTGACAGTGCATCCTGCTTGAAGCGTTTTTGACACTATTTTTTCAGAACCATCCTATCAAAATTATTTTTTCGGAAACTACTGAACAAAAAATAAACAAAACTCATCTTGTCAATATAATTTTTTTAAAGACTCATCCCTAAAACTATTACAAAAATCCTAAAACCCTAAACACAAAATTATTTTTAAAAATTCATAAACCCTAATTTAATTTATTTTAAAAAAACCGTAAACCCTAATTTAACTTATTTTAATAAAAAAACCTTAAACCTTAACCCCACAAATAAATTCCTAATTTATTTTAACAAAATCCTAACCCCAAACCCCATAAACCCTAAACCCATAAACCCTAGGCACTAAACATGCAAATAGCCCTAACCCTACAAAAAGCACGGGCTAAAGCGCGTCCTTAAGGGAGCGTTTTTGTCATGTCAGCAAAGTGCATCCACGTTAGCGCATTTTATGCTGACATGGCAAAAACGCTCCCTCAAAGACACACTTTTCTAAAATTTTCCCTTAAAACGTGCATACATGGAAACATTTTTGGTTTTTTGGCTCATTCCGATAAATAAAGTTTAAAGTGGGCCATTTCCATAAATAAAGTAGGAAATGAGTTTCTTTTTAGTAAAATGGTTTGATTTAACAATTTAATGTTCATAATTTGGTGTTTTTTATTTTTTTAAAAATGAAAAGAATCCGTAAAGTTCAAATCATCATGCATAGAAATAGATCTAAGTTTAAAAATAATATCGTAAGTGTAGAGCCTAAATTATAATGGACTTTTTATCAAGGGTCCAAATCAAGTAAAGTTGGCTAAGTCCCCTCCTCCATCCATAAAACTCTAGCACTATAAATATAGTAAAGGGCGGTGGTTTATCCCATTGATAGCCACAACATTAAGTCGGTTTGGTTTACTTGAAACTGATATTGTAGCTCGTTTATCACCTAATTATCAAATAAAAAGGTATTTGATTGGTTTTATAAATAATGAGGTCACATGATTTTTTAGATAAAAATGAGTGATAATTATATCAAAGTGGATTTTCAATATCACTTTTGTTTTAGCCAATTTTAAATATTATTTATTTCAATTTTACCCCACTCAACCACTCAACTTTTACATTACTTTTTTCTCATAAATTACTTTACTTTTATCTCTTCCTTGATTTTTAGGTTTTTCCTAGAGCTGCAGTAGTTCAAATACCACTAATCTTCTATTATTATTATGTTTGAAATTGTGATTTTTGCTTTAAAACTTTCACGGCAATTTCTTTTTGTTAGATTTGAGTTGTATTATATAAAATCGTAAAAAAAATTATGAAAATTATAAAAACAATTTTACAAATTATAAAATTAAATTTTGAAGTTATAATTTCTAGAATTTTGAATTAACAATTTTACCAAGTACCTAGTCACAAACGTGTGTTTCCAATAGGAATTTTAGTATTTGGTTATAAAAATGATTTTTCAATAGGAATTTTAGGAATAGTTGAAAGATTTTGGTTTTCAATAGAAATTTTAGTATTTTGTTACAAAATTTATTTTCCAATAGAAAATTTAGTGATAGTTGAGAGATTTTGGTTTCCAATAGAAAATTTAGTGATAATTTGAGAGGTTTTGGTTTCCAATAGGGAAATTAGTAATAGTTGAAAGATTTTGATAGTTGTTATAAGAATATTGTTATATATTATATAAATAGATTTTAAAATTGATGACGCGACACATTGACCCTAGACGTTGATTGCTATTGATTGGAATTGATCGGTTAACGCTCGGAGTCAACTTGCCACGTCATATGTCAAAATTTATAATTGATAAGAATATAATTAATTTTCTATTTCCAAGATATATGTTAATATTTATAAACTTTTTGTCAAAAAAATTATAAAGAATATGGAGTTATGCCTCGCATTTACGGACCAAATAGTGTGTGACGTCACAACGGGGAATTGTTCTTTGTCCCGGCGAACAACTGACATCCAATGAGAAGAGAGCTTTCATACTGACGACGCAATGTCCCCTTCGTCCCGACGTCGCGAATGCCATGTCACAGCATGCCAACGTGTTTCTCAAAATTTTTTATTTTCTTCTCTTAGTTAAACTCTGTTTTAGTTTCCCACTTAAACTCTGATTAACCTAGGTAATTTTAGTCATATATACTAAGAATTTCAATCTATAAATAAGCCTTAGTTACTCTATGTTTTACATAACAAAAATATTTAGATTAAGAGAATTTTGTTCTTTTTTTTTAAAGATTTTTCTTTTGGGGCTTCGGGTTTTTCTTTTGATTCTCTTCATCTTTTGTACTATCATTTTATTATAGTAGAATCTTCTTTTACATGTGGTTTTTTATCCTCTTCGAAGGAGTTTTTCCACGTTAGAATTTGTGTGTTCGACCTTTTTATTCTACTTTATTTACTTGTTTGTTGCATACATGGGTTATTTCCCAACAAACCGATATCCGAGCTAGTTCAATTACCGTATTCAACCCGTTCAAAGATGGAAACATCAATGTTTGATATTGATAAGTTCGACTGCATCATAAATATCAGTCTGTGGCAAGTTCATATGTCAGCCATACTGATTCAAAGTAATCTTGAGAGTATCTTTACAGATAAGAAGCTTGCAGACATGGATCAGTCAGAATGGGATAGGTTAGATAAAAAAGTTCTATCCACAATTCAATTATGTCTAACAAATAATGTGTTACCAGAGATTTTGAAGGAGAAAACAACGTTTACATTAAAGAAACTGAAAGCTTTGTACATGATGAAATCCTTGGCAAATAGGTTAGTGTTAAAAAAACATCTTTACACGTTCAAAATGACCGAAAGTGAGTCTATTAGAGCTCATATTAGTGATTTTGTTATCCTTCTAAATGACCTAAAGAATATCGAAGCAAAAATTAGCAACGAGGACCAGATTATGTTATTGTTATGTTCTTTGCCCTCTTCAAGAAAATTTCAGGGGAACTCTGATCTATGGGAGAGATCACCTTTCATTTGAGGACGTGAAGGGGAATCTATTGAGCAAGGATAAACTCGACAATGAGTTAGGCTTAAACAAAAGGTTAGATGGGCAAGCCTCAATTCTAGTTACAAAGGGCAGACAATAATCCAGAAAGCCAAATAAAAATAGTTCCAGTGCCAGATTTGAATCTAGAAATCGAGACTAATAATGTGGTTACTACAAGAAGGGTCGCATCAAGTCGACATGCTACAAAATTCATAATAAGATTAAAAGCGATGTAAAAAATGACAAGAAAGATAAGCAAAAAGCTGAAATTGCTAATGCTAGTGTAACCAAAGATAGAGGTGATGATTTCTTGTTAGTGTCAACGCACGAAAGCTCTAAGCTTACTTCCGAATGGATCTTAAATTCAGTGTGCTCCTATCACATGTGTCCCAACTGGATTGATTATCCATGTATAGTTGTTGAAGGTGAAGTTATGCTGATGGGGAATTATCCTCCATGTAAGATAACCGAAATAAGAACTATACAAATTAGGATACATGACAGAATTATTTGAACACTGTCAGATATCATGTATGTACCCAACTTAAAGAAAAATCTCATCTTGTTCGGAATTTTGAAGTTTAACGATTGTAGGACAGTCATTGAGTCAAATGGCTTAAAAGTTCCTCATGGAGCTCTCTTTGTAATAAGATGACAAAAAATGGTAACTTATACGTTTGTAAGGGCCAATGGTTACTGATGCGGCTGCAATTACCAAAGAGGAGTCGAAATCATCACCAAGATGCGATGAAAACTGATATGACATCGCGACATGATTCTTTCTCTACAAATTCCAATTCAACCAAACTCTGGTACATCTGACTCGGTCATATAAGCGAGAAAAGTATAACAACATTATGCAAGAAAAGTCTTCTTGAAGACACTGGAATTGGTAAGTTAAGTTTCTACAAACATCGCACTTACGGGAAGCAGACGTCAGTAAGTTTTGATTTAGTAATGCACAAAAAAAGGGGACTCTTGACTACGTCTATTTTGATTTAAGAGGTTTGACTCCTGAAATATCAACAGAAGGTAATAAATGTGTCTGAACTTTTGTTTATGATTATTCCAGAAAAGTTTGGGTTTATTTTCTGAAATAGAAAAATAAAGCCTTTAGAATCTTAAAGCAATAGAAAATACTGTTAGAAAAATAAACCGGGAAGTCCGTGAAGTGGTTTAGAATGGACAATAGACTTGAGTTCTGTTCATCCGAGTTTAATGACTATTGCAAACAGGAAGGGATAGAGAGATATTACAACATTATAGGTACTCCACAATAGAATGGAGTTGTAGAAAGAATTAACAGAACCTTGCTGGAAAAGGCCTGATGCATGCTTTCAAATGTAGGACTAGGGACAGAGTTTTGGGCTGAAACTGTAAATTCGACAAGCTATTTGGTAAAACTATCTTCACATTGAGAATTGAACAGTAAAGTTCCAGATGAGATATGGTCAGGTAATTCTCTCGATTATTCTAATATTAGAATTTTTGGTTGTTTTGCTTATGCTAAAGTTAGTTAGGGAAAGCTCGATCCAAGGGTCGTAAAGTGCATCTATTTAGATTACTCAACCGGTATGAAAGGTTTCAAACTGTGGTATTCGAAAACCAACAAAACTATTGTTAGTAGAGATGTCATGTTCGATGAATCTACCATGTTTCGATCAAAAAAATGGTCACTTAGTTTTAAAGACATAACAAATCAGAGTGTCTCAAGAAAGGTAGAGTCAAAAGCCAAAATAGGGGTGACATCATGATGAACAAGGTCGTCGCCTCGATGAGGAAGCAAGTGATGTCACAACGACACGACAAAATCTAGATTCTTGCAAAATTGAAGCTGTTCTGAATCAGCTTAGGACTTCATTTGACCCTCAAGTATCCTCATCATCTCAATTAACTAATTATAAGTTGGCTCATGACAGGAAAATACGAGAAATCTGACCACCACAGAAGTACTATGAAGGAAACCTAGTGGCATATGCTCTAAGTGTTGTAGAGTGCATTGATTCGAACAATCCTTTATGCTATTCTGAGGTAGTTGAGGCCTCTGATTCTAGAAAATAACTCGTTGTTATGGAAGGAAAGATGAAATCACTTCAAAAGAATGAGACTTAACGGTAAGTAAAACCATCCATCGGTAAGAAAATAGTTGGTTGCAAATGGGTGTTTAAGAAGAAGGAAGGTTCAGGTCCAAAAAAAACTAGATACAAAATAAGATTGGTTGCAAATGGCTACAATCAAGTGGAGTGAGTTGATTTTAATGGTGTTTTCTCCTTTGTTGTGAAACATATGTCCATTCGGCCACTTTTGAATCTTGTTGCATTAAACAATCTTGAGTTAGAGCAGTTAGATGTAAAGATTGTTTTCCTTCATAGTGACCTAGTGGCATATGGTCGATTTAAGTCCTGTTCTTGTATGATTAGCATGATTATTGAATGTTTATCTATTAATGAATGATTAAATTGAATTTTGAGTTGAAATTGCATATTCTTTATTGGTGAATTGTTGTAGTATCCCATAACCCTAATCCGATATCAGAGATTGGCGAAGGGTGTTACACTTCTTGTGAAGTAGCGTTGTTTCAAGGAACTCAAACTTTTCAGGAAGTAACCTCAACAATATCAAAGTCAAATATTCATCTTTGAATATCTCATCCATATTCACCAAATCAATGACTAATTGATTAAAACTGGTGATGTGATCATTCATAGTGGCACTCGAAACATAAGTGAAGCCAAACAACCTTTTGTTCATGTAAAGTTTATTATGACTGTAAAAATTTCTTCTAATGTTTACCATAATCTATTTGCAAAAGTATCCTTTGCTCTTAAGAAATGCACGACTATATTGTACCACATGATAAACAATTGATAGTCTTCCAATCTTTCTCCTCCATATCATCTAGTTTCTTCTCATTAATGGAAACATCTAAACCTTGCTGAAAGAGAGCATATAGAACCTCATTTTGCCACATGCCGAAATGACCCGCGCCATCAAAGATCTCCACTGCCAATTTCATATTTTCCATTATCGGTCTCGCCCACATGGACGATGTTGGAGCTCTTGGATTGTCTACCATTTTAACCATAATATTTCAATATACCGAAGAAAATCTTTTCTAATGTGGAAGATTTGTTTAAACAACTACTAAGCGTACTTTGAATAACCTTTGACTCTGATACCACTTATTATGTGAATAAGGTAAAAGAGAATAATTTATTATACTAAAAAGCCACACTAGGTTCAATTCTCAGAAAAGATTGGAAGGGTCACAAATGGTACATTTTAAAACCTAACCTTCTAGACAAAATCTTTCTCTAATGTAATCTAATAACACAATATATCACTACAAATGTACCCTACAAAATATTGAAAGAACAACAATAAAGAATACCAAAATTTTAATGAGTTTTGGCAAATTACGCCTGTCCTCAGACATTACCAAATATATTTCACTGCAAAAGATACAAGTGAAAATTACAAATAGGAAAAGATAATTTTTCTTATGGATAAATGACAAATTTTGGGATGATTTAAAGGTGGAGAGACTATGGATTTGGTGTCTTTAGTGTAGTATATTCATTTGAAAACTTGTAATTTTTCGAACAGATTGAATAATAAAACAAGTTCATGAATTACATTAATATACTTTGTATGATTATTCTCATATTATTTTTGCACGCAAAGAAAAATGGAAGCAAATGTTGTTCATTAATTGTCTAATGTTTAAACTAACACTAAGCGACATTACGTGGTCAAATCATAATACGAAAAGACAAATTATATTAGTAGACGAACCTAAACATGTCCTTAATCTAATCGAAAATGAGCAAACTGATTGAAAGACTAATATGTCGTCTATCAAGACGAATTGGGGAGATGTTTTGTCTTGGACATCGGAGTAAATGACTCCCAAAAGATAGAAACATAAATGTGAGTGAATGGATTGGCAGTACATTGGGCTAGACCCAAGAAGAATAGATCCTGAACCCATTTATGGATTTATTTACTTGTGGCGTTTATAGTGTGGGATACCTAAATCCAAATACAAATCCTAAAATTCATGATAAAATTACTAATGTGATATTAAACTATTGGAAAGGGATTATATAACTGTTTCATACAATCCTTTCTCTTGGAAATGAGTTTTAAATGTTTAAATTAGATGTTCTAAAGATGAAATTAAGCAAATAGTAGATAAAAAGTGTTTATGGACACAAAATATAACATTGTTTATTGGAAATTTTCGTTAGTTCAGATAAGAGGTGTTAAAAGCTTTATCAATGTCTAGAAATGCAATACAAATGATCGTGTGACCAGTACAAAAACATGTCAACACTAAGGCTGTATTTAGCAAAGCTGTGGAGAAGCACTTTTGGAAGAAAAGTTGTGCTAAATAAGCAACTTTCGATTAAAAATTTTGACTTTTCAAAAGCACTTTTGACCAAATGAAGAAGCTAAAATTTTTAGCTTTTCTTCTCCTAAAAGCACTTTTAAGTGCTTAATTACTTTTCCATCCCTCATCCATTTTCCTAATTTTTTTTCCCTGCAGAGAAGGAAGAAACCCGTTATTTAGCAATATTATTTTTTAAAATAATACAAATGTGTTAATATTTAATTACAAATATTTAATGGTTATATTTAAATATTTAAAATATAGTTTATATATTCTAATTAAATTTTATAAATAGTTCATATTAATTGATTAAAAATATTTAAAATTTATATTTTATATATTAAAATATTAACAACAAGTTATAATAAATTATTTTTTATATTCATACTAAAATATCATAATATTAACTAATTTGGACATTATTTAAATGCATATTTGTTACTTTATAATACTATGTCTAAAATTGACATTTTATTTCTCAAAAGTACTTTTTGACAGCAATACTAAATACTTTGTTGGGGATAAACCTGATTTAAGCAACGAACAAGTAAAATAACGAAGAAATTGAAAAGATCGAACACAAATATTTTACATGAAATAATCCCTCCAAAGAGGATAAAAAGGCAAAAATAATTTCACTAAAATGGAAAAAACGAATAGTACAAAAGATAGAGATAAAGCTAAACCCAGAAACTCGAAATAAGAATCCTAAAAAACGTAAACACAATATTTTCTGAAAGCTTGTAAAATCTAATACCTAAAAATGTGTAATGGGTTATTTTTCGAAGGTGGAAAAATGATCTATTTATAGGCTAAATTTGTAAGTCAAATAATATTAAAATAACTTATACAAATCAGAATTTAAGTGGGAAACTAAAAACAAAATTTAACTGGAAGAAGAAAAGTTGAAAAATACGAGGCATAACTCCATAAATCTCCACCTTGACTCATATTTTCATGCCTTCTTTGTCAAAGCCCGTCACGAGCTTATGTCGAACTATGCAAGATATTAATTGAATTGAAATTGTGCTTAGAAGCTGGAAGACTTCTAGTTTTCGACTTGTGAATTGTCAAATCAAAACTGACCCGAGTCTAATTTCCACGAACATAGTGCCCTATCTTTTCAAAACCTACATCCAAAAGAGAACATCTCTTATACGAAACAGTCATACCTTTTTCCTCTTAATGACCAAGTTGTTTCCACTTCAAATGAGTCAACTTCAACTCCTTAACAGACAAGGAAACCCTGTTTCACCGAACACCGTTGATCCCTCCAGAACATAAAGACTATTAATCTTTTTACCTTTCATCAAAACAAGAGTCTCACGGGATACCTTAATGTCACTTGATTTGATGTTAATTCTACAACCATTCGAGTCCAAAATTTTCAAGAAGATGGGATTTTTCTTTAAGTCAAACACATGTCTGACATCTGACAGTGTCCTAATTATTCCAAGGAGTCTTGTTGCGGTGACATCAGTAACGAAAGACAAATACTTGGAATTTTTTTAAGAATTTTTAATTTTTTTCTCAACTTCTCATGATTTTGGTTCAGACAAACATAGTTTTTATGGTTAGTACATCAATTAATGATGTGCCATGTCCAAACTTGATTAGCCCATAATTTAGCATTTAATATTTGTATTTTTTTATTAATTTGGTCTTTATTCTTTTTTAACTAAATTTAACCTCAACCTTAATAAAAATGCTAATTAAAACATTAAACTTTTAATGATATTGGCTTGACAACCTATGTGACAATTTATGTGTACATCATGCTAACATGGTACCATTTGTTATATACGCCACATCAATAAATAAATAAATTTTCATAAATTTTCATAAAATAAAAAAATTTCAAAAATCAAAACTTAAAAAGTGTTTTAAGTTGAACTCAAAAATTTTTGAAATTTTTTGAAATTTTTTTATTTTATGAAATTTTTTGAAATATTCAAAAAATTCATAAATTATGAAATATTACATGATAATAAAAAAATTTTCTTGACAACTTACATGATAATATATGTATACTTTATGTAATTTTCATAAAATATATGTATACTTTTCATTCGAAAAGTGTTTTCCCTTAAATTATTTACTGAATAAACTCTAGTTCAACTTAAAAAGTCTGTTTAAAAAGTCCTTTTTCTTCGTTGAAAAAGTTGATATTTTTAACCTTTTCTAGGCCAAAAGTGCTTTTGGCTAATTAACTACCTTTTTGTCCTCATAATTTTTCACGGTAACAATTTCTTCTTTGTTAATTAAAAATTTAAAAAATGTTATGAATATCTTATTAAGTAGATATCCATCATGATCAAGGTAAAGTTTTGGTTTACTTTAAATTATAATAATTATCAGAATTAGATCTCTACTTCTTTTATACTTCTTATGCCTATAAATAGAGACTCTGATAAAGTATTGTAATCATCCCATTGATCAATAAAATACATTATCTATTACTTCTCATATTTTCTTTTTTCTTTATTCTTTAGTCTCTCTATCTCTATTTATTTTATAACACGTTATCAGCACGATCTTACTCAAAGTGATAGTTTCTTTTATCGACGATCAACTTTATCCTTCATGATTTTCAATATCTTTGACGGCAAGGTACAAAGTTTTTACAAGAAGTTTCTTTTATTTAATATTTCATATCCGATTATTATTTTTCATTCTTCTTTCATTATACATTATCATTGTTTTGATTAACTTGTTTTACATTTTGTTCTTAAGGATGTGAAAGATTTGATACCATTACCTATATGAAATCGAGAAGTAAGATTCTCTCTCAAAGTTTGCTTTTTGATATTTGTTTGGGGATGATCTCTTTTTCTTCATTACAAAGGATGTTTATAATCACTACTTCTTATCCATGGTAATGTAAGTCAATCTAATCAACTTCTTTTGAAATTTGATTTGATTTTAATTACAAAGTTAAATTTATATAATTCACTATCCGTATCTCTATGAGTTTATAAAACCCTTCACGTATTTAGTTGTTGGAATTTTTTTGTGGAGATAAATATATTTTCATCTTTAATAGAATTGATTGGTTTAATTTTGATTTTGATTAAGATATGTGATTATTGAGGAATGTGAGTAAAAATACTTACTTGTCATGAACTTTGGAATATTCACCTTGCCTGTGATAATTTCATATCATTGTAAAATTTAAGATGAAATTATGTCATAAGAGGTGGAGGTTAAAAAATGTTTATGTTTAAACTTTTATAGCTATAAAGTTATTTTAATTTGACATTATAATATTTTGTATTTTGTTGTGGTATGATATATAAAATATATATGATCTAGCCACAATGATTTATTAGTGACATGAATTTATTATTTGTTACGTTTAACATATATTTTATTTATACAATTTTATTTAAAATAAATTAAGCATTCATTAAAGTTATAAAATAAAATGATTATATGCTCCTGAATAGTTAATATTGCATTAAACTGTAAAAAGCTATTTAAGAGCTTATATTTTAGCTCCTTATGATGCAAAATTTTATAAAATATAATTTTTTTTTTCAGATCAAGAAATATATGTTGAATAAAACATTTATGTGTTTTACATTAAAACCATATATATAAATAACATGAGATACTCATGTATTTGTATTATATATATTCCCCGAATGAATACACTACACTATATGATTGAAATATCTAATGTGCTCCTGCAGTAGCAATATTGTGAAAATGACTTTAACAGTATGTTCGAATGATCTTATACCTTCTAGTGGCTAAGCAAAATAATAAGTTACTAATGAAAAACTATGAAATTTTTCCCACTAGTTTTGCTTCATTCCTTGAAGTAAATGTAGCAATACATAACAATTATGAAAAATGAAAATATAGAGATTATGATTGTTGTTGTAATTGAGGATATGATTGGAGATTAATTATGACAACATGAATAGATAGATTTTAATTTGAAATCCACGCATGTTTTGCGATAGTGATTATGAAATAAAGAATCAATTGAGGCATTTAGAACTCTATCCTACTAGATTTATTGCATTCCTTGAAGCGAATGCAAACATAAAGAAAATAAAAGATATAATCATGGATCACTAAAAGTGGAAACATAGTAATAAGTAAGAGAACAATAAAAGTTCTCAAGATAACTCTTCAAAGGGTAAAGATAACTTATGTTATCAATGTGATATGAAAATTATTGGCCACATGTAACATCCTGAATTTTTGGGCCTATGAGTTTAATGGGTGGATATGTTTAATGTGTTAATTTAAGTGTTAGGGGTCCAAATTGGGCTCAGGCTTAGGTAGAGGCCTTGATTAAAATTATCTGTTTAGGCATTATAGGGTTTAAAAGGTGGTATCTATGTTTAAAATACCAAAGTGGGCTTGTGGCCCAATCTTAGGAGGTGACGCCACACATTAGGATTAGGTGGAGTGGATGGCAACAAGGCTAAAATTTAGGGGTTTTAATGTTTAAAATATGTGGATAATAAGCAGATAAAGGCTATTATTTAGGAATTTATTTTATGTGGATAATAAGCAGATAAAGGCTAAAATTTAGGGATTTTAATGATTAAAATATGTGGATAATATGCTGATAAAGAAGGGAGGAGTTAGAGATAATTAAGTCTCTTTTAGATGATCTAGTAGATTAAGATAAAGGAGAAAAGATAGGATTTATCTGCAAGGTTAGGTAAGTGTCGAAATTTCTATAAATAGGGGGAATATCTCTTCAATTTCGGCATTTGGGTTTTTCTCTCATTCTTTTTTCTTCTTCTCTGAGTAAAAGCCGAAAACTCCTAAAGTTCCATCTTTTTCTTCATTCTCTGCAAAAGCCGAAATCTCTAAGCCTAACCCCTCATCTTCACTTTGATTCAAAAGCCGAAACTCTTTCCATTCTTTTTCTTCCTAGTCGAAATCTTCAAGTCTCTTCCTTGTTTTCTTTTCTTCTTCTCTTTTCCTGTCAGAAACCGAAACTCTTCACTCAAGTATTTTAAAAGCTAAAGACACATCAGCCTTCTCTTGTTCATACTTTTTTCGGGATTTCAAGGTAAGAGGATTTGTTTATTTATATATATAAAATCGGGTAGAATACTAACCATGGCCGAATATAGGAGAGGCCTATTTTCGCAATTTTTCCGGCTTTTGAGCAAGGCTATAGATTGAGGATAATAGATCCGGATAGCAAGGACATCAACTAAGAATATTGGATTTCGCGATATCAGGTGTGTAATACTTCCCCATCATCTAGATCTAATCATAAAATGCATGATCATAAGATTTATATGTTTTGATAATTGCCGACATCTCGATTTATTGATGAAAGCCCAAGGAGGGTAAAAGCGGTTCACCAGGTTAGTAAATAATCTGTTTATATGTTATACGTAAAATGCTTGTATGTGATTGCATGGGTTGGGTTGATGAAAGGAGGAAGTTATACGTTATATGTGTAGCGGTTTTTACCGTGATCTGATGTAGCGGCTAATGCCGTGAACTTTATACAGGCTTCGGCCATTAAATGTTATACGGGCTTCGGCCATTATATGTTATAAGGGCTTCGGCCATCATATGTGGATGAGCGGCATGATGAGCGCCATCATGGTGTGTAGCGGTGTGGGTTGGTTGTAGAAATCCCCAATGGTGTGAATGGTGAGTGCGGGCGTGTAGCGGATGGAAACCTAGGATTTGGGTTGGGCTTGCATATTAATTTTTATTATGTATATTAAACTGTTTATTTTGTTTAATGGGGCTAAGGCCCAAATCTAATGGTGCATGAGGGTTGCACACTGAGTCTCGCGACTCAACCAATTAATTAATATTTCAGGTAGCGCTTAGTACATCGGACCGGGCTGGAGAGGAGCGCAAGGTGGCGATACAAAAGAACATTTGGATTCAGCAAAAAGACTCTAGTTTATTATTTTATATTTTTAATGGGTTTTAAATCTAGTTGTAATAAGGCCATGGGCCACTAGTTTATATTTTGTTTTATTTTTGGGCTTTAATTACTTTTAGTTATTTAATTTCTTATTGAACTAATGCATGTATTTAAATTTGGGTTTTTAATTTATAAAGGCATATTTTATTTAAACTATCAACTATTAAATTTCTTTCGAATAAGAAGATAAACTTTAGAAAAATATTTTCTGAAAATACATGTTTTCTTTCCAAATTTTCTTAGTGACATACCAGATCCGGTCGTGGTGTTTGGGCCGGGTTTGGGGTGTTACAAATTGGTACCAGAGCTCGATTCAAAACTCGGCTCTAGGGTTTTGGGGCTCAAAACGTTTTCTAAAAATGGACTTTTGAAACATGCATGTTTTTAAATGATAACAGGTCTGTTAGCTCAAAGATGGCAGCACTGCGTCTCCGCCTAAGTCCTGGTAAGTATTCGAACTCCTTGTGTGTTATATATGTATGTGGGCTTGATGGGCTTTGTGGGACGTAGACTATTTAGACTATAACTTGATGGACTTTAGGCTTAGCTGAAATAACTTCTTAAATCTCATAAGACTTAATTTCACTAAACAAACCCGTGAACGAGTCACAAGACTAGGGTGTGGCAACAGCATACGCATGTTCAGGATTGGATCCGGAAGAGCACGTACTTAAGCGATCCTAGTGACTCACCTCCTCTTCACTGGAATCCTACGGTGCATAGTATTTATTCACCCTAGCTACGAGGATTTGTTGACGGGTCAAAATCTATAATTAAAACACGAAAGGGACCAGCCACATTATTTTTACAAAATTGCTAAAATACCCTTATTTTGAAAAAAAAAGTACCAAGATACTATGATTTTGCAAATATACCCCCAGATTTCAGAAACACCCTGATTTACAAAGTCAACGGTTTTTAAAAGAAAAAAAATATACAACACACAACATCAATCAAAAACCACAAACACTTGAACGCCACTATTATTCTTTTGAAATTAAATTCTCTAAGATACCCTTGTTTAAAAAAAAATACCTTCTTAGTTTTGTAAAATTTTTTTGAAAATACCCCTGACTTATAAAATGACCAAAACACCCCTGATTTGTAAAATTACCAAATTACCCTTGGTTTGCAAAATGACCAAAGTACCCCTAATTTGTAAATTACTAAATTACCCCTAATTTTCAAAATTACCGAAATACCCTCGGATTTCAAAATTTTCGAAATACCCCCAGATTTCAAAATTACCGAAATACCCCCAGATTTTAAAATTATCGAAATACCCCTAAATTTCAAAATTACTGAAATAACCCTGGATTGTAAATTACCAAAATACCCTTATTTCACAAAATCACCAAGGAACCCTATTTTGGAAAATTACGAAAATACCTCGTAGGATAAAATTACGAAAATACCCCTGGGTAGTGAAAACAACAACAACAACACTTTTTTGTAATGAACGTGAGTTCAAGGATGTTGATGATTGAATGTATGTGTTTCTTAGAGGATATGAACTTGAGACTGAATGGTGAATGCGAATTCGAAAGAATTACTCTTAAAGCTATTATTCATAAGGCGTAAAGTGGTTAAAGCAATGGAAGAAAACTAATAATTCATAAAATTCCTAATCAGATAAACGCGAATCGGTAGAATGAGTACAAGGGGACGAGGACGCTCTAGATGCGAATACCGGTGCGTACTCTATCATAGTACACTAAGTGTTTCTTTTGGCTTTAGAAGCAGAGTTCGCAGCGAAAGCATAGTGGAGAGACTTGGGTAGTACGATTAATAGTTAGTTGGAAATTTCGAGGACGAAATTTCTTTAAGGGGGGTAGAACTATAACATCTTGAATTTTTGGGCCTATGAGTTTAATGGGTGGATATGTTTAATGTGTTAATTTAAGTGTTAGGGGTCCAAATTGGGCTCAGGCTTAGGTAGAGGCCTTGATTAAAATTATCTGTTTGGGCATTATAGGGTTTAAAAGGTGGTATCTATGTTTAAAATACCAAAGAGGGCTTGTGGCCCAATCTTAGGAGGTGACGCCACACAAGGGAGTAAGGGGCCTAAATTTAAGTTTCATGGAGCCCAATTCTTTTAATTTAAGTTAGCTAAATTTTAGGCATTCGGATTAGGTGGAGTGGATGGCAACAAGGCTAAAATTTATGGGTTTTAATGTTTAAAATATGTGGATAATAAGCAGATAAAGGCTATTATTTAGGAATTTATTTTATGTGGATAATAAGCAGATAAAGGCTAAAATTTAGGGATTTTAATGATTAAAATATGTAGATAATATCTTTGATAAAGGAGGAGGAGTTAGAGATAATTAAGTCTCTTTTAGATGAGCTAGTAGATTAAGATAAAGGAGAAAAGATAGGATTTATCTGCAAGGTTAGGTAAGTGCCGAAATTTCTATAAATAGGGGGAATATCTCTTCAATTTCGGCATTTGGGTTTTTCTCTCATTCTTTTCTCTTCTTCTCTGAGTAAAAGCCGAAAACTCCTAAAGTTCCATCTTCTTCTTCATTCTCTGCAAAAGCCGAAATCTCTAAGCCTAATCCCTCATCTTCACTTTGATTCAAAAGCCGAAACTCTTTCCATTCTTTTTCTTCCTAGCCGAAATCTTCAAGTCTCTTCCTTGTTTTCTTTTCTTCTTCTCTTTTCCTGTCAGAAACCGAAACTCTTCACTCAAGTATTTTAAAAGCTAAAGACACATCAGCCTTCTCTTGTTCATACTTTTTTCGGGATTTCAAGGTAAGAGGATTTGTTTATTTATATATATAAAATCGGGTAGAATACTAACCATGGCCGAATATAGGAGAGGCCTATTTTCGCAATTTTTTCGGCTTTTGAGCAAGGCTATAGATTGAGGATAATAGATCCGGATAGTAAGGACATCGACTAAGAATATTGGATTTCGCGATATCAGGTGTGTAATACTTCCCCACCATCTAGATCTAATCATAAAATGCATGATCATAAGATTTATATGTTTTGATAATTGCCGACATCTCGATTTATTGATGAAAGCCCAATGAGGGTAAAAGCGGTTCACCAGGTTAGTAAATAATCTGTTTATATGTTATAAGTAAAATGCTTGTATGTGATTGCATGGGTTGGGTTGATGAAAGGAGGAAGTTATACGTTATATGTGTAGCGGTTTTTACCGTGATCTGATGTAGCGGCTAATGCCGTGAACTTTATACAGGCTTCGGCCATTAAATGTTATACGGGCTTCGGCCATTATATGTTATAAGGGCTTTGGCCATCATATGTGGATGAGCAGCATGACTGCCATCATGGTGTGTAGCGGTGTGGGTTGACTGTAGAAATCCCCAATGGTGTGAATGGCTGGTACGGGGGCGTGTAGCAGATGGAAACCTAGGATTTGGGTTGGGCTTGCATATTAATTTTTATTATGTATATTAAACTGTTTATTTTGTTTAATGGGGCTAAGGCCCAAATCTAATGGTGCATGAGGGTTGCACACTGAGTCTCGCGACTCAACCAATTAATTAATATTTCAGGTAGCGCTTAGTGCATCGGACCAGGCTGGAGAGGAGCGCAAGGTGGCGATGCAAAAGAACATTTGGATTCAGCAAAAAGACTCTAGTTTATTATTTTATATTTTTAATGGGTTTTAAATCTCGTTGTAATAAGGCCATGGGCCACTAGTTTATATTTTGTTTTATTTTTGGGCTTTAATTACTTTTAGTTATTTAATGTTTTTTATTATAATTAAACTAAGGCATATAATTAAATTTGGATTTATTTTACAAAGGCATATTCTATATGAAATATATTTGGGCTTTTTGGAAAAATACGACATATTTGACAAAAATTTTCTTAGTGACATACCAGATCCGGTTGTAGCAATTGGGCCGGGTTTGGGGTGTTACACCACATACGTGGCACATGCGTAAATATTTTGTTTCTATTAATAATTTTTTGAGGAATGATATGAGAATGTAGTAATAAATTCTATCATTATAGATAGAAAGTATTTATATTATTTAGTACTAAAACAAACAAATATTATTCCAATATTTGATAATACAAAATTAGTCGAAAGCTAATATATTAATATCTTGTGATGATTAATCCATTGGTTTTAAAAGATATTTATAATGGATCTTATATTGAAATTGTGAATGAGAAAAATATTATATTTTATATGAATCACTATTGCTATAAATATCTATTTTGAAAGGATGAAAAGATAGGATTGGGTTATTAATTTATATTTATTATATAATCTTTGTGATCTTTTGTCATCATCCCCATTAAGGTTTAGAAGCAAAATATTTGACTATGAAAGATCTATTTATGATCAATAAAATATAGTAATTCTATTTAAAGCTCGTTATGGTTGGATGCACCTGAAGTTGCAAAATTTTTTAGATATTTGAAGATTTTGGCATATTCCTTGAAGCGAATATTACATATAATTGTTTGAAAATTATATTTATTTTTGTTGACTTGGTGACATTATAATATTCACATTGATTTAGACATTTCTGGTAGTAAATGTCAAAATAGCACTTATATATGAATTCAAAGTAAAAGGAATGATAGTAAAATTATTAATTTATTACAATTTAATATAATTGAAACATGTGTTAAAGTAAACTAGAAGTTTACTGATACAAATGCATTTACTACTTGGCGTGACTAGTTAGACCATCTTGAATCATATATGATACGAATTAATTAAGAATTCATATTGACATTCATTAAAGAATCTATGATTCTTTAATTTAAAAGAATTCTCATATGTTGCTTGCTCTCAATGAAAATTGATTATTAGAAACTCACTAGCTAAAGTTAAGATTTTAATGTCTTGCATTTCTTAAACGGATATGGGCCTATTCATCCACCATGTGGATGCTTTTGATATTATATGATTTTGGTAGATGCATTTACAACATAATCACATGTGTTATCAATTTGCAACCTGTCGTTTGAAAGGTTGCTTGTTTAAATAATTAATTTCAGATCATAAAATTAAGACAATTCATCTTGCTAATACTGATGAGTTTATATCTCAGTCTTTTATCGATTGAGTTTGAAAAACTTTTGTAAAAGTTTTTTATTTATGCGCATAATAATTTAGAGAAATTATTGATTGAATGTTTCTGACTAATGTCTAAACCATTACTTATGAGAACTAAACTTCCTATTTCAACATGAGATTATGTTGATTTATGTGTTGTAAGTATCAAGTCAATAAGTTATAAATACTCCTCGTTATAATTGGTTTTTGATTAAAAGTTAAATATTTCTCATCTTTGAATTTTTGTATGTGCGTATATGTTCCAATTGCTCTACTACAACGCACAAAGATGAGTGGATCCTCAAAAAAAGTTGGGAATATATATTAATTATAAGTTTCTTTATATTATTAGATGTTTTGAATGTATTCGAGATTCAATTACAACATACTTTGTGATAACAATTTTGATTCGATAGTTTTACCTACATTAGAGAGAGAGAAATAATAACTTGTAATAAATTAGAAGGAGAGTAATTTAAACCAGAAGTTCTTTGTGATAACAATTTTGATTCGATAGTTTTACCTACATTAGATGTATTTACAAACTTAAACAGAATAACCAAATGTTACCATATAATATTTTAATTTGAATCCAAGTCCTAGTAAGAAAATCAGTTAGAATAAATAATAAATTGATCGGTTCCAAATATAAAAATTCTTTTAAATGGTCATATAATGGAAGCGGGTGCTCTAGAAGAGATCTAAGACATAACTAATAAGTAAAATTTCAGAAGAGATTCAGATACTTGAAATTATATTTTAAAATAATAAAATAAGAGATCTCGATAAGTTATGTCAATTCGAAAAAATGTGGAACCGAATAATAAAAGTGATCGATAATAATTTTGCATGCAATATTATTATTGAAATAATGAAATATAAGAAGGATCTTGAATAAATATATTGATAAATATATATATGAAATAAATTGATCAAAATAGAAAAACACAACTCAAGTATAATTAAATTCATGAAGTTTCTAGACCAGTAGTCCAAATATAGAAAGGTATAAAACTAGTGAAGGTACAATTGAAGTAGTTTTGCAAAAGCGGAATAAAAATATGAAGTTTTTCGCTAAGTCCTAGCATTGATTATGAAAAGATATAATATTTTTTTGTGATGGATACAATAACCTTTAGATATATTATTAAATTGACAATTCATAAAAGATTTAACTTGCGTCTAATGGTTATTGTTACAACCTTTTATAAATCACTATATAGTAAAGTTTATATTAAAATCCTTGAAAGATTTAGAATGCTAGAAGCATATTGAAATTCTTAAGAAATTGTTCATTTATATGAATTGAAATAATTTGAACATATTTGGTAAATTTAACTTAGTGAATAGTAGCTGAAGGAGGATTATAAAATGATTCAAAATACATATTTGTGTTTTTATAAAAGAATCATGATTAAAATTTGTTATAATTATTGTTGAATCTCCAGAAAAGATAAAAACATATTTCCTCAAATTTCCTTAACTCATGACTTTTAAAAGAATGATAATATAAATGCTTAGCAAATAGATTCAAATAGTCATTTCAAAAACTAATATTCAAAATTGAATATGTAAAATATGAAAAAATATGTGATGTTTTTATGAAGATAAGTAAATACATGTTGCATTTTTTCCCCTAATCGATGTTTTGTCCCATTGAATTTTCCTGATAAGATTTTTAACGAGGCATCATGATGCTATTATAGATTGTGTACTCCTTTTTTCTTTATTAGGTTTTTATCTCACAGGATTTTGTATTATGAATATCTTATTAAGTAAATGTCCATCATAATCAAGATAAAGTTTTGATGCACTTTAAATTCTAATAGTAATTAAAAGTAGATATTACTTCTTTTTATACTTCTTATACCTATAAATAGAGACTTTAATGAAACATTGTAATTATCCCATTAGTTAATAAAATACATTCTCTATTACTTCTCATATTTTCTTTGTTCTTTAGTCTCTCTATCCTTCTTTATTTTATAACAAAAAAATATTTTTAAAAATAATACAATTGTGTTAATACCTAATTATAAATATTTAATGAATATATTTAAATATTTAAAATATAATTTATATATTCTAATTAAATTTTATAAATAATATTAATTACTTAAAAATATTTAAAATTAATATTTCATATATTAAAATATTAACAATAAATTATAATAAAAAAAATTTTATATTCATGCTAAAATATCATAATATTAATTAATTTGAATATTATTTAAATGCATATTTGTTACTTTATAATACCATGTCTAAAATAAACATTTTATTTTTTAAAAATAATTTTTGACAACAATGCTAAACATTCAAATATTAAATCAAGCTTTTCAAGAATACTTTCTCAAAAGCACTTTTCTAGGGCACTTTTTAAAGAACAATTTTCAAAAGCAATGATAAACTAGCCTTAATACTACTATTAATACTACTAAGGCTAGTTGGCGTTAACTAATTCATGCAACTATTCTTCAAACAAAAGTTTGGCATCCAACCCTAATTATCAACATCATTGAATTACTAACTTATCTTCAACACCATATTTGGACCTGAGATCCTCAGCACGCACTCTAGCCGCTCTCGCTCTCTCTGCCTTGAAGCAGTTTCCCCCTCCTTTCTCATTTTTAGTAAAAGGATCTATACTCATCTCCTCCAGCATTATTGCATTCTCCACCAAGTAGATGCAAAATTCTGTATCAATTATTCCCCCTACAAACCCCCTAATTTCCACCTCCTTCAGGTTATAATGATGCCTCTTCACTTTCATCACTCTCCTCCTCGTATACGATTTTGACCAACTCAGCTGCATTATTCCACACATGTATTCCATCATCTCACGCCTTATCTAAATTCATGCCTCATGCCTACTACAAAATTAACCATTATTTAATTCAAAGCAATAACAGCTTACCTCCAATGAAAGTCGGTTAAGGAAAGAGAGCCATTTATCAACGAAGTGAGACAAAGAAGGCTATCATGATCACGTGCTCTAACCTGCAGCTCCAATTCCTTGAGTTGACTCAATATGGGGTATTCAAACAACTTCATTTTCCTCTGAATTACCAAACCAGGAGTTAGAAACTAAAGAACCAATCTAGCTACAACCAATGAACCAAATTTCCACAGACTGACCTCATCAACTCTCATCTCTAGTACAAGCTTCCGGAGTTGAGAGGCAAATGTTGGAACCAGAGGCAATAAATAGCTACGAGTACAGGTTTCCACAAACATGTCTCCGATGATAAATAATTCAGCAAGGTTTGGAACCTCGATGAAGCGAATTTCTATATTTTGTCCAGAATATTTCAGTGATAATAGATTGGGGGCATCAACTTCTAGACTTTTCATTATTGCACAGTCAGATATCTCCAAGTATGTCAAGCAAAGTGATGGACCAGCCACTCTCAGATGGACAAGAGAGGTCGAAGCTCCAATGCATAGGCGTTCGAGAAAAGGGCTATTGGATAGAAGGTTTTCGAGAACTTCCCCACTCACACGTACTTGTTTTAGTACAAGGGATGTGAGTGAAAGAGGAGTTTGAAAATGAAGAGTGTGTGAACATAACTCGTAACCAGAATCTTGAACATGAGAGATGACTCGAGAACTGGACAAATCCAGTTCCAATCTTTGAACTTTCTTTCCAAATGCAAACCTGACCTAGTCATCAATGTCACTTTGATAACATTGGTCGAGATAAAAGCGAATTTTGAATTCATCAATGGCTGCATCATGATGAGATTCTAAGACATCGTTCACCCAATTTAAGTACTTAAAACTGTTCTGATTCTAAAACTTGCTCCGACCTGTAATGAATGCCACGCAATGAGTTTGAACCGTCAAAGACCAGATATGGATGGGAAGTCCAAAGCTTTTTCCATCGGCGTGAAAGGACACTAGTTCTCGCTACTTCTTTCATTGGCATACGAGGCAGAATCGAAATCAACACTTCAGCTGGTAGTTCATTTATGTTATCATATTCTCTCTAGTGCCCCCATAAGTAAAGGAAACCAAATCAATCAAAGAATCAATACGACAAAAGAAACAAAAAACAGCTTAGGTCAGAGAGATTAAAGCAAATACCTTTTGTGCTTTCGAAACAGAGGGGCTGGTAATTTGTACACTCATCTCAATCTCCAAAATGAAATAAATCCTATGGCTTTTTAAGATTTAGCTGAAAACAATGAAATTAAATTAATAAATAAGCTAAATTTCAGCGGAATTGTTACAGGAACAGCATAACGCGAGTGAGAAAGAAAATCATCACAGATACTGAGATGAATGAGATATAAAAGAGGAAAGTAGGTTTTGAAAATTTGAAGGGTGGTGCTTGCGTTGCCTTGTTCAAGTTTCTTTAATATATAAAGACGTTGGGCCTAGCTAGTTTATTTAGTGGGCTACTAACCGACTAAGTTTTAGGCTATCGAATATCATACAATTTGGTTGCCCGCTTTCACATTGTAACGAGTATATTATAATTCCTGTTATTTTTCAGTTAAATTTTTTTTAGGTTTAAGGGTGTAAGTGCTCTCAAACTATTTAAAAATAATAATTAATTTTTTTTCTATACTCAATTGAGTATTAGAATTTTTAAAATGCAGACTTTTAAACTTTTTCAAAAAGTAATTATGTCACTATTTTTTTTTTCACTCGATTGGGTAGTTGAATTACAAAAATACATCAAAAAGACCTTTTGACCGTTAAATTTAATAGTTGACCATTAAAGTTAACCGTCCCTAATCTTTTTCAGTTAAAGCCACCAAGTGTCACAACCACGGCGTAACATGTGGCAAAAAATAATAAAAAAATAAAATCAATAAAAGTTATTATATTTTAATAAAAATATATAAAAAGTATAAAAATTATAAAAAAATTATAAATTTTTATAAAAATCATAAAAATAATTATAAAATATGTAGAAATATAGAAAAAAATTATAAAATTTTATAAAGTGGTAAGAAAATTATAAAAAATATAAAGAAATATAAAATTCGTAAAAAAATTTATAAAAATTATCGCACCAAAAAAACATTTTATAGTATTTCTATAAATTTTATTAATTTTTATTTTTTTTTCCATTTTTCGCCACATGTCACGCTGTGTTGCGACACGTGATGGCTTTAACTCGAAAAAATATTGGGTTTTTTAACTTTAACGATCAACAGTTAAAGTTAATGGTTAAAGGGCTTTTTTGATGTATTTTATATTTATTTTTATGATTTTTATAAATTTGTATGATTTCTTTATAATTTAAAAAAAATCTAATTTTTAATAAATTTTTGAAGTATTTTTTATTTTTTATTAAAATATAATAATTTGTATAACTTTTATTTATTTTTATTTTTTATATTTCTTTTGCCACATGTCATGCCATGGTTATGGCACAAGGTGGCTTTAACTGAAAAAAATTAGGGCAATTAACTTTAACGATTAACTGTTAAAATTAATGGTCAAAAGATCTTTTTGATGCATTTTGACTGTTCAAATATCTAATTGAGTGTAAAAAAAAAGTAGAGGCTTTTTTTTTTAATGTTTGAGGGCCTTTTTGATGTATTTTGCAAGTTCAAGTACGCAATTGAGCACAAAAAAAAGTAAAAAAAAATAGAGGCTTAATTTGTAACAGCCCGATTTTCAGCGGTGACGGAACAATGGTTTCAAGACCACAAACTTCCGTCGTATCAACTCGTAAATATTATTTGTAAAATATTTATAGATTCATTATAGTCGTATTAAAATTTAGTTTAGAAATATTAATGTTTAGATAGTTAATTAAGAGAAAAAGACCAAATTAAAAAAGGTGCAAAACTTGTTAATTAATGCATTTAGGTGATTAAATGGTTAATTAGTATTTGAGGAAGGACTTAAGGAATAATTAAGCCTTAATTTAAATAGTGGGACCGCTAATTAAAGGAGAATGACAAAATAAAAGGTTTTGATGGCCATTTTGTAATTTATTCAAAATTAAAGAAACAAATTGAAACAAAAGCTTTATTTTTCTCATTTTTCTCCTCTTCTTGGTCGAACCTCACCATTGATGACCTAGGAAGCTTTGTTCATCTTTTGTCTTGGTAAGGAAATTGAATCGTTATCTTGTAATTTTTATGTTTTTGAGATCGTTGCAACTAGATCCAGCTAGTCTGTACCTTCGTTTTTTATTCTGTTAAAAATTTTGGAAGTTACCATTGTTTAATATTGAATGTTCTTGATGAATACCATGTATTTGGAGTTTTGATTATACTATTTGATGAATTTGTAAAGTGATTTTTGTTAGATTTTGATTTTAGGATTAAATTGTGAAAATGTCAAAATTTTAGGGTTTAATAGTGAATTTGATGTTTATGAGAGGCTTTTTGAGAGCCTATTATATTTTGATAAAATATTTACTTGAGAAAAATGGTTAATCTGATGAATTTCGGGTTAAGGGGCTAAATTGCAAAAATGGTAAAAGTTTTAGGGTAATTGTGTAATTTTGAAAAATAAAGGGTATTAATTGTAAAATGGTTTGGATATGAAATATGTTGTAATAAATGAAGAATTTTACATTTTAGATCAAAATCCCGTAGATACTCGTGGAAAAAGAAATATAGCGGAATAGTCTCTAAAATTCTACAACGACTACAATTCAGTTCAAGTAAGTTCGTACAGTTAAAATTTAACATTTTTATAAATTGATGATTGATATTATATATATGTTCTATTGTTGGAAATGAATTATTGTTGGAATTATATTATCAATTTTAATACTCGGTTTGGATTGAATACGGGATTTGAGTACATTCATGTTTGGTGTATAACAGGGGTTTGGAGGGAGATGGTATTAGAGGGAGTTATCGGCATATCACCCAAGTAAACCGAGGTTCAACATTTATTGCGAACTTTCGCATTATACTTTCTCTTTGGCGTGATTCGATTGGATCAGCTCTTACGAGCTTCTGTTGGCGTGGTCGGGAGCACCAGCTCTTTTGAGCTTCTGTTGACGATGTACTCTTACTTGTAATTCGTTCTTCAAATGGAAAATCTTGATAAGGTAGTTCGTTTAATGAATTTGAAAGATATGTTGTTTATTTCATATTAATCTGAATATGGATGAATTATCGATTGAAGTTGTGAATGACAAGTTTCTTTTGAATGGTTATTATAATTTGAATTTTTATAATTAGTTCAGTAAGATTTATCGTTTAATTCGTTGAACTTACTAAGCTCATTAGGCTTACTTGTGTTGTTTAATGTCATTGTAGATTTTCGGAAGGTTGGACGATTGGATGATTGGACCGGCACTCAAGTCACACTATCCAGCTTATCTTGGTAGTTTTTGAACGTTTAATTCAGATTATATGGCATGTATAGGCTTTTATGCGGTTTTGGTCAATGCTTGGCTTATGAAAATATTATGAATGATATTTTGTGCAAATAACCAACTTGCATATTGTATGAGAATGAGGTATATTTGTTATGTTAGTATGTGTGGCATATATATATTTGAATTGTTGTGATTGTGGTAAATTTGTTAGGTATATTGATTTGGTATTGCTTGAATGAGTTGAAAAATTGAATTATTGTTTATTTTGTTGTAAAATTGTATATACTTGTGGTACCAACGATGGTACATTGGTTAGGCACTTATTAGGTTGGTTTTGATGTGTTTTTGGCTCGATTAATGTCACTTTGAGTTGGTATTTTGGTTGGTATATGGGTTTAGTAAGGTCCAAGCAACTTGAAATGGTAAACTTGTGTTTTAAGGTTCATTTTGGGGCCACACGGGCGTGTGTCTCAGCCGTGTGTGACACACAGCCATGCGACACGGCCGTGTGCCTCCTATAGGTTCAAGGCTTACAAGTCAGGCAGTTACACGGCCTAGTACACAGCCTGGCATACAGGCCTGTGAGGTCATTTCGAGGGGTATACGACCTGGCACGCGGGTGTGTGGCTTGGTTGTGTGACCCAAGTTAGTGAGTTACACGGGTATGGACACGGGTTGGGACACGGTCGTGTGTCCTTATTTCGAATGTCCACACGACCTGAGACACATGCGTGTGTCTCAACCGTGTGAGTCACACAGCCTGGTCACACGACTGTGTGTCTCAGCCGTGTGAGCCACACGGCCTGGTCACACGGCCGTGTGACCCCTGCAGTCCAAATTTTTCAACTTTTTCCTAAAATTTTCAAATATTTTCGGTTTAGTCTCGAATTGTTTCTATAATATTTTTAGGGTCATAAGAGCTCTATTAAGGGTCATTATGAATGTATTTGAATGAAATTTGATTATGTTTGTATTAATGTATGATTTGAATGGTTTACTATTTTGTTTGTCCAGTAATACTCCGTAATCCAGTTTCGGCGACATATACGGGTTAGGGGTGTTACATAATTGCCTTTTATAGAAAAAAGTTTGAAGGTTTTTTAAATCCTTAAGTCATTTTTTAATTAAAAGTTATACAAATCTAAAGGGATTTTGCAGGTTTTTTACCTAAATAATAAAAAAGTAAGATAGGTTGTAGATTAATTATGAGAATGGGATGTTTCCTACAATAAAATTGGGTGCCACCAATGTGTTAGGTGGCACCAACAATAAAAATAATATTTTTAATAAATAAATAAAATAATAAATTAAAAATAATGTTTTAATGTAAAAAGGAGTGCTGCCAAAATATCACTCGTCACCCATTTTTCTCCTCCTGACTTTTAGTTTTTTCTTTTTTAATGAAGCGGTTATGGTATAATTTTGAATTTCATAACTCTTTTTTGTGATAATTAGAAGTTAATCCTTTTATTTTCAATTGTCATAATTTGGTCTTTGTATGTTTTCAAATTTAAAAAGTTAGTTAAATTATTTGATACTATTAAACTCGATTATCAAATTACTTACTTCAAGATCAAGCATTTATCAAATTTATATGCAAAGAATTAATAAAAATCATCAATTCAACAATTTATATGTGACAAATTAAAAAATTTTGATAAGTTTATGTTTTTATGTTTTCTCATGTTTTAATTATATTTATATATCATATATGTTTCTATAACCATACAATGCTTAGTATTGGTAAGTTTTTTTTTTTTAAAGGTCTAATTATGAATTTTATCTCTTTACTTTATAAAATTGAGAAATTAATCCCTTTACTATGATTTTTTTTAAAAATTTAATCCTTGCACGTTATCAAAACTAAGCCAATTGTTGATAAAAACATATAAACTTGAACCATTGATTCTTTTCTAATTTGCCACATATAAATGGTTAAATTGATGGTTTTATTAATTATGACAATAAAAGGACTAACTTTTAATTTTCATAAAATAGAGGTATGAAATTCAAAATTATACCACTACCCGAAATTAAAAAAAGAAAAGCTAAAAGTCAAAAGGAGAAAAAGGGGTGCCGCTAACATTTTGGCATCACCCCTTTTACATTAAAATATTATTATTTTATTTTTTCATTAAAATATTATAATTTACAGTTGGTGCCACCTGACATATTGACAACACCCAATTTTACTATGGAAAATATATCATTCTCGTAATTAATCTACAATCCATCCTCTTTTTGTAATTATTTTTGCATTATTTAGAATAAAAAAACCATTATTTTCATTAAAAGAAATTCTCTTAACCAATCGATTACAAGTGGTATAAATAAATTAAATTATGATTTAATATTGGTTCTTTTTCAAAAATTATACTAAAAATATAGTTAAATACAAAAATAAGGTGGGAAATAGATTAATTATGAAAATTGTACGTTTGCTCCAATGTTTTTCGGTGCTGCCATTGTTGCTCATTGGTTGTCTAACATTTAAACTAATACTAAATGGTATTACGTGATCGGATCATAATACAGAAAGAAAAGTTGTATTAGCAGACGAACCTAAACATGTATTTAGTCTAGTTGAAAATGAGCAAGGCAATTGAAAGACTAATATGTCATCTATCAAGTCCAATTAGGGAGATGTTTTGTCTTGAGCATCGGAACGGATGACTCCTAGAAGATAGAGACATAGATGTGACTGACTGGACTAGCAGTACATTTGACTGGACCCAAGAAAAACAGATCCTGAATCCGTTTATGGATTTATTCACTTGTGACATTCATACTGTGGCATACCTAAATCCTAAGTGGATGACGGACTATGTATACGTGACTCGTACACTTTGATGTAAGTAAAAGCTAGAGTTCGAATAGATAAGGAACCAAAAGTTGGTGCATTGGGTGTACGAATTTTGTAGTATGTAGTGTCATTCACAATAGTGAAATTCGTAGCCCGAGACATGGGTAAATGATATCCTCTCATTGGCATTATATGGTTAATGAAAAGTAAACATGGTCATGGGTCATTCATTTTTGTGATGAATGAATTGATTACTATTTTATAGTAATTGACTTTGCAAAAAGTTTTGACTTACTGCCTCCAGTTCATCATAATGGAAAAGAATAGTGGCCTTCTACGGATTCTCATTGTATGCACATATTGGTGCCCATTGGTGTTTGGAGAATGTTGTAAAGATCCCTCAGATGAGTTAATATCATGGTTGTTGATCCAGTTGCAATCTCGATCTACCTCTTCCATTAATATATCCTTAGAAACAATTTTAGAGAATAAAATAGGTAAGGGAGTAAATTTTTTTTTCTTTGAAACTGAGAACTACCTTGTACATAACCATGTATAGTAGAGAAAAAATATGTTTCTGTTTCTACAATTAAGAAGCAAAGATCTCACTTGACATATGGAAATCTACAACTACAAAGTTATAACACTAATAGAGTACGTTGTAACACCCTCTACCTAACCCGATCGCCAGGACTGGGTACAAAATGTTTCAACCACTTGATTAACTTCACAAATTCCTAAACTATGTTGTTCACGTACTGAGACAATATCGGATTCAAAAATTTAACTTCTACTAATGACATTTATGCGAAATATATATATCGTATTAACCCTATCAATTATCTAAAAATTATTAAGAAAATTCTAATACAGAGATATCCAACTTGATCCCCAAGGCGTAGCCTCTAAGGGTGCCCCTCTATAAGCATGTTATAATTGTCGCAACCTTCGTACAATGTTGGGAATGTCTGGCTTGATCCCTTCCTCTATGAATTTATTAATCTTGAACCTATATCCAAGGCAGTGCAACCATAAGTTTAAATGAACTTAGTGATATCCTGTACAACAATGAACATAAGTATTGTATTTCTAAGAATGAAATATATATATAAACATGAAATTCATAACCTCATGTGCATCTTTAGGAATTTTCATCGTCTAGCTGGTGTATCCCAAGCCACGAAATCTCTAAGCCATTCATTTAGTGGACTTAGTTCCTGGTATAGACTTAGATGTACTCTTCCAAATAACAGCTTCTTTCAAAATTTGACCTTATAAAGCTTCTTCACATATCTTCATATCCCCCTTCCCAACTTGTCTTGTAACACCCCTCACCCGTATTCAACGCCAGAATAGGGTTACGGAGCATTACCAGACTTACAACACTTTTAAAAATACATTTCATAAACAATTTATCAAGTCAAATACAATTCAATCACAATCAATCATAGTGTCCCTTAAACGAGCTTACGAGCCCTTAAACATGCATTGAAAGTGGTTCAGGACTAAACCGATAACTCAGGAAATTTTTCAACACTTAGCAAATTTTTCTTCAAAATAGGGGACACACGCCCGTGTGGGCAGGCAGTGTGTTTCACACGGCCACTAGACATGCTCGTGTCATCGGTCGTGTGAAAATAGAGGGTACATATTGACCTGGGTCACACGGCTAACCACACGCTCGTGTGTCTAGCTCGTGTGCCCATTCGAAATGGCCACACACGCCCGTGTGCCATGCCGTGTGCTAGGCTTTGCCAAACCTGTAGGGTATACTGACTTATGTAACACGGCCAAGTCACACGCCCGTGTGCTAGGCCGTGTGCCAATTAAAGGGTATACTGACTTGTGCCACACGATAGAGCACACACCCGTGTGTGAGGCCGTGTGGAGCATACTAACTTCATTTCAATTTCAACACTAGGGGACACACAACCGTGTATCATGACCGTGTGTCACACACGGCTGAGACACATGCCCGTGTCTCTGACTGTGTAGACAAAAATAGGCTATTTACCAAGCCATTTTTCCATCCATTTTGCACATACCTAAACCAAATAAAATGGTATCAATCCATAGCATAAATAACATTTAATTTAGCCACAATCAAGACTAATCCATGCCATTTTCAATACCAACATTCAACATGCTTATAACCTTAAACCTTACTCCATCAAAACATACCAATTCAACTAACTATATCTTTACTAAACATACATTATTTTGAACCAATTCACAAACATAATTCACATCTAATATCAACCATATATTCACATATATGCACATAACCAAAATTCACCAAATTAAGCCAACTCCCATGGATATATTTACAACTTAAAACATTTACATTTACAATGCCAATTCATTTGGCCAACATCATTACCAAAACATAATCAACATGACTCAAATACCTATACATGCCATATACTTAAAACATAGTTTTAAAAGTACCAAAGAGTCAGTGGATAGTGTGGTGAAGTCTCCGACGATCCCTAAATCCGAGTTAGCTTTGAAATCACTATAAAACATGGAAAAACAACAAAGTAAGCTATAAATTAGTAAGTTCGTATTTTTACAATGAGCAACTATCATCATTCATTAATCATTCATATAATAGAAAACAATGTACAACAATTCTATTAAGTCTCAAGCTATCAAATGATCATTCATATATTTGCCAAGGAACTCATCAATTTCATAGTTTTCAATACTCAATTCATTTCTATACGTACCTGTACCATCTCGTACTAATCTCATATTCAACCATATCCTTCTGTTTTCCATTAAACCATTCGAAATAGAAGTTGGATACTCAAGGTCTCACACGATAAGTACCTATACCATGGCCCAAAGCCAAATCGGTTTATCTCGCACACAAAGTGCTAATAACATGGCCTGAAGCCAACTCAAATATACCTAATGACATATCACTAGCATCCTAAACAATTCCTAAGGTTTAATCGGGTTTCCAACTGTCGAATCTTCATCAAATCATTTTTGAACTCGTTCGTAATCGCATAAACACAATTCATGCTATATCGAAGCATATAAAATACATTTGAAATGAATTTATAACATACGAACTTACCTCGGATGTTAAAACGACGAATCGAGTCAATTAGTCGATAACTTTATCTTTTCCCCAATCCAAGTCCGTATTTCACTTTTTTTGATCTAAATATATTCAAAATTAACTTATTTAATCAACTGTTCATTCCATTTAGTCCAAAACACTCTTTAAGGCACATTTACACTTTTACCCCTAAACTTTCACATTTTCACAATTTAGTCATTATTTCATAAGATCACAAATTAATAAAATCTCAAATATACCCATGCTAGACGAATTACTATTATGCCTTTATCAGCCATATTTTTCATTTATTTCACATTTTAACCCCTAAATTTACACATTTCACAATTTAGCCCCTAATTTGTATTTTCTTTAAAAATCACTTAACAAAACTTGTATATCTATCAAAAAACATTCAAAATCTATCATCAAACGTCAAAACACACATGTATTCATCAATGGAATCATTCAAAATCTTTAACAATTTTTCAAATTAGTCCCTGGGCTAGCTAGACTAAGTTGCAACGATCTCAAAAACATAGAAATCATTAAAAACGGGACAAAAATCATACCTAAATGCAAGGATTAAAGAGCCAAATATGACAGCTTAAAAATGGCTTCTTTTGCACCCTATTTCGATTTGGAGAAGATGACAAAAGAATAGAAAATTGTTTTGTTTTATTTATTTTAAGTTTTACCAAATTACAAATATAACCTTAATAAATAACCATTTAAAACATCCATTCTATGCCCATAAATGTCCATCCATGCTATTAATGGTCTAATTACAACATAAGGACCTCTCTTTTAAGTTCCATAGCTATTAGGCACTTTTAGCTAATAGAACATCAATTTTGTACTTTACGCGATTTAGTCATTTTTCTCAAATTGACCATTTAAACGATAAAATTTCTTAACAAAATTTTCACACAATCATTCAATCATGCTGTAAACATTATAATAATAATAAAATAAATATTTTGATATTACATTTGTGGTCCTGAAACTACTGTTCCGATTTGACCAAAAACGGGCTGTTACATGTCTCTTTAAAGATAGTCACATACTCTATTCATTCATATTGTTTACTTCTACCAGCGGTCTGGCCATTGTCACAGCCTCAATGCTAGGTCCTTGCCCTAATTCATTCAGCCTACACTGATCTCGACATATGGTTACATTATTACCCTGATAATTATCTTCTTCTAACTTAGCTCTTGCATATACACTTCCTTAAGGAAGGCCTAATTCTAATATATTCTCTTGCAGCCGCACATATGTCATTTGATTGTGTACTAAACACTCATTTTTCTTGTGGTCTTACTCTCTGTAGGATTTCACTATAGGATATTTCCCCTTCGGTACATTTTCTGAGACATTTCCAATGGTAGGTAGCCCATTGAAGATTTCTCTATATCAAATTAGGTTCAACAAACATCCACAAATTTAGTAAAATCCCGGTGGATTATTTACCAAAGATAGTCCTTGGCAGACTCTGTAACACCCCTTACCTGTATCCTATGCCGGAACCGGGCACGAGGCATTACCGTACTTAATCAACGAATTTAGTCTATAAACTTTTAGTCCCAACTTGACACATCTCTATCGTCATCACAACAACCTCATTAAGGACCTACGAGGCCTTAAACATACTTACGAGGGATTTCGGAACCCAACTGGAAACTTTTGTGATCTTAAAAAATTTTCACCTAAACAGGGGTTTTCACACGCCCGTGTGGACAGGCTGTATGGTCACACACGCCTAAGTCCCTACCCCGTGTGGGACTCCACACGGCCTAGACATGCCCGTGTCCTTGCCCGTGTGTAAAAACTTGGGTATTTTGTTTGTGATGTCAGCAATCTTATAAAGGTCACATGGCCTAGGCACAGCCCGTGTGGCTAGCCCGTGGTCGACCTGACTTACAACACCAACATGTAGGGGACACATGGCCAAGCCACACACCCATGGGACTGGCTGTGTGTCACACACGGCCTAGACACGCGCCCGTGTGCCTACCCGTGTAGACAAGAACAAGGCTATTTTGCCAAGCTCTTTTCGTCCCTCTAGCTCACACAACATGAATCCATTCAAGATATCACTAAACAACTCATATTTTGCAATATGAACTACCATGAATAACTTCAGATTTCCATATATATAACAAAGAGCCAACAACTATGGCTATATAGACAAGAGTTTCTCAACAAAGAGGCCAACACACACTTGGCTAAAATAACAAAACAATATACCTAGTCTAGCCCTTATACATGTCATACTCAAATGTACTAAGTCTAGATATACCGAGGTGAGTTGATAGTTTAGATACATCTGGCTCTTTAACTTTATAAGACAAAGGAAAAGAAAAGAGGAGTAAGCTTTGAGCTTAGTAAGTTTACATGTAAACAAATAACATTATAGTATGTGCTAAACAATATATATCATTACATACTAAACAAGAACAATCCACATTCATAATCATGCTTACTCATTTCTTCCCTTACCACCTTCCAACTATATCACAAGCTTAATGCTTACATTCATTAACATGCTTCCCTGCACTTAGCACCACAATATCACATATTACAACACGTCACAATTTCTTAATAAACCATTCATAATTCAATCACTCGGTGTTTTTGCACTTAGCCCACCATCAGTCTTTATTAGTGTGGTATCGCACATAGCCCACCAAAAGGATAGTTACGGTGGTATCGCACATAGCCCACCAAAAAGGATAGTTATGGTGGTATCGCACATAGCCCACCAAAAGGATAGTTACGGTGGTATCGCACATAGCCCACCAAATGATAAATAGATGATGGTATCGCACACAGCCTATCGTAATTAAGTATTATGTGGTATCGCATTTAGCCCACCGTCAAGTATTGATATTACACATTTACATATCTATTTCATCATTCATACGAAAACTATTCAATAACTACCACATTCAATCCACTTGAATCATACATGTTCTCAATTGTGCCATGCACTAATTAGCAACAACAATGTATATATAAAATGCATCGTTTACACATAAACTTACCTCGGTGCAAAACGTTTCAATTTGCGATTTAATCTGTAACCTTGCCTTTTCCCTGGTCAAGGTTAATTTCATGCTCTTCTCAATTTATAACAATAAAATTCACTCATTTAGATCGTTATATGATCATAATGCATCAAAATCTACACTTAGGCAAAATGACCATTTTGCCCTTGTATTATGGAAAAAATTACAATTTTGCCCCTAGGCTCGTAAATCATTTTTCTACACATTTTCTCATTAGACAAGCCTAGCTGAACATTTATTTCTCTTACAACTACTCATAATTCCATCTATTTTATGCATTTATGACACAAATTCATTCTTTGCATTCAAGTCCTAATTAGGTGTTTTCATGCTAACACCTTTCACAAAAGTTGTTTCTCATCTCCCTAACATTCATTTTCTTCCATAAAAACTCAGCTAACAACATAACCATTCTCATGTCAAGTCCCTAAACTTTCAACCATATCACAAATTCTCTCATTAGCTAGATTAAGCTTTGAGGACTCTAAAAGTACAAAAATTATCAAATAACACCACCAAAATCACTTACTTGTAGAGAAGATGAGTTGCTGAAATTTTCAAGCTTTCAAAACCCCTCTAAGCATGAAATTTTTGGTGGATATGAAGAGTGAATAGTGAGAGATGTTAGTTTTTATTTTTACCATATTTTATTCATCTTTTCTCATCTAATTCACCCAATTTTGACCAAAAATTAAATGCTCTTGTCTCCCTATACCATATGGCCAGCCAACACTCCTCTATTGGCCTAACTTCACTTTAAAGACCTCTATTTTAACATTCTATAGCTATTAGGTACCTCTACCTTGTAATATAGAACTTTCGCACTTTATGCGATTTAGTCTTTTTTCACAATTACACATACAATTGTTATAATTAAAAGACCAAAATTTTCATACATCCATATAATCATGCTACAACACATGAAATATTATGAAAATAATTTTGCTCAACCTCGGGTTAGTGGTCTCGAAACCACTGTTCCGAATAGCCCCAAAATCAGGCTGTTACAGACTCACCCAACTCTTATTGCCTTTTACCCCCTGACCTTTGGGATTTGTATCCATTTGCTCATCTTAATATCTTACCAAATACTGGTTTACTCGCCAATCTCTGGCAGGCTCACCCAGTCAGATACTTAAGTACCTCTAATACAATATCTCCTGTACTACATCTGCCATGTTAAAACCACTTATACTAATTCCTCACAACATTGCAGTTTGGCAGATTCCCTTATTAGCCTACCCGCATTTCCAGACTTTTCTACTTTGTTTCCTTATATCTATAAGTTAGTAGATTCTCTTACTAGCTCATTTATTCTGTTTTCAAATGTGTCTCATCCATCCTATTATACTACCCACCGCGCGAGTTATCCAACGATGTCCCCCATTTTTGTGTCGTGTTAGCTTACTAGTTCACCATTTTGGTAGACTTCATATGTTGCCATAGTCAAGCTATGGTTTTACACATTATGATCCCATGTTTATTGTCCTGACGGACTTCATATGTTACCATAGTTAAGCTATATTCTTACACAATATGATCTCATGTTTATTCTCCTAGCGGACTTCATATGTTACCATAGCAGATAAACCATAAATATAACATATTTTAATTCCATGCTTGGTATATTTTTGGATGATTTGTGATGAGAATTAGTGAATTTGATTCTCCTAATCCCTTAAATTCATATTTTTATACTTAGGAGAGTATTTGGGAGTAAAAAGAGTGAAAAAGGGGGCCAAAATCGGAGTTTTCAGGATCCACACGGCCTGGGCACACGCCCATGTGATCCACACAGGTAGGCTACACACCCATGTGCTAGCCATGTCGATATCTCTCCCTGTTTCCTAAACACGCAAAAAAAAAACCAATTTTTAGGGTTTTTGATCATTCAAAAGGCTATAAATACATACTAGAAGAAGACCTAAGGAACACACAGAGTAGAACGAAGAAATTACTCGAAGGAAGCCATCAGAATCAATTCAAAAGCAAGATCTCATTCAAGATTAAAGATCTCCATCAATTTTCCTTAGAAGTTTTTGAGTTCTTTATGTCTTGTTGTTTTCCTTATTTTGAGATATTTTCCTTTTACATTATGAACTAAACTCCCTAAAATACCTAAAGAGGATGAAACCTATGATGAATCTTATCATTTAATTATCTGAATTACATGATAAATACTTGTTCTTGTTCTTAATTATGTGTTCTTAATCCTTATCTTAATATTTTCAGGATATTAATACAAGTTTGAGGTACTTAATTAGTGGAGCAAAAGTCCCTGCTTAAGAGTAAATCTAGCATAATTGAGCGGAGTTGATTGCAATCCTAGAAATAGGACGACATAAATCTGCCGAATTAAAGTCAAATCTAATAAGAGAATCCATAGATCGAGTTAATGCGACAATAGGGGTTTTAATTAGAAAGAGATTTCAATTAATCAACCTAGAGTCAGTTGTTCTTAGTCTCGAAAGAGATATTAACATAATTTAGGGATTTCTACAGATCAAGACAAGTGAATAAATCGTTTAATTCAAAATCATAATAATAAGTGAAATCTAGGTGGATTCTTTCTTGGGTATTGTCTCTCTCATTGGTTTTCTTAAAGTATTTTCCCAATTTTATCTCTGTCGCATTCATAGGTAATCAGTTAGTTCAATTTTAAATTAAAACACCCCTTTAATTATTAGGATAAAGAATAAAAAGATAGTAACTACTAGTACTTTTAGTCCTCGTGGATACGACATTTCAGACTCACCATAGCTATACTACTATTCGATAGGTGCACTTGCCTTAAACATATTTTAGTTAGTTCGTGACATCATCAAGTTTTTTGCGCCGTTGCCAGGGACTAGAATATTAGGAACTTTAATTTTTATTACTTTCGCCATTTTTATTTTATTTTATTTTATTTTTGTTTTTAGTTTATTATTTGTTTTCTAATCTTTCTTTTGTTTTGATTCTGGCAAGTATCTTTAGTTTATGACCAGAAGAAACCCGTCAGAATCTCTATTATTTGATAATGAAATTGAAAGCACAGCTCGCAGAAATCATAGAGAAATAAGGCGAAGTCTACTGATAAACCACTAAAGTAACATATTTTAATCCCACATTTAGCTTACTTTTTGATGATTTATTCCTTAAATTATATAAAAAGGTGCTTGTAATCCTTTCTTTTCATGTTTTATACCCAGGAGAGGATGAAAAGAACACAAAACGGGCCCAAAACGGAGTAAATGGGCCTTAGCAAGAAATTGACACGGCCTGGCCTAAAATCCACACGGTCGTGCCTCGACGAACACCTAAAGAACGGCCTCAACTCCGCCTCACACAGTCGTGCCTCAAGTAAGAAATTCGAACATGGTCTGGTCTCGATTCAAACAGGTGTGTGCCATGGCCGTGCCTCTGTAGCTGGAAAGAACAATTTCAGTCGGAAAAGGATACTTAGGGAGAAAGAATCACATTCCAAGAGCCTATATATATCCCCTAAGTACCACCTTTGAAAAGGCGTTAAAGCTAGGCCAAAGAGCCAAGCCGAGAAGGTCAGAGTTGGGGAATAACGCGAGGATAGCCAGTTGATCCATCCCAAGAAGCAGGAATTATATTCAAGATGGCGGAATTCTCCTTCAATTCCTTTAGGGGGTTTTAGGGTTTTCTTATGTTTTGCTTTATCTTTTCTCTTGTGATGTTCTTTTTATTCATTATGAACTAAACCCTTCAGATACCTAAAGGGGATGAAACCTAGATGAATTTTGTTATTTGATTTCTAAGTTATATGATAATTGCTTAGTTTGTTCTTAATTATGTTGCTTAATCCAAATCTAATGTGCTTAGGTGGAGGAGGAATAGACCCTGCCTAAGAGTAGATCTAACATAATTAAGCAGAGTTGATCGAACGCCTAAAGATAGGGTTATGAAATTTTGCCGGATTAGGGTGAAACCTAATATGTGAGTCCATTGATCGATTTACTACTATCCTAGGGGGTTATTATAAGCGAACGAGAGTTCCACTGATTAACCTAGGGTTAGACGTTATTCGCCTCGAGAGAGGGTTTAATATAGGTTAGAGAGTCTTACGGATCAAGCTAAGTAAAGAAATCATATAATTTAGGTTCAGATAACAAGTGAAGTCTAGGCGGATCTTCCTAAGGGTATCGTCGTAATCAATTGAGTTTTCCTTCAAAGTTATTTTCCTATTCGTCCTTTTTGTCTTTGTGTCCTTAGTTTAGTCTTCGTCAATATAGTTTAAAGTTACTTCACTCTATTTTTAAGGCTAAATAATAAAAAGAAAGTTAGTATTATTACTCTTAGTTCATTTGGGTTCGATATCCGGTCTTGCCTAAGCTATACTACTATTCGATAGGTACACTTTCTTTTAATCGTTGTCAGAGTTAGTTTTTAGGTTTTGATCATTCTTTTATAAATTTTAAAGCTCTGATTTCAGCGATTAAGTTTTTGGCGTTGTTGCCGGGGAACTAAAATATTAAGAAAGCTCTATTTTTACTACTTTTGCCGTTATTTTATTTTTCACAATTTATTTCTTTTGTTTTTAGGCTAAATTTTAATTTTTGCTAATTTTTCTTTCTTTCTCTTTTTTTCAGGTACCTCTAGTTTATGACTAGAAGGAACCCAAGAGGACCTTTGGTATACGATAGTGATATTGAAGTAATCGCTCGCAGGAATCGTGGGGAAACCAGGCGAACCCTAATTTACACGGAAAGAGAGGAAGAAAATTCCAATCTTACTGAAAGGATGGACGAGAATAACCAACCACCACACGATGTGGGGGAATGCAATGCTCCATGTACAATGTTTGATTATGCAAAACCGCATTTAACAGGAGCGGAATCAAGTATTGTTAGGCCTGCTATTTCTGCTAACAATTTTGAATTAAAGCCTAACACAATACAAATGATTCAACACTTTGTTCAATTTGATGGTTTGCAAGACGAAGATCCAAACATGCATATAGCTAACTTTTTAGAGTTATGTGATACCTTCAAAATAAATGGTGTTTCTGATGATGCCATACGTCTTCGGTTATTCCCTTTTTCATTGAGAAATAAAGCTAAACAGTGGTTAAACTCGTTACAACGAGGGTCAATCACAAATGGGATCAGATGACTGAAAAATTTTTAATGAAATATTTTCCATTGGCCAAAATGGGCAAATTAAGGAATGATATCTCTTCTTTTGTGCAGATGGATTTAGAAATGCTATACGATGCATGGGAAAGATTCAAAGATCTCTTGAGGAGGTGCCCATACCATGACTTACCCTTGTTGCTACAAGTCCAAACATTCTATAACGGTGTAAACCCCTCAACAAGGCAACTGATTGATTCAGCAACCGGTGGAACCCTGAATAACAAAACTCCAGAAGCAGCCTACGAGTTCATTGAGGAGATGTCATTAAACAATTATCAGTGGCAAGCTTCAAGGACCAAACCAACGAAATTGGCAGGAGTCTTCAACGTCGATGCCATGACCATGCTATCAACACAGATTGAGATGATGAATAAAAAGCTTGATAGTTTATGTTCTTCGTAGGCACATCCAGTCATGAAGTGCAACGCAAGTGGAACCGTGGTGAATCCTGAGTACCCACCCTACCAACCGGAAGCAGATAGTGAACAGATGAACTATATAGGTAATAATTTCTGATCCAATAATAATCCTTATAGTAACACTTACAATCCAGGTTGGAGGAACCACCCAAATTTTTCATGGGAAGGTCAAGGCAATCAAGGAAATCAAATGCAACAACTTCCTCAAAACTTCCAAAATCAGCCTTATCCACAAGAGAAGAAACCTACCCTCGAGGAGATGATGGCAAGGTTCTCAGCAGACACAGAGAAACGTATTCAAGAAATAGATAGAACAATTAAAAGCAACGAAAGCCGAATTAGTGAAATTGTTAAGTCGGTCAAGGAAATAACTAACGCAGTAGAACAACTCGCAAAGCTAATGTCAGAACGACCGCAAGAACATCTACCAAGTAACACTGAGATTGACCCTAAGGAGTAAATTGAAGCCATCACAGCTAAAGACAGCGAGGAGTTAGATAAACCCAAACCAATTCCAGAAAGTAAGGTAGACGAAGGTACAACAGAGGTAGCACAAGAAAAGCCGAAGCCGATAATCAAGGAGTACAAACCTCGCATACCTTATCCCGAAGCGTTAAAAAGAGATGATTCAGAAGAATAGTTCGGTAAGTTTCTTAAACTTTTAAAGAAATTACATATTAACTTACCTCTTCTTGAAGCCCTTTTTCAGATGCCAGATTCGAGGAAATTTTTAAGATAGCTCTTGACCAAAAAACGCAAAATAGATGAAGAGCACCACGTGGAACTGAACTCAATATGCTCAGCAATGTTACAAAATAGACTACCACAAAAGCAAAAAGATCCAGGGAGTTTTACGATTCCGTGTTTAACCGGTAGTTTAAATATTGATAATGCGTTAGCTGATTTAGGGGCAAGCATAAATCTCATGCCTTATACATTGTTTAAACGACTAGGTCTAGGGAAGCCCAAACAAACTAGGATGAGTATTCAATTAGCTGATAAAACCGTTAGAATTCCTAGGGGCATTATTGAAGACGTTCTTGTAAAAATCGATAAATTTGTTTTCCCAGTAGACTTTGTTGTTTAAGATATGGATGAGGATAATTCAATCCCCTTAATTTTAGGTAGACCTTTTCTTGCAACTGCCAAGACTAAAATTGATGTTGCCACAGGCGAGCTCATACTTTGTGTAAGAGACGACTCAATTAGTCTTCAAGCCCTCAACTCAGCCAGGTCATTAAAGAACCAAGGTGAGAAAGAAAATTCTTTTGATGACCATCCAATTACACCTTCTTTTCAGAAACCACCGAAAAAAGGAACCATTAAACCGGATCCTCAATTAAGTGCCGACAAAGAAATAACTCACGAGAGGCAAAGGATTCAATCCAATAACTTAGACGAGTGGAAATTGCACTTCAAGGAAAAACTAGGGTTACACGAGGAAGAACCAAAATCACACGAAGTAAAACCAGAAGAACCACCAGAAGAGCTCGTAGGGACATCAAATCACTTTAAAATAGGAGACCAGGTAATGTTAGACAAAGCCGATCCTCACATCACTACAACAGACTTAAAGGCAAAGGGAGAACTTTTTCTTAAGGTACACGATATCTTCCCACAAGGAATAGTCGAGGTAAGCAATCCGATATTCGGTAATTTCAAGGTAAATGTTTCTCAACCTCAACTTTGTCAAAAGAATAAAACCATAAGCATGAGGAAAGATATTCAAACCTTTAAACCTCCCTAAAAAAATTTTCAAATATGAGGAAAGTCTAGCTTAAGACTATAAACGAGCGCTTCTCGAGAGGCAACCCGTGGACTAACCCTATTTTTTTTTACATTTACTTGCATTTAATTTTAATTTTCTTTTTTTTTAAACTAACCAAAAATGCAGGTTTTCCAGGTCACACGGCCGTGTCCGTGGCCGTGTGGACCACCGAAACTGCCACAATGAGAGAGCAGAGGCCGTGCAAGTCAGTCCAACCACCTTCCAACGTCATGGATCCAACCACCCTCCCCATGGGCACCGAAAAAAGGGTACGTCATTGCCCTCAATCGTGTGAAGCTACTGACTTCCACACCACGGACAGAACACGCCTGTGCCTACAAACTGTGTGAAAGTACTAACCTATCGAACACGGGCGTGGGGATCCGAAGACGGGCATAAGGTAACAATACACCCAAACACACGGCCGTGCGAGGCGGCCGTGTAAATCGATTCACCCTAGGACCACGGCCGTGGGAAAGCATCAAACCTGAACCCCTATTTAAACCCCACAACTCTCCCCCTTCCCTCCATCTAGTTTCATCTTTGTTTTCTTTCCTTTTCACTCTTGTCCCTCTCAGATTTTGCACTTCATAAATCTCTATCACTCTTGAGCCACATAAAATCATGTCGAAGAAGCGGAAGAAGCTAAGCAGAGGCTTCTCAACAAAGAACGATCAATATGAGTTCATGCCGGCCGCTTCATCTAAACAATAGGCCAAGGGTCTTTGAGACCATTTAGTTTTTATTTTCCATTTCTCTTTCCTTTCATTGTCCTTTTCTTTAATAATCTTATGTTTAATTTATTTTAATTTAATTTAGTTTCTTAGTGCCAGGTTCGCCAGGCTGCTTGGGAATCATGCCGACCACCACGATAACCTCTTCACTTTCGCCACCGCCATCACATCCCCAACCTTAGTGTTGATTCCCACCTTGCGAACCATCCTTCAATAAGGACTTCACAGTCCATCAATATTTTCTTTTCATTTTAGTTTTCTTCTTAGTCTCCTTCTCTTTAGTTTGTTTTTCTTTAATTTTATATTTAGTTTATTTTTATTAGGTCTTAATAAATCCTGGCTACTTCTCAGTGCACTACCCAATTTCTTCATCTAGCGCAGGTTTGTCATCAAGACCAACCATCACCGCCACCAAAGACACTCCTCTGGGAAAAACATCCAAAATTCAGGGAGTAATTCCTTCCCCTTCTCTTTTGATTTATCCATTAAATGTTATTATCTATGTTTGTAAATTGAGGGCAATGTACATCTTAAGTGTGGGAGGGTGAATAGTTATTCTGAGAAAATGCCTAACTTTTTCCATTATTCTCAAACTCTGAGGATAAAAATGCCTAACTTTCTGCATTGTTCTCAAATCCCTGAATTTAATCTTATTTTAAAGTAAAATTGTCATATTACTAATTAAGATGAAATTTTTGATGACTTGTGATTGTTATTGACATGTTTTAGAATAAGTCATAGTTAATTGTACATTGATAATTAATTTGAAGATTACTAGAGAATCCAGCATGATAAGTCTGCTTTTCAGGAAGTAAAATTTTGCTAGGTTGTTGATCTAAATTTGAATATTACCTTGAAATTTGAAATTTACAGGGATGCTGTCAAAACACCCATAATTTTTGTGAGATTTTGAACCTTATAGAGCATACATTCTTTTTCATGCTCGTTTTACTAATTATGAGTGTGTCAACCGTGAACTGTTATTCTAGAACTTGCCTCGTTTATACATGTTGAGACCACACTTTTGATTTGATATTACAGAGATGATAAAGGCACCTAGGTTTAACCCCACTCACTCCACTAAATAGCCGACCTTTACAATTGACCCCTAGTGAACCCCGTCGATCCTAACAAACCCTTTTTATTGACTCACCTACTAATATTAACCCAAAGCCCCTTTGTATTTGTTATCACCCTTTCTTTTGACTACCCCTTAATCTAGATTTGATTTGAGCTAATTACCTAAGTATATTATTCTGGTAGTTGAATTTATCTTGTATTTAGTTTGTTCTTATTGTGTAATGGAGTTACATCCTCAATCCCCTCATCACTTGCATTGTTATCTTCGTTTGGAGTTTGTTTCTTCGGTTCGCCCAATTCCTTTCCACTTCTTAGTGTGACTGCTTTTACCAGTTCTATCCCTTTAGGAAAAATTTCTGCTCGTTTTTCATGGATCATCTTAGTAAGTATTCCAACCGTCTTAGTGAGTTCCCCAAACGACTCAGTAAATTTTTCAATTGACGCTTGTTGATCTTTAAGGGTTCTCTCGATATCTTGTAGGCGTTTTTCTATATTTGCCTATTTTGTTAGCTTCTTTGTTCTTAAAAAAATAAATAAATAAAAAATTTTGAAGTATTCAATATTAGTAATATAAAAAGTGAGCTTACACAATCAAATTTCTATTTCCAAAAGAAAAGCTCGTATTAGTAGGTTTATTACTTTTCAATTTATAAAATTTCGGAAAAGTTTTAGGTAGGTACTTGTCAATTCGATCTCGGTTCTAACCTTCTAATTTCAGCCTGTGACCACACCTTTTACCCTAGCCCCGTTACAACCCTAACAAATACCTTTTGATCTGTTTGTCATCTTATATTACAGTGGTGAAGATTTGAGTTTCAGGCAAGCCTATGGGATTAACTTTTCAGGTTCGACTTACTAGCGATCTTTTCCTGAACCTTAAACACTTTAAAGTGATTTGAGTGAATCTTTAGTGAGAATATCAATCCTTGTTGGTTTTTGATTGAAAATGTAGTTATTTAAATGAGGGGAGACACCTATGTTTTCAAGGTACAAACTCATTACTTATCTTGTTTGAATCTTTAGGACTCTTTGAGTCAAAGTATCCATGTATGAATTATCTATGAATTAGGATAAGGCATTGTTGATAAGAATTATGAATCATGGAAAGTTCGTTTTAATTGTAAGTTGAGAATTTTGCTTGAGGACAAGCAAAAGCTTAAGTGTGGGGGTATTTGATAAACCGTAAAAGTAACATATTTTAATCCCACATTTAGCTTACTTTTTGATGATTTATTTCTTGAATTGTATAAAAAGGTGCTTGTAATCCTTTCTTTTCATGTTTTATACCCAGGAAAGCACCCGAGGATGAAAAGAACATAAAATGGGCTCAAAACGGAGTAAATGGGCCGTAGCAAGAAATTGACACAGCCTGGCCCAAAATCTACACGGCCGTGCCTCGACGAACACCTACAGCACGGCCTCAACTCCGCCTCACACGGCCGTGCCTCAAGTGAGAAATCTAAACACGGTCTAGTCTCAATTCACACGGGTGTGTGCCATGGCCGTGCCTCTGTCACTGGAAAGAGCAATTTCAGTTGGAAAAGGATACTTAGGGAGAAAGAATCGCATTCCAAGAGCCTATATATATCCCCTAAGTACCACCTTTAAAAAGGCGTCAAAGCTAGGCCAATGAGCCAAGCCGAGAATGTCAGAGTTAGGGAATAATGCAAGGATAGCCAATTGATCCATCCCAGGAAGCCAGAATTATATTCAAGACGGCGAAATTTTCTTTCAATTCCTTCAGGGGGTTTTAGGGTTTTCTTATGTTTTGTTTTATCTTTTCTCTTGTGATGTTCTTTTTATTCATTATGAACTAAACCCTTCAGATACCTGAAGGGGATGAAACTTAGATGAATTTTGTTATTTGATTTCTAAGTTATATGATAATTGCTTAGTTTGTTCTTAATTATGTTGCTTAATCTAAATCTAATGTGCTTAGGTGGAGGAGGAATAGACCCTGCCTAAGAGTAGATCTAACATAATTAAGCGGCGTTGATCGAACGCCCAGAGATAGGGTTACGAGATTTTGTCGGATTAGGGTGAAACCTAATATGGGAGTCTGTTGATCGATTTACTGCTATCCTAGGGGGTTATTATAAGCGAACGAGAGTTCCACTGATTAACCTAGGGTTAGACGTTATTCGCCTCGAGAGAGGGTTTAATATAGGCTAGGGAGTCTTACGGATCAAGCTAAGTAAAGAAATCATATCATTTAGGTTCAGATAACAAGTGAAGTCTAGGCGGATCTTCCTAAGGGTATCGTCGTAATCAATTGAGTTTTCCTTCAAAGTTATTTTCCTATTCGTCCTTTTTGTCTTTGTGTCCTTAGTTTAGTCTTCGTCAATATAGTTTAAAGTAACTTCACTCTATTTTTAAGGCTAAATAATAAAAAGAAAGTTAGTATTATTACTCTTAGTTCCTTTGGGTTCGATATCTGGTCTTGCCTAAGCTATACTACTATTCGATAAGTACACTTGCCTTTAATCATTGTCAGAGTTAGTTTTCAGGTTTTGATCATTCTTTTATAAATTTTAAAGCTCTGATTTCAGCGATCATCTACAGTATATAGAGGAAGAGGAAGACCAAGAGGATGATACCAATATTACCAAGGAGATGGCGGAAAATCAGAATAATCCACTACCCCCTGTGGTTTCCACGAATCTTGTAAATCAAAATCTTGCTCCTCGTACTATGTACGATTATGCTAAGCCCAATTTAACTGGGGCTGAATCAAGTATTGTTCGCCCTGCTATTGCTAAAAATAATTTTGAACTGAAACCTAACACTATTCAAATGAGTCAACAGTTTGTTCAGTTTGATGGTTTGCAGGACGAAGACCCAAATACTCATTTGGCTAATTTATTAGAATTCTGTGATACTTTTAAAATTAATGGTGTTTCTGGCGATGTCATTCACCTTTGGTTATTTCCTTTTTTATTGAGGAATAAAGCTAAACAGTGGTTGAACCTGTTACCACGAGGTTCCATCACTACTGGGGAACAAATGACCAAAAAGTTTCTATTAAAGTATTTTTCGCCGGCTAAAATGGTAGAGTTGAGGAATGATATCTCTTCTTTTGTGCAGATGGATTTAGAAACTCTTTACAATGCATGGGAGAGGTATAAGGACTTATTGAGAAGGTGCCCTAACCATGGGTTACCTCTATGGCTACAAGTTCAAACTTTTTACAACGATTTGAACCCCTCAACTAGGCAGTTGATCGATGTATCCGCCAGTAGAACTCTGAATAATAAAACACCTGAGGAGGCTTACGAGTTTATAGAAGAGATGTCACTGAATAATTATCAGTGGCAAGTTATGAGGACAAAGCCAATAAAAGTAGCCGGTGTTTTTAACGTTGATGCAGTCACCATGTCATCGAACCAGGTAGAACTCTTGAATAAAAAGATTGATGGTTTATATGGTTCTACGCAGGTACATTCGGTGATGCAATTTGACACAAATGGATGACGGAACCATCCAGAAAATCGATCCTACAATCTTAGCACAGAAGACAAACAAGTTAACTATATGGGTAATAATTCTAGACCTCAGAATAATCCTTATACTAATACTTATAATGCAGGTTGGAGAAACCACCCCAATTTCTTTTGGGGTGGCCAAGGAAATTAGAGACCGCAACCCCCTCCAGGCTTTCAACAACAACCCTACCAACAAGAGAAGAAGCCAAACCTTGAAGAGATGCTGACAAAATTTATTTCGGTGTCAGAAACCCACTTCCAAAACACTGAAACAACACTCAAAAATCAACAAGCATCGATTCAAGGGCTTGAGAATCAAATTAGTCAATTGGCAAAGATGATTTCAAAATGACCATAAGGTAGCTTTCCAATCAACACCGAAACTAACCTAAGGGAGCAACTTCATGCCATTACTGTTTCGAGATGAAGAAGGGTTAGCTGAATTTGAATATGAACTGAGGCGAGAACTGTGGTAAGCAATGGTAAGGTTGAGGTAAGCCACAACAAACAAAAATCAGTAAGTAAGGAGTATACACCTCGTATGCCATATCCCAACGTGACAAAGAAAGACCGTACAAATGAACAATTCGGTAAATTTCTTAAACTTTTGAAAAAGTTGCATATAAACTTACCATTTATTGAAGCTCTTTCGTAGATTCCCAACTCAGTTAAATTTTTAAAGGAGCTTTTGGCAAACAAACAGAAGTTAGATGATTCGTCGCACGTTGAGCTAAATGCAGTGTGCTCAGCTATTTTACAAAATAAATTACCCACAAATTGAAGTTTCCAGGGAGTTTTACTATTCCTTTTTTAATTGGTAGTTTAAATGTGAATAGTGCTTTAGCTGATTTAGGGGCAAGTATTAATGTCATGCCTTACAAAATGTTTAAACAGCTAGGTCTTGGGAAACCCAAAAAAACTAGGATGAACATTCAATTAGCAGATAAAACCATTAGATTTCCTAGGGGTATTATTGAAGATGTACTCGTAAAAATTGATAAATTCATATTCCTAGTTGACTTTATTGTCCTAAACATGGAAGAGGATAGTGATGTCCCTTTAATTTTAGGATGCCCTTTCTTAGCAACTGCTAGAACTATCATTGATGTTAGTACAGGTGAACTCACACTTCGTATAGGTGATGATACGACCACGCTCCAAGCTCGTGATTCGGTTAAGACATCAAGTAATAAAGACGATTCTATAAATCCTGTTAATAAGACTAATCATGGGATTCAACCTTCTTTACAGGAAACTCTTTTGAAAAATACAAATGAGCCATGTTCTGGTTCATGCGCCAATAATGGAACCATCCATGACCATGCGAATGAGAGGTAAGTCGACCTTTGACTCTAAATAAGTGCTTCTCGGGAGGCAACCCGAGCACTAACCCTACTAATTAGTTTATTTTTACTTTTTTTCATGTTTAAATGCAGGTTTTTGGCCCAAACGGCCTGGACACACGGGCGTGTCCTTGGCCGTATAGAAACAGGGCTAAAATTTTCCCAAAAATCGATAGAGACACAGCCTTAAATTAAACCACATGGGTGTGCGATACGACCGTGTGGACCACATGGTTTGGACACATAAGTGTGTCCTAGGCCATGTGAAACCTGGGGCAAAGTTTTTTGAATTTTAAAACAAGTCAGAGAGTTACATGGGCAAGGCACACGGCCATGCGCGAGACACGGCCTAGCCACACGGGCGTGTGGGAGGTCACACGGGCATGGGAGAAGCGAAGGACAGTATACATGGCCGTGTGACTCGGTCGTGTGAACCACACGGCTTGGACACACGGGCATGTCCGAGGCCGTGTGAAGACTGGGCTATTTTTTTCCTCGACGAACACGGGTTAAAAACAAGCCACACGGGCATGTGACATGGCCGTGTGGCCCAATAGGGACCCTCACACAACCGTGTCACCCCATAAAAACCCTAACCCCTTTTCTCTTTTCTTATTTTGTCTTCTTATTTTATCTTATTTCTATTTTTATTTTATTTGTCTTTTATGTTTCTTATTATCTTTTATGTTTTTTATTTGTCTTATTATCTTTTATGGATTCCTCCTTAGGTTTTGTCTCTCTCATTGGTTTTCTTAAAGTATTTTCCCAATTTTATCTCTGTCGCGTTCATAGGTAATTAGTTAGTTCAATTTTAAATTAAAACACCCCTTTAATTATTAGGCTAAATAATAAAAAGATAGTAATTACTAGTACTTTTAGTCCTCGTGGATACAATATTCCGGACTCACCATAGCTATACTACTGTTCAATAGGTGCGCTTGCCTTTGTCGTATTTTAGTTAGTTCATGACGTCATCAATAGTCGAGCTATGGTCTTACACAATATAATCTCATGTTTATTGTCTTGGCGGACTTTCGATTCCGATGAATCAATAAACCTCTTACAATGTGTCACCTAGTAGGACCTAATAATCAGTTTCACTCTATAAATTCGATAGATCGTCGTCACAATGTCGCTATAGTGAGCCAGTCGATAACTGTCGTCGCAGTGTCACTGCACAGAGTCAATAGACCGTCATCACGGTGTTGCTTTATCGAGCCAATCGATACCATTTCTGCAGTGTCTCCCAAAGTCCCTTGTATACCCATGACAGTCTACCTAATCCTTCATTTCACCTATTATTCCTAACTCTATCTACCCCGTCATGGTACACCCTTTGTACTTCGCATGTAATATATACATGCATTACACACAAAGTAAAGTACTTATCACAAAACACACAATACACCAATTGTTTAATCGCTATGTGATTATTATTTGACAATCAACAATCATACTTTTACAAGGGTATGCATCCATAATATACTCATTTACCATGTTTACTCATAACAGCAGAGTTAGACAACTCAAAACATTCACAACACATTTTACATCAATCACCCAAAGGTAGAGAACAAAAACTCACCTTAAATTCTTCCTCCATGTCAGCTTAGCTTGTCCCATTGTCAGAGCCTCCTTCGTCCTGGAAGCTAAGCATGTCAACTGTTTATCTGGGTTAATTTGAAGTTGTTTAAACCTTAAAACCCAAAACCCAGTTTACAAAAACTTATTAGGAGTCCTTGCCCTCCTTCTTTCCCTAATTCTCGAGCACTAAAGTTTAAGAAGCTTACTAGCTTCTCAATTTCTCTACTTTTAAACTTCAACTCTCACGACTTCTGCTCCATGCAGAGCTCTCCTAAGTTCTCTTCTTCGGAACAATCAAAGAAGACAGTGCAAAGAATAAAAAGGTTATAAACTAATTGAAAAGAATTTCTTTCTCCCTCACACACGTATACACGTATATATATATATCATAATCTTGCATGATTTCCTTAGTCCTTCTCGTTGGAATTGATCCGCTACGGGATTTACATTATACGCAACAGAAGCACCTAAAGTACTAAACGGAATATGTATTAGTTTGGTAATGGTTGGAGCAGCAAACTTGGATTCAGCAAGAATCTTATTTTTTGGTAGTACGAAGAGGAATTGGCCCAAAAATTGGATAGGGTCAAGACGCATCGTAGCGCCGGCGTACGACTCAAGTGCCCCGAACCATGTGAAATGGTCACCTATTACACAGCTCACTAACTCTGCATGGGGTGGGGGTACCTATTATTCGTCGGCGGTCTGGGAATGAAAGTTAGTTCTCCCTATCATTCTGGATATACTCTTGAATGATAAGTCTCTGACTAAGGAGCTAACTTGTTCCAATCTAACTAAACTTAAATTGAAATCCAACTATTCACAATTTAGCCACTAAGATTTCTGAATTTTTCAATAGAGCCCTCCATTTTTTTTTCATTTTACTCAAGTAACTCTTATTTCCTTAAATTTCGAGGCATAAGTGAAAATTTAAATAATTAGGACAAATGAAATGTATACTGAATTAAATCAAAACGTTGTCAAATTAAGAAGAAACCCACACTAGTGGAAATTAATTAAAACACAAACAAACTACAATATTAGTGGATATTTATGGAGAATAGAGATATGGATATGAATTACACTAATGGTGCCCGAATTTGATTGCTAGAATCAGAATCATAAGATTGAAAAAAAAAATTAAGGTTTGCTTAAAGGAGAACTTTGCCTCAAAAAAGTTTTTTTTTTTCTTTACCCTTTTTTATTAAAATTTTTTCTGTTTATATTTAGCGAAATAGAGTATATATTGAACATTACATATGTGTACATATGTATATGTCAATGTTTTTAGAATTAGATCAATAGTCGAATAAATCAAATTATTAATTTTCAATTCAATTAATCTAATTGATTCAACTATTGGTACAATAGATTTAAATATTAAAATAAATAAATAAATTTGAAAATTTCGAAAAAAAAAAAAAAACTTTAATCTTTTTGTCTTTCACCACTCAATTTACTTCTAACCGTATGCGACACTCCTAATGTTAATAAAAAGAAAAGTTTTGAAGTAAATACTTTCATTAATGAGAAATAACCAATGGTTACAAAACCAAAGTCATCCCGTTGGAACGCAAATTTCAAAAGCATTAGTCTTGAATGCAAATAAATAATAATCTATTTATTCCCAATGACAGAACTGGTCTTGAAAAAATGAAAAGGAAGGAGGAAAAACAAAAGATGGTGAAAATCTTATCCTTGTCTCTCCAAAATAATCTTTAAAGCAAGAAACGGTGGTCGGCAATGGTTGAAGACAATGATCAACAGTAACTAAGGTTGAAACTTAAGATAAGAGAAGAGTTGAAGAGAAGTAGAGAGACAGTTGTCAGCACATGGTAGAGCAAAGGCCAAAGCAAAGAGCGGTAGAGTTGAAGACTTTTCTTCAAGTGTTTTACTTTTAGAGTTTTAGTAGGTAGAATTAGAGAGGATCATGGGTTGGGTTGAGTTGAGTTCGAGTCGGGTATCAATAAAATTCTAAGTCTGTTTTTTAAGACTTGACTTGGCTCGACCTGAAAAATGGGCCTAAAATTTTATTTAAGTATGACCTGAATAAAAATATTAAAATTTGAGCCCGATCTAATCCGTTCGTATTAAATTTTTTATATTATTATTTTTATATAAAAATAAATTTAAAAAAAATATAATATATCAAATGCACTAAAAAAATTAAAATAAATGTTTCCCAACAAATTGAAAATAAATTAAAAAAATTATTTATACTTAAATAACACTAAGATAGATGCAATTTAACAAGCAAATACTTTTAAAATAATAGCAAAATTAATAATAAAATAAGAGTTATATAATAACTAAACAATAACAACAAAATAGTAGCAATATAGTAGTGAAGTGACACCAAAATAGTGACAAAACATAATAAAAAAAAGTAAAACGACAACAAAAAGGAGTAATTTTTTTTTTTTTTGCAAATTTGGGCCGAGCTCGAACAAAAAAAGCTTATACGAGGCTCAACCCATTTAGAATGAGCCTCATTTTTTACCAAATATCATTTTTTTGAGCCTATATTTTTGTAAACTCTCCAACTTTTTGTGTGGGCCGAATGACCTAACCTATGATTAGGTTTAAGTACAAGGCAGATTAGGGAATTGAAGTTTGTTTTTTAACTTTATTTTTATTTATTTAATTATTTTAGGTGAGGTGTTTGGGTTGGGATTATTAAATTTTAAGGGTTTGGGTTTACTTTCAATGGATTTAAGTTAGAAAGCTTGGCCCCAAAATAGAAAAGCCAATTCAATCGGTTTTTTTTTATTAGTTTATCTAATTGATAGTTTGCGATTTACGATTCTACTAATTCTCATCCTTATTCCGGATCCATATACCAGCTAATTTTTTATTTAACCAATTCGATTGATTGATTTGATCTAGATTTAGGGCTAGTTTAACATTACTTTTGAAAAATGTTTTTAAAAGGTGACGTGGAAAAGTGCTGTGAAAAAATACTTTTTAGAAATAAAATGTTCATTTTAGACATGGTATTATAAAGTAACAAATATACATTTAAATAATGTTCAAATTAGTTAATATTATAATATTTTAGCAAGAATATAAAAATAATTTATTATAACTTATTGTTAATATTTTAATATATGAAATATTAATTTTAAATATTTCTAAGTAATTAATATTAATTATTTATAAAATTTAATTAGATTATATAAACTATATTTTAAATATTTAAATATAACCATTAAATATTTGTAATTAGATATTAACACAGTTGTATTATTTTAATAAATACTTTTTTTATTTTTAATTAATGATTTTAACACATTTGTATTATTTTATTTTAAAATGTAATTTGAATATATAACCAGAGGCGAAGCTAGGGGGCTGGCATGGGCCCCAACCCACCTAAAATGTAAAATTGATATTTAGGCCCTTAAATTTTTTAAAAACTTTTAAATTAGTAAAAGTAAAATTACACTTTGGCCTCCCCCTAAAATTATAAAAATTCAATTTAATCCTTTACAAATTATAAAGATATAAACTATAAAAAATTAAAATTTCATCCGGCCCCCTAAAAAATTGTTCTGGCTTCGCCCCTGTATATGACCCATATTAGATATTAACATAACATAGAAAACATAAACCTAACAAATTAAAATATTACATGTATTTGGATTAAAGTTTCGAAAAGGGGTAATATTTATATACCAAATATAAATATTAAAAATTTTACATTAGCATTTACAATTTAAAGTGAATTCATTAAACTAGAAGCTATAGCATCTTTTGTTAATTCCATTTCAAAACCACTTAAATTGTTTGATTCACCACTGCCATCACCACCCCCCCCATCATCATCATCATCATCATCACTTCTCCATCATGTACATCTTCTAAATCAATAATACTCTCATATGCCCTATTAATATTTTTGTATTCGATAAAATCAGCACTATTTTAACTGACATGTTTTCGGATAAAATTGTATATCGCCATTGTAGCAACAATAATCATCGTTTGCTTTTCAAAACTATAACTTGGCATATCACTTAAAATGACCCATTTTTTTTCAAAACTCCAAAAGTTCGTTCAATCACACTACATAATGATGAATGTGAATGATTGAATATGTAACGCCCTTGCCCGTATTCTACACCGGAACCGAGTATGAGGCGTTACTGTACTTAACTCGCACAATCATACAACTTTGGGCTTTCAAACTCACTTCGAATTAAAAACTTTTCCATTCATAAGTCTGTCCACCTTAAAAAAATTTTTAAACAGGGGCCACACGCCCATGGGAAATGGGACACGCCCATATGGGCAGGCCGTATGGTCACACACGCCTATGTCCCTACCCCGTGTATAAAAACCTAAACATTCTGTTTGTGACACATGGCCTAGGCACACGCCCGTGTGGCTAGCCCGTGATCGACACTGACTTGCAACACTAACATGCAAGGGATACACGGCCAAGTCACACGCCCATATGGCTGGCCCATGGTCACCTCTGATTAATCCACACGGCCTGGGCACGCCCGTGTGCTTCAATCGTGTGGTGATAAAATACCAAATTCAAGGTACAGACTTCACTCAGCCTAGGCACACGCCCATGGATTGCCCGTGTGTCACACACGGCCTAGACACACGCTCGTGTGCCTACCCATGTGGACAAGAACAATGCTATTTGCCAAGCTCCTTACACCCCTCTAGCTCACTCCACATGAACCCATTCAATGTACCAATAAACAATTAGTAATTGCAATATGTACTTCCATGAATGACTTCATATTTTCATAAATGATAAGGTGAGCCATCAACCATGGAAATATACAAAATAGTTATCATAATAAGGGGCCAACACACTTTTGGCCAAAATAACAAAATAATCTAACTAATCTAGCCCCTATACATGCCATGTACAAAATCACTAAGTCCAAATATACCGAGGTGAGCTGATAGTGTGGGTGATCTTCTGGTTATCGCCGTATCCCGGCTCGGCTCTTAAACTCTATAAAACAAGGGTAAAGAAAGGGAAGTAAGCTTTAAGCTTAGTAAGTTTACATGTAAGCATTATAACATTTTAGTATATGCTAAACAATTATGTAGCAATACATACTAAACAAGAAAAAATCCACATTCATAATCATCTCATGCTTAGTCATTCCTCCCAATTCCACATTCCAACCATGTCACAAGATTAATGTATACATTCATTAGCATAACTTCCTGCACTTAGCACCACAATATCACATAATACAATACATCACAATCCATTGGTCAACTATTCAAGATCAATTTCTTGGTGGTTTCGCACTTAGCCCACCATCAGATTTATTTGGAGTGGTATCGCACATAGCCCACTAAGAGGTTAGTTACGGTGGTATCGCACATAGCCCACCAAGTGATAAATAGATGATAGTATCGCACATGGCCCATCGTAATTAAGTATTAAGCTGGTATCGCACTTAGCCCACCATCAAATATTGATATAAAACACTTACATATCCATTCCATCATTCATACTAAAGTTATTCAATAACTACCACATTAAATCTACTTGAGTCATACATGTTCTCAATTGTGCTATACACTAGTTAGCAACAACAATGTATATATATAAAATGCATTGTTTACACATAAACTTACCTCAGTGCAAAACGTGTCAACTAACGGTTTTAATCCGTGACCTTGCCTTTTCCTCGGTCAAGATTAACTCCGCGCTCTTCTTGATCTATAACAATAAGATTCACTCATTTAGATCATTCTATGATCATAATGCATTAATTTCTACACTTAGGCAAAAATGACCATTTTGCCCTTGCACCATGGCAAAATTACAATTTTGCCCCTAGGCTCGTAAATCATTTTTCAACACATTTTATCAATAAATAAGCCTAGATGAACATTTATTTCTCTTACAACTACTCACCATTCCAACTATTTCATGCATTTATAACACAAATTCATTCTTTGCATTTAAGCCCTATTTAGGTGTTTTCATGCTAACACCTTTCGCAAAAGTTATTTCTTACCTCCCTAACATTCATTTTCTTCCATAAAAACTCAGCTAACAATATAAATACTCTCATGGAAAGTCCCTAGGCTTTCAACCATATCTCAAATTAGTCCCCTCATTTGCTAGCTTAAGCTTTGGGGACTCCAAAAGTACAAAAACCATTAAGAAAACCTCAAAATCACTTACTTGCTAGGGAATATGTTGTTTGAAAGTTTTGAGCTTCAAAACCCCTATTTCTCTTCATTTTTTTTGTGGATGAAGGTGGAGGAATAGTGAAAAGATGATAACATCTTTATTCATCTTATTTTATTCATTTTTATCACCTAATATCCACCAAATTTGACCAACATTAAAATCTTGTCTCCCTAGCTTCTATATGGCCGGCCATCACTAGATAAAAGGCCTAATTGCACTTTAAAAACCTCCAAATTACATTCCATAGCTATTAGGTACCTCTACCTTATAAAATAGAACTTTCGCACTTTATGCGATTTAGTTCCTTTTCACAATTAAGCATGCTATCACTCAAATTAGTGCACCAAAATTTTCAAATAACCTTATAATAATACCATAACATATAAAATAACATCAAAATAATTTTCCTTAACTTCGGTTTAGCGGTCTCGAAACCACTATTCTGACTAGCCCCTAGATCGGGCTGTTACAGAATATCTCTTCTTTACCAAATATCGATTTACCTCTACGAAAGTTAGGTAAATGATATAGCTGATCTCTATATGGTCCAAGATAACCTTTCATTTGAGGATATCAAGAATCAACAAGATAATATTTTCCTATATGTCATAATATAACAAACAATTAATTCAAGAATTGTTTATTTTTTTAAAATTATCAATTAAAGAACTTAGACTTTATTATTTTTTTAAAAAGAAATAAATGAAATATCTTACCATTTGGTGGGTGAGGAAATTTGTATTTTGGATCTTGAATTGCATCAAGAAATATTCTAACATCATGCGCCAGTCCTTTCCATCCAGTCATAACAAAGGTGAAACACATATTAAAATCACTGAGTCGGGACACCTTTTCTTCCAATGTAGGGAATTTGTTCATTTAGTGGAAGAATAGCAGCAATATGAGTACCATCAATTGCACCTATGCAATCCTAAACAAATAACCATATTCGTCCCATGCATATTTTTAATTAACCAAAAATATTAAAATATAATAATATAATATTAAGTTTTAACCTTAAAATGTGGCATATATTTAGAATCACTATGTATTTGTTTGGGTATTAAGCTAAAAAAATGATCTTTGAGTGCAATTAGATTAACGACCATACTTGAAACTTTCTTAAGCACAATTGCAAAGTATCGACTTATTGTTGCTCCAAACCTTTGAAATCTTTCTTAACATTGGAAACTTTTGCACTAGTACCTAAGATGTATAAAAAAAATTCCAACATTTCACAAGACGATATGTCTTGAAGTTTGCAAATTGTATCTTGTCTCCAAACTCTAAACAAACTTGTGAATACAATTTTAGACATCCTAAAATTAATCATACAACATGATCCATGACCGTTAAGGATCTCTCGGATCCATTCCTCAGTTGACTGTTTTAAATCCATGCGTGGTTGCTTTAATATATATTTATCATAATATAATTGCACAGAAGAAGATGCAACAACAAATAATCGGTTAAAACATTCCATGCGTTGTAAAATCTCTTTCTTTTCCCTTTCATCATCACTTTCATCACCGTTGGAATTGTCAACCATACTCATCACCTGTGAACAAATTTTATATCCAAAATCAAATATAAACAACTATTGATAAAACTAGATTACACATAAATAAGTAGAACACAAGTTCAATATCCAAAAACCAAACATAAACAACTATTGATAAAAGTAGTTTAGCATTGTTGTTTAGTCACATAGTAGATATCTCTAGACCCTAGAATACTAGAAATTTTCAATTATCCTCCATTTCTGTCTTAAGCCATAAAGCTCTTATCTTGGGATTAATTGATAAAAACATAATTCACTTGTCCTTATTGAGTAATAATTTTAGTAATAAAAAGTATAGCAGACTAGCTTCTGGAACTTCCTTCCACATGCTATCAAGTACTTTGATTGCTTATGGAATACCATATGGATCCATAACAGGAGTTAAACAAGATGTGGCTCGACTCATATTGTAAGCTTCATTGCATAATTTTTCTATTTGACTGGGCAATCTTGCAACCCCTCTAATTTGCTTTGAGGATTTCTTCCTTCCAGTTTTAAAATGTAAAGTTGATTTCTTAGGTGTTTTCCTTTTTCGACCGTTTCTATCAATGTGAACATCATTTGAAATGTGAACATCAATTCTTGCATTTTCTTCCTTATTCTCTTTAGGTATGTCATTGTCAACATCATCAAAAAATTCAATGCGGAGTGTAACAGAAGAAGGTGCTCATGCTTTATCACCAGTTGCAACTACCCCTATGAACATTTGATCCAACTTCCCTTCGAATTTAGGATCAATCCATGATGTTTTAAATTGTTAAGCTTTAAGCACAATCTACATATAAAATGGTATTTTAATAAGAAATTATCAATAACATCATAAATAAGTAAAAACAAAAATATCCAAAATTATTAATATCCCTTTAGCCTACTCTTCCACCAATCATCTGATGCATCAACGGTTCTTTTTATAGTATTCCACCCTAGACCAGTATCTCTGCCTTTAAGTTTCTTCCAAGCCTTCCATTCTTTTTTCCAGGCATCCCACTTATTTTTAAGTTATCTTTGTGAATGAGCCTTGCTTGTTTCTTTCTCGAAGTTGGTCATTCATCCATCTTTTGTGAAATGAGTACCAAGTCTAGCCTTTCAATATCTCTTTAATATATATTACAGAATATTTCTATCAATCTCTTATCCCACATTGCTTTGACTTTTTCACCACTAACTTCAACAGCTGAAGCACTCATCTATTGTGTATATGAACATATTCGTTTCAACCAATAAAGTAATCAAGAAAATAAAATGTCACATAAGTATATTTTTTACATGTTTGAAACTATTGAAAGGAACAATTGAAGATAACATGGTTTTTCCAAATAGTGGAGATGTGTATCAAAATCAAGATAGGATCCTAAGATTTTTTTTCTCAATCAAAATCAACTTTCCAAGACTGGAATAATAACCAAGAAAGAGAACATAATTAATAACAGTATCAAACACAGTTAAAAAAGTGAGTATGAGCAATATTTGGTCAATACCAACAAGATCTAAATGGAACCAACTATCCCACACACAAATTTTTTTTGTCAATTATTTCTTTACCTAATCATGAAATCTAAAAATACCAAACCAATGGGTTTTTATGACTTATTCAAATAAATTCCTGAATTACAACTGATGCATAACTACATCATCAAAAACAAATAAACAAAAGTTTAATACCCAACAATTATTAACTTACTAGTACATATTCTATCAGTTCAATGATATTCAAAATTTAAATAAAGAATCCCTTGATTTCTGTTGCGTGTAAATAACTAATGCAATTGTGCAAGTGTACACGTCATTCAAGTAATAAAGTGATAAGTATAATCTCCACAAGGATCAAAAATTGGTAGGAAATTGAGTAAGTTATTATAATCCTATTGACTATACTAAATAGCAGGAAACACTCTCAAGTTGAATAAGAAGTTTGTATAATGAATTAATGAAATCAAATGCTAAAAACAAAGAATTGATATGGAAAATAAATGCTATGGGGAATTATAGAGAAAAACAAGAGTATTTCTGTTGTTGAATGAATAGGGCTGGAATTGTTCAGGTGAAATGTTCATATCAAAATAATGCTAGGGAAAAATATTGTCTAATCAACTGCTCATAGAGTCACTACTGTAACCAGCCTCTTTCGATAGCTAGATCTTAAGCTAGAAATCTAGGTTACTGTATGTCTACAAAACTCTAGATTAATAACTACAATGAACGTTCTTCTCTGTACAACTCGCAACATCTATGTCTAGAGTGCTACGAATATTCTGTCGGGTATTCACTTGCATCAAATGATTCAAGATCCAGTATATTTAACCTTTTCAGAATTTAAAAAAAAAACATCTAAGAACTCATCACACAGTCAACTATGTCTAGAGCTTGTATGCATGTATTTAAAATAAGCATAAATCAAATGAAACAATGACATAGGCAACTCAAATCACGGGCATTAAAGATGATAAAACATTCACCCAAATAACTCCAACCCAGGAAAGATTTAGTTCATGGGTGGAAAAGTTAACATCAAAATAAAATCATTCATCAACATTCTCAAATAAGTTCGAATAACAGAAATCAGGAAAATAAAGGCAGAAATGCAAGAATTCTCGCCACACTCCAGCTTCTCTTGGATCTTCAGATTGTATGTGAATCCAGGATAGCTATTTCCCCCCTTCTTCACATCTGTATTATGCTCTCTTAAGGTGCTACCCTTTCTTTCCTAGAATTCTCCATCAGATTTTTCTGGAAAGAAAACTAACCCTTAAATCGTCTCTAATCCCTATCTCCAAAAATCCTCTGTTCATTTCTATTCTCTTTCCTCTTTTATAGGGTAGGTCCCCTTCTCTCAGCACACACTTTTCTCCCTCTTTTTAGGTGGATTTATCTGGTAAAAGAACAACTAGCTGAGAGTGACGAGGATTGAGTGTTGCGTCAGCATTATCCTGGAATTGCCATGGCATTTATGTTGGCAATCCATCCAACCTTGTAACATCCCGAAATTGGGTCTAGTAGGATTAGACCCATTAGGCCTTGGGAGTAGGAGTGTTTAAAATTTTTGAGAATAAGAGAATGGCATTATTTCAAGTTGGACTTATTAAGAAGATGATTTTAGAAAGTTACGGGGTTCTATGAAGTTTCGGGTTCAAGTTGGGCCTTAATGAAAGTTACTGTTTAAGCTTATTAAGGAGAAATAGTAAGAGGCATCAAAACTTATGGAAATAAGTGAGTAAATTGTTATCATAAATGAACTATTGGTAAAAAGGTTATGGCATCAAGTGGAGAGCATGGAGGGAAGGGGTTCAAATCTCATCTTTTGCAAATTTTGGATTTGTTTTGATGTGCTCTTCCAAGTGTCATCCATGACATCATTTAAGGAATGAAATAAAAGAAAAATGAAATTATGACTAAAAAGATAAGGTAAGGAGGAAAACAAGGAAAAAGAAAGGAAAAAGAAATAAAAGAATAATAATAATGATGGAATTTGAAATAATGGAGTAGGTGAGAAAAAAAGGAATGATGGAGAGTGAATTAGGGAGCATGTTGGTTTGTTTTTTTTTTTTAAAGTTTTGGGTTGGTAAATTTTGGCTTATTTGCAAAGGCATGGACAGTTGAGGTGAATCAGAGGGGAGCTGAATTTGTTTTAGTCATTTGGTAGGATTTTTGGTGCTTGATAGGCCTAATTTTCTTTTAGCATCTTTTTGTGTTCATTTCTCCAACTTCTCCTATCATTGCCACAACTTCAAGTCAATACCGAACCTCTCAATCCATGATCACTCCTTCATAAATTCTTTCTCATTTGGGTAGACACTCTTTTCTTGGATTAAATCGTGTTCTAAGTGGATGGCTGTGTATCATTCTAGCCATAAGTCAAGTGGGGGAAATCGGATCCAATATTGATAAGGTAAGGAGTTCTTATGGATTATTGATATTATTCAATATTCGATTGGTTGCTAACGGAGTAATAATTTGAAATAATTGACTATATGTTTTAGGGACAAATCACTCGATATATTCTACCTTCAGACATAGTGGTAAGTGATTCAAGTGTGAGTGATACGAAATCTTTTGGAAATCCGAGGCTAACTTTTGGTTGGTATTGTTCTAGGGGCAACGAAGAGTGGTTCTTAGGGAATCCTAATCAAGGTGTGTAATTCCGTACCCTTCCAAATATATGTTTGAAAATGGTGTGTAATCTCAACTCTTCCGAATATACGTTTGAAATGGTGAGTAAATCTCACATCTCTCTGAAAGTTTACATGAAATATTCTGTGATTCGGTAGAAATATCGAAGAAAACCGATAATCGGTATCCGTGATCACTCGGACGTGTGTATGATCGTAGTGATAATCGTATTTTGTAATAAAACAGTTTGGGTCAGTGGCAGTGACGTGATTTAGAAAAATCATGAAAAATAAGATAAGTGGAATTAGAAAGTGAATGAGATATCAAATTAAAGCTTACTTTTTCTATTTTAATATGGAAGAAACGGAGAAGGAAAAGGAATTTTATATTCTGAGATATCTTGATTTTAGTGAGACTGGTTCTGATTAACTTCGGGGTTCACTGATCTGTTTTGGAAAACTCTTATAAAATTGTACAAAATGAATTATGGGTTATAATTGATATGTATGGATTCCTTAGTGAACCTATTTTCAAAAGAAACAAGTGGGTATGAAAATAAATACAAGTAAGATAATTGAGATTAAGTTAAGAGAAGTCGAATCATTGGGACAGTGAAACAAGGGAAATTTTAATGAATAAACTGTACTAAATGGCTAGGCTAAAAGTTCTGGAAAAATTACAGTAAGAAGATACATGAGTCTAGTTTCAAAGAAATGTTACGGATCTAGATTTCGAGTTTTCTAACTCGAGTTATAGCCAATTTAGTCAGTATGATGCAAATGGACAGTTTAAATTTCTATGCCCCAAATTACTAGTTAAGTTTTAGTTGCGAAATTACCCTGTTTGGGCCTAAAATGGATTTGGACCCAATAGTTCTATAGAGACCGAAATAGAGTTCTGTATCACTTGAGGCGATAGTAGGCCTTCGGAAACACCGTTGAATATGAAATTACCGAAATTACCCTTGGAGGGTAAATTACCGAATTACCCTTGGTAGGTAAAACTACCAAATTTACCCTTAGAACGTAAATTACCGAATTACCCTTGGTGGATAAAACTACTGAATTACCTTTAGAGGGATTATTACCGAAATACCCCTGGGTTGTGCAATTACTGAAATACCCCTAGGTTGCAAAATTACCGAAATACCCTTAGAGGGTAAATTATCGAAATTCCTTAGGTTACGAAATTACTGAAATACCCTTAGAGGGTAAATTATCGAAATACCCTTGGGTTGTGAAATTACCAAAATGCCCTTGGAGGGTAAATTACCGAAATACCCTTGGGTTGTAAAAAATTACGAAAATGCCCTTAGAGGGTAAATTACCAAAATACCCCTGGGTTGCAAAATTATCGAAATACCTTTGGAGGGTAAGTTACTGAAATACCTTTGGGTTTCGAAATTATCGAAATACCCGTGGAGGGTAAATTACCGAAATACCCCTGGGTTGTGAAATTACCGAAATACCCTTAGAGGGAAAGTTACCGAAATACCTTTGGGTTTGAAATTATCGAAATACTCGTGGAGGGTAAATTACCGAAATACCCCTGGGTTGCGAAATTATCGAAATACCCTTGGAGGGTAAGTTACCGAAATACCTTTGGGTTTCAAAATTATTGAAATACCCGTAGAGGGTAAATTACCGAAATACCCATCGGTTGCAAAATTATCGAAATACCCTTAGAGGGTAAATTACTGAAATACCCTTGGGTGGCGAAAATTACCGAATTACCCTTGGTGGGTAAAATTTATGAATTACCCTTAGAGAGTAAATTACCGAATTACCCTTAGTAGGTACGATTACCGAATTATGAAAATACCCTTACGGGCCGAGTTACGAAAATGCCCCTAATGGGTCGAATTACGAAATGTCCCTATGGACCAAACTACGAAAATACCTTTTATGGGCCAAAATGTTATATTTGCTATATGGGCCAAATGTGATATTTGTTATATGGGCCAAATGTTATATTTGCTATATGGGCCAAATGTGATATTTGTTATATGGGCCAAATGTTATATTTGCTATATGGGCCAAATGTGATATTTGCTATATGGGCCAAATGTGATATTTGCTATATGGGCCAAATGTTATATTTGATATATGGGCCAAATGTGATAATTGTTATATGGGCCAAATGTGAAATTTGCTAGATCGATTAATGGGCCAAATTTTCTAGATTGCTTAATGGGCCAACTTGTGTTATGGGCCTTATGTTGAAATTATTCTATGAATATTGTTATGCTTTGTGTAACATCCCAAACCCGGCCCATTCACTACGACCGAATTTGAAATGCTACTGCGGAACACGTTCGAAAATATTCTTACTTAAGAGTAAAAAAAACCGTTAAAATTTTGTTTCCTTTAATAAAACATTTTCGTGACTTGAAATATTCTAAGTAAGAATTAAAGTTTGTTATAAAAGTACTGGGTTCAAGCTTTCTTATACATACTTAAGAAAATAAAGTCATTTGCAATCAACATTTAAATTGTCCATCCCTAATAGAACATATAATAAAGATACTTAATAAAAATACTTAAGTACTTTAATGGGCCTTTTTACATTAAACACTTAATCAAAATACTGAAAATATAAATACTTAATTAATTAAACAAAATATCCTTTTTGCATGAAAAATCCGCTTCTGCATGGCCACCTTTGTATCCACTCCAACCCGGTCTAAAAATCACGATCACCTGCGATGATAATAAAATTGGGTGAGTCACACAGACTCATTGTGTAATTAATCCACTGAATTCCACCCACATGTTAGCCATATATTTACTCATATATCAGATAATAATTATCATATTCACATATTATCACAATCTGGGCTTGGCCCATATTCAAATCTCTTATCGAGTAACAAGGTAATTAACCACACAATTTACACATACTGGGCTTGGCCCCTTTTTCACATTAATCCACATATCATATTGGGCTTGGCCCATTTCCACATATGTTCATATACAAAATCATGCAAATATGAAGCCCAACCCAGCCTAGGGTCCATCCTCTACACACCCCGTATCCAAATTTACTACACACACCGGGGATTATCAAATCACCCTCTCCTTTTCACTCCAAAAGGCAATCAATGCCGTCCACGTGCAATTAAGCACAAAAATCCACAACACGACCTCAGTCAGCGCCAATCCACGATGTAGCCGTAGCTAACACCAAAGCCACGATGGGACACACAGTCACTCATCAACCACGATATGGCACATAGCCAATATCAACCACGATGAGGCACATAGCCACTCATCAAGCCACGCGAACTTAATCGCAAATAATCCACAACGTGACCTCAGTCAATGTCAATCCACGATGTAGCTCAAGGCTAACATCAAACCACGTACTCGAAGTACACCCGTACCTTCTTTCATATCTCATCCCATGCACATGCAACAAAAAAATAAGGCCATGATAATGCATGTACATGTTATTCATAACCATAGGCATGCTCACATATACAAATTAATAATCACATCTCGCAGATTTGATACTAACATGTTCATCGTCATACCCTTTAAAGGTATCTATTTCACATTTATCACTGCACTTATCAATAAACACATAACACATGCAAATATCACATAAATCCTGGAAAACAATAGGCTAACTACACACTTGATTACTAGCAGCGTTACGCCCTCAATCCTGATACTATCATTAAGCGACACTACGGCTATCTGCCTACATTGTCGTTTCGGATGTCGCCCGCCCACACCCGGGGCCAATCTCGCATCGCAGATCGCTCGCTTTTTTAAACTTCAGAATAGGGACCTTCCCTTTTCCTTCTTGACTGATATTTGCCTCCATTAATGATATCTTAATCAGAACCATCGGTTAAACACTAACACTTTAATCTAAAAAAATTTGAATCGAAACTATACTTACTAAATACCTTACCACAAAGATCTGAGTTCCGAAACCTGCTATACACTTCTGTCGATTTTCCCCTAAATACACATAACCAAAATCGGTCAACTATTTGATCACATAATGTGGCCTAAGGCCGAATGTCATAGCCACATACCTTGCTCAACTAAGTCCCGAAACCGCCACCTACTCTTGTTGTGTCGAAAACCCTACTAAACAACAGTTAGAAACGGCTTAGCACGAGAATACTATGAAGATGGCCCTTTGGCCGAATACCAAACATCTTACCTAGCTTTTTCCAAGTCCCAAAATATTTTCTTGTTCTTGTAATTACCAATATCCTTGCTTAACAATTTATTAGAAACGGCCAACACAAGAATACCAAGAACATGGCCCTTGGCCGAAACTACATTCTTGCTTACCTTGATGTTCAAAATCCCGAGAGCTCCCTTAACGCACCTTAACGTTGACACATGCAAAAGAAACACATATTATGGCTTATGAGCATCCAACCATCTCATAGGAACCAAGACCAACCCTTGGTTTCGGCACCCTTATTGAAAAGAACCCATAACCGATTGCTAGAGTAGAGAATACTTACCACTATCGCTTGAAGAGAAAGGAACACGTAGTCGATAGCACCTTCAAAACAAAGATTCGGCTATGGCTCAACATAGAGGATTTGGTTTAAGCAATGACAACACAAGAAAAGGTGTGAAAGTAGGAAGAAAGCAAATGTATAAGTGGTTCCAACTTTCGGCTTTTGCCAAAAAGGTTTCGGCAAAACAAAAAGATGGAAGGGAGGTTTCGAAAGAGGGAATTCCTATCACTCCAAAATTTGGCAAAAAGAAGAATACACATACAACTAGAATTCGGCACTTAAAGCTCCCCCACATGATCAAAAATTAACAACACAAGGAGACCCCATTCGGCCATGCACAAGGTAAAGAAAAAGAAAAACAAAATTTCGGCACCTCCTTGAACACTCAAAGCCGATCAAGCAAACCTCCAAAAATACAACATTCGGCCATGCTTTTGAATCGTTAGGCCGACCAAGCTCCCTTTCCCCATTTGAAAACTCCCATCATCAATCACAAGAAACATAGTAAAAAAAAAAGTAGTCCATCACCATAGAAATAAGATAATTCATAGTTTAATAAACCTCCCATCACTAACCCATCTTTCTATACATAAAATAATAATAATAATAATAATAAAATAAAACAAAACTATCCCATACCCCATACAGCTTTTGAAACAAAAAGGAACAACACCCAACAAGCATGCTTTATGCGTTCACGCCCATGCAGCCACAATCCCACGCTGGTCACAAAAGAAAAAAAAACAAAGCCCATGTTGCTGCTCCTGGGTTTCGAACCCCAGACCTGCTGGAGGCTCCCCACGCCTCCAGCCACTCGGCCACAGACTCCTTTCGTGACATAGCCTCATCGAAATTTCTTTTAAACACTCTCTCGCTGGCTCCCTTGTCTCAAAGCTAAAACAAAAATAAAACGCACTCATGCGCTACCCTCAGGGCTCGAACGCGAGTCCTCAAAGCCGAAATCACCAAACAAGACCCGCGCCACTCTATTACCCTGACTTTCATGTCCATGAATGCTCACAATTTCCTTTTAAAGCCTTCTTAGTTAGCCCCTTCCTTTTAGGCGCCAAACCCAGAAAAATAAAATACTCACAAAAGCTCTCCATGTTACTCAAACATGGAACCTTACTGCCAGAGTCCCATGTAATGCCCTTAGCCACTCGGCCAAGGCGTTTCTTATGCCATAACCTCGCCAAAATATTTTCTTTAAGGCCTCCTTTCTTTGCTCCCTTAACGCCAAAAGCAAAAATGAAGCTACTTGCTGCCGCCGTGAATCGAACCAAGGCCCTTGTTGGTGTTATAACCAGGCCTTAAGTGGCGTCCTTAAGCCACTCTACCAAGTCTCCTTTCATGACCCAAAACGCCCACAAATTATTCTTAAGGCCTCCCCAGCCCAATTTCCTCCATTTATACATAAATCCAAAATTTTTTTCCAAAGCTTACATCTTCATTCTAGAGTTCTAAAAACTCTTAAAACATCTCCAAATACCCTTAAAATCCACTAGCACTTGGGTTATGCTCCAAACGCATAACCCCTAATCCAGGATGTTACAATTCTACCCTCCTTAATAATAATTTCGTCCTCGAAATTACTTACTACCTAAAATAGTACATCTTAACTCACCGCACTACGCTTATGCTGCGCACTCTGATCCTAACTAACACATTCCTTAGATACTATCTCCAGAGTCGCATTCAAGTTCCATACTTTACTAGCATACAAACACGAACTATCTCATAACAATCCAGGCAATAAAGAGATTCCAAATTTAGGGAACATACCCGCTATCTCATCTCGCATCAGAACCTTCAGTACCTCTTCTTGGAGTTCCACGTCCTTGACCTCGAGCCCTATCCATAACTTGAGGACATTTCTTAACCAAATGAGCTTTAGATCCACAACGAAAACATGCCTTACTCTTCCCCCAACATTCTCCTAAATGAGCTCTTCCACATTGAGCACACGAACGACTTCGATTCTCAGCAACTGGTACAGGTACACGTACCGAATTCTTGATCCTTGGTCTTTTCCGAACATCTCCAAATGATGCTGACGGTCCAAAACTTCTCTTATTCCCGTTCCTTTCCTTATCTCGGTTCTCTCTTACAGTCCTCTTAACTTCTTCAGCTATCCGAGCTTTCTCCATTAGAATGGCGAAGTCTCTTTCTCTGTGCGGAGCAATCAACTCTCGCAACTCGCCTCGTAACCCATCTTCGAATCGACACACCTTTCGTGAATCGTGAGCCACGATCCCTTTGGCGCGCATCGACTTAACCGCATAAATTCTCGCTTCATGCTCGCGCTCGACTTACTTCCTTGTACCAAGTTTAGAAACGCCTTCCTTTGTGAGTCTAAGTAGCTGGCTCCAACGTACTTTCCTTCAAAATTAAGCTTAAAATATTCCCAATCCACTCGATCTGCCGAAACACCTTGCCTGACAGTGAGCCACCATCGATAAGCTTCATCTCGGAGCAACGAGACAAAGACCTTCGCTTTTTCTCATCAAGATGCGGTCCAAATCATCCATGATTCTTTCGACTGCTTCCAGCCAATACTCCGCTACATTCGGAGCTACTCCCGATACTCCTCTAAAAACCTCGGCTCCGTTCGACCTAAGCCTTTCCGATACTGACTTCCGAGCTCCATTTCCCATATTAGCTCCTGCCACTCGTTCTAGCACTCGTAGCATAGCCTGCGATACTGCGTCATCTTCTCCTGTCTAATCTTGATCCTCCGCGCCCATCGGGCTTGGCGGCGGCGCCGTTCCTCGACCCATGGCGGACTCCTACCGGGTTCCGATCATCGCCATTCTACCTCTACCGCGTCTACGACGGCCACGGCCTCTAGAACTCATCTCTTATCGCGCAATCTGTCTTAAAAGTTTTATGAGTTAGTCATTGTTTCACTGCTTATTAGCGAAGAAATTTTATGAACGAAGCTTAGAAGTTGTTCTTTCGATCAAACAAGTTTCAAGTCTTCTATTCTAATTCAAAGATACACATTCACTCATTACACCTCTATGGTCATTTTAGTCCTTAAGTCTTATGCACTTGTTTTTGAGTAGACTAGTCCTAGGGTTCAACCGATCCTAGTTCACTAATCTACGAGCCCATTTAGCCCATACAATTCACATATTCAAATCACCTCAATAGTCAGAGGTACTTACCTGGTGGACTTCGGGTCGGAGGTACAGGTGCCATGCCAGAATAAACCTGAAATAAAAGTCCATATTTTGAAAAGCCCACTTTTGAAAACTATTTTCGGGCCCAAAACCTCAAAGCCGAGTTTTGAACCTGGCTCTGATACCAAACTTGTAACACCCCAAACCCGGCCCATTCACTATGACCGAATTTGAAATGCTACTGCGGAACACGTTCGAAAATATTCTTACTTAAGAGTAAAAAAAGCCGTTAAAATTTTGTTTCCTTTAATAAAACATTTTCGTGACTTAAAATATTCTAAGTAAGAATTAAAGTTTGTTATAAAAGTACCAGGTTCAAGCTTTCTTATACATACTTAAGAAAATAAAGTCATTTGTAATCAACATTTAAATTGTCCATCCCTAATAGAACATATAATAAAGATACTTAATAAAAATACTTAAGTACTTTAATGGGCCTTTTTACATTAAACACTTAATCAAAATACTTAAAATATAAATACTTAATTAATTAAACAAAATATCCTTTTTGCATGAAAAATCCGCTTCTGCATGGCCACCTTTGTATCCACTCCAACACGGTCTAAAAATCACGATCACCTGCGATGATAATAAAATTGGGTGAGTCACACGGACTCAGTGTGTAATTAATCCACTGAATTCCACCCACATGTTAGCCACATATTTACTCATATATCAGATAATAATTATCATATTCACATATTATCACAATCTGGGCTTGGCCCATATTCAAATCTCTTATCGAGTAACAAGGTAATTAACCACACAATTTACACATACTAGGCTTGGCCCCTTTTTCACATTAATCCACATATCATATTGGGCTTGGCCCATTTCCACATATGTTCATATACAAAATCATGCAAATATGAAGCCCAACCCAGCCTAGGGTCCATCCTCTACACACCCCCGTATCCAGCCTACCACACACCAGGGGATTATAAAATCACCCTCTCCTTTTCACTCCAAAAGGCAATCAATGCCGTCCACGTACAATTAAGCACAAAAATCCACAACGTGACCTCAGTCAGCGCCAATCCACGATGTAGCCGTAGCTAACACCAAAGCCACGATGGTACACACAGTCACTCATCAACCACGATATGGCACATAGCCGATATCAACCACGATGAGGCACATAGCCACTCATCAAGCCACGCGAACTTAATCGCAAATAATCCACAACGTGACCTCAGTCAATGTCAATCCACGATGTAGCTCAAAGCTAACATCAAACCACGTACTCGAAGTACACCCGTACCTTCTTTCATATCCCATCCCACGCACATGCAACATAAAAATAATGCCATGATAATGCATGTACATGTTATTCATAACCATAGGCATGCTCACATATACAAATTAATAATCACATCTCTCAGATTTGATACTAACCTGTTCATCGTCATACCCTTTAAGGGTATCTATTTCACATTTATCACTGCACTTATCAATAAACACATAACACGTGCAAATATCACATAAATCCTGGAAAACAGTAGGCTGACTACACACCTAATTACTAGCAGCATTACGCCCTCAATCCCGATACTATCACTAAGCGACACTACGACTATCCGCCTCGTTCATCGTTTCGGATGTCGCCTACACACCCCGCGCCAATCTCGCCGCTGGCAGATCGCTTTCGTTTCTTAAACTTCAGAATAGGGACCTTCCCTTTTCCTTCTTGACTGATATTTGCCTCCATTAATGATATCTTAATCAGAACCATTGGTTAAACACTAACACTTTAATCTAAAAAAATTTGAATCGAAACTATACTTACTAAATACCTTACCACAAAGATCTGAGTTCTGAAACCTGCTATACACTTCTGTCGATTTTCCCCTAAATACACATAACCAAAATCGGTCAACTATTTGATCCCATAATGTGGCCTAAGGCCGAATGTCATAGCCACATACCTTGCTCAACTAAGTCCCGAAACCGCCACCTACTCTTGTTGTGTCGAAAACCCTACTAAACAACAGTTAGAAACGGCTTAGCACGAGAATACTATGAAGATGACCCTTTGGCCGAATACCAAACATCTTACCTAGCTTTTTCCAAGTCCCAAAATATTTGCTTGTTTTTGTAATTACCAATATCCCTGCTTAACAATTTATTAGAAACGGCCAACACAAGAATACCAAGAACATGGCCCTTGGCCGAAACTACATTCTTGCTTACCTTGATGTTTAAAATCCCGAAAGCTCCCTTAACGCACCTTAACGTTGACACATGCAAAAGAAACACATATTATGGCTTATGAGCATCCAATCATCTCATAGGAACCAAGACCAACCCTTGGTTTCGGCACCCTTATTGAAAAGAACCCATAACCGATTGCTAGAGTAGAGAATACTTACCACTATCGCTTGAAAAGAAAGGAACACGTAGTCGATAGCACCTTCAAAACAAAGATTCGGCTATGGCTCAACATAGAGGATTTGGTTTAAGCAATGACAACACAAGAAAAGGTGTGAAAGTAGGAAGAAAGCAAATGTATAAGTGGTTCCAACTTTTGGCTTTTGCCAAAAAGGTTTCGGCAAAACAAAAAGATGGAAGGCACGTTTCGAAAGAGGGAATTCCTATCACTCCAAAATTTAGCAAAAAGAAGAATACACATGCAACTAGAATTCGGCACTTAAAGCTCCCCCACATGATCGAAAATTAACAACCCAAGGAGACCCCATTCGGCCAAGGCGTTTCTTATGCCATAACCTCGCCAAAATATTTTCTTTAAGGCCTCCTTGCCTTGCTCCCTTAACGCCAAAAGCAAAAATGAAGCTACTTGCTGCCGCCGTGAATCGAACCAAGGCCCTTGTTGGTGTTATAACCAGGCCTTAAGTGGCGTCCTTAAGCCACTCTACCAAGTCTCCTTTCGTGGCCCAAAACGCCCACAAATTATTCTTAAGGCCTCCTCAGCCCAATTTCCTCTATTTATACATAAATCTAAAAATTTTCCAAAGCTTACATCTTCATTCTAAAGTTCTAAAAACTCTTAAAACATCTCCAAATACCCTTAAAATCCACTAGCACTTGGGTTATGCTCCAAACGCATAACCCCTAATCCAGGATGTTACACTTTGTATATGCATACATGATTGCATGGGTTGGGATAATTGATGAAGATAAGAAAGGCCTGTTGCCAAAATCTAGTTCGGTGGCTCTGCCACAATATGAAAGGCCTGTTGCCAAAATCTAGTTCGGTGGCTCTGCCACAATCATTTTAAAAGGCTTTGTGCCATGTTATAAAAAGGCTTCGTGCCATGTTATAAAAAGGCCTTATGCCATGTTATAAAAAGACTTCGTGCCTACGTTTTAAATTGCTTTATGCCTGCGATTGGTGTGTTGGCGGGGTGGGTTGATTTGATCCCCACAGGTGTGCTGGTTGGTACGGGTGGTGTGTAGCGGATGGAAATTAGGTTTGGTTTGGGATTTGCATATCATATGCATATTATATACATGTTATTATGTTGTAATTGTAAATAGGCTTAGGCCCAAAATATTGCTATGTGTGTTCCGACCCAGTGGATGATGGTAAGGGGATTACACACTGAGTTCTTGTAACTCACCCCCTTTCTCTTAACCTTTTCAGGTAATGCTCAGTGACGTGGACTTGGGCCTTGGATGACTCGATGGAGACCATACTTGTAAATGGTTTATTTGGACTTGAGACTTCTTTCTTGTTTATTTTATTACTCTACTATTTTGGGTTAAATGTTGTAATCAGGCCTCGGATTTTCTTTCAAAATGCTTCTGCAACTCTATTCCCAAACGTCCCATTTTCGTAAATTGTTTATTTCAAATATATTTTCACAACCAAAAAGGTTTTTAAAGATAATTACGTTTTCAAGTAAATAACAATTGCTTAAGTGTTTTGGGTTTTAACAAAGAGGCTGTAATTCTCAAATAAGTTTTTTAACAATCTCAAAGATGGTTTGAAAAAGAAAAAAAAAACTTCCATGTGACACACCAGATTTGGGCTTAACGTCTAGGCCGGGTTTGGGGTGTTACAAACCTTTTGCCATCGCAATATTTCACTTCCTTAATTTGTTTCCTCTTTTTTCTCCTTTTTCTTCATCTTTCCTACATTTGATGCATACAATAACCAATTCTCTTTCTCCCAACAAGAAAAGTAACATAAAATGACATTCAATGCCCAATCCAAGCGTTATTATGCAATGTTCTAAAAATAACCTAAAAATGCAAATATATCTACTTAAGTATAGACATTTAATCAAGTTTAGAGGCTCGAAATATAACTCTTTTCAAGAGTTATCAATTTCTATCTACATATGTGACAATTCAAATCAATATTACTTTACTGCAACAATGTAATGATATTAACATTATAGCGTTGGTTATAGTTTCAAGAAAAAAATGAAAAAGTGATAGGAACCATTTAGATTATACATGTTTAAGGTGAAGGGCATTGACATAGTTTGATTGGCAAGGTCTGCCATTGCACTCTCCAAGGGATTAGTTGTATGGTATTCTATCCCTTGGGTTTTTAAGACATTTTTACAACTTTGAACAATGAAGGATTTTCTTAAGGAATGACCGTTGTTTATCAATTTAATTAATTTATTATCAATTTGTTTATATTCTTATCATATTGGATTGCTCTACTCTCAACTTGGAAGGGCGAAATCAAACAAAAGATGCCAAAAGAAAGGCGAAAAAATATGAAAAAACTGGAAGGATTGCAAACAGATAGCCCTAGGAAAAATTACGCTTACATTATGGTGCACATCAATTCCAGCTTGTGTTAGTGTAACACCCCAAACCCAGCCTAGAAGTTAGGCCCGAATCCGGCGTGTCACATTGAAGTGTTTTTGCGAAAACCTTGTTTTCATTGAAAACCCTTCTAAAGAAAAGTTAAGTAAAATCCAATTTGCTTTCAAAACGAGGTGTAGCCAAAAACCATTTCCTTGTTCTGTGTAAAAATTTCCTTTGACAGCGGAAGCTCGTTCTTAAAACACAATTATTTTCAAAAAAACTTGAAATATGCTTAAAGGAAATAAATTCAGGTTCCATTTCAAAATTGCAATGCATAGTGTAAGTAATGGAATAATAACTAGAGGGAAACCTTATTACAATCCGAAATAAAATAACTTAAAATCTAGAATTTAGACATTTAGAAAAACCAATCTAATCGTCTTGCTAGTTGGCTACCTCTGAGTCCCTCCATCCGTCGAACTGCCTATTGAGGATTACTTGAGAAAAATAAAAGAGTGAGTGAGTTTTTGAAAACTCAGTGTGTACGACCCTCATCAAACAAATAACATACATATCATATTATTAACATAACAACATCATACATGCAATGCTGTGCAAACCCTCCCCAAATAATCCATCTGGTACACATCATCTCTGTCCCGCCAAAACACATCTGTGGGGATTTCTAAATCGACCCACCCATCCGATACACATCAAGAGTAGCCCGGTTGCGGTACTATCAAACATTACAGCAAAGCTGCTAATCATATAATGGACTTAAAAAGCCATCGGTGGATCCACAATTGTCAAGCAACCATGCAATCCTCATATACTTCCTCCGTTCCATAATTCCCACCCATATGCAACCTAAACAGAATATCATATGAATGCAGCAAATGTACATGTAACATCCATAAATCTTACCTTCAACACATAGGGGTATTCTAGTCATTTCACACATCAAGGGTATTTCGGTAATTATACCCTACAGGGTTATTTCAGTAATTCTTAATAGTATGGGTCTTAATTACGAACCTTGGCCCGTCAACAAGTCCTTGCGGCTAAAGTGAACAGACACTACGCATCAGGTAGGATTCTAGAGAAGAGGAGGTGGGTCATTAAGACCGCTTAAGTACAAAGCTCTCCCTAGATCCAATTCTAGACATGCATATGCTCGTTGCGACACCTAAACCTTATGACTTGTTCACAGTCACACTTAATAAATTATTAAATTTTTATGTAAGGTTAAGTAATTCACCAAATACTAAGCCCAAAACCCCTTACAAAGCCCAAACAAATTCACATACGTTCATATAACCCACCAGGCCCAATCTCATTCGTATGGCCCACTAGGCCTAAATCACAATCATATGGTCAATCTAGCCTAAATCAATTCCAAGCCATGTAACCAGCATGACTAGTTCATCACTTATTACCAAACCATCAAATTCACCTATTTTGAGCCTACGGCTCATCAGGCCAATTTTGCCCATTTTGGCTCGACTGGCCAAAACACCGCCCAAGTCCATGAGATCACTCATGAGGCCTCTGATAACGTATCAATTTTCCCTTATGAGTGTTCGCGCACTCACAAGACTACCATAGCCAAAATTTTCGGCTTTTCGGCATTTCGACTTTTCGGCATTTCGGGATTTGCCGATCTAATGTGTGTATAGTGTATGTACATACCTGATAACAAAACACACTGCGATCTCCTTAGCCACAATCCTACAAACGATATCACTCAAAGATTAATCACAAATACTTATCGAATACTTTACCAAAAGCCGAAGTCTCACCTTAACCTTACCTGAAACACCAAGCCTTATTAGCCCTTCTTTGTTCACTAATCATGCGTATCTCCTAAATCTGCACCATTCTTAATCATTAAAAATAAAATAATAGGTGACTTGTATCCAACACAAGTCCCCCTTTCCCTATCTATGACCATTCGGCCAACACCTAAACCATAATTGAGAATACTTACCCAAGAAGCAATCGACCCAAGAGGTATTCGGCTTTTGAGATTAGTATAGTGAAAGGGGTTATTCGGCTCAAATAGAAAGAAGGAGAGAAGAAGGAATCGGCTAAAACCAAGGGTGTATCAAAAGAGAATTTGAGAAGAAAAAGTATGGAAGATCGGCAAGCAAAGCAGGAATTCGGCTTCTGAGTACTTAGAGAGAAAAAGTGTTTTGCCAACTCAAAAATGAGGAATTCGGCTAAAGGGAAAAACAATTTTGGCATTAACCTAGAACCCCAAAATCGACAACTATTTATAGCCTATAACCGAATTTCCTATCCCCCAATTCCCAATTCGGCTCAACCTCTTCCACGTATCTCATCTCCTATTTTTTCTCCACGATAACTCCCCAATCCTTTTCCTAAATTTTCTCTTCTGATCACTCTCCTTAGAGTCCATCATCACAGCACTTCCAACCTTCTAGAAAGCCAAAATTAAACTCCTAAAAAAAATATTAAGCTAGGATTCGAACCTAGGATCTCCTTGCTAGCCCATAACGCCACCTTTCTATACCCTAAGTGGCGTCACTTAGCCACTCCACCACAAGGCTCTTTGATGCCCTTTTTCCCTATTTTTATTTAAAAGCCCAACTACTCACCGCACTGGTTCCTTTAATAATTAATTAAAAATTCCTTCTCCTCAAATTTCGAACCCAGCACTTCTCCAACACCCCTAGACACTCCAAGTTCGTTAACCCTCAAGGCCCACATGCCAATTGTCACTTTCTCGCTCACTTAAAAATTTTCTGAGACCCAAAGCCCCATTCTTCTAGGCCCAAAAATTTGGGGAGTTACAGTTAGACATGAATATCATAATGTCGTGACAGAATAGGGACTACTCCGTTCAAGACCATGCCCAAGACCCAACCCCAGAAGCACTCTCTAAGTTCTTAACTTATTATGGTGATTGTTTTTGCAGTTGGGAGAATGAATTTGTGCAATGGTGTTGCAAGAATTAGTATATCAAGCATACCAACATTCAGAAGGTTGGTTCCAATGTAGAATCATTGGAGGCAAAAACAACTTCCTCCTATATCTATAGGTAAAACTATTCTACAATATCAATCCAAACAAAGAACCCTGAGCCTTAATAATTGGTTTTAAATTCAATGCATTCCTTTCTCCTACCTTATTTACCGTTTTAGAATCAAACCATAGATTCCGTTGTTAGCAAGAAATAAGTAACAAATATTTAACACTTAAAAACATCAGCTTTAACACTTAAAGAATGTTGACATGATATTTTAAGTCTACTACTTTACTGCATCAAAACTGTTTTTAAAATTAGAGACAATGAAGCTAAACTATCGGGCAAGACTTGAATAAATGTAGAACATACTAAAAGACTTGTAATGTACAAGACCCTAACTATAAGACCTAATTCTTTTTGCAAGCCAAAACAATAAACCCTAGCTTTTAATGTACAAGACTATTTTTAATTATCCAATATTATGTTGAAACCCTAGAATGTTGACATAATATATAAAAGGTATTTTCCAATCCTAAGCTAAAACCCCAAAAAAACCCAAAACCCAAGCAACTCTTAACTTTACTACCATAGCTGTTTTAAATAATCCAAATTCATAACCCCCTAGAAATGGGTGTAAAAGGACTCCTCCCTTGCTCCCTTAAAGCACTAAACATAAAAATTAATGAAAGTTGTGTGAGCGAAAGCAAGAAACAGCTAAAACTAAGCATAAATAAGATGGATTTACAATTAAATCGATGATCAAACATGAAAAGAAGAAAAAGTGAGTGTAGAAGAGAAGAAGCTCACCAATGGAAGAATTAAAGAGTAAATGGGGAACCAAAAATAACTTAACCTGAAATGGCGAAAAAATAAAAAAATTAAATGGGGAGTTGAAATGAGAAGATGGAATTAGGGAAGTAAAGAGAGAGAGAGTGTGAGTGTGTGTGTGTGTGTGTGTGTGTGTGTGTGTGTGTGTGTGTGAGAGAGAGAGAGAGGGGGCAAAAACCTTGGAAGAATTGAAGAAAATAAAAGGGAAGGAGAACCAGAGAATCAACTTTGAAAGAGAAAATGAAGAAGAAATTGGAATATATTGTGTTTTGGGAGAAGAAAAATGGAGGAGAAAAAAATAAATTAACAGCCAAAAATACTTTTGGCTCCGTATGTGCAAAAGGACTTTTTAAAAGTTAAAATTTTCACACAAATAATATTTATTTAGTAGTGTTTTAAAGTTAAAAGAGCTTTTTGAATAAAAAGTTTGTTTCAAAAGTATAGTTGAACAAAGTCTTAATAACATTTAGATATCTTATATGCAGAGGTTGCGTCAATTGAATACCGTTATTGTATTTTGTTATGCTTCCTGCCTTTGGTTCTAGCTGTTTCATTTTCTCTAACATTCATGACTGTTTTTAATGTACAGCAATGTGCTTAGACCTACCTATCCCCTTCTTCAACATAATATGAGAAGTCATATCACATTTCTTAGTTTCCTTCAGCTACCCTATATGCTAGCCCGCCATAAAAGGCAATGAAAATGAAAAACACAATCATCGGTAGGTAGCTACTCATGTTATACAGATACGCATGCCCTATCATTTTATATATTCTTTTTTTACATACTTAACATCATACTTCATACTTTAATATCTATTTATTAATTCATTCATCTCTGTCTATCATCCAAATAAAATATTAAGCTTACTTTGAATTGATTTAGCAGCCAATATTTATAAACTTTTTTACTATCCGAAAATATTCAACTAAATCAGTTTGTGTACAAGGGAAATGGTAATACGAATCAAGGATGTTGCCATTTCTTTTCCTTGCAGATAGACATGAAATTCAGGGTAATGTGAGTAATGAGAATATGGCATATTTTATTGTCCCATTCCCATACCATTCAGATGGTAGATACAGATAATTATGTAATCATGATAACGTACTGAACAAAACAAATAAAAGAATCGATAAAATTTCACAAGTCTTTCTCCAAAAGGAAAAGAAAATCACAGAAGCTACTTAATTTGAACGATTTTATGTCCATAGTTTGAACAAAACAAGTGAAAGAAGAAAAAAACCTCAAACAAAGGTAGAATTTCTTAAACAAAGACTGAGTAGCCCAAGTCAAGACGTGGGAAGCTTGGATCCGCGTTTTACATATGCATTTAGACAAAATACAGGATATAATTAAAATCCCATTTGCTACCATTATATATAACACCTGGTGTAGCAACCAAAGTTTCCAAAACCTGTCCATGGCCGAGCAGGAGCAAGTCAAGCCCTTAGCCCCGGCAGCCTTCAGAGACGAGGAAGAAGCCTTGTCTACGCAATTGAATCTGAGAAAGAGAAGATATGTGCAGTGCTGCGGTTGCATCGCCGCGCTTTCCTTAATCCTAGCGGTGGTAGTTCTCGTGCTGTTTTTCACTCTTTTTCGCATACACGATCCCAAGATCAAGATCAACTCTGTAACAATCCAGCGCCTGGAGCGTATAAACGGGAGTCTCAGGAATGATGTGAATGTTACACTTTTAGCCGATGTTTCAGTAAAGAACCCCAATGTGGCAACCTTCAAATTCAGTAACAGCACAACGTTGATTTACTACGGTGGGAGGGTGATCGGTGAGGCCATCCATCTCCAAGGGCAGGCCAAGGCACGGCGTACACTGCGGAGGAATGTGACGGTGGAATTAGATCCTGAGAAAATTGAGGCCGTTCCAAGCTTTAGGAGCGATCTTAATTCAGGGGCGTTCAGCATAAGCAGTTACAGTACAATTTCGGGTCGAGTTAAAATACTTAAAATTGTAAGGAAACGCGTTGTGGTTAGATTAAATTGTACCACGACTTATAGAATCTCGGGAAGACAGTTTGTCGCAGAAAGTTGCCGGCCTGAACTAGATTTCTAGACTCATTTTCTTTTACAATCATTTGTGGCCTTCCATTGGATCCCTGTATGATGGTTTTCCCATCAAAATCCTTTGTAAAGATTAGCTACTAATTTCTCAATAATGCATGATACAAATTTCTGGGTGGAAAATATCTTGCAAGTTTAGGAAAAAAAAGTGCATCCCAAGTTTCGATGTAATTTATTTGGTAACAATTCCGGTTTTTTTTTTTTTTTTTTACATTGGAGTGGTTAATTTTAATGAATAACAGCTCTAAGTCTAGTTACACCAGTCATATTCTCTTGAATAATTCTTAGTAAGGGTTTTAGGGTGAATCAACTTAATCAGTATCGAATAAACCCTTGCTCCAACTATAATTAATTAATACGTACCATTGAATTAAAAGGATTTAAATCCACTCAAATTTAAAATATAAATATTTTCAAAACGTTAATTTTAACGAGACTTATGAATTTGAAAAATGTAGATTTGGAATTAAGGATGAGATGAAGTACAAGTGGTATCATCTTCAACACCATAAGCGAAAGAAATTTCTTTTTCCACGTTAGATCGACTGTTCATCTTTCTACTGAAGCTTCCTAGACTATCATTGCTCAAATGTTAATATTCTATTATTGTTTAAGCACCACTTCTTTTTTTTTTTTTTTTTTTTCAAATTTTAAGCACGAGCTCAAATGCTATACATTGAAATTTCTTTGACATTTACTATTCTCCTAACATCTCAACTTCTTCAATTACAGATTTATTTTCATATTTATAATTTATAATGTTTTAAAGGAAAAATAAAAAAATACCGCTTTTTAAAAATATTTAACCATTTAAATTGTTTTTTAATATTATTTAAGGAAATAGACAAAAAAAAAAAAACTGACCTGTCAAAAAATACATCCTATAAAAAATGCTTTTTAAAAAACACTTTATACTAAATGCTCTTGTTGTTTCATGTTGTCTTTTTTTTTTTTTAATTAATAACTATTTTCAAATCTTTAATTAACAAACATGTTTTAAATTTTTTATTTTATTTTTAATTTATATTTTTAATTAATAGCTTCTTTATTTATATAGACAATATAATAAATATGTAATTATATAATAAAAATAAAATTTATATATAATATTTTTTTATATATTTTTCTTTATATATAATTTTCATATGTCAAATATTTATTTTTTTCACGTATATTGTAGGTATGGTAAATTTTAATATTATAAAAACAATTATTTCAAATATCATTATTTTTCACATACATAGTGGATATAATGAAAATATATTTTTATATATCATTACGTTGAATACATTTTATTTTTAAAAACAACTATTTTTTATATTTTTTTCTGTTTCAGATGTCAACTTTAGCATATTTAAGGCGTATACTATATTATAAGTCTGCCGCTTTAGCAAGAGTTTTTCTCTATCCGTTACCTTGGCAAGATATCTAGGTTCCTAGTTTCTTTTCTGTTTTTCTCATTTTTGCGCTATGTGCTTGAGATTTCGGGACAGCGATAGGTAGGGGTGTGCAAATTTCGGGTAAAATGGAATTACCTCGGTTAACCGACCGAATTCGATTAATCAGTCGATTAACCGAATTAATTCGGTTGGGGGTCAGTTAATAATTTTTTGGAAGTTCAGTTAACGGTTAATTCGGTTCGAAATTGGTCAGTTAACTGAATTAACAGAATTTAATAAATAATATTATAACATATAAGGATTCAGTCAGTTCGGCTCGGTTAATTTTTTGGAAATATAAATTAATTGGTCGGTTAAGTCGATTAATTTTTTATATGTTTCATATTTGTTTTAACCAAAAATAAGAAAACATATAAATTTCGGTTAATTCGGTTAACCGACCAAATTAACCAAAAAAGTTCGCTTCGATTAATTTTTTTTTGAAAAAATTTCGGTTCGGTTAACAATTAAGGGTTTAAAAGGGTCGGTTAATTCGGTTAATGGCAGTTTGAGTCGGTTAATCGATTGAACACCCTTAGTGATAGGAGGGTAAATCAAAAGAAATATGGAAGACGAACTGACTAGCCTAAACTTGTCAGATGATGAAGAAGATTTGTTGCAAAATCAAGAAGAGATCGAGGAAGTGAAAGACAAGTTCAAGTCATGTTTGTTTGGAAGGGTTCTGACAGAAAGCGTGGTTCATTTTCCTTCAATGAAGAACACTTTAGCAGAACTTTGGCATCCATTGGGTGGTATTACCATCACAAACATCGGTAAAAAGAGATGTTTGTTCCGATTTTATCATGAGTTAGACCTAAAAAGGGTTCTTCAAGGAACACCATGGGTTTTTAGTATGCATCTTATTTTATTTCATCAACTAAATCAGGGAGAAGATCCTTTACAAGTTCCGTCGATATTTGTGAAGTTCTGGGTTCAAGTACATAATCTACCAATGGGGCTTATGTCGGAAAGAATGGCACACCAATTTGGAAATTTTATTGGATAATTTATGGAATACAACCCAGGGTTAGTTACAAAAGGTATTAAAAGATATATGCGTTGTAATAGCCCAATTTTCAGTGGTGTCGAAAACATGATTTGAGATCACTATGTCTGATGAGTGAGTTCGAAAATTTGATTATTTAATTATTATTTATGAGTTAAATATGATTTTAGAATATTTTTAAATTAGTAATTTGTGATTTAGAAGAATTTATTAGGTAAAATGATTTCGAAAACGAGGAATCGAGACCTCGATTTCATAAATCGAGCCGTAAAATATTTAAAGAGTATCATTGAATTAGTATTAAAGTTTGGTTAGAAAATTTTAACGTTTTAATAGTTAATTAATTAAAAATGACTGAATTGAAAAAGATGCAAAACTTTTTAAAATGATTAAATAGTTTAAGTGTTTAATAAGGGAGGACTAAAAGGGAAAATTAGCCCAAAATGGGAGGCTAGGCGGCATAAGGACAGAAAAATTAAAGGAATGGTGTGAACAAGGGGTAAAATTGGAAATGAAATAAAATTAAATAGTTAAAAATGGGACTAAATTGAATCTCTAGACAATTCTTCATATTTCTTCAGCCAAAAACACCATAGAAGGTCCTTAGAAGTTGGTTTTCATAATGTTTTTATAATGTGAGTTCAAATCTTGCTCTTTTCTTGATTTTTTTTGTGTTTTTAAGATTCTTACAACTAGGTTCAATTGTCTATTTCATTAGTTTTTGACTTCATGGGTAATTTTGAATGTTATCATTGATGAGTGTTGGATGTTTATGATGATTTAACATAGAATTGAAGCTATAATTTTGTCATATGATGATTTTATTAAGTAATTTCAATAGAAATTGATTTTAGGACTAAATTATGAAAAGATTAAATCCTAGGGCTTGGTTTTAAATTCTATTTATCAAAGGCTATGTAATAGCTTAGAATATTTAGATAAAGTGTTAATTGAGAAAAATTAGCTTATTTGATAGGCTAATTATGAGGGACTAAATTGCAATAACTGTAAAAGTTAGGGTATTTGTGTAATTTTAAAAATTGAAGAGTATAAATTGTGATGTGAATTAGAATTACACTACGAACGTAAGACCATATCTGGGCTATGGCATTAATTTAAAGGATGAATTGACGGATAAGACCATAACGTTATGGTACTATGAACGTAAGACCATGGTCAACCATGGCGGTGATTAAATATAAGACCATAGCTGGGCTATGGTATTTTGATGATAAGACCATAACTGGGTTATGGCACTATGAATGTAAGACCATGGCCCGGCCATGGCAATGCATGTGTAAGACCATAGTTGGACTATGGCACAAAGAATACGATGTACTCACATCCGTAAGTCGTTCCTCGATTTAGTAAGAAATTGGCAAAAGACTTATGTGAATGAATTAAAAGATATATTGATTAATAGTGTTTTTGATCTGATGGAAATGTGTTCATTAATTTATGTTGTGTTTGATAGGGAGAATTTATGATTTATTTACAATTTAGTTTATTATATTAAGTTCGGTAAGATCAAAGTTTAACCTAATGAACTTACTAAGCTTCATTAAGCTTACTTGTGTTATTCAATGTCTTTGTAGATTAACATGAAATCAGAGGATCGGATCAACACATCAGATCACACTATCCAGATTGCTCCGGTAGATTCTTTTTATACATTCTATGGTTTATATGGCATGTATAGGGTTGGTGTGGAAACGAACTAGATTTGAAGTATAGTTATGCATGGTATATGTGTAACAGCCCGATTTAGGGGCTAGTCGAAATAGTGGTTCGAAACCACTAATCTAAGGTTATAGAAAATTATTTTCGTGATATTTTATGAGTTAGAGCATGATTATATAAGTACATGAAAATTTTGGTGCTTTACTTTTAGCAATTTCATGCTTAATCGCGAAAAAGAACTAAATCGCATAAAGTGCGAAAATTCAAAATTACAAGCTAAGGATGCCAAATAGCTATGGAATATTAATTTGAGGTCTTTAAAGGGCAAATAGTCCCCTTAGGTGATGGTTGATCGGCCATAGGAGACAAAATATGTCAAAATTGGTCAAGTTAGTGGATTAGGTGAAAAATTATCTGGGAAATAAAATAAAATAAAGAAGAAAAGATATCATCTTTCTTCTCCTTTCCTTCCACCAAAAATAATAGGGGTTAAGAGCTCAAAAATTTCAGCACACTCTTGTCCTTACAAGTAAGTGTTTTAGTGATCATTTCTTGATAATAATTGTACTTTTGGAACCCCTAAAGGTTAAGCTTTCTAAAGAGGGGACTATTTTGTTAAATGGTAAAGAGTTTAAAGTTTTTCCATGAAAGCTTTTAAGTTGTTTGCTTCATTTTTATGGAAGAAAATGAGTCTTAGTTGTTAGATGAACAACTTTTGTGAAAGGTGTTATCATAAAAACACCTAAAAGGGACCTTTTTGTAAAGGTTGTAAAATGTGATATGAGTTTTGATGGTTGCCATAAGAGAAATAAATGTTCACCTAGGCTCGTTAAAGAAAGAAATTTGATTAAAATTGATTTCCGAGCCTATGGGTAAAATGGTCATTTTGCAAAAGTCTAAGGGTAAAATAATAATTTTGCCAAAACATGATTATTGAAATGAAATTATTAATGTGAATATTTAAATGAGCTAATTTGCTATTATAGATTAAGAAGAACCAAGAATTAACCTCGATCGAGGAAAGAACAAAGTATCGAACTAGATCGACGATCTAGCTTATTTTGAAATCGAGGTAAGTTTGTATGTGATAAATTCAACATTTATGCTAGCATATTTGAGAATGTTTGATATTATAATGATGCATGAAATTCTATAAAATTGAGTAATTGGTGTTGAATGAGAAATATGATAAAAGTTGAGATGTTGAAGTACCAATGGGACTATAATAAATGTGAAATTACTATCACCGAGACATGAGATGGATAAGGTCCCGTGTAAAACCACGTCGAAGACATGGCCTCGGCATCGAATTGAGATTCTGTATAAGACCATATTGGGGATATGGCTTCGGTATTGAGTATGAGAATCATATAAGACCATATCCGGGATATGGTATCGATACTTGAAGTGAGATTCCATATAAGACCATATCCGGGATATGGCATCGACACTCAGAGGTGACCCCATGTAAGACCACATCTAGGATGTGGCATTGGCTTCGTGTTTATGCTAATAACAATGAATATGCATCTTTGAATATCCCTAGTGATTTAGTGGATGAAATAGATAAGCTTAGAGACAGAAATGAGATTAGTACTAAAGCTATGTGATTGAGTGAATACAGGTACCCGTGAGCAATTCACGAGAAATGTTTACGATATTTGGCATGGTATGTGCTAGATAAGAACAAGTACGAGTAAGTTATGGCAAAGTGCTTAAGACTTTGAGTAGTTATCTAATGCCATGAATTGATGTCATTATGAACTTATTGCTGCTATTTATTTTCATGCAAACTTACTAAGCTTTATGCTTACCCCTCTCATTTCCCTTTTCCTTGTAGTATTGCCAAGATAACTCAAGGATCGTGAGACGTCGGAGTTGGAAATCACACTATCGACATCTCTTTGGTATAACAAAGTTAGACTTATTTTGAGTATGGCATGTATAGGACTTGGGTATTTTGTTATGTCATATTGATAGCCAAAGTGTTGGCTATTTATGTTACCAAAGTCATTTTGTAAATGGTCATTGGAATTGGGCCAATACATGACAGATTTATTTATATTCAATGATGATGAAATTATGAAGTTTATACTTGTGTGAATGTTTTGATTTGAGTTCTTAGAAGTACTTTAAGGTCATGAGTTATGATGAATTGAGTTGGTATGAGTATGGTTGCTATGTAGGGTGGCATTTGGGTTGGAATATAGCCTTTTTAATGTCCACACGGGTAGACACACGGGCATGTGTCTAAGCTGTGTGAGACACACGGTCAGCCCCATGGGTGTGTTGATCAGCCGTGTGTTACCTGCATGCTAGGTTTACAAAGTTAGAATGCTCAGTACTAAACACACGGGCAGAGACACGATCGTATGCCCAAGCCGTGTGAAGTCTGAACTTAAAATTTAGAATTTAATTCGACACACAGCCTAAGGACATAGGCGTGTGCCTTAGCCGTGTGACCCTAGTGAAAGTGATGATGTCATAAACAGAATGTCATGGTTTTGGCACACGGGCTAAGACACGGGCATGTCGAGGTCGTGTGAGGAACACGGGCTAGGGACACGGGCATGTGTTAGGCCGTGTAAAAACCCATGTAGGTTCGAATTAGAAAATAAATTTCACGCGGGCTAGGGACATGGGCGTGTGTGACCACACGGCCTACCCACACGGGCGTGTTCCATTTCACACGGGCGTGTGGCCCCTGTTTGGGCAAAAATTTTCTAAGAGTGTAAAAGTTTCCGGTTTAATTTCGAGATCTTCCGAATATATGTTTAAGGCCTCATAGGCCCATGATAAGGATGTTATGCATTTAAATGAGAAGTTTTAAGTTGGGGATGAATTTTTAGAGCCCAAAGTTTATGTACTAGCAAGTTAAGTCCTATAATGCCTCGTACCCGGTTCCGGAGTGGAATACGGGTAAAGGGTGTTACAATATGTATACATATTTATATACATATAACTAGTAGTAAATTTTGATAAATTTAATGAATTGATTTATATGGTAAGTTTAGGTAATAAGTTTTGTAATGTTATGGTATGTATAAAATATGAATTTGGCTTGTTTTGGTTGCTTGATTTAGGTTTTTTGATGTACTGAAATGTTGTATATAGGTTGATATCATAAAGGGTGAGAAAAGTGGCCTTAAAATGGCCTATTTTCATCCACATGGGCAAAGACACGAGCGTGTGTCTCAGCTGTGTGTGACACACGGCCTGGCACATGGGCGTGTGGTTTGGCCGTGTGCCCCTACACCTTAAAATTTTAAAACAGAATGCCTAGGGTTTTACACATGGCCTAGCACACAAGCGTGTGGCTTGGCCGTATGACCTCTGCACTTCGCACACGGCCTAGCACACAAGCGTGTGGTTGGCCATGTGACCCAATTCAATAGTTATCCTAATTTGAACATGGGCCGGGACACAGCCATGTGCCTCACATCGAATACCCACACGGCCTAAGACACGGGCATGTCACCTATGTGCCTGACCACATGGGCATTGTCCCCTATTCCTAAGAATAATTTTAAGATTTTTGGAAAAATTTCTTGAATGTCCAGTTTAGTCCCTATTCACTTCTAAAGTGTATTTTGGGCCTCAAGGGCCCATCTAAGGAACAATATGAGTATTATATGATTGATTGTTGATATGTATAATAAAGATAATGAAATATTCGTAATTAGTTCATAAAGTTCAGTAATGCTCTGTAACCCTGTTTCAGCGACGAATAAGAGTTAGGGGTGTTACATGCGTATATGAGTAAGGTTGGATATTAGAAGGCCATTGAAAAGAAAGAAACGAATAGCAATTGGCTCAAACCAATCAACATATACGACTTTTCAGCACGAAAAACTGTCATATTCTGTTTTTTATGTGGAAAACTAGGGCATGGAAAAGGTTTTTGTCGGATTAGGTTAACATTGCAATCACAAGAAGTAATATTTGGTTGGGATATTTCATTAAGGGCGAAACCAAGAAGAGGTCAAATAGAAGTAAGCAGGTGGCTGAGGGAGGACAATAAAGGGGGATAATTCGTTGGGAATGGAGGTGAGAAAGGACAAAGAAGGAATTATACTTTGATCTAGACAAGCGCCATGGTAATATCAGGAGAGGAATAAAAAGAGAGGGTTGTACCCAAATACCAAGGTTGAGGAAGAATCACAGCCTATTAAAGGGAGGTTCAATCGATACTGAAGGACAAAATCAACATCGGAGCTAGGAAGAGATGGACAGATGGAGTTGGGTTCAGATTTGGAAGATAGACCAATTGAGATGGTAGAAAGCAAGAAAAGGTAAAGAAAACATAATGTAAATTCGGGTGTTTTTATATAGAGTGATTCAATGGGTTTAAAAGCTCCTATTTATATCTTGGCGATCGCTGGAAAGCAGACCAATCGGAAGCAATAAAAATCTTAAGTTGGAATGTTCGTGGGTTAGGGCAGCCACGGGCAGTAAATTGTCTCAAAAATAATCTGAGAAAGGTCAAGCCCCATATTTTATTTCTCATAGAAACAAAACTAAATACAAAAAGAATGGAAAAGGTCAGGAAGAAGTGTGGATATTTGAATGGAATTGAGGTTGAATCTGTATGATTAAGAGGAGGTCTGTCTTTAGGATGGACAAGTGATTATTGTGTTCAATTGAGAAGTTTTTCAAAGTCGCATATCGATATTGAAGTCTCTGAGGGGGAAGGAATAACCCCGTGGAGGTTAACAGGCTTTTACAGTGCACCAGAGGAACAGTAAAAGATGGAATCATGCGATTTATTCAGACAGTTAAATAGTAGCAGTTCTTTGCCATGGTTAGTTGTTGGGGGCTTCACTGAAATAAAATATTCCTTCGAAAAGAGAGGTGGATGGACTCGGAATGAGAATAATATGCAAGCATTTAGAACCATACTAGAGGATTGTCAACTTCTTGATTTGGGATTCTCGGGACAGTGGTTTACATGGGAAAGAGGTTGATTACCAGAAAATAACATAAAAGAAAGGCTAGATCGAGGAGTGGTGAATCAATAATGGTGGAGCATTTTTTTCCCAAATACTGTGTGAAACATCTTACTCATTCCATATCTGATCATTACCTATTATTGATGGAAATAGAAGAAAAGAATAGAAGAAAAAGGAAAAGAACACAACCTCAGTTTCATTTTAATGCAAATTGGATTTTAGAAGAATATTGGAGGAGAGGTAAAAAGGATGTAAGAATAAGGTTGTGGGAAGGTTACCAGAGAAGTTATATAATCTTGGGCATTCGATAACGAGGTGGGCGGCGGTAAATCAAAAAAATAGAAAACGCGAGACGACTATGCTAAATGATAAGTTAAGTGAACTTAATAAAGGCAAACCTGATGATGAAACATTGGAAGAGTTAATCAAAATTAAACTCGCATCAATTAGGAGGCAGATAAGGAGGAAGTTCTTGTTGGGAAATGTGCCCATATTGTAGTAAACATGTAACTGTTTTCTATTTATTTGAACGATGAATAAATAAATAAAGTTAATTCCACATTTCACTATTATGTCTTTTGCATTTATATCTTTTATATTTTGGATGTATAGCGAAATTGTGACAGGCAAAAATTAGTTCATTGATTGTCTAAGTTCAAACTAAAAATAAGTGGCATTGTAAAGAACCTTTACATTGTTTGAAAGACAAACGAGTCCATAATCTAGTAAAAGAATCAAAGTAAGCATTTGATTCAAATATTGAGAAGGATTATTATGTCGTCTACAATTCCAATTGAGAAGATGGCTAGTCTTGTTTATTAAAACAGTTAACTCAATGAGTAGAGACATAGATATATTCATTGGTAGAATGATACATTGGACTGGACCCAAGATTAATTAATTCTGAATCCATTTGTGAATTAATTCACTTGTGACGTTCATGGTGTGCTTTACCTAAATCCTACTGACCATGCATATGCAACTTATATGCTTTGATATAAGTGGAGGCTTATGCTCTAAAGATGATCGAGCCCAAAGTTGGTATGTTGGGTACATGACTTGTGTATGCAACCAACAATGGAATTCATAGCTCAATTAAAGAGTTAATGATATCTCTCATTGGCATTGTGTGGATTGATAAATATGGAACGTGACTATGGTTTGCTTGTTCTCGAATGAGCAATTTATCACAGTCATTTGTTGATAGTGATCATATTAATCATTAAGAAAACACAATGGTGACAATGAGATAAAATAGGATCGTATTTAGTGCAAAAATACAACTTAAAGAAATCAAGGATATCATATGAGGGTAACACACACATAACGAGGTCATTAGACAAAGCAGTTGGATGAATTGCTTTCGTAAAAGGTATACCATAAGGAGTTTTCAGTCATGGTACTTATTGTGGACTGACTCTATGATTAAGTAATTGCAATCACTAGAGTATAACTGTATATGTCCGATTGGTCCCTCCGCTAGCTAAACAAAAGCTCAATCGGACTGTTTTTGAATTTGACAAAAATTCTACGACTTTGAGAATAATTTAATTGAGTTGATTTATTCGATGTGGAATTAAATTAGGTGGTCGTGAGAATTGTTCAACTAGAGATTTTAATTAAAGAATTTTCTTAAAAAATTAATTTGGAAAATCTAAGTGATTTTTAGAAAATTTAATTTTGATCAAGTAAAATTAAATTAATCAAATCAATTAAAATTAATATGATATTTTTGGAAATTAATTTTAAAGTCAGACTATTGGCCCAATGGGTAATTGAACTTGAAAATTGGACCTGAGGTCGTAAATTGGGTCCGAGAGCCTAAAATCGAGACTAAGACCCAAAAACTGGTCGAATCGAGCTCGGTATGTGAAACCAAGCCGACGGTCCAATCGATGGCTAGACCTAACCGGTTAGGCCGTCATTGACCCAGACCAAACTGACTCAGGGTGCTGTAAGGGTGTCGGACATCTATCATCGGACACGGCGGTGCCAGTGGCTATGATTTTAACACCTCTTACCCATATCCGATGCCGGGATGAGGAACGAGACATTACCAGACTTATTCACAAGCAAACATTCAAAACCAAGACATGTATTTCCACTCAAAATTTAAAAATTTTCAAAAACACCCATATCGTTCCTAAAACGAGCTTACGAGGCCCAAAACATGCATCAGAAGTGGTTCGTGACTAAACCGAGAACTTTGGAAACCTTCAAAAAACTTAGAAAATTTTTCATGTAAAAGGGGTCACACGCTCGTGTAGGTTCGGGACACGCCCGTATGACCCTAAGACACGCCCGTGCTTCAGTCCGTGTTCAAATTAGGGAGCATTCTATTTATGACGTCATCATCAAATTAAGGTCAAACGACCAAGTCATATGCCCGTGTGCTTAGGCTGTGTGGTCGATTAAATTTTCATAATTATTCATAAAATAGGTGCAGACTTCACACGGCCAGGGCACACGCCCGTGTTCGAGGCCGTGCCATCCACACAGCTGAGACACACACCCATGTCTCTACCCGTGTGCTCATTACTGAGCATTCATTTTGCAATTATTTAGGGTGCAGGGGATACATTGGCCGAATCACATACCCATGGGGCAGACCGTGACACACGGTCTAGACACACGCCTGTGTGTCTACCCATGTGGACAATAAAAAGGCTATTTACCAAGCGATTTGTCACCTTTATTCACACATGCACGCACATCAATTCAAAGGCATATAACATTTCATACTTAGGCAATCAAAGCATCCACATTCATGGTTGAAACATATCAATTTTATATGCTTATCGAACATACTCACTACATTTATTAAGCCCTAAATCAAACCTATAAATCCCACATTTATTAGGCTTCATTCAATTTCTATCTAGTTACCAAATTATACTCAATTTCCTCATCTTATCAATAGGTCACAATTTCAACATTATACAATTACGCCATAAATCACATTTCCAAATATTCCACTTTCACCAAGCATACCATGATTTTATCACCATAGATATTGACACATGTATGAATATACTTAGGCTTACAACCATGTTAGCCAATATGAGCCAACTTATATAGCCAAATAGCAAAACAAACCTTTGACAATCACAAGACAACACATACGCTACAATCATAATGACACATTTAACAAAATGATTAAGTCCCTATACATGCCATAGACTTAAAATATTTGAATTCACTTATACCCAAAATGATAGCTTGATAGTGTGATAGGATCTTCGGCGAACTCCAACTCGAGCTAGCTTATTAACCCTATAAGACATGGGAAAGAAAATGGGAGTAAGCTATATAGCTTAATAAGTTCATATGCAAATAATAAACAACATTAATTACACATTGTCATATGAATAACATGACATATATTAACATAAATGTCATTAGACTTAATGAGCACATCTTGCTCAATCATAAGAATAACATATCACTTACCACAATCAACAAACCATTTCAAACCTCACATAAAACATACACATTAAGTATGAGCATTTACATTTCAAGCATATACTCTTACATCTTTCAATTGCCTAAACTATTATCTTTTCATGCTTCCATAATCGTTTTAATAGGAAATTTTGTCAATCTTTCCTTTATCTCATATCCGATAAATCACAACTTGCATGAATACAACATGCTACAACTTGCATGAATGCAACATGCTATGTCATAACATAATTTGGCTCGAAGGCCAATTACAAAATCGTCAATCGAATTTACCATGTATTTTATAGATCACAAGTATAGACCAATAATCACAAGGTCTTCATAAAAACCATTCTCGTAGAAAATCATGAACTCACAATTTTATGAAGTTAATACTTATAAACTTTACGTACATACCTATACCAATTCATAGTACTTACATACTCTTTCTCTTCTTTGACATACACGTTAAATTTCTCGTTGAACCATTTGGAATATTAAAAGATACTCGGGAATCTAGTACATACAATACTGTATCAATGTCGTATCTCATATATGGTATTACATGTAATCTCGTATCGATGCCAATAGCTCAGCTATGGTCTCACACAAAGTCTCACATCAATGCCATATCCTAGATATGGTCTTACACGAAGTCTCAAATCGATGCCATATCTCAGATATGGTCTAACACGTAATCTTAGTGACCCTAATATCATGACATTTGTATCCTATATATTCCTAAAGTTCAACCGGGATTTTCTCACTGGTCGAACTTTGTCGATTACGTTCAACGAGTCGATCATAATTCATATAATATTAAAGCATTTAAAACATGATTTAAACAATGCGTTATTTACATACGAACTTACCTCGGCATCAAAATGGCAAAAGGACTTAATCATCAATTACTCGTTTTTCTTCCATTTTAGGTCCAAACCTTGTTTTTCTTGATTTATAATATCACATTCATCTCATTTAATCATTATACTATTCAAATTAGCCCAAAATCATATTATGGTAAAAATTACATTTTTATCCCTAAAGTTTTACATTTTTACAATTTAGTCCCTAACCTCATAAAATGAAATCTATCCATTTTCCTTGAATCCCAAGCCTAGCTGAACCTAAATCATGTTCATAATAGCCCACATTTTTCATCAAATTAAATTTTTACTACCCATTTTATAACTTTTACAAACAAGTCCTCTTTAACGTTTTTACCAAAAATAACTTAGCAAAAGTCGTTTATCATACATTAAACTTTCATTTTCTACCATAAAACATAAAAACACATGCATGTCATACATGGGTAAAATTTTAAACATGAATCCTACTTTAAAACGATGGTAGAAATTGAAAGATTGGGTGAATACAACTTCAAAAACATAAAGAGCATTAAAAACGAGGCTAGGATGTACTTACAATCAAGCTTGAAAGTTGAAGAAAACCCTAGCTATGGTGTCTTGAAATTTTCGGCCAAGGAGAGAAGATGAATATAACAGCCCAATTTTGGGTTTAGTCGGAATAGTGGTTTTGAGACCACAAATCCGAAGTAGAAATATTTGTTTTATGATTTTTTTGATGTCCATGACATGTTTGCATGATTATGTGAAAGTTTAATGAAGAAATTTTGTGAATAAGTGTCCAATTTGACTTTTTGGACTAAATTGCAAAAGTTGCAAAATATGAGATTCTAGAAGCTTTAAGTATGAAATAGATTTGGATTATTAATTAGAGGTCCTTAAATAGCAATTTTCCCAATTTCTATTTTTATGGACAAAAATGGGCATGAGTAGGTAAAATTTTAAAGTTTAGTAAAAAGGACATTTTGGTCATTTGGTTAATAAAATATTAAAAAGGGAAAAATGAAACAAAATTTTCTCATCTTCTTCAAGCTAGGGCCGAAAATTTGAAGCTCTCCATAGCTAGAGTTTTTTCACTTTTCAAGCTTGATAGTAAGTACATCCTAGCCCTGTTTTTAATATTCTTTACGTTTTTGAAGTTGTTATCAACCGATCTAGCTATTTCTACCATGTATTTGAGCTAAGTTTCATGTTTAAAAATTTACCCATGTGTGACATGCAAGTGCTTTGATGTTTCATAGTAGATTATGAAAGTTTGATGTGTAATAAACATCTTTTACTAAGTGATTTTTGATGAAAACACCTAAAAATGACATTTTTGTAAAAGTTGTAAAATGAGTAGTAGAAATCTAATTTGAAGGAAAATGTGGACTGTTATTAGCATGTGTTAGGTTCGGCTGGGCTTGGTTAACAAAGAAAATGGACATATTTCATTTTACGAGCCTAAGGATTAATTTATAAATATGTGAAACTTTAGGGGTAAAAACATAATTTTACCAAAATGTGTTTTTTTGGGTCACATTGAATAATGTGACTAATAAGTGAGCTAAATTTGATATTATAGATAAATAAAAATGAGGTTCGAACCTAAAACGAGGGAAAAACGGGTATTTGACGGTTAGGTCCTTTTCACCATTTTTGGTATCGAGGTAAGTTTGTATATGAATAATGCAATGCTATATTTATGTTTTAAATTTCTTTAAAATTTTATATGAATTGTATGATTGGTATTATGAGCAAGTTCGATAATGCCAAAATAACGAAGAAATCCCGATTGAACCTCAGGAATAGATAGGATACAAATATCATGACATTAAGGTTATTTGAGTTTACGTGTAAGACCATATCTGGGATATGGCATCGTTATGAGATTTCGTGTAAGACCATGTCTGAGACCTGGCATCAATATAAGAATCGTGTAAGACCATAATTGGGCTATTGACATCGATATGAGATCTCATGTAAGACTATATCTGGGATATGGCATTGATATGATTCTATGTATATTAGATTCCCAAGTAACCTTTAGTATTCCAAGTGGTTCAACGGGAAATTCAAAGATTATACCAACGATGAGAAAGTAAATAATTATGTTACGAGTTAGTACAGGTATGTACGTAAAGTTTATAAGCATTGGCTTCGTGATATTATGAATTCATGATCACTATGAAAGTGACTTTAAGTTAACCATGTGATTATTGGTTTATGTGTGTGATGAATAAATACATGGTAAATTTGATTGAAACTTATGAAAAAGAGCTTTTAGGCCAAATGGAATTGAGATATGAAATGTTTTATTTCCTTGATTGTGACTCAATGAATATGAAATGAAAGAAAGATTGGTATTAATATCTATTAAAAATATTTATAAAATCTTGTGATTAAGTGTTTATATTTATGATGTGTAAATTCATGGTAGATTCGGTTGACGAACATGTGTAAGGCTTTGGGGCCAAATCGATTGGTGAGATAGTAAATGTTTTTTGTTTGAATTGTGATTTATCGGTTATGTGTGAAAAAAGAAAGATTTGCATAGTTGCCTATTAAAATGGTTATAAAAGTATGAGAAGTTAAGAGTTAAATCATTGAAAGATGTTAAACTTTGGCCTTGAAAGTATGAATACGCATAATTAATGTGCATATTACTATGAGGCTTGAAATGATTTGTTAATGATTATTGTGGTATGTTATATTAGAGATATTACGAATGTTTGGCAAATGTTAAGATATATTAAATTAGGCTTATAAATTGAAGGGGGTAAGCATTGTGATTGAGTAAGTTATGCCTGTGAAGATTTAATGACATTTATGTTGTGTTATGTTATGTTAGTTGTATGACAAATGTATGTCTATTAATGCTTATTATTTGCATACGAATTTACTAAGCTCTGTAGCTTACTCTCCTTCTTTCCTATGTCTTATAGGGTTATTAAGCTAGCTCAGGTTGGAGATCGCGGGAGATGCTATCACACTATCAAGCTATCATGTTGGGTATAAGTGAATGCAAACCCCTTTGAGTTTATGGCATGTATAAGGACTTAGTCATTTGGTGTATAAGTCATTATGATTTGGCTAAATGTATTAGCTTCTGATGGTTAAAAGTTGGATGTAATGTGTAGCCATACAAATTGGCTTATATTGGCTAAATGCTTGTAAGCCCATATAAGGATGTATGTGCATATGTCAATGTTTTGTGATGTGGTTTATAGTTGCTTGATATATGATGGTTAGGTGTTTATTCATATGTTAATGCCCTTTGAGTGTGAATTTAGCATGAAATGATTTGGCAAGGCCTAATGTTATAATGCACGATAGATGATGGTATGAAAATGATACGTTATTGCTTGATTATAGTTGTTTTTGAAGGCATTTATATGCCATGATTTGTGCCATGTGATGTTGTGTGAATGTGTACAAGTAAGGGTGACAAAATGACTTAGAAAATAGCCTTGTATTTGTCCACACGGGTAGACATACGGGCGTGTGTCTAGGCCGTGTGTGACACACAGTCTGCCCCATGGGCATGTGTTCCAGCCGTGTGTCCCCTACACATTAATTTTGGAAAAAACAGAATGTTCGGAATTCAGCACATGGGTGTGTGTCTCAGCTGTGTGGAGAACACGGCCTAAGCACACGGGCGTGTGATTTGGCTGTGACTTCAATTTGATAATGACATCATAAATAGAATGCACCCTAAGATGGACACAGCCTGAAGCACGGGCATGTGATATGACACACGGGCGTGTGGTCCTGTTTCATGATGAAATTTTTTTCTAAGTTTCGTAAATTTTTCCTAAGTTCTCAATTTAGTCCCGAACCGTTTTCAATGTATGTTTTAGGCCTCATATGCTTGTTTAAGGGATGATATGAATGCATGTGAAAGGTTTTAAATTTGGGTGAAAATTCGTGTCTCGATTTTGAATGTTTGATTGAGTTTAAGTCCGGTAATGCCTCGTACCTTGTTCCGGCGTCGAATACGGGTAAGGGGTGTTACATTTAGTGGTATCAGAATTATGGTTTAGTCGATTCTCGGACTAAAACAGCGTATGTGAGTCTAGCTATACATGCCATATTATTATCTGTGATAGTGTGATATCTCCCGACTCTAACGAAATTGTTTTGTTAAGACAGAGATGCTTTCTAACCGAGCTATTTTCAATAGTGCCAAAAGTGATATTGAGATATTTGAAATGTCTTTATGATAAGACTGGACTTAGAAAGGTAAGAATAGAAGTTCATGATATGTTTGTGATTACGTATAAAATGAAATAAACGTAAGTTGAGAAATATGGAATAGTAAAATGAAATGAAAGTTTATATTGTAATAAGCTCACCCATGTTTGTTCGATATCCATATGATGTTATGTGCCTAACTTATTTGATTAAGTGAACGTGATAAATAATCTTACTCAAATCGATGGAATATGTGTTTATGTGCGCTTGTTTGAATAAGATAATCAAAAAGTTCGTGCAACATAAATATGTATGTTAATTTCCTTGAAGTGGATTATGTGATTGTGACGATATTATTTGGATGATGAATGTTAAGTCATATGCGTATATTTATGAGAGTTAAGTTAAAGGCTTTACGACCTCACCCCCTTACCAATTTTGACTTGATTTTCCCTTTTTATTTTTTTATTAACCAAATGACCAAAATGCCCATAAAGCCTTTCTTTGAAATTTTTCCTAAACATGTTTATTTTTGTCCATAAAAATAGAATTTGGTCAAATTTCTATTTAAGGACATCTAATTGAGTCTATAACTATTTCATACTTAAAGCTTTTAGAACACACATTTTGTAACTTTTGCAATTTAGTCCTAAAAGTCAAATTGGACACTTTACCAACAAAATTTCTCAACGAAACTTTCACACAATCAAGCAATCATATCATAAACCTTAAATCAATCATAAAATAATTATTTCTACTTCGGATTTGTGGTCTCAAAACTACTATTCTGACTAGACCCTAATTCGGGCTATTACAACGATAGCGACGTCCCAGTGGTGGGCAGCAGTTGGTCGTTAGTGGTTGAGCAATGGAAGAGTTACACTCCTACTTGGACTCTACTAGGGAATTTGATTTCAAATTAAGTATTCCAAAAATAATATTATTTTAATAGTTTAATATTAAATTTAATTTAATATTTATATTAATAGTATTTTATTAATTTAATATTGAAGTGATTATCTTAATATTAAATTTAATTTAATGCTATTATTTTAATAATATTTAATCTTAAATTTAATCTAACATTTATCTTAATAAATATTATATTAATTTAATATTAAAGTGATTTAAGTTTAATTATAGTTAAACTTTCTAAACTCTCCCTATATAAAGAGAGCTTTGGGTCATTATTTACAGACAGTTAAATTCAAGATAAAGTTGTAGAGAGAAAATTCCCTAAAGAGATTATTTCAAAAAAATTCTAAAGATATTTTTCTAATTTATAACTTAACCCAAAAGTTTAGAGAAATTATAATATTACCCCACTGGTAATTTTTGTGATTCTAATTCGAAGCAAGCCCACACTCAGTAGACGTGAGCTTGAGGATAACGGACAAGACTACTCGGTTGAAGCGCTCATCCTAGCCAAATCGAAAAGGTACAATTTTGATTTAAGTATTTATTACTTTAGATATCACAACCAAGATCTTGATTTGGAAAAAAAAATTAAAATTCTGGTTTTTCCCTAAATATATTTTTCGCTGTATTTTCCAAACCCGTTTTTCCAACAGGTCTTTGGGGGTAGAGAGCAAAAGCTAATTGGCTTCGTTTTGGGGAGCAAAAAAAGAAAAAAAGAAATCAAATTAAAGGATTGTGCAAGACAAATGGAGAATAGGTTCATGATGATAAATGAATGATGAGAGTGGCGACATCTTATTTTGAAGAGATATTTTCAACTAGTGAAGTGCAACATTGCGATCATGCGTTATTAGGAGTGTAACAATGTGTAAGAGAGGACATGAACGAAGAGCTTAATACAGAATTCACAAATGAAGATGTTTTGGAGACGGTTAAAAGTATAGCTCCATTGAAAGCCTCAGATATGGATACATTTCCAGCCCTCTTTTATCAAAAATACTGGCACATCGGTTGAAAGGATGTTTCAAAATTCTGCTTAGATGTGTTAATGAACAAAGAGGATATGACCCACATCGGTTGAAAGGATGTTTCAAAATTCTGCTTAGATGTGTTAATGAACAAAGAGGATATGACCCAGATTAATCAAGCTAATATTGTCCTTATTCCAAAGATAAATATGCCTAACAACATGACTCAATTCAAGCCTGTTAGCCTATGTAATGTAATCCACAAAATAGTCTGTCTCTAAAGTAATCGTTAATAGATTTAGACGAGTGTTAGATAACTCCATTGAAGATGTACAAGGTGCTTTTACTCTAGAAAGGCATATTACAGATAATATCTTAATTTCATATGAATTGTTGCATTCTCTAAAAAGAAGAAATGTGGGAGCTAAAGGAACGTTTGCATTAAAGCTAGATATGAGTAAAGCATATGATCGCATGAAATGGAGTTTTATTGAGAAGATGATAGCATGTATGAGGTTCTGTAAAAGGTGGATTAATTTGGTAATGAGATGTGTTAAAACCATGTCATATTTAGTAGTGCTTAATGGAGAACAAAGAGAGGTATTTAGGCCTTCTAGGGGATTGAGACAACGTGATCCATTATGCCCCTATCTTTTCTTAATTTGTGCGGAGGGTTTTTCGCGTCTTATTAATCTAGCAAGGAATGATGGGTTGATTAAAGGTGTTAAGGTGGAACGTAGTACACTTATTCTTTGTAGATGATAGCATTCTATTTGCAAAAGCAAGTGAAGAAAGCGTGATTGCCATTAAAAGATTATAGAGGAGTATGAAGGGGTATCAGGTCAGTTAGTTAATTTTTATAAATCTTTAATCTACTTTAGCGGAAACGTGCCAAGCGTGGTAAAGAATCAAATTGGTCGAGTCCTTGGGGTAAGGATACCTAACAATCCCGGAAAAACCTTGGACTACCAACAATGGTGGGCTGAAAAAATATAGACGCATTCGTAAGCCTGAAGAAGAAAATGGTCAGAAGAATGGAATTTTGGAGCACAACTTTTAGCAGGGGGTAAGGAGGTATTTATTAAATATATATTACAGGCTATATCGGTATATGCGATGCAATGTTTTTTATTGCCATGATATATATCGTGAATTAGAGAATTTAATTTCTAGATTCTGGTGGCGCAATATAAAAACAAATAAAGGAATTCATTGGTGTCAATAGAATGCAATTTGCTGGTCAAAAGCACAAGGGGATTGGCGTTTAGGAACCTTGCTAAATTTAACATTGCGCTGCTGGCAAAGCAAGGCTGGAGAATATTAATGAATCTAAATAGTTTGTTGGCAAAAGTTATAAAAGCAAAATACTTTCCGAATGGTGATTTTATGACGTCTAATTTAGGCTCTTACCCATCTTTTACCTGGAGAAATATCTGGAGTGCTAGGAAGTTGTTGGAACAAGGTTGTGGGTGGCGAATCGGGGGAGGAACTGGAGTCAATATATGGAACGATGCCTGGTTTCTGGGGTCTGGTCAAGGGAGAGTTCAAGTGCAAAAATTTAGTACGGAATATACTACAGTTTCTGATTTAATTAATGAAGAAGAAAATACCTGGAAAGAGGATGTGATTTGTGAGTTGTTTGAGGAAGATGATGCAAGAAGAATTTTGACAATCCCGCTGAGCAATTGTGTGCAAGATGACAGGTGGGTTTGGAGAGGTGACAACAGTGGAGTATACACCACAAAGAACAGATACAAGTGGTTAATGACAGAGGCCACGGACATATCAAACAGAGAGAGCACATTACAAATTACAACACTAAAAACCTATTATACAAAGCTTTGGAATTTACAGATTGCTGCTAAAATAAAGATTACGCTATGGAGAATAACTAATAACTATATGCCTACGTTACAGGTGTTACAAAATAGGAAATTGGCAGTGCCAAATCAATGTCCTGTTTGAGGAGCTGGAGAAGTAACTGTTGAGCATGTGTTTCGAGATTGCTCGTTCACAAGGCAGGTCCTTCAAGACCTGGGAGTATCCTTCACAACAGACAACAAGAACTAAGAATGGAGAATGTGGTTAGCAGTTGAGTTTATAAAAGCAAGTATAGATGCAAGACAATAGCCGTGGCTTTCTGGGCTATATGGTTTAACCGAAATAAGAGATATCATGAAAAGGCTGGTCAGAACAGTTTTAGTGTTATATCCTACGTTAAGGCATATATCAAAAAAGTCAAGGATATCAGAAATGTTACATCAGAAAAAAAAGGAGATGAAGGCAAATCATGGCACCCACCAGAGGAATCGATAGTAAAAATCAACTTTGATGCTTCATTTCAACAAATCACAAATTCAACAACAATAGGAATCATCATTCGAGATCATGAAGGATTAATAATGGGAGCATGCACTTACCCGATTAAAAATGTCTTGGACCCAACAATGGCGGAAGCGCGTGCATGTCAGCAAGCAGTGCAGTTTGCAGAAGAGATGGGCTTTCGTCGAATCACGGTGGAAGGAGATGCATTGACAGTAATCAGAAAAGTAATATCAAAAGACGAAGACAAATCAATATTGAACACAATGATTAAAACGATTAAAACAAACGCCCAAAATTTTGAAGATAAAAGTTTAGATTCATACCTAGAGAAGCAAATGCCGCAGCACATGGACTGGCTCAAAAAGGCAAGAGGTTTGTTAAATATAGAACTTTTATTTCACAACTTGAAATATTTGTCTTGTCAATTAGAATTTGATTGTTTAATTGGTTGTAATACTCGCGACAAATAACATTATTGAGTATAAACTACCTATGCAATTCTTGCTATGTAGATATGTAATCTAATTTAAATAAAAACATTGTTTGCTAGTTTGAATTTGGTCTTTTTCATTGTTAATGTTATTGATAAAAAAATTAATCACTGTTAAGAAAAAAGAAAATAGGAAGGACGTTATAAATACATTAATAATGGATGTCTATAACCCCTTTAAACCCTTATTGAAGTGATGAGATAAAACTCTCCGATTCATTTATGGCCATAAGATGTTTCAATGAAGTAATTAAGAACGCTTAATTTACATTTATTTAATTGAATGCAAATTAGCTTATAAATAAAGCACATTGTAAGTGAAAGTTTAATATATGAAAATTATCATGTATTTTTCATCTACCTTTTACTTATTATTCTCTTGATTTGTTTATAAAACGTTAGCAGCATGATATTGTTTAGAAGTAAAATTCTTATCTATTAAAGATCAGATTCATTTGAAGCTTTAGACAAAAGATGCAAAAAATTTTGCAGGGAGTTTTTATTTAATGTTTCGTATTGGATTTTTTTAAAAAGTCTTGAATAATTATGATGATTTTGTTTATTTTATTTTATTTCTATATTTTAAGGATAGTAAAAGATTTTATCTCAATATCGATTTTGATCAAAAGTAATTTTATGTCAAATTTTATGGATTGCTTGGCATACTACTAAAACTTTAGTAGAAGATAAGAAATTCAGGTAAATTTACTTATCACATCACATGCTTATATGTATCTAGATTTTTGTTCATAATTTTTTTTTCTTAATATATATGTTATTTGATAATTGCTTGCTGATTATGTTTAAATGATGATAGATTAATTTTAATATTATAAATTGATAGATTTGTAAATAACAATCCATAATTTTATCAATCATTTTTATTAATCAAGGTTTAAGGTTCATCATAATATGTGACTTTGCATCGATTCTTAGTCATCATTAAACTAATTGTTTTATGTGTTTAAAGTATACTACTAGAGCTTTATTTGCTTACTTCATGATAAAATCATCAAGACTCAATGTCAAACAACAAAGATATATCAACTTATTATATCTCTAGCGTTACGTGTTTTTTCCTCAACAATAGCATCTTTAAATATTATATTGGCTTGATATATGATTTAAATATTTGAGATGATATTTCTTTTTAAGTTTTGATTCCATGGGCTACTTATTATTTTAATTACATTATTTATTTATAAAAATGAATATTGATTGACTTATTTATGTCGCTATAATAGGTTCTATAATTAAATAATATATTTGATTAAAACATATTTAGTAGGTAAATTTGTATTGATAAACCAATGAATTTTATGATTATTCATATTTGATTTAGTTCAAATATAGATAACGTTCCTCTACTGTCTTTTCTTAATTTGGTTATACAATTTGAAATTTTTCAATACTAATACAAGCGTAGTTCTAAAGACAATTTTAAGGAATGTTTAAATTGATTTTTTGGGTTTATTCTAATATAAAATTTCAAGTTTAGTCGTCGTCATTTTTAATTCTTAAATTATTTTGGTTGGAAACATTTTCATAAATTTAAAAATGAAAATTATTATACTAATTTGGCCATTGACATTTTTATGGACCTTGCTTGTAACACCCTAAACCCGGCCTAAACGTTGTGGCCGAATTCGGAGATGTAACACCCCAAACCCGGCCTAGACGTTATGGCTGAATCTGGTGATGTCACATAGAATGGGTTTTGTAAATTAAGTCATCACAATAAAACCATTTTAGCTTATTAGCTCTCATTTGTTTTTAACAAATTCAAAAACGTTTATTCAAATTTTAAGTTTTTATATTCATTAAAAACAAATGAGAGCTAATAAGCTAAAATGGTTTTATTGTGATGACTTAATTTACAAAACTCATTCCATGTGACATCGCCAGATTCGGCCATAACGTCTAGGCCAAGATTGGGGTGTTACATTTAGTGGTATCAAAGCTAAAATTTTGTTTTAGAAGTATTGGATTCTAAATAATTTGAATAAATTGAGAAAGTGTGTGGTACACCGAGTCTCCGACGTCGATCCTGTAAGTATTTCTAAACCTGAGATAGTGTATTCTAAAAATATTGTAGATAGTACTTTCTAAAACTGTACTGAGATAGTTAGAAAACTGAACTGAAACTTTTAAAAACACTTCTGAACTACTGATAAATTGTACATAAAACATCTGCTAATAAATATTGAAATTGTTGCATAAAATTTTTAATGTAGATAAAACTCGAATTAGACAATGAGTGCTCGTGGAATTCACGGTCGTGGTAGTCATGGCCGTGGAAGAGGCTGTAGGGGGGCTCGAGCTGAGTCTTCCTCTCTGGGCAGTATGCCAAATTTGGATACAAGTGAGACACCAGTTTCGCCTGCTACTAAGACTAGGTCTCAGAGTCGCTCGACTACGGAGGACGCACTGTCCCAAGCCATGCTGATGGTATTGGAGAGGGTTGCTGGACCCCATCCTAGAGCTAGAGGCCGTAGGTCGGTAACTGAACGACTTCAGTCAAATGGAGCTGAACTGTTTAAGGGTGTCACTGGAGTCGCCCCTAGTGTGGCCGAGTAGTGGTTGGAGGCCACGGAGAGGATTATGAATGATCTAGACTGTACTCCTGAGCAGAAACTGAAGGGAGCAGTCTCCTTGCTTTGTGATGAGGCTTATCAATGGTGGCTGATGGTTGAGGAAGGCACTCAACCTAATCGGTTGAGTTAGGATTTCTTCAAGACCACCTTCTAGAGTAAATATGTAGGGGCGAGCTATGTGGATGCTCGTAGACGTGAGTTCATAAATCTCATGCAAGGGGATAGGTCTGTGGCCGAGTATGAGGCCAAGTTTCTGAGATTGAGCTGCTACGCTCGAGGTATGGTGGCGTCTGAGTACGAGAGGTGTGTTCGATTTGAGGATGGGTTAAGAGACAGTCTGATGATACTGATTGCTCCACAGAGGGAGCAAGAGTTTGCTGTTCTGGTAGAGAAAGCAAAGATTGCTGAGGATGTTAAGAGCGTGGAGCGCCAGAACAGGGACCGAGAGAGGGGTAAGAATAAGAGGGATTCGGAGCCCTCTAGTTCTGTTCTTAGGCCTAAAAAAAGGCTAGATTTGATGGGCCGGTTAGAGTGAAGATTCCTGCTGCCCCTACCGGGATTCAGCCATGTAGTGACTATGGTAGACACTATCCAAGCAAGTGTAGGAGGAGGATAAGGGCTTGTTTGAGGTGTGAGTCGTTAGAGCATCGTATCAAAGAGTGTCCACAGCGGGCAGATCAGATGTAAGCATCAGCATCGAATTCTGGCAGCATTAGAGGGTAGTTCAACAGCCACTTAGGGGCTGTGGACAGGCTAGAGGTGGTAATGGTTTGGGTCGTGGGCAGAGAGCACCAGGCAAAGGTGCTGGTCAGATAGAGGCGAGGCAGCCTGCACTTGTTTATATTGTTCGACGCTGAGAGGACAGAGATGCTCAAGATGTTATCATTGGTACGTTCATTATATCTGATTTACCTTATACTGCTCTAATAGACATAGGTTTTACACACTCATACGTAGCTAGTATTGTATCTGAAACTTTGGGGGTTACTGTGGATAGCACTACTAGTAAGGTTATGGTACTGAGTCTGTTGGGGCAGTTTGTTCGGGTTAGTAAGCTTTATAGAGACATTCCGTTAGAGGTGCAAGAGGAGATATTTCTAGCAAATCTAATGGAGCTTCTATTTGGAGAGTTTGATCTAATTCTAGGTGTGGACTGGTTGGTAGAGCACAGGGTCAATTTGGACTGCGCATCTAAGAGGGTCGTTCTAAAGACCAAGGATGATATGGAGGTGGTTGTGATTGGTGAGTGTCGAGACTATTTGTCTAATGTGATCTCCGCATTTGTGACTGAAAAACTGGTTTAGAAAGGGTGTGAGGCATACTTGGCTTACATCAGTATTTCTGATTTTAGGGGTTCTTTTATTGGGGATATCAAAACAGTAAGGGACTTTCTAGATGTTTTCCTTGAGGAGTTACCGGGTTTACCTCCGAATCAAGAAGTCGAGTTCAGAATTGAGCTTCTACCGGATACAGCTTCGGTGTCTATTGCCCCATACCATATGGTACCAAAAGAGCTTACTGAGCTTAAGGCTCAACTGCAAGAGCTTCTGGATCGTGGTTTCATCCGTCCTTATGTGTCTCCGCGGGGAGCACTAATTTTGTTTTTTAAAAAGAAGGATGGGACCATGAGGATGCGCATTGATTATCGGTCGCTGAATAAGTTGACCGTAAAGAATAAGTATTCCCTTTCGAAGATTGACGAGCTGTTTGATCAATTTCAAGGAGCTATGTTCTCTAAGATTAATTTTTGATCTGGGTATCATCAGTTGAGAGTTAAGGATGCTGATATTCATAAGACTACATTTAGGACTCGTTATGGGCATTACGAGTTCCTAGGCATGTCTTTTGGATTGACGAACGCTTCGACCGCATTCATGGATCTGATGAACCCAGTGTTTTAGCCCTATCTGGATTAGTTTGTAGTGGTTTTCATTGACGATATTCTAATGTACTTTAAGTTAAACAAGTGTGAAAATCTTAGAGTTGTGCTTCAGATTCTGCGTGAGAATCAGCTTTATGCTAAGTTAAGCAAGTGTGAATTCTGGTTGAGTGAAGTGACTTTTCTAGGATACGTGGTTTTTGCTGAGGGAATTCGGGTTAATCCTCAAAATATTGAGGTTGTGCTGGATTGGAAATAGCCTAAGAATGTGTCTGAGGTCCGCAGCTTTCTGGGCTTGGTGGGTTATTACCGTCGGTTTGTTGAGGGATTCTCTATGATTCCAGATCCCTTGACGAAACTTCTGCGTAAGGGTGTGCAATTTTTCTAGACTGATGCACGGCAATCGAGCTTTGAGAAGCTCAAGTCTGTTCTGACTTAGGGTTCTGTTCTGATACAGCCAGAATCTGGTAAGAAGTTTGTGGTATACAGTGATGCATCGTACTTCAGTTTGGGGTGCATTTTGATGCAGGATGGTAAGGTTTTGGCCTATGCTTCTCAGCAGCTTAAGACACATGAGGAAAACTATCCGTCGCATGATCTTGATTTGGCTGCTGTGGTCTTCGTTTTGAAAATATAGAGGCACTATCTATATGATGAGATGTGTATCATCTACACTGATCAAAAGAGTCTCAAGTACCTCTTTACCCAGAAGGAGTTGAACCTTAGGCAGCATCGTTGGATTGAACTACTCAAAGATTATGACTGCACTATTGAGTACCATCTCGGTAAGGCCAATGTGGTGGCCGATGCTTTAGTCGAAGAGTGATGTCTAATTTTAGGGCTATGTTTGCTCGCCTTAGTCTATTTAACGATGGGAGTCTGTTAATCGAGTTGCAAGTTAAGTTTACTTAGATTGATCAGATTTGGGATAAACAGTTAGGGGACGAGTCTCTGAGTTCGCGGTTTCATCAGATTGAGAGTGGTGCTACTTCTAATTTTGGGTTGAATAATGATGGTGTTCTATGTTTCCAAAGACGGATTTGTATGCCGAATGATCCAGATTTGAGACAGTCGATTCTGAAGGAGGCGCATAGTAACCTTTATGCTATGCATCCTAGGGGTAATAAGATGTACTGCGATCTTTGTGAGTTGTACTGGTGACCAGGTTTGAAGCACGAGGTTACTAATTTTGTTGTTCGTTGCTTGACGCGTCAGTAGGTTAAGGCTGAATATCAGTTACCTTCAGGTTTGTTACAGCCAGTTAAGTTTCCCCTATAGAAATGGGAGCGTGTGATGATGGACTTCGTTCGTAGGTTGCCCTTGACACCCACTAAAAAGGATTCTATTTGGGTCATCGTAGATCGATTGACCAAGTCTACTCACTTCATTCCGGTTCGGACGGACTATTCTCTGCAGAAGCTAGCAAAACTCTACATTTCTAAAATTGTAAGACTGCATGGGGTACTTGTCTCGATAATTTCTGATATAGATCCTCGCTTCACTTCTTGGTTTTAGAAGAAATTACACGAGGCTCTGGGTTTGAGATTGGACTTCAGTACTGCGTTCCATCCTTAGATAGATGGTCAATGTGAGAAGGTGATTCAGATACTGGAGGATATGTTTCGGAGTTGTGTGATTGATTTCCAAGGTAGTTGGGAGGAGTATCTGTCGTTAACTGAGTTCGCCTACAATAATAGCTTTCAGGCTAGCATTCAGATAGCACTTACGAGGCTTTGTATGGTCGTAAGTGTCGTACTCCGCTATGTTAGACTGAGTTGGGTGAACGTTGGGTTTTAGGTCCTGATTTGGTTTCTGAAATTGAAGATAAGGTTAGACTGATTCGGGATCATTTGAAAGCGACTTCTGATAGATAGAAATCCTATGCAAATCTGAAGAGACGTGATATTGAGTATTCTGTGGGGGACTTCGTCTTTCTTAAGGTTTCACCATGGAAGAAGGTTCTGAGATTTGGCTATAAGGGCAAGTTGAGCCTTAGGTTCATTGGATCGTATAGGATTCTAAAACGTGTGGGACCAGTCACTTACCAGTTAGAGTTACCTCTAGAGTTAGATCGTATCTATGATGTGTTTCACGTTTTGATGTTGAGGCGGTACCGGTCTGATCCATCTCATGTTGTTTTTGTTGAGAAGATTGAGGTTAGAGTCGGTTTAGATTTTGGATCGTGATATTAAGGTTTTGAGGAGGAAGTCCATTCCTTTAGTGAAGGTTTTGTGGTAGAATCATGGTACTGAAGAAGCCACGTGGGAACCTGAGGACTCGATGCGTCAGCAGCATCCTCATCTGTTTGGATCAGGTAAATTTTAAGGTCGAAATTTCTTTTAGGGGGTAGAGTTGTAACGCCCTAAATATTATATCTTTGTTTTGGTGTAAATGTGACACGAATGTGAGTCCCAAGTTAAAGTCTTACCCTTGAAAATTTATGTTATTTTTGGAATTAAGCCCTATCTTTGTTCAGTGGGCTTATATTTAATTATCTGTAAATCTATATCAGAATAAGTCTGTTGGTTCAAGTGGTAAGGGAGTTAATGTGTTTGAGGTCCTGTGTTCGAATCCTTGCACGAGCGTTGATGTAATATTTTTGCTCTACTATTTGATAGAGTTTTGTTATTTTGAAAGTCTGGAAGTGGGGGTTAGTGGGAGAAGAAAAGGGGTTTGAGGATAAGGACTCTTATTTTTGAAAATTCTCTCTTTCCTGAAAAAAATTGGCGATCTTTCTTCCTCCTCTGTCATTTTTCCTTTTTTTTTTCAAACACAATATTTTCTCTTTTTGTTATTCGTTTTGGCAAAAATCGTGTTCTCTTGTCGCGGGATTTCAGTTTGCGCGCTTTTCGTTTGGTAAGTTAGTAGTAAGTTTTGTAGAGGAAAGAGACTCTATTTACTCTTTTTGGCCTTGTCGAATCCTCTGTTAATGTGGTACTTGTGTTTTTGACAGCAGCAAATCAGGAGAATAGGGGCTTCTCTTGTTCAGAATTATAATCGAATTGTTGGGGTGTTAGAGTAAGTGTGAGATTTTGGTATTGTTTCGTAGTTATGATTTAGTCGTGAATTAAGTCTGACTCTAAGTGTTGGTTTGTCGATTCTTAGGTTTTTGGAGGCTTGAGAGTGGTTTCACTTGGTTTGTCGATTCTTAGGTTTTTGGAGGCTTGAGAGTGGTTTCACATCGAAACGATACCAAGTGTGTACCCGAAATACAGAAAAACGGGATTCAGCAAAAGCTAAAATTGCAAACTGTCAATGCTACACGGGCGTGTGGTCATCCGTGTGGTAGACCATATGCGAGAACAAGGCCGTGTAATCGATGAAAGCATGGCCGTGTAGGCCACACGAGCTAGGACAAGTTGGGCGTGTGGGCCTACATGGGCACGTGTGTTTTTGGGCCAGGGCGTATGGTCCATATGGACAAGTCCAATCCGAGCGTGTGGGCCATAGGAGTATGTGGGCCAACACGGGTAAACCACACGAGCGTGTGGGCCTATTTATTTAAAATTTTTCCTAGGGTCACACAGGTCGCCTTGATCGACTATGGGCTTACTATAGGGGCGGTAAGGGCTAACCCAACCCTGAAACTGTAAATTCAAAAGTCTGATATTCTGTTCTGAAACATGATAAATATCATGTATGTCTGGTTATTATTTATATAATTATCTATTGATTGAGTAATAACATGTTGAGCATGCTAATTTGTATATCTGCATCTGATTCTTGTATCTGTTATTAGGGTTGGGGTGATATATATATATACGGAGGAAGTGTTCTGAAAGGTGACTTTCGCCCAATTTCTGGCAGCGATGCTGCATATTATCTGTTACGTGTCGTATCGGCACAATATAGTGTGTAAGGTTGGGTGTGTGTTTTAAACCCCACATGGTGTGTAGGGATGGACAGAGATGGTGTGTAGAGGATTGGGGTAGGACTCTAATTTATGATTTTTGATCTGCCTATCTGCATCTGTTACGTGTCGTATCGGCACAATATAGTGTGTAGGGTTGGGTGTGTGTTTTAAACCCCACATGGTGTGTAGGGATGGACAGAGATTGTGTGTAGAGGATTAGGGTAGAACTCTAATTTTTGATTTTTGATCTGCTTATCTACATCTGTATTTGTAATGGGCTTAGGCCTGAATCTGTATCTGTCTAACTTGTGATATTCTCTATGTGTGCATGCTTAATTCTATTGGGTTACACACTGAGTTTATATAAACTCACCCCTTTTCTGTGCATTCTGTACAGGTAATCTACAGAGTTAGGCAGATCGGTGCAGTGGAGGACTCGACAATGACCACTCACCATAAACTGTTTTATTTTTCTTTATAGTTTTATTTAAGTTTGGCATTAATATTTGAGAGTTTGTATTTTTGGGGACTGTATGGACTTTTAACTGTTGGTTTTGGTTTTGTTGCTCGATTTATGCATGCTTTATCAAAAAGTTTTCTTTTAAAATGACAGTTTTCTAAAACAAGGTTTTCTAAATCATGAACTGTATTGCTAAAACATCACGATTTTTCGTAAGCTTCCGCTCTAAATGATTTTTAGGCGAATGGATTAATGTTTTGACAATGAATACAAAAACTTAAGAGTTGAATAAACATTTTTGAATTTGTTAAAAACAAATGAGAGTTAATAAGTTGAAATGGTTTTATTGTGATGACTTAGTTTACAAAACCCATTCCATGTGACATCGCTAGATTCGACCATAACGTCTAGGTCGAGTTTGGGGTGTTACAGGAGATGTCACAAATAATGAGTTTTTTTAAAAACGGAGTTGTCTTGTCAAATCGGTAACATTTCATAATTCGCATACATTTATAATTTACTGAACCCACCGATTAGTTAGTTCATTTGCCAAAAACTTATTACAATGGAAGCCTTTAAACCGTTGTAATTTGAAAATGCAGTCGTGTTTTTAGAAGAACCTTTTTTGCGAAAAAACAATCTATTTCATAAAATAATTTATTAAGGCATGCAAATTATTATCAAGCCAAAAATCATCAGTTAAAAATCATAAAGTCCAGAGAGTCCCATAAATTACAAACTCCCAGAATAAAACTAAAATCATAAATAAAACCATAAATTAATAACTTTAAACAGTTTACAGTCAAGTGGTCATCGCTGAGTCTCCACCACACCGATCCGCTTAAGTCTATGGATTACCTATACAAAACATACAACAGAGGTGAGTTTTCGTAAACTCAGTGTGTAACCCAATGGAATTAATCATGCAAACATACAGAGTCATGTACACAGTCAGATACAGATTTAGATTCAGATCACAGTCTCAGATAATAGATTCAGATATGCAAAATTCTACTCCCATCATTTACACACCAACTCCGACCATCCCATCACATCATGTGGGGTTAAAAACACCCACTCATCCCTACACACTACATTGTGCTATTAAGACACATATAAGAATACATGCAGCCAAGCTGCCAGAATATAGGCGATTAACGTCGAACATAATACTTCCTCCTCATATACAAATTCCACCCCAAAACAGATACAGAAATTTAGATTAAATATGCTTAACATGCTTATATACAGATAATGAAATAATTAGACATGCATAGAACTTTAATACTCAGAACAGAATATCAAACTATCAGATCCATAGTTTTAGGGTTTGGTTAGCCCTTACCGGCCCTATAGTAGGCTGACAGTCGATTGGAACGACCCGTGCGACCTTAGGGAAAATTTCAGATTAATGGGCCCACACACCCAGATTGGCCATGCCGGTGTGGCCCACATGGCCTGGCCCAAAAACCCACACGCTCGTGTGGAATGCCCGTGTGAGCCCACACGCCCAACTTGGCCTGGCCAGTATAGCCCACATTCGAGCCACCATATGGCCGTTTCTTGCACAGGACCATGCCTATGTTGACCACACGGTTGTGTCTCACACACGACCATCCACATGGCTAGCCAAACGCCCATGTGGCATCGACAGTGGCCATTTTTGACTTTTGCTGAAACTTAGTTTTTCGCGTTTCGGGTACACACCTGGTACATTTTTGTAGCAAACGCAACCCCAAAACCACCAGAACCTATAATTTCCGAACAAATACATCATATTAGTCGTTTAAAAATGTGACTAAACCGAACCACATCGAAATAGTTAACCCTTTAATTTACCAAAACCTTTACCTTCGAATGAACAATAATGATTTCATACTACTAGAATGCCAATTAGTAGCCCCTAGCCCCTTGATCTTCTCTTAAACTACAAAACGAACTCTATCAACCAAAAGATTCACTAAACGGAGCAAATACCATACTTACCCCACTTACCAAACGCACTAAAAACACCCAAATATCAATATACGAGACTACGACAGTAGATAAAAAGACTGGTAGTAGAAACGCCGAAAAGGTAAAAAGGAAGAAGAAAAATGACAGAGAATAGACAGAAAATTAACGTCAGAGTTCTTTTGGGAATTTTGAGAGAGAGAGGAAATTTTGAAAAAAATGAAATAGATAATACTAATCAAATCTGTTATCAAGAATCCCTCAAATCTCTCCCACTAACCCCTCAATCTCAGCAACTATAGAAGTTTAATTCCACTATAACTCTATCATTTAACCGAGCAAAAATAAACTCCTTTGCTCACGTAAGGATTCAACACAGGACCTTCAATACACCAACCCATTACCGTTCGAACCAGCAGTCTCATTCTGATATGGATTAGTAGAAAATTTTATATGAGCCCACTGAATAAGGGTAAGGCTTAGATAAAAAATAACAAAATTTGCAAACATGAGACTTGAACCCAAGACCTCATACACACACCCAGAACACTTAGCCACTGAAGCAGATACACACTTGTGTCAGAATTCACAGAAACAGCAATAAATAACTCAGGGCGTTACACTTGTATTAACCGATTGTTGTTTGATAAGAAGCATAAAAGAAAAACTCGCGTGGTTTAATTTTGTAAATGACTTATATTTTTCCTACTATATAGCCCTAAGAAACTTGTTACTTTTGTAGAGTTGTTAAAGGTGGTTCATACACTTTATATTATTCCATTTGTTAATCATTTAGAGAAATGATATGATCAATTATAAATGGAAAGGTTTTAGTGAACATGAAACATACCATTTTGAAGTAAATTTCATGCATGTCTACAATGATTTATGATTTTTTTTCTAGCACTAGCATTATATCAGGTTTGATATTTTAGATGTTAGTTTTATCCATACATTTGGTTTACAATAAACTCCATGCATGACTTGACTATTTCTTAATAGTTAATTGATTTTGCAAAACTCTTATGAAAAGAATTTTAAAAGTACTATGAATTGATCGCATGTATTCTTTGGTCTAAACAAAATAATGAGTTATTTGTTCCACTAATTCTGCTCCATTCCCCAAAGTGAATGTAGCAATACATAACAAATATGAAAATGGAACTTATTGTCATTATTGGCAAATAAATAAGAAGATGGATGATTCGAAATGTTGCTAAATGTTCATTCTTATAATAGAATGATCAATAATTTATATTAATTAATCATTTCTTGAAGTGGGTGATACCTATATGATCTTATTGGTAAGAAATATGATATATGCTTACATTATTGTCTAAATTATTTTTTGCACATTCCTTAAAATGAATTTATGTAATAAATATTTTATAATCACTTTTGATCATTAAAGTCAATTTGGTCATTTGAAGATTTTGGCATATTCCCTGAAGTTAATATTGCATATAACAGTTTGCAAATTATATTTCTTTTATTGAGTTAATGACATTATGGACTTCACATTGATTTAGATATTTCCAGAAGTAAATGTCATAATATTGATTATATGTGGATACAAAGTAAAAAGAATGATAATAAAATTATCAATTGTCAAAATTTATATTGACATTATTTGTACAATTGAAAAGCATGTTAAAGTAAATCAGAAATTTACTGATACAGATACATTTACTACTAGGCGTGACTAGTTAGACCATCTTGGATCATATATGATGCGAAAATTAATTGATAATTCATATGGACATTTATTAAAGAACCAAAAGTTTCTTTAATTTAAAGAATTCTCATGTGTTGCTTGTTCTCAATGATATTGATTATTAAAAGCTTACTAGCTAAAGTTGAGATTTAATGTTTTACATTTCTAAAATAAATATGGGCCCATGCATCCACCATGCGGATGGTTTTGATATTATATGGTTTTGGTAGATGCATATACAAAATAATCACATGTGTTATCAACTCGCAACATATCATTTGCAAGATTGCTTGCTTAAATGATTAATTTTAGATTATGAAATTAAAACAATTCATCTTGCTAATGCTAGTGAATTTATGTCCCAAGCTTTCAATAATTGTTGTATATCAATTGGGATAAAAGTTGAACATCCTGTAGCTCATATTCACACATAAAACGATTTAGTTAAACCGTTTATCAAATGCTTCGAACTAATAGCTAGACCATTACTTATGAGAACAAAACTCTCAGTTACAGCTTAGGGATATGCTATTTTGCATGCAAAAGCACTTGTGCGTATCAGGTCAATAAGTTATAATAAATGCTCCCTATTACAATTGGCTTTTGGTCAAGAGCCAAATATTTTCCATATTAGAATTTTTGAATATGCTGTATATATGTCAATTGCTCCATCACAACACATAAAGATGGGCCATCATAGGAGGTTGAAAATGTATATTGATAAGAGTCTCATTATATTATTAAATATTTTTGAGCTATTAACTCGAGATTTAGTTATGACATGAGTTGTCAATTATTATGAGATAATTTCCCCAACATTAGGGGGAGAGAATAAAAAGTTGGACGAATAAAGTACTTGAAATGAATTATCATTATCTAATATCCTCGTACAAAGCAATGTGAACTAGAAGTTTAGTAGACAATTTATTTTACAAATCAAATGTCAGATTCATTTATTAACCTAAAGAGAATTTCAAAATCTCACATACAAGCTGAAAATGCTCCAATACGAATTGATGCCCCAATAGGGTGAATTGTTAGTGCAAAAGAAAATAATCCACACCTGAAGCGTAGAAGGCCAGTCGGTTTCAAAAATAAAAACCCTCGTAAAAAGAAATGAGAAAATATTCAATGTGTTCATATTGTGGAGGCAAGTGTCTACGATGCCAAAGATATAACTAATAAAAAAACCCCCAATGTAATACCCCTATCCTGTCTCCGTTACCGAAATAGGGATTACGAAGTGTCATCGAGCAAAATAGAACAATTTGACTTCTTTACAAAACAGCTAAACAAATAAATTACAAACATATAGCTTATTAATCAATTTATGATATAATTACACTTATGGGTCTTATTGAGCTTACGGGGCCCTAAAAACAGTTTGAAAACAATCTGGGATCAAATCAAAACAAATCAGAAAATTTTAGAAAAACTTGAAAATTGCAAAACAAGGGTTACACAGCCGTGTGACATAGCCTAAACCGTATGAACATTCAAAGTTAGGACACATGGCTGTGTCCTAGCCCGTGTATTTGCCCGTGTGAGTATTCGAAATAGGGTCACACGATCGTGTCATAGGACATGTGACAAACTATTTTGGATCACACGGCCATGTGCTAGGTCATGTGAATACTACACCTAAAAACAATAAATACACACGGCTGTGTGAAAGCTTGTGTCTCAGGCTATGTGCACCATTTTTGACCCTTAAAACAAGCAATTTTATGCACCATTCCTTGCACAACAAGACATGCCATATCTAGATCATTTCCTAGGTTCAAAAACACATTCAAATCATCAATTACATGCCAAACTTTCCTTCATCCTATATTTAACCAATATGTCCTTCCAAGGCACCACGATCAAAGGTTATTCATTCAAACAACCAAGCTAAGAAGAACACATAACATTAACCACCTATTCATGATCAAACCATCAACCAAAATGGCCAAAGCATAGACATACTCAAACATTACCATTCCAAAGTGTTAACATCTAGCTCTTGACTATTAAGAATCAACCCAACCAAAAACATTTCAACTTCATAAGCCCAATCCAAAGATATAAAAAAGATGAAAACTAGATATGCATAAACAAGTTAACTAGTTTATAAAAGAGAAACATTAATACCTATGAAATTATAAGGGTAATCAGTATTGGGAATTTACATATTTTTGTTTCCATTTCCTCTCCTTTTGAAGATGAAGGATGGCCCATCACTTATCCATTTTCTTGTGGTAAACAACAATTGTTCCTTTTCAAGTTTAAGGCTTAATCATATCCCATTTCTAGCTCCTTTACTTTTTTTTTTCTTCTTTTTTATTGCATCTCCTTTTCAGGTTTATTGGGTTTTATAAACCAGTTTCTCCCTAAGCCCAATCCAAATGTTAGTACCTTGCCCCAGGCCCTAGCAATCTGGGCTGTTTTTAAGTTCTAAAATTCTCCTTATTTCTTTTACGTATAAAAATATTCTTGGCCCTGCTTGCTGCTTTATTTGCCAATAACTGGGCCACAGTGGCATTTCTCACAACTACTAGACGCGCGCTGCAGAATTTATTTTTTACTTTTTCCAAGTGTAAGCAGATAAGGCATATTCGTTGAAGTTTGGAATGTTCTCTTTTTACAACCAAAGCAATATGCCATTGGCTTCTATGAGAGCAGTGTGCCCTTATTTCGATTGTAGACTGCAGACCATAGCATTTGAAGCTCAAGTCCGTATTTTGTTGATTGAAAGCGTACAAGCTGATATCATGAAGCCACTTAAAGGAGGCTATATATTTTCTTTCTGGATTGCTTTTTTTTTTTAATCTTTACAGCACCAAATGAGGTACATAATCCTACCCCTACTCTACTTTTGTCCAGCAATTGGTGTTTTTTTTTTCTTTATTCGTATTGTAGGGTCATCCAATACTTTATACTTCTTTTTCTCTGTATTATAAAACCTAAAGATGGAAGAAAAGGAAGTCTATGGGTGAAGAAAAGGGTAGCCTTTATATGTTTAACTGCCTACCGCAACACAACTTGTGAAGAGATGTTGATAATTTGAACTTGTGAAGAAAAGGGAACATGTCTTGGTTTGATTGGGTTTTTGCCATTTTGGAAGCTGAGGGTGAGGGACAGCATTAGCAAAGCCCTTTATATTCCTAACAAGCCTTGAAAGGTTGCCCTCTATGACTAAAGGATGGTCATTATGGTTAATTCATGACAAAACAGTTCCCTCAATGAGCTGATTTATGACTATGCTAGTCAATGAGACATACATGTTTACTGGATAGCTCCTGGATCTGTGGGGTTCAAATCTTAGATTTGTTGAATGCCGTTTCTTAACCGTGACTGAATGAATTGGTCACATAGGAACGGAACTGGATGTAGGGTCATCAACATCTGTCAACATAAGTAATAATCTCCCCATCCTGAAGACATTTCAGTCTTCAAAAGGGTTATATGACAGAATTTGCTGTTTTGATGCTTTTTATGGCTACATCTTTCACGTATTTGTTGGGATATTCTTATTTGTTCCTCTTGTGGCCCTACGAGGAAACTCCCTTTGTGGCTGTCAGATAATTGTCTTAACCACTAACAACAAGTCCCAAAAATTTACAATGCATGCTTCCACAGCCTAAATTCCTCTAGTTGCAAATCGAGCTTCAAATTTCACCCACATTTTGTCAGATGCATGCATTATCAGATTACAAGTATGAGTAGTAATAAATGATAAGGAATAAGACACATGTCCTGCACCTTACTTTAAAACATGTAAATATATATTCAATATCCATGTTAATCAAACTTTTCTTATTTTTATACTCGAGAAGGCGGTATTAGTTGTATTTGTATATTGATGAACCTTCCCCCAGAAACATCTTTCTAGATTATTTTATTTTTCTTTGTTAAATCTAGAAGAGACACATCACACATTGAAAAGGCACTCATAATTTTCAAGTTAGAGTTCCTTTAGTATTGACCACAAATCAATCATTTAATTAATTATAAGCGGGTCCCTTCAATTAAGTCTAAAAAAAATTCAAATATTTTATTTTGTCTACAAATTCATCATGTCTTTTAATCTTTTTATTAATATCATTCTTCTAATTTCCCAATTAAAATAATAAGAATAATTTAATATAATAATTAAGGACTTACGCCATTACCTCCAACATCAAGAAATATAAACAAATCTGACGGTTTATAAAACTCCACGTTTTAGTCACGAATGTCCCCATCAAGATCTAACGCCCTTTAACCCCGAATCTGTAAAACCTACTCTATGATCATTTTACATACGCCTGCTCCACATCGGGTTCCGGTTTTGCTCCAAACCTACAGCTTCGGAAATCCAAACCTATGAACAGTCCAGATCAAAACCGCAGCATTAAGCGGTCCAGATTAAATCTAATGTGTAGACCATCTATATAGCCTCAAAAGGAATTGGAGTTTAAAAGAGTAGAACAGAATAGCACTAGTAGAAGTAGAACACTGTAATTTCCGTTTCTCGAGTTTCCTTTTCGATCTTCAAACTCGTAGTTAGGCTTATAGAAATCCTGTGGGAAAATAATGTCTGATCACGAAGACAAGCACGAGGAATCGTTGTTGGAGAAGATATCAGAGAAGAACAAAGGCCATGATTCATCTTCCTCCTCCTCGGATTCCGATGACGACAAGCCATCAGAATCCTCCATGAAGGCCAAAGTCTTCCGTCTCTTTGGAAGAGAAAGGCCCGTCCACGACGTTTTCGGTGGAGGCAAACGTATGTTACAAAAACCCTTTTCTTCATTTCTTAAATTTGTTCACTTCGTTTTTTAGTTTCTTATAAGTCTGGTTTTTTTTTTTTTTTTTTTGAAGTTTCGGTTTTCGTTTTGCATCCGTGAAATTCCTTTTCAAAAAAAAAAAAAAAAATTGTTGGTGATCGTAAAGACTTATTATCTTGCTCAGTGATTTAGATGGAGGTTTTGATTAACTGATGTTGTTCGAGTTGAATTAAGGTTTTTGATCTGTTGGTATTTGTTTGACTAAGGAAGAAAGTAAATTTTTGGATCTTTAATCGATTTGATGTGAATTGTTGTACTGAAGTTTACTTTTTTTGCTTTATGAGAAGGAACAAAATCTGAGATTATCTTATTTCATCAATAATTTTGTAGCATGTTAGTTGATTATCAATAATATTCCCTGATAACAATTTGATAACTTTTAATTGATTGTCATCAGTAACTACTACCTTCTGGTTGGCAATAATTGTTTATAATGCATACTTATAATTGGGTGTATGTGTAATAGAGGCTGATATTTTCCTGTGGAGGAACAAAAAGATTTCGTCAGGAGCACTAGGTGTTGCAACTGTGATATGGGTTTTGTTTGAATTGCTCGAATACCACCTTCTCACACTAGTCTGTCACTTGTTGATACTTGCTCTTGCATTACTCTTCTTGTGGTCAAATGCTGCTACCTTCATCCACAAGTAAGCTCTTGAATTTTTTCTTTAATTTAGTGACTATATTTGTATTCTGGTTTCTCATTGCTTGAGATAATGCTAAATTGTTTTGAATAGGTCTCCACCTCGCATCCCTGAAGTTCAAATCCCCAAGGAACCAGTTTTAGAGTTTGCCCAAGCGCTTAGGTTTGAGATTAACCGGGGTTTCGCCGTCCTGCGGGATATTGCATCAGGAAGAGATCTTAAGAAGTTCCTCTCTGTATGTTTCTTTTTCTTTTCTTGTTTTATTGTTATGAATAGCTTTTTGTTGCTTATTTGCAGTTATTCCTTCGACTTATGATTGAGATACTGATGCAATAGTTACATAGTTTAATTTTCCCTGAGCTTTTTATCTATTTAAAGATGTTCTAGCATTTTACTATGCATTTGACCATCATATTGGATTCGGCACTATGATTGGTCAGGTGACCGCTGGCTTGTGGGTCTTGTCTATTGTGGGAAGTTGGTGCAACTTCTTGACACTGTTCTACATAGGTATATGACTTACCTTCTAACGCTTTGCTTCCTTTCCCTTAAATACATTTTGGTTTCCTGATTTTATTTTAATGGTTTTGCAAAAAAGTATTTGTACTACTGCACACCGTGCCTATTCTGTATGAGAAGTATGAAGACAAGGTGGACCCATTGGCCGAGAAAGCATGGCATGAGATCAAGAAGCAGTGTGCAGTGTTTGATGCAAAAGTACTGAGTAAGATTCCCAAGAGACCATTGAAGGAGAAGGAGAAGAAGAAAGATTAGATTACTGGGGAAGATGTTGGTGTTGCTAGGTCCTGACTACATCTGCTAGCTGTGTTTGTGAAGGTAGTATAAAATATTGTATCCAGTATTAGCTAGAGGCCTGCTTTCATACCTTTATTTTCATAGTCACTGTTCACAATTTGATGAATATGTGATCTCTTTTTAGATCTTGTTTTTACTACATACATGGTGGCCTTTTATGGGTCCATATGTTATGTAGCAATATGTTATCATATTGCATGTTGTGAATTAGTGTGTTGTACATTGGGTTGAAGGTTCTCTCAAATTATTCTGGATACCTTTCTGAATGATTCACTTTGCTGTATGTTTGTTGCATATGTTAACTGTTGACATATAATTGCAGCCTATGGCTAGATATCTGATGTGCATCCTATAATATTTGATATCTTAGGATTTTCTTGGAAAGAGGAGTAAAATCTTGGTTTGCGTTAGAATTGCAACTAGCTTATGGTAGGAAATCCTGCGTGAAACTACAAGATGGTTGGTGCAGCTCCAAGTTTGTAACCTTGCTACTGGCAAGATGTAAGAGAGTCGAGTAATAAAAAATTATCACAAGAACAGAAGTACTTCTCCTCGCTTGGCATCGTGCTCCTACTCTACTCTGACCATATCAACAAAGATGGATAATAGTTGAAGGATTCACATTCTTCCAGCCAATTTTACAAGTCTTGATAGGTAGACATATCAGCGAAGCTTGGTCCAGCATCTTAGGCGATTGACATTGACTAGCATAGTCTTCCATCAAATAACATTTATTTCTCTGCAAGGCTTTACAGTTCCACCTTTAAGTTCTTCGGGCCTTACGAGAATAAGCATCACTAGCTCCTTTGCTCTCGTGTCACTAAATATAACATGCTTGTTTGGTGCAACCTCTGTGATTTTGTCAACTGCCCTACAGTGCACGTAAGAAATGGATCAATTTCACTCCAGTTGTGCCATTAATATTGAATATATTTGAGAGCAACTTCTCCTGAATCTAGGACTCATTTGATGCACTGCATGCATCCTCTGTTATTGGTCTTTATGGCTTTTTGTGCGGCTGATGATTACTGACAACGGGAAGGATCAAATTTTGAATGAAATGCAACCGAAAAATTAATACCGTATCAAAAGCATTTTATAATTAATTAAAAAAAAAAAAGAGAATGTTGGGGCCTGAAACTGGAATCAACGTCCAGATATTGATAAATGGAAGGTACACGCATATTATTTCCAAGGCGAAAATACATGCAATCTTTTACTAAGAGAGGAGAAAAGAGGAGACCCTTTTTGTTTTTATTGGACATAATTAAAGATTTAAGACCTTTTTGTTAAAATATCATCTGATTGATGGTTTAATACAAAAATAGAATGAATTTCCAAACACCCTAGCAACAAATGGAAAAACAAGAATTATTATCTACCGTAAAGAAAGAGAAGAGTCCTCATCTAACAATTCAAACTTTGCAGTTCTACAGTTCCAAGATTGAAGGCTGCCTTTGGCCAAAATGGACATGTAATCTTCATTCCGTTTGGTTGCTTTTACTGTCCCCGGTATAGTGGACAAACAGAAACAGTGGAGCAGTTCTCTGGAGCTATGTTGGATCAACTGAATCGTATTCGTGTTGCTTGTACCATTCAGTTGCAGACCTGTAAATACCTAGACATTCATTCAATCAAGAATATACTGTAACAAGAATACCCCAGAAAATTGGCCAGACGCATATGCTTCACAATAACTGGATCAGCCAAAGCTAACATGAGAAGACAAGATTGTTTATCTCATTAAATCCAAGAACACAAAGCCGTTCCAGAGGCTGTGCAGAAGCATAGATGGCAATAGATTCCTCGACCGTGCAAAAACAACACCCATCACCATTCCTAGGAAAATAAGCGGCAACAATCTCTGTACATTAAAATGTGCCAGAGCAAAGGCAACTGAACTTACCAGTATTGCACTCCATACAGGCATGTATCTGGTCAAGGAAGGGAGAAGGAAACCTCGAAAAACTATCTCCTCCCACACAGGAGCACAAATCGAAACAACTATCGCATATAGTGCCATGGCTACTGGATCTCTTGCTAAAATTGACTGTTCAACACTTGAAAGGGTTACAGGTGTAGAAGGCATAAGGGGCAACAAGGTCAGATTGAACTGAGATAATTGGTTGACGAAAGGGAACATGAGGCATCCTAGAGCAACATCAAAGAGCCACTTCCCTCTTAAGCTAAATTTAAACCAATCTGATGGAAGGGGATGAAAGTGAGACAGACATCGATGTAGTATTGCAATCCCAGCAAGACCTTCAGTTACATCAGTCACAAGGCTGAACAAGGCTTGTCCTTTGAATGTTAGAGATTCCTTGCTGAAGCCTGCCATGTGAGCTGCAAAAGGAATCATCCAAGACCCAATGAACCAAAATGCAGCTACCCAAAGAAGCATAACCTGCATAACCACAAAAAATATTATCATGCAACTGATTGACACATTCATACTTCATCCAAGTTTCAATGAGATTGGCATACAACAACCTTTCATTCCTTCAGTCCCCTCATTTATTACAGTTCCTAGTCTTATTCATTAACATCTAGCTTCAGATATGATGATTTTAATCTATTATAAAAAATTGTTCCACTTATTTACTGAAATTCATTTTCAATACTTCTCATGGACAAAAAAAAAAAAAAAAAAAAAAAAAAAACTGTCAAGTGCCAGCTATGAAACAATAAACAAAGATTTGTTCATGGTATCTAGCAGAAAATATTGAAACTACAACCAGTGACAAATTAGGAAGAATGTAAGACAAAGTCTCAACTTTCTAAGATGTTTCCTTCTGTATAATTAACAGACAAACCATGCTCAACATCTACAAAAGCTAAGATGGCAGTTGCAGATGCCAAATGTATTTCTACAGAGTACCAAGTAAAACAAACTAACCTGCAGAATAGTCTTTGCTGTCCATGGTACAGTCCACCCGCTACCAACAGCCCTCGAGACAGCATCAGCAGCCTGCACTATAACCAGATAATTTCATCATTTTTCCCTATATTGTTAAAAAAGAAAGAATGGAGAACAAAATTGTAAAGAAATTAGCAAACATGTTTACACAATTGACAAACTCTGCAATTCAAAGCTCAAACTTTTTATCCCTTGAATCTATTTCTACCTCTTTGATCTAGAACCACCTAGTCTGTATTGTGCTAAGAGTCAGATGGTATTTAGAAAAATATGCCATATAACATTTTCTCAACAATTGCCAATAAGTTCACCTATGACAAACGAGCAACACCTTGATTCTCCTATAAATTCTATCTCAGACTGAAGTTTGGTTAATAAATCCATCGTCCAGCCTCAGCGGGCTCATTGCTATAGAGTCAGTGATCAACCAAAGAGTAGTAGTGGGCATCAGATTAAACTGAAGGTAGGCCATTGCATTGAATTTAACCACATTAAAGGAACACATCACCTCTTTAAGAGTAGATTTCCAATCTCTTCTGTGAGCACTTGACTTATATAACTCAGTTTGCACTAATTCTTCAGGCAGAAAATGTTCAATGTATTCAGGTTTTGGATTCTCTGGGGAAAACCCCTCATGCCTAAAGCATGAAATTTTCCATTTCTGCAATTTAAAAACAAAACCATTAACCATAAATGACTATGAACCAATATTATAGTTAACATAATTTCATTAACATAACCGGAATAAGGAGATATTCAATTGAACGACCAAAAAAGAAAAACCCAACATGTTAACAAAAGCTACTTTCTGGTTTAAATGGCCTGATCAAGTTTCCAGATACATAGTTTACTCTTTCTTCCTCCATTTTCTCAGCAACCAAGCAAAACTAAACTAACTACAATTCAGCTCAGGGTCAAAAACCAATATTAAAAAAAATATCCATGTAGGTAAAAGTTTAACTAACCAACACAGGCGTAGAGAGATTAAAATTTCCAATTTTGTTTTAATTAAAATTTCCTCCATTTTCTCGGCAGCCCATTTTTCAGCTTCAGATTGTCAGAGGTAAAGTTTAACATAAAAATGAAAAGAGCAAAAATGCATGAGCATTTGTACTTACGCTCTTGGTGAGCCTGGGATTGTGTTCAAAGATCCGGGATAAAGAAAAGGTAGGGGGGCGGTTGGGAATCCGAAATTTGGAGAGAGAAGGTGCAAGAATAGGGCGGTGAGAGAGAGAGTGGGAGCTCAACATGAGGCCCTAATTTCAACAACTTCTGTCAGCTTGCATTAAAAGGCATAACTGCAAGACAAAGCTTATTTTGTGAATTTGGGTCTCTGTGTTAAGGGTGGCGGAAGCTAGTTTCCAGTTTCCAGTTTCCTTGGTGATTTATTTTGGGTGGTGGACAGGATTTTAGGGGGTTGTTTCCAATGGAGGAATTCATATTTCTGTGAATAATAATAGTTCCGGGAAATGGGATTCTTCTTTTTCCTAAAAATAATAAATTTTCATTTGGTGGTCCCTTTCATGTCAACTTTTGATTTTCCCCAAAATAAGTTAAAAAATTTCATTAGGTTTAAAATCTCGATGCAGTTGCAATTTTGTCCAATTCCCCCAATTGATTGAGAGATACTATTTCAATTTAGGATTAGAATATACAGTTTGTTGTTAATAAAAAAAGAAAATACAGTATGCCTAATGAGAAGAGAAAAGAGAGAAGATATTGGTGTTCAAAAGAAAATCGCAAGATTCGGACAAAGCAGTCCGTATTCACGCTGTGGTCACGACTTGGAAGATATCATGCATGCCCTTTGGGATTGTCCGACTGCCAAGGAAGCTTGGATGCTCGTAGTTCCACTAGAGAAGCAATCCAGGTTCTTTTCTGACTCTATGCAAAATTGGTTATCTTTTAATCTCTCTTGTCATATTAAGTTGCAGGATAAAGGAATCACTTGGTCGTGCCTTTTCGGGATACTAGCTTGGAGATTATGGAAGAACAGGAATCTCCTCATTTTTCAAAACATTGATTGGACACCGCTCGAACTAATTAAATCCTCCCTCAGTTGGGCACAAAATTTTGAAGCCTTTATCACGAGACCTAAGCTTAACAATACTCCCCCGGGGCATTTCAAAGATTGTTCGATAACCGGGTTTTCTTATACTCGATGGAGCGATGGCGAGAGACTCGAAAATGGCCCAGCCGGAGGAGTAGTTCGAGATCGAGATGGTAACTGGGTGCTAGGGTACACGCATTACCTGGGGAAATGCTCACCGTTGGAAGCTGAACTCTGGAGTATCCTGGATGGAGTATTCATTCTTATTAATAGAGGCTACAAGAATATCAAAATTCGATCTGATAACCTTGAAGTGGTTAGGATTTTGTCCACAAAGGACATGGCAGATTCTGGATCTACGCTAATCAGGAGAGTTAAAAGACTTCTGTTATTTGAAGATCAATGGGAAATCAAGCATATTCCCAGGGAGAATAATTTAACTGCAGACCAAATGGCGAAGATTGGGCTCCATTGGCAAAATTCGCTCCGGACATTTGAAGCTCCACCTGACATGGTGGCTACGATTTTTCAACATGATAAGGCCTTTAATGTCTCTTAAGAGACCTTAGTTTACTTTCTTTTCACCAAAAAAAAAAAAAAGAAAATCGCAAGTAGACTTAGATCTTTAAAAATTAGAGTGAACCAATACGATGCTACTTTTTGAAACTATTATTAATTCCTACTCTTAGTCTTAGGTTGGTGATTTGCAGATTTTTTTTTTAAAGAAAAGATAAGTTACTTCAAATTAATTGCATAAAGGTACTACTCTCTTTATCCTTTTATAAAAATTCTAAAATTTTCTTAGAGACCTCATCAAAAACCTGTAGACTTGACTTTCACGTCAGACTAAGTTTAGCTAGTCGATCTGCAACCAAGTTTTGTTCTCTCGTTATGTGTTTGATCCTCTATTGCCCTTCAACTCTCATAACACGTTGGGCACTTCTAAGCACAGTAATACCTAGATCCTCCAATCCAAAATCAATCAAGGCCTGAATTACCTCAAGATTATCAGTCTAAATTATGGTCTGTCTGTACCCTTTATTTAGTAAAATAAGAATCCCATCTAGGGTACCTTATACTTTAGCCTCAAACGGTGAAAAATTACCCAAGTAACAATTGAATCCTAGAATCTAATTTTTAAACTGATATCGTACCACGCCTCCTGCAGCAGCATTGCCCGTATCTCCGGCCACAACACCGTCAGTGAGTAAATGGACCCACGTACCATTGGTATTAGTAACGTAACCTGAGCTGAGGGTATTGTTTTTGTACCCACTAAGATGTAGTTCGAGTTGACGAGCCCAGCTAATTGAGACTTTTACCACTTCAATTACCAACCAATAAACATTCTGAAAGATGAAAAGATTCCTATTCTTCCAGATGCCCCAACCAATTAATCCAAAGAGACACGACTATGTGACCTCACTATCTTGCAATCTCAAATGACAACAAAGGTTAGAAGAAAGCCAAACCTGAAAAGTGTCAGAAAAGAACCTTTGTTAGAGTTGATTCAGAAGTACATGCATCCACACATCCTTCGCTGCTAGATAATCTCAGATTACATGCACCATATCTTTGAAATCATGCCCGCACACAATGCAAGAGTTCCTATGACCAATCCCATGTCTTCTGCGCTCCGAATTAGTAATGAGTCTTTTTTTAAAAGCTAACCAAAGGAAAAATCTCACTCTCTGATATCTCTCATATTTCCAAATAATCTTTCAAAAATCCTTTCTAGAGTTCCAAGTTCCTTCTTTTAAATACCAGAAAGCGCTATGTATTGAAAAGGCGCCTGATGCTGAATGAGTCCACATCACCATGTCCGAGCATGAATCAGGATGAGGAAGAGGGATACTAACAATCTTGTTAATCACTTCTTCAGTTAACCATATGCAAAATAGATCCAAGTTCCAGCTTCCATCAGAGTTGACCAAATCCCTTACAAAGCAATCCAAATCGAGGTTAGCAAAAGATGGAATTTGTGAAAGTAAAGAACCAATTCCTGGGATCCAAGAATCTTTCTAACAGTGGATGCTTGTGCCATCACCAATGGACCAAGCTAAGTTCTCATGGAGCAAAGACTATATCTTAGAGAGTGTAGCAGCCCGAATCAGGACCTAAATGGAACAATGGTTTCAAAATCATGAATTCGAGGTCAAAATATTTATTCCGATTGAGTTTTAGTATTTATTGAGTGATTGAATGTTTGTGTGAAATTTTGGTTAAGAAATTTTATTGTTTGGATGTCCAATTTGATAAGTTGGACTAAATTGCAATGGGTGAAAAGTGTGTATTATAATCCATAAAGGTACTTGATTGAGATGGGTTTTTAAATTGAGAGTCATTAGTTGGTAATTAGACCATTATATTATAGTTTGGATACAAAATGCCTATAGAGCGATAAAATATCTAAAGGATTAATAAAGGGCAATTTGGTCATTTGGTTAATAAAAGAAATAAAAGGGAAAATAAGGCTAAAATTTTGTCCACCTTCATCCTCCATAGCCGAAAATTTGCAAGGAGCCATAGCTAGGGTTTTTTTTCACTTTCAAGCTTGATTGTAAGTACCTCCTAGCCCTGTTTTTGATGTTCTTCGTATTTTTGAAATCCTCGTAGCTCGATCTAGCTATTTCTACCACTATTTTGAGCTAGAGTTTGTGTTTAAAATTTTACCCATGGATGAGATACATGTATTTTGATGTCTAGTGGTAGAATATGAAAGTTTGAAGTGTGATAAACAACTTTTGCTAGATAATTTTTGGTGAAATTGATAAAAAGGACTTATTTGTAAAAGATGAAATAATATGTGTATAAAATGTAAAATAGTTAAAATTGGGGGCTGCTATAAGAGAGAATATGAATCGTCTAGGCTTGGGTGTGTGAAAAATGAACACATTTTATTTTATGAGCCTAGGGACTAAAGTGTGAAAATTGAAAAAGTTAGAGGCTAAATTGTAAATTTTTCCATAGGAAGATTTTGGACTGATTTGAATAATGTGTATAATAAATAAGCTAAATGTGTCATTATAGATCAAGAAGAATGTGGAATCAACCTTGACCGAGGAAAGTGCAAGGTCTTGGACTAAATTGCAAAGTAACACATTTTGTATCAATGTAAGTTTATATGTAAATGATACATCCTTTTTATTTATGTTTTTACATATTAATGTATTATGTGATATGTGAGTGAATATTATTGATATTTATTAAAATGATGAAAAGTGAGGAAATTCCTGGATGAACATTCGGAATAGAAAAAGGATACGGGTGAACACCGTGTTTATTATTATTGGTGAGCTGTGTACGGTACCACCGTGTTTATTATTATTGGTGGGCTGTGTGCGATACCACTGTGTTTATTATTATTGGTGGGCTGTATGCGAAACCACAGTGTATCCAGTATTATTCCGAAGTGTTCATTGAGAAAATTTGACTAAGTGAAATTACGTGTGACAATGTGGTGACAAGTGCAGGGTTATAAGTGCATGTAATTGTGAGCAATGTCTATGATATGTATTCGAAATGTGGTAAGGTTTGAAATGAGTAAGTGCAACTACAATGATCTGAATTGTTCTTGATTAGTATGTAATGTTCTTGATTGATAAGTATGGGGTATGATGTTCATTGTTTACATATAGACTTGCTAAGCTTAAAGCTTACTCCCTTCTCTTTTCCCTTGTTTTACCAAGCCAACTCGGGATACGGAGATCGTCGGAGGATCATCCACACTATCCACAAATTTTGGTAAATTGAGATTTACATTGAATTATGGCATGTATAGGAATTTGGTTATTTTGTAAGTGTCATAATTGTTTGGCCAAGAATGTGGTCTATGTCATTTGATATATCATTTTGTATAAGGCCATAAGATGTGGCTAATATTGGTTGTGTTATAAGTCTATGATGAGGTTTCATGAATGACTTTGCTTGCCTAAGTGGGAGTGAATGATAGCATGAAATTGAAGTGTGGAAAGTGTGACATGTGAATGGTTGTGTAGGTGCATGTGTGATGGCTAAGTATAAGTGTGGTTATACATGATGAGTATGGCTATTAAATGGTGCATGAATTGAATGCTCTTAATGTGGACAAATAAATGTCTAATAATAGCATGTTAAGTTTGGTTGGAAATGGTATAAGTGTAGATGCTTTTCAGGGTGGCAAAAGGCTTCGTAAATAGCCTTATAATTGTTCACACGGGTAGACAAACGGGCGTGTGTGACACATGGTCCGCCTCATGGGCGTGTAGCTTGGCCATGTGTCTTCTGCACCTAATTTGCAAAAAATTAAGTTCGTCACACAGGCTAACAAACGAGCATGTGCCTTGCCCGTGTGACCTAAAATGTGTGCTGATGTCATAAACAGAATACCCAGGTTTTTGCAAACGGGCAGAGACACGGGCGTGTGTCTCGGCCGTGTGAAGGACACAGCCTAGGACTTGGGCCTGTGCACGACCGTGTGAAAACCCATGTAGATTTAAAATGAAAAATAAATCCACACGGGCTGGGGACATGGGCGTGTGCGACCACACGACCTGCCCACACGGGCGTGTCCCTGTGCCACAAGGGCGTGTGCCTAGTTTTTATGTAAATTTTCTAAATTCTTCCAAAGTACTCAGTTTGGTCCCAGACTGTTCCCAAAGTATGTTTTGGGTCTCGTAGGCCCATTTTAGGGACTTTATGATTGAATATAAAATTATTAAATTGAAAGAAATTTTATGGCCTAGTTTTGCATGAATGTTTGTGTTATTGTCCGGTAATGCCTCGTACCTTGTTCCGGTGTCGAACACGAGTAAGGGGTGTCACAGAGAGTGACCACTATAAGTGCAAACATGGGCTCCTAGTAATAAACTCTGGGAGTCGCTCTTTCCAGCCATATTTCAAACGGAGGACACAAACCCATAAAGCATTATTTTTGGAGATTAAGTTGAAACCGATCTTCATGAGAAACAACATATTTTGATAATTCACGTGACAAAAACCAAGCCTACCTCGAGACTGTGGCTGACATATTGAATCCTAACCTACTAACGACATTTTTGGATGACCATCAACGCAGCCCAAAATAAACTATCTAACCAATCTCTCGATTTCTGCGTAAACTCCTTTCGGTATTAGCATAAACTGCATAAAGTAATTCAGAATGGATAGAAGAACTTACTGGGCCAAGGTTATTCTTCTCGCTATGGATAACTTCCTCGCATCCCAATTTTGCAATTTACTCCTCACCTTTTCAACAACAAAGCTTATAGTACTATTAGTTACCATATCATGAAGGAGAGGGACACCTAAATAGGTACCAAGGTTCTGAACTTCCTGAAAGCCGAACATTTGGGTAATTCGATTACGAGTATCATCTTCAATTCCTTTATAAAAGTAAATATTAGTTTTTCGAGTATTAATTGTGTGCCTCAAAAACTTACAAAAGTGGTTCAAAATGTTCTACAATAAATAAGCTTAATTAAGCTTTACTTTACAAAAGATAACCAAGTCATTTGTAAAGAACAAATGAGAAATTGTAGAGCCCACTTTTGAAAGATGAATTGGTCTCCATCTACTGATATCAATTTCCAAATGAATAATATGACCAAGTCATTCCATGCATAACACAAAGAGGTATGATTATAGTGGACATCCCTGTTGGATCCCTCTTACCGACTTAAACTTCTGGGCAGAAACTCTATTTTATTGAATCTTCATAAAAGAGGAAGATATTACCGACATGATCACTTTTCGAAAAAATTCAAGTATCTCAGCAGCTTTCAAAGAAGCGCCAATAAAATCCCAACTGACTCTATCATAAGCCTTTTCCAAATCCAACTTAATTGCACTCTAGTTTTTCCCATTCTGTTTGCATTGTATAGAATGTATGACTTCCTACTCTAAAATAATGTTATCAGAGATATGTCAACCAACTATAAATTTGGCTTGCTCCTGAGAAATAAATTTAGGGAAAACCAATTTAAACCGGTTTGCAATTACTTTTATTACCAATTTATACAAGACAAAACACAGACTAATGGGACGAAACTGACTGAAGTTCTCAGGGAAATCCTTTTTGAGGATTAGAACAATCAGAGTATTATTCAACTCCGGTTCAATAAGATTCCCAGGAAAGACCCCCTTCACCCACTTGCAAACAACATTACCAAGGGTATCCCATTGACTTTGAAAAAAATGTGCATGGTAGCCATCACTTTTGGGAGCTTTCAATGGAGCCATGTCAAATAATGCCCTATTGATCTCTTCATTTGTGAATAACTTTTCCAAGAAAGCAATATCCGAAGTATTAAGATGTGGAAATATATTGTTTGGAAGGTCCCTAAGACCTGCGAAACTTCTTCATATAATCTCTCAAAGAAACCCACTGCCTCTGTTTGTAAAATTTTCTAATCAGAGCACCACTCTTCATTATCAAGACGTAAGGTCATGATACGGTTAAACTTCCTTCTCTAAATTGTACGACCATGGAGGAATTTAGTATTTTGATCCCTCAATTGAAGCCATTCGTACTGTGCCTTTTGTCTCCAAAGAAACTCTTCATGGTTAAACACATTTTCCAACGCACAACGAATCTGCAATTCTTGTTGAACTAAAGGATTGGAATCAGAATGATCTAAAGCCTTTTGGATGTTATAAAGTAACCTCATGAAATGTCATTTATGGGTTGAAAGGAGCCTTTCTTTTGCCCGACTCCCATTACTACTATCAGCAGCAGGTTCTTATTGGTTCACCAAACCCTTCATTGGTCTGTCTAGAAAGGAGCGGGCCTTATCTTCCATTGGTCTACCAAGGCCCAAATTGGTTTTTTTCCCTTTAGATTCTTAAAGAATCTCCCGTCCAAATGAGAAATCATTGTGTCCTTTTTGTTTGACAAGTGGAAACACGAAAATTCTTAGGTTGTAATTGCTATCTTATTAGGTTCCACCGTTATCGCTGTTCGGAATCCACAAACCATTCCAACCGCTGGTCAAAATTTCTTCGAATATGTTCTTGAATTCATTTGAGACGTAAGCAAAAATTAGATTGCAGAAGAATATGGTCCATGTGTTCTCCCTTTATTGGAACTATGTTTCTATTTATTTTTGTTTCTAACTGGTCGGGTGCTCTGCTACCTTGGAAAATCATACAATTACCTCATGGAGAGTTAGCCGCACCCACGAATGATATAAATACTACTATTGCTTTAGCTTTACTCACGTCAGTAGCATATTTCTATGCGGGTCTTTCAAAAAAAGGATTGGGGTATTTCAGTAAATACATTCAACCCACTCCAATTCTTTTACCTATTAACATTTAGAGGATTTCACAAAACCCTTATCATTTAGTTTTCGTCTTTTCGGGAATATATTAGCTGATGAATTAGTAGTTGTTGTTCTTGTTTCTTTAGTACCTTCAGTCGTCCCTATACCTGTCATGTTCCTTGGATTATTTACAAGTGGGATTCAAGCTCTTATTTTTGCAACTTTAGCTACGTGTTTTTACATGGCCTTTTTAACTTAAAATCATGCTATTTCGGATAAACTCTTGTCGAAAAAAATTAAATATTATAAAATAATTAAATTGTGCTAAAAATATGAACATGATGAATTTTAATTAATTTTGATTTATTTTGACTATTTTTGACAGATTCGCACAAAGGGCAAAAATTGACTCGGCAGACACTGCTCGAAGAATAAACCCGAGAAGCAATCTGAAGTATCGAGGCGAATTTATTTCCAGCCCAAGACGGTCCGATTATGAATATCAAATCATAATATAATTAATTTTAATTTATTCCTAATTTAATTTGGGCTAAATAAATTATTATTAATCTATTATGGAAAAAGGGTCCAGTTAAACCGCACTGGTTGAACCGAATTCAGTGAACTGAACCAGCCACCAATTGGGCAGCCCAAACCGTCCATATGCTGGCCCAAATTAGATTATTAGCTAATTAATTAAGCTTACAAAGAAGCCCTTGAAGACTTGTCAAAGTTGCATTCAACCCCCTCCACAATTAGTGGCTTTGTGGATTTGCCCCATGCCATAATTAGCAAAGTTGAAGCCATCAACTTTGCCACATAGGTGGCCGACCAAGGTATGGCTATTTGGCTGCTATTTTTAGCAAACTTTAGCTGCCACATTCAGCTATAAATTCCACCCTTGGCTGATCATTCAAATCATTCCTCAAGCCTTCAACATTCTCATTCTCTCATCACTTCTCTTCTCTCTATTCTCTCTTTATCTCCAAAAATAAAACCAAGCTTTCTTGTGCCGATTTCTCCTCTTGGAAAAGAGGTGTTTTCTCAGCCATTGGAGTAGCAATTGGAGTGTTCATAAGCCACATTGATAGCCGAGGACAACGGAGAACGAAGAACGGAGCAATCAGTCAAGCCACGGAGAAACACCGGATTTGTTTATTGTTCCCTATCTCTTTAAATTTCGTTGTTGTTTTGACAAACATGTTTATGAATATATATGCTATTGGAATGGTTCATTTAATCAGCTTAGCTTGAATTTAATTCGTGTTGGGTTGATTGCATTTCGTTCTCTTAAATTATTAGAGTTGTGTTTATGCTGTTATAGGCCTCGGTAAAATGCTTGATTAAGTAAAATCATGCTTAAGTTATTCTGGCATTATAATTGTTTAGATAACTAAAGAATTAATTATTTAAACGCACTGAAATTGTAATTAACGGACACAGTACTTAGTCAGTGCATGTTTAATTGTTCTAAAGTAGCTGAAGATTAAATTAGCATTGTATTTGGCGATATATATGCCTTGCATAGCTTGCAAGATTGTTGTGATTAAATTGTTTCAAGGTAAGGATACTTTGTTACCTCACATGGTCTTTTATATGCTTATTAGGTTGAATTAATCATTTGAATCGACATAGGAATATGCGAGAGATTGTTTAATCTAATAAGTATGTATGTGCAATAACATGTTTACCTTTATAAATTTGTTTAATCAGTCGAATTGACATAGGAATATTTACAAGAGATGAATGGATTTTTGATTTGTAAATATGTTCATAAGTTAGCAAATTACCGAGTTTCTGTGATTTATTCGTAACAAGTATAAGCATAAGTTTAATAATTCTAAGTTAAGAAATGTAATTAATCCAACACAATTATATCATCTTGATTAAAATCAGCTTTTGAAATCGTGCATTAGAACTTTTTTTTTTATTTTACTTTTTTTTTTAGTTTTTAAATATTTCTTAAATCCAAATATTTTCCCTTCACCAAAGTGTTTGAAATCATTTTCATAAATAATTCTTTTACAGTCCCTGTGGGTACGATTACTCGACATTTACTTGTCACTTTATTACTTGTTGCGATTGTGTACACTTGCACCTTTCCACCGTTCCAACAAGTTAGACCCAACAGTTGGTCCAATATCACCTTTAGAAATACTTATCGAGCTTGCAATATTTCTAAAACCCAACTCATTAAATTGGCCTTTATTCCTTGACCCATTGTCCAACCAACCGTTGGTCTGGTGAGAAGCCTCCCTTTTTTGTGATTTCCACCAAGGGTTCCCTTCTCTTTATTACGCTGAATATTTGCCAACCCATTCACATCTTCAGAAATTAATTTTTGATTCAAATCCCGATCTGACAGGGACCTAAAATGGGAACCTTCTATATCCTTTTCCTGAATTCCAACATTCTTCTACGTAATATCACTAAGCTTCTGCCTTGGTTTCCTTTCTACAAGCATCCAAGGCCCATAATTTTCGTTCTTCTCCTTCGGTCTGTCCATGACCAGACTGTGATTTTCTGGTAGCAATTTAGACAGTGCTTGTTCTTTTTTCGCGTTCAGTTCAGAATTTCTAAATGTACAATTCTCTTTCACATGGCCATACCTTCCACAGTGGAAGCAAACCATCAATAATAATTCGTATTCAACTCTTTGTGTTTTGCCATTGATTAAGATTTGGGACAACAATGGCCTCTCCAAATTAACATAAACAACCATCTAGGCAAAACGGCCTCTTACCCTACTGTCTGTGTTCATATCTAATTTGGCTACCTTTTCAACCATTCCCCCTATCTTGACTAGAATTTTATGATTTATACAATTACCCTGGTAAACCAGGGAGTCTGATCCATGCCATTACCACATTTGAATATGCCTGTGATGGGTTAAAGGCCACCGTCCATGGTTGCACTATTAAGTATTGGCTAAAAATGATTCAAGAGCCTTAAAAAAGAACCTTCTCGTAGCCTAGCTTGTTTTGAAATTTAACCAAAAAATAGCCATTTACAATATCCATCATGTGAAATGGTGATAAGGGTTTCCACAGGCTATGAATTTTATGCTGCAAAATCGAAAACCAATATTACGATCCAAAAGTTTTAAAATCACTGTATTATCCATATCCTTGATGAGAATTTGGTGGATCCTATCTGAAAAATTAATAGATGGAACTCCATTTTTAAAGGACGTCTATATGTTCCCTTCTAGAATATTAAAATCTTCCTTTTCCTCTAAGCCATTGCTAGCAATCTTGGATGAGTGACCTACAAGCTTGCCTCTCTAAGAGATTGCTTGTTGTAGACATGTCGATCAGCATATTACTATCCGTATTGTCATCTTTATCTCTGAATCAAACCTTTTTAGGGATTAATCCTTCCACAGAGGAATCCACAGTACCAGTGTTTTCACATAGAAGACATTTTTTACACTATTCTTCTGTGATTTGCCAATTTAAATTCTATGATGTCAAAAATAATAAGGGGAGTGCCTATTAATACTATAAAGGATATACATTTTTCGATTTAAAGATTTAGGGTATTGGAGTAATAATAATTCAAAATATTATGCAACTGTGCAATTGAATTGGTATCACAAATTAACTAAACATCATTTTGGTTAAGAAAATTATAAATAATAAGTTAAATAAGTCATATTTAAAATATCAACTATTAATGTAACTTTTTCTTTTTCCTCCGTGTATCTTAATTATTTGTATTATTTTTTTGTGTAACCATTACAATGTGAAAATCATATTATTGTATAACAATAGTCTCTAATTATAATATGGATAACGGGTTGATGTTATTTGTTTTTAGGGTATAATAAAATAATAGTTAAATAATGAAAAAAGATACTTGACATCATCTTAAACTTGCTTGTGAACTTTTTTTTTACTCCATTTAAGATGTATAGAATAATTACCTTTATAATATTATATTTTCCTAATAGCACTTCAACATTATAGTTAATAATACCATAATAAATTTGTACAAAGTAATCTTAAATTATTATTATTTAAAATTAAAATAATAATATTAACCCTTTTAAATTTTAAAGGAATTTTTTTTAATATATACACTTCTTTCACAATTATAATACCATATTTACTCTTAACACAAATATATTGTTGAAGTTTTTAAAATTTTACTTACTAAAATAAGTATTAACTAAAAACAACTTATCTCTTATTTTCTTTTTAAAATTTTAAGTAAAATTTTAACATTTTCAAAAATTGGCATTTAAAAATGAAATAAAAAAATTGGTGAAAATAAATTTTTTGAATCAATTGTTAAATACATTCAACTCATATTTACATGAAAAAAAAGTTGTAAATACATTTAAATTGTTTCTGAATTTTTAAAATGATTATGAAAATGTTTTAAATTACTTATTGTTGGACAAAACACATTAGTGAGCAAATATAAATATAAATAAACAAATATTTATATTTTTGTAAAAAATAGATTTAAATAAATATTTATATTTAAAATATCATATAAGAAAAACCAATTAAATAAATAAGATTATGAGAACCAAAAATCGAATAAGAGAATCAAGTTTTACTAGATGTTGAGGCCTGCTTTACAATTTCCTTAAGTCAGATTCGACCGCTCTTATGGTACTTGGAGAAACTTTGGTCAACTATCTCTCAGTATACAACAACAAGATGATCGTAACAGTAACACCTCTACAGTGATCAACGAACAAACCTTGCCTTCTTCTATCACAGAAACGTATGAAAATATGGAGAGAAAAAGAGAGGAATTTTTTAGAGCAAAATAAATTCGATGTGTGTGTCTAAAAATTCTGCAGAATTCTTTAGGCTTTTATAGGCATTCAATATGGTGGAATTTTGGAAGTTTCCATTAATAAAGATACAAACCTGCATTAAAGGAGCCTTTAAATAAATTTGAATAAAATAAAATCAAATTGAATAGAACCAAATCAAATCAAATCAAGATATATGTCCTTTTAAAACAGATTCTTTATAATATGTTGAGAAAAATAAAATTTGTGTTGGGCTTAAAACATATGTAGGCCCTTCTTGGGCCCAACCGGTTCGAACATTTCGCATCGCTAATGTCGTGCAGGTGCGTCCCAATCCCGATAGGTTTGGATTTGCACCCCCTGCGCGCGAGGCAAGGTTTCAAACGTAGTCATTCAATAATCTTTCAAGTGTGTTCTCATGTATATACATATCTCATACTTGGTATTAACCAATGTGGGATCTAAGTTTTTCTTTTCCTGAACAATTTTTCTTAAGTATCTTACTTTGAGTATCAATTTCTCATTCATCACTCAACTGTTTTGAGCATATGATATACTATTGTAAAGGTCTCATGGAGTAGAATATAAAACTATAATTTTATGATTTAACTCTCCACCTTTACCAATCGAAAATATGCCTCAAAGTTTCTAAAAATTTATATTTTTTCCAACACTTATAAGGTTAATAAATCACACTAACCTGTGCATTACATAGGTAGAAAAACTAGTATATCTAATATATATATTAAAGTAGTATAAAGACAAAATTGACAAATAATCTTTGTTGTCATAGTTAAATAAATCTACTTTAATATAAATTTTTCAAAATTTCATGTTTCTTTATATAAAAATATCTTAAATAAGTATCAATATTAAATTTAGCAAGGAAATTATTTTAAACTTAATTAATATCCAAAATGCAATTAAGCTTTGCTTAGTTTTAAAAAAAATTAATCCATTATAATTACTATATTAATATTTTCATATAATTTAAAATTAAGTATAATGTATGACAGTGTAATTTTCAAAAATAATATGCAAATAATAATTAATTTATGTTTTAAAAATTATTCAAATAGAATTATAAAAAAATAATCCTAGAATATTTATGAAATATACTATATACCTTTCAAAATTACCTTTTGAGTTAAAAATACCATAATAAAAAAATTTCTAAAATAAAAGAATAAGATATAATAAATGTAATAATCAAAATTTAAATAATATTACCATATTAATTTTGAGTCCAATTGGTAGTATTATGTTCTGTTTATGGATGTTCATGGTGGATTTTCTTGGTGTTATCTCATTCAAAAGAAATCTCAAGCTATTTTCTCAGTTTGTTACTAAGAAATCAGAGTATATTATTTTAAGGTTATTATGTTTGTTTGTGAGATTCTTTCATGGTATCAGAGCTATTTTCTAGGTTGTTTTCCGTTGTGTTCAATGACTACAGTTCATTCCAAAACCTCCACAAATGAAGGTGTCTCTCACCAGAATTCAACTCGTGTCAACAGATCATTGTTGCCATGTTTTTCTGATAGAGATGGTGCTTACCGAGTTGTGCATTCGTTTCCTCGGCATGACACTATCAAGCTTTAAGAGGACACCTTTGTCCAATGGCAGTAACAACTCATGCTCATTGTCAATGGATATGAGCTCACTAACTATGTCACTGGAAACCTCACTATTTCTCCTCATTTTGTGCTGGATCAAGAAGGAAAGTTAATTTCTTAACCTGATTTCGCCTCTTATCGTCAACAAGACAAACTCTTAGCTTCTTGTCTTTTATCAACTGTCAGTAGCGATGTGTTATTATGTTTTACAGGTACGAATACTGCTCACGCCTTTTGGAGTAAGGTATGCTTTCTATTCGTCACCGCTTCTAGTGCTAAGGTTTCCTGGCTCAAGCATACCTTGCATTCTCTAAAGAAAGGTCATCTTTAGGTGAAGGAATGTCTGACTAAAATCAAGGGTATTTATGATTTGCTTAATGCCTCTGTCCATACTGTCTTCAATGATAAATAGGTAGATATCATTCTTCTCGGCCTTTCGGTGGAATTTGAGTCTGTTCTAACTGTCGTCTCATTTGCGTTTGAGCCGTTGCTTTTGGATCGACTTGTCAACATGCTTTTTGAGTGCGAAACTAGATAGAAACAGTTCGTCTCCGAGGTTCCTATTTAGACGAACCTGGTTCAACAACCTTCTGCTCAGTTTACATTGTCTTCTACTAAACAAAATGTCGCAGTGGCTGATTCTTGTACGACTAGTTTTTCACATCGTGGTGGTCATGGTTCTTACTATAGTCGCGGCCAAAGTAGTTGTGGCCATTCGCAGTGTCAATTATGTAGCTGGATAGGGCATGTTTCCCAATAATGCTACTATCAATTTGATAGGCCGTTTAAAGGTTTTTCAATGGCGGATAGGGTTTTGATGGGAGGCTATAACCCTATTTCAAAATTTTCTCTTTTTATGTTGGGTCACAACCACAATTGAGTTTCTTTGGCCCACCAGTTTTTCTCGCAAACCCGATGTTTTAGTCCAAACCCCTGGTACAAGAAAATTAATTCTCATTCTAGCCAGAATATTGGCCAGTATCATACGGACCTGTATTCTCTGGTCCTCCTGATAAAGCACGTCGTGTAGGCCTGCCCCTGCCTAGCTCATATGGCTCACTTTCGATTCCCCCTCTTAGGTTGTCCATTGCTTCCTCTAGCCCAACAGTTTTAGTTCCGCTTGCTTCTATCGAGACTACTACTAGGTATCTCGATTCTAGTGCTACAAACCATGTTTACCATAAATAGTTTGGTTACTTTTGATACAAATGAATGAATTTATTATACATAACTAAACAGTTGATAAACTGCTACTAACAACATAACAAAATCCTCAACAAGCTAACTAATTATGTTCAAATAACTCTAATATTCACCCATCATCTACAACTTTTGTGACCCAGATTTTGTCCCTTAACTGAAAAAAATGGACCAATGATAAAAGTTTGGTAAGAACGTCGGTCACTTGATCATATGTTGGAATTTCACCCACAATCAACTTTCTATCCGTAATTTTCTTACAAATAAAGAAAAGGTCAAGTTCAACATGTTTGAACTTTGAGTGGAGAACCGGGTTGGCAACAATGACAATCGCACTAGAATTATTACACAAATAGTGGTTTTGTCATTTGGCCACATAAAGTTCACCCAACAAAGACTCAAGCCACGTAATGTTTATGCAACAACTACTATACTTCGATATTTTACTTCAACCGTTGAACAAGAGACAACTTATTGTTTCTTGGAACACCAAGAGATCGGATTCCCACCAAAATACACACAATACCCAGTGGTTGAGTGACGATCATCAAAATCAAGACCCTAATTTGCGCCAACATACCCAACTAGATATAGTCATTCAGATGATTGAATCCGTAACCGATAGTCAATAGTGTCATGTAGATAATGCAAAACCCGCTTGATTGCAACAAAGTGAACATCAGTTAGGGCGTGTATAAACTAATATATAAGATTAATTGCATAAGCAATGTCAAGTGAAGTAAGAACCACATATTTTAATGCTCCAACAATGCTACGATACTCATATGGATTGAAAAGTGGTTCACCTATATGCTTAGACAATTGACAAGAATTAATCATGGGTGTAGGTACTCTTTTAGCTTTGTCCATTGACATTGTTCCAATAAATCAAGAACATATTTCCATTTGACAAAGATGGAGAACACCATTCTTGAGTCGAGTTACCTCAATACCTAAGAAATAATGAAGGAACCCCATATCCTTGAGTGAAAACTCAATGTACAATTGGTTGACAAATGTTTCAATCTCTGTACTTGAGTCACCAGTAATAATTATGTCATCCACGTAAACCAACACATACAAAACATATTGGTAATGTGAACAAATAAGGAGGCATTGGATTTGGAAAGCTCAAAACCAATGGAAACGAGAAATGCCTTCAACTTATCAAACCAGGCTCTTGGAGCTTGTTGTAAACCACACAAGGCTCTATTTAATCGACATACAAGTGGTGCCCATTTTAATCTGTTTGGAGATAACTGAGAGGCTGCTGCATGTACACTTCCTCAATTAAATCATTATTAAAGAATGTATTGTTGACAATAACGAAAAGAATTGTACAAATTGTAGCAGACCAGATTGAACATTTCACAAAAATCACACCTAGGAACCTGAGAACATCATTTTCCAACCAATTTCCCTTTTCAATGAGCCATTGTACCATCATGATTCCATTTTATCTTGAAAATCCACTTGTAACTAATCACTTTCTGACCTGGAGGTAAGAGAACCAAATTCCATGTGTTGTTACGAAGTAAAGCATCATACTCCTCTTAAGTAGTCGTCCTCTACTTAACACTAGCAAAACCTTCTTCAATGTTTTAGGGTTCTCGTTCGACAAGTTCAATTGTTAGGCCTTTTGGTTTGAAAATACCAGTTTTCGATCAAGTAACCATTGAACGAGTATTGGTAGAATGAGGACCAAACGGTGGAAGAACATTATCAAGAAGAATCAGAACTTTTAGTGTAGGAAAGGGAGCACTAAAGCCACTATAAGAACAAACACTATCACTCCTTTCAACCGGATTCAGGTCATAAAATTTAGATGTAAGCAAACACCCCGAAAAAGAAGCAAGATAAGAAATAAGAGACATCGGAACACTAGTAGGCACAGAAAAGTGAGCCTCTGAGATACTGAGGGAAAAACTACTGGGACATGAGATAATTTGTACGTTGAACAATAACGAAAGGCTAGAACAAATGTGTTGGTACGGTCCAAGTGCAGGGGCACATAGTGAGCACTTGATGACGGTTCAAACAAGAACTAATCCTCATCAAACACCACGTGACAGGAAACAAACACCCGACCATCTAGAGCAAGACATTGATAACCTTTATGTTGTATGCTATAACAAGAAAAGTGCAAGGTTGAGACTAAAACTCCAACTTATGTCGGTTGAACGAACGAAGATATGGATAACAACAACACCCAAAAACACGAAGATGATCAAAATCTGGAGGAGTGCCATGCAGAACCAAATATGAGGACCGATCTTGAAGAACCGGAGTAGGCAATTGATTGATCATATGGACAGTACATGAAAAAGCATTGTAACAACCCGTTTTTCAGTGGTGAAGAAATAGTGGTTTCGGGACTATGAATTTCCATTGTGTCGACTTGTAAATATTATTTATAGAATATTTATGGAGTCATTAGGGTCATACTAAAATTTGGTTAAGAAATTTCAATGTTTATATAGCTAATTAAAGAAGAAAAACTAAATTGTAAAATGTGCAAAACTTAGTAATTATTGCATTTAGATGATTAGATAGCTTAATAAATAAATGAGGAAGGACCTATGTGGTAATTTAGCCCTAATTAATATGGTTGGATGACAACTTGAATGAAAATGATAAAATAAAATATGTTTAGTGGCAAATTTGTAAATAAGTTGAAATTTAACTTAAAACATAATGAAATTCACCAAAATTTTTCTTCATTTTTCTTCTTGGATGGCCGAAACCTCCATTTTCAAAAGCTTGAAGTTTCAGTGGCTTTAGGTGGATGCATGTAAGTGAAATTGATACCCATTTCTTGTAATTTTTATGTTTTTGAGATCGTTGCAACTAGGTCCAACTAACCCGTACCTTTGTTTTTGAATTTGTTAAAATTTTTGGAAATTACGATTAATGAATCTTGATTGTTTGTGATAATAATAATGTGTTTGAAGCTTTTAATATAAAGTGATTTTAGTTAGTTTTTTTTATTAAAGGATTAATTTGTTAAAATATTAAAATCACATGTTTATTGGTGAATAAGAGGTGTTTTGTGGACTATTTCAGGGCCTAGAATATTCAGCTATAATTTGATTTGAGGAAAATGGTTAATTTCATGATTTTCGGGTTAAGGGACTAAATTGTAAATGTTGAAAAAGTTATGGGCAATTATGCACTTTTAAAAAATAAATAGGTATAAAATGTAAAGTAAGTTGGAATATGAAATGTAAAGTAAATTGAAATATGAAATGTAATCTAATAATTGAGAATTTTACATTATAGATAAAGACCCTGTTGATTTACGTGGAAAAAGATAATTTGCAGAATAGTCCCTGAACTTCTGTAACTCTTACAACTTAGTCCAGGTCAGCTTGTACGGTTTATAATTTAATATATATGAATTGTTTGATGATATAATATGATATAATGGATGTTAATTGTGTTATTGTTAAATTAAAATTATTTGAGAAATGTTATTGAATTTCAATATTGGATCGGATGAATACGAGATAGAGTACAATTGAATGATGGTGTGTATATGGGGATTGGAGTGGAGGTTGATGTGGTGTGATATATGCATTTTTCTCAAGTAGGCTGAGGTTCAGCATTTGTTGCGAACTCTCGTGTTATACTCCCTGTTTTGGCGTGTTTTCGGTTGGATTAGCTCTTTCGAGTAATTGCGTGTATTGGTTGGATTAACTCTTATGAGCATTTGACGTATTTTCAGATGGATTATTGTGCTTGTATTTGTAAGTCGTTCATCAGATCGTAAATTATTGTATTATACTTAAATAATGGCTTTGAATGGCATGATATGTAATTAATATATAGAATTGATTATATTGTGGATATGCATATTATTCTCAGAGAACTTTGACTGAGCTTTGTTGAATTATGCAATTCACTGGGTTGAGATTTTGGATGACAGGAAAACATTGTAGTTGAGTTGTTATTGGTTGAAATGTTGTTTTTACTTTGGTAAGAATTATTGTTTCTGTATATCGAACTTACTAAGCTTCAGTGAGCTTATTTGTGTTAATTTTTGTTCTTGTAGATACCTTTGAAGGTTGGACGGTCGAATCAGCACTCAAGTCACATTATCCACCTATTTTCGGTAGTTTTTAGAATGTTCATTTTGGATTATATAGCATGTAATAGGCTTATTGTGATCTTACTTTTGTTTTGGGTATGTGTAATATAAATAGTGAACCTAATTGCAAATCGGTATCATGAACTCCTATACATGATTTTGATGTTGTTTGACAAAAGTTTAGTTAATGCCTTGCTATGGAATGTGAATGATGGAATATGTTTTTGCTATAAACTTGTGGAATATGTATGACTAAGAGGTTTAATTGAATTGTTGAGATTTGAGGTGCCTATGATAGGCATATTGGTTAGAAGTTGTGTGAATTTGCATGTTTTAGATGATGGTTTATATTGTTGATTAGGTGTATATTTGTGGTACCAATGAGGGTACATTGGTTAGGCACTTAAGATGATTGAAAATGTTATGATTTGAGCTTGTTTAATGTCATTTTGGATAGGTCTATTGGTTGGTAAATGGTTTACTTAGTGTCCAAGAAAGTTTGAAATGGTAAACTTGTCATTTAAGGTTCATTTAAGTACACATGACCTGAGACACACCCGTGTGTTTCAAGTCAATATGTTACACAGCCTAGCACATGGCCTGCGACACGGCCTTGTGTCATAAGTTAGAGAGTTACACAGTCTGGTACACGGCCTGCGACACAGCCGTATGACCCAACTCAGTGAGTTACACTGGCTGAGACATAAACGCACGGCTTGGGGCGTTCCACACGGCTGTGTGTCCCTTATTTTTGTAAATTGTCATGTTTTCCTGAATTTTTCTAATTTATTTCAAATTCGTCCCGAATTGCTTCTAAACTATTTTTGGGGCCTCGAAGGTTTGATTTAGGGACAAAATTCATATGATGGGTTGGTTTTTAATAATTTTAATATATTTAATGATATGATGCTAAATGAATTCTGCTTGATCAGTAATGCTCGGTAACCCTAATCTGGCGATGAAGACGGGTTAAGGGTTTTTCAAGCATACCCTAAATACTTCATCGATAAATGGGCTTGAGCAAGTAATGTAAGCCTAGCTTCCACCACATGACGGTACTTTCTTTCAACAATCCCATTTTATTTTGATGTGTGTGGGCATGTAACACAATGAATGATGCCAAGTTTAGTCAGATAAGAAGTGAACAAATGAAATTCACCACCATAGTCACTCTAAAGTTGCTTTATGTCTCGATCAAACTGCACTTTAACAAATTTCTAAAAATGCATGAAACAATCAATAGCTTGAGATTTCTTTTAAATGAGATACAACCAAATAAATCGACTATGAACATCCACAACAAAACATAATACCAAATGGACCCAGAATTAATGGATTGTGATAGACGGTGGTAGAAGTCAAAAATGGAAGCTTATGTGACTTTCCTTGTTGACACGCTGAACATACATGCTACATTTTATTTGCATTAATAAGAACGTTACAAGATTTTAAAACCAAACTTAGGACATTAGAAGACGGATGCCCAAGTCAGTGATGCCACAATTCAAATGAATTACATTAAGTAGATAAGCAGGAACTATCTCCTAAATCAATATTGTTTAAGGAGAAACTAAAACTACGGATGGAATCTGAAATAGCAAAGGAGGGCACCGGAGAAAACCAATACAACCCATCATACGTGTGGCCTCGAAGCAGAATTTCCTTGGTCTAGACATCCTTTACAAGATAATAAAAGGGGTGAAACTAAAAGAAACATTATTATCCCAAGCAAACTGAGAAACCGAGATCAAATTCTTGTGAATAATAGGAACGTGTAACACATTTGTCAAATGCAAAAGTTTGCATGAAGTAGATATGACACTATGGCCTAAAAGAGAAATATTTGCACATGTACCATTGCTTATAAGTAGAGGTGTTATACCTGAATACTTACTCGAGTCACGCAACACTTAGGCATCATGGAAAACATGGTTGGTAGCACCAGAATTGGGATGCCAAGTAGTGGTCTCTCGATAGAAGCAAGCAAGACTGAAATTATTGGGCCAGAAGAAGTAATGGACAGCCTAGGAGGTGGAATAAGAAATGAGCCATAGGAGCTGGGTAGAGGTAGACCCACACGACATGCTCCATTAAGAGGATTAGAGAATGCAGGTCTATATGATATTGGCCCATATGCTGACCAGTAGGAGACTTAATTTGCTTGGACTAGGGGTCTGGACTGAAACATCGGGCCGATTAGAAAAACTAGTGGGCTAGAGAAACCCGATTGTGGTGTTGAGACCCAACATAAGAAGAAAAAGATTCTGTACAAATCAGGGTTAGAAATTGACTTCCCTTTTTGGTTCGACACAAATTGAGGAGAATCAGTGAGGGTTCTAGTGACACTAAGCCCGTATTCATTGACAATGAGCATGACTCGATGCTTCTATTAGACAAAGGTGTCCTTTTGAAGCTTGATCGTGTCATGTTGGGGAAATGAATGCACAACTCAGTAAGCGCCGCCTCCATCACAATAATATTGTGACGACGATCTGTTGACACGAGTGATCTATCATAATTTGGTATAATAGATTAAACTAGTTTTCATACTTAAGGAGCTTGAATAAGAGCAATGCTAATATGTTTTAGTCATGTTTTCTTAGTTTAATTTAAATTTAATAAAAAGTGTATTAAGTATTTTATTGACTTTAGGGGCCGAATGAGGCCTGAAGGCGAGCTAACGTACTTAGTAAGTGTACAAAAAACCATTTAAAGGCGTGGGAACTTAAAGCTGGTCGTTGTGTTGCAACATGGGGAGTTTTATGTCGCAATATAGGGAGCAAAATACAAGAATTTCAAGTTTGCCTTAGGTGTTGCGACACAGCCATGAGATGTCACGACACTCCCCTAAGGTTACCCCTGAACTATGCATATTGCCTTCGATGTCGCTACACAGACACTAGGGTGTCACAACACTGGCCCTGTATGAGATTAGTTATGAGTCAGGGGTGTTCTGTTTACACAATGGAAATTAAACAGAAGAGCATCAAGTGCTAGGGTTGAGGAGGAAGGCTACCCTAATTCTATAAATAGGCTCACTTAGCACTTGTTTAGGGGAAACTTTTCATATTCTAAGTTTTTCTCTGTAATTTAGTTTTCAGTTTTTCGTTCATTTAGGTTTTAGATTTCTTTTTAGTTCTTTCATTTGTGTTCTTTGGGAGACTTGATTTGTAAACGCAATCAAACATTAGTGGATTTCAACACTTCATCATTCAAAAAAAATCAGGATTCTCTAAACTTTATTCTTGATTTATTCTTTATGCACATTTTCATTATCAAATTTATTATGTTCATGGATTTCACGAGGAACTAATCCTCTTATGGAGGATTAGCGAGTGGAGGTGTGATTGACTAATTGTTATGTAAGGTTTTCTTAGCGGATCACCTGTTTGGGAGAGGAAGAACTTAAACCCTATGCTTGATGACTCTAGGAAGTCATTTAGGTGGGAATTAACCCAAAATTAGTATGGCTTATCCGTGAATACCTTAGCCCCTAATCGGTCTGGACTGTGAGGTCAAGAGATAAGTAGTTATTACCGACTCATTAATTTAGTGGAAGATTGAGAGATCCTGCTAGGGTAGCGACTAGTTGATTGAATAGAAACCCAAAATATAAATTAGTTATGATCACCAAAGCGAGCTAATCACCCATGTCTACATTTGATTAAGTTTAGAAATAAGTTTTCCGAAAACCCTTTTTGTTGTTTATTTCTTTATTTATAAAAACCTCATTTATGCTTTTTCGTGATATAATTTATTTAAACTACTAATTAATTCTATTTGCATTTAGGTTAACTTTAATTTATTACTTGGGTACGATCCTCGAAATACTCAAATATTCCGTTGTAAAAACTATATTACAACCTAACCCGTATACTTGCGGACACTGCCTCAAATCTATATTTTTTGTTGTAGTATTCAGACTCTAGATATTGGTACGTCCGGAGGCGGTCAACGAGTTGAGTTCTAGTGAGACACATCTTCATTCGTGGAGGTTTCGAGATGAACTAAAATCATTGAGCACAACAAACAACAACCGAGAAAATAACTTCTGATACAGATGAATGAATTTATACACAACAAAAGAGTTGATAAATTGCTGCTAACAACGTAACAGAATCCTCAACAATATATCTAGTTCTGTTTAACTGACTCTAAATAGATTGATAATTATATATGGTAGGTTTATGATTTGGACATGTTCACAAGTGGTTAAGTTGATGATTTAACACATAAGCTTGTTTTAATTATTATATTATTTGATAATTGCACCTTAATTCATGTTTTCATAATTTGGTTTCAAATTCCAAAATTTGTGTTTTTTTTTTTTTTTTTAAATAATGAAAGAGTATATTACAGCTTATTACAATTACAGAGTACTAAAATGAAGCAGACTATTGGTGATAGCATCACGATTCAGAGTTTCCTTAACCACGTCCGGCTTAAAATTTGCATTATTTCTATGAGTACATTATGGAAGTTTGCTTGCATCTTTCTTCTATCAATATTAAAATAATTACCTTCCACGATTGTCAAGTAAGTATTTTTGTTCATTAATATCTCAATTTAATCTTTTTACAAAGTCAATAGGAAAGAGCCTTGCCAATTATAAAAAAAAACTTGCTAAAAAAGAAAATCTTGCCAAATTTTTAATAACATATATTTCTATTCCGTTGTAACTCGAAATCACAATAAAAATTTTGGTTTTCCAAAGATATATTCTATTTTATTAACATCTTGATTGTGACTTAATTTACTGAATTAGTTTTTGTAAAATGATTTATATTTCAATGTAATTTTGCCTTAATTCAAAGTTTTTATAAATAGTTTCGTTCTTAATTTTTTTTATTGAATCATTTTTTTACTTAATATTTTAATTTATTAAATTAAATTATTTTCTTTTCTATTATGATTTAATGCTATTTTTTTTTGTCAAGGTGTTATTATTGAATTATTTTTTAAAATGATTTTATAGTTCAGACTGATGATTAACACTCTATTAAATCAGTGTTTTCTTTTTGTATTATATAAAAGAAGCAACATGTACATTTTGTGGAGTTATATTTTTTACTTTTGTTTTACTCATATTCTAAATAAATCATGTTTTAAATATCTTAATATTTTTGGAAATAATCCTTTTAATTAAATAATAGAAAAGATAACTACTATCATTTCAAGATTGAATCTGAAAAGTTTCCTTTAAAAGCGTAATTGTGTCTAATTTGATTTTTTTTTTTCAATATTACCTCCCATAATATTCATACCATAACAAAACAAAAAAATATAGATGTTCATTGGCATTAAAATCACGGTATATATGCGTGAATTACGGACTGCAATTAAACTCATTTTATCCTTCAATTTTGATTATTTTCAATTATAAATTATCTCACTTTAATTTTTTTAATTTAGTTACTCTAAATAAAATAATTATATGAATTAATCACCACTATTAAAATTTTTATTTGACGTGTCATATTAACCCATTAAATAATTGACACGTTACGTTTTTTGCTATAGTTTAGGAATCTCTCTGTAATTAGTCTAAAATATTTTCCTCTTTTAAAGTTTAATTAACAAAAAAACACTACATATTAGTCACTCAATGAATTAATGTATCACGTCAACAATCTATTAAAATAAAACGAAAATTTTAACGACTAATTTTCACAATAACTTTAATATTAAACCAAATTATCTTTATTTTTATTCTCATCGTTTAGTACCAAAAACAGTTAACATATCTATTACTTCAATCATAATCACTGAAATTAAGGTATAGTATGTTGGCATCTCAATTAAATACCAAAAATAACGCTTTTACGTTTTCCATGTCCCAAACTATCTACAATATTCTTCGCCCCTGCAACCAAAAAAAAAAAAAAAAAAAAAAAAAAAAAAAAAACTTTACTTTCTACAGAAAATTTAAACTCAATTGGAAATTCTATTAACTTTAATTTTAATAAAGATAACGACAAAATATCATTGCCATATACCAAATAATATAATTTTTAAAATTATATATTTATGTTATGTTATTTTTACTTTTTTAACATAATATTATTGAAACATTATAAATTTTATACAAAAATAAATATAAAAATATTGAAGTCAATACTACAAGGATAAAAAACTAGTTTTATATATATATATAGCAAGAATTTCTTGATTATTTTGGAAATATTAAGTTTTGGAGCAAGGAATTATAGTATTTGTACAGTATTAAAATATAATATTTAAATATTTCATATTTTAGAATATTTCATATAGTATTTAGAATACATTGTTTATATTATTTGTGAAAAAGTAATAATTAATAGATAAAGAAACTAGTTTATTATATAGAATTTTATGATATTGATAAATCATATACTAAGAATGAAAACCAACAATTATTTAATTTTATGAGATTATATTATATGATTATGGCAGTAGACTAGTAGTAAACTAGTAATCTCATAGGATTTTAAATACCAAGTATATGTGTCCAATAAGGAGGAGAAGGTGATGATGATTAAAGAATCTAAATAAATGAATTTGTAAAAAATGACTCTTTCAATGCATTTTGTTATTTATTTCGTCCTGTGTCATACTATTACGTGACATGTTACAGGGTTAATTCAATTTCTTTTAAAACAAGACTGTTAGTTTAATGGTCAAACGGTAAAGTTAATGATCGAATGGTCTTTTTAATACATTTTATCAATTTAAGTACCTAATTGAGTGTTTTTAAAAAGTTTAAGGGTTTTTTACACTGTTAAGCTTTTTTTATTTATTTAAATCTATAATATTCCACAAATTTGAAACTTAGCCCCTATATTTTTATTTTCAAGAATTTAGTCCATATATTTTTCATATATCAAAATTCAGGTTCAATTGTTAATGTTATTGAATTTTTTTATTAAATTCATTAGTGTGACATTTTGAAATACTCGTTTGATAGCCATGTAACTAAAAATAACATTGCAATGAACTTGAATTTAATAAAATAATTTTAATAGTGTTAACCGTTGAAACTGAATTTTGAAATACCAAAAATAGATGTACGAAATTCCTAATTTACAAAACTTACTATATATTTTAACTTTTTATCTTTTTTGATGCGCTTGGGTTATCTATCTCTTTGGGTGTGTTTTAGATTTTAGATTTTGTGGGTTGAAATTTTTTGGGAGAAATGTGAAGGAGGATGAAAATATTTGGGACATTTGGCTCATGAATTGTGTCTCTTTAGATATGTTTCAGGCTTATTTACCAAAATATACCAAAAAAAAAAATACGAAAATGGGCCGAAATCTGGAATATTTACGGAAAAGAGTCATTTCCCCCCAAAACGCGTCTAAGTCAGCGCGTTTTGAGGGGATAGTAGAAAGCAGCGCCTCGAGAGCGCGCTTTGTGCCACATCAAGACAAAACGCTACCGACGAGGACGCGCTTTGTCGATGTGGCACAAAGCGTGCCCACAGGGGCGCGCTTTCTTGTTGCAACAGTCAAATTTTTTTTTTGACCGTTGGGCCTCCAACGGTCAGAAAAAAAAAAGCTATAAAACCCTCACCCTTTTATTTTTTTCACAACAAAGTCCTTATTAATTTTTCTCTCAGCTTTCTCTCAAATTCTTCTCAAATTTCTCTTAAATTCCTTGAAACTTCCTCTCAAAATTCACAATAGTCTTTTAATATTTACAAAAAATCCTTTTTTAAATTTTTTGAAATATATTTTTTTGATAAATTTTAAGATATTCGATCGTATTACCAATGGCCGGACAATTAATTTGTCTCGACGATAAACACATATTCGTCGATCAAATGCAAATGGTAAGTTTTAATTTTAATTGATGCGTCGTTGAATGCACCAAAATATATCCTACTCCCTGCAAAATAATGAAAATAACAGTAAAGGGCAAGTAGGGTCGAATCCACAGGGATCGGATTATACAAATGCTGTTTCTCGAGATCCCGGCGAATCGTGTGCCCAAGAAAACCAGCGTTCTGAAAAATAAATAAAAAAACAGAATTAATAATTTTCGATCTGGAAAAATAATAATAATAACAGAATTTAAGACGAATTGAAATTATGAGAATAAATTACGAGAACTAAAATGAGGAAAATAAAAAACAAGGGTTTAGAGAAAAGTTTCTTATGTGGAGATATTCCAGCCTCCGGTTGTCTCGTTCCTCCTTGGCTCCGTCTTCGGCTTTTGGATGACCCTCCTCTGCCCAAGTAAGCCAGTTATAGTGGAAGAGGACGCCTACGACCACCAACTCCAAGAGTTTAAACTTACGGATTTAGGGAGCCTGACTCTAGCTTGCGATTGCTTTTGTGGAGTCATTTACGCTAGATCAACGTTTCTCAATGGCGAATCCCACGCCATTTTGTCTCTTGGGTTCGCTAACCTCTGAGCAGTAAGCTCACGAACCGACGATGCACTCCTCCCAAAACACACAAAGCGGCCGTCTTTGCATAAGTTGAAAGGGTTACTTTTAAAGGGACCTGGACGGAAGCGTCAGCCCCGTAATACAGAGAAACGATGAATACCTGGGTGAGAAAGTTAAGTGCGGGTTCTAAGCCTCAAGAACCTTTTTGAGGAATTCGACAACCTTCGGCTAGATGGATTTTAGTGGCTCATATTGTGATGGAAATATAAATAAAATATAAAAATATGGAAAAGAGAGTTTTTATTGAAAAGAAAATAAAGGAAACACAAAAACGTATGGGAGAGGAGTGTACAGAAAAAGATGAACAACCAAAATGAGTCACTCCATCCCCTATTTATAGTGCTTAAGGTAGATGGACTAGTCCTACGCAAACTCCCAAAGATAATTACAATTTAATTAAAGATAAATAGAGATAAATAAAGAAATTAAATAATCCTAGATAATTAACCTAACATTAATTATCCTAATATAATTAAAATAGAATTTGATAAAGCAAAGTCTCTTCTTTTTGCATTTCAATCCCTCTGCTCTCCATGTTTGCACTTTTGGCACCATCTTTTCCCTTTGTTGCACATTGGTCCATTTTTATCTTTAATTTCATGATTTTGGCCCTCAATTTTGCATTGGTCTCCAATTTAGTCCCTATGAGATAAAAGTCCATAAATAGCTCAAATTAGTAGAATCACATTCAAAATTAATATACAATTAGCATATAAAAACATGTCATTCTAGAGTGTTATCAAATCCCCCCTACTTAGCCCATGCTTGCCCTCAAGTATGGTTCCTATCCACTGTGAAAACTAGATCTTGAAAGAAATTTTACTCCAAAGTTTTATAAAGATTAGTCAAAAATGCATATGAAAAATAAAGAGAACTTCTAAACTTGCTTTAAGTAAAACAGAAAAAGTTTTCTAATTAACAAACAAAAATTAAAGTCAGCTTGAAATATTTCATGACAATTAGGTGATTTACCAAACCTACTGAGACACTCTATTTATTCCCACTTTTAGTCCTTAGCTGAAATTTTATTAGTACTATTTTTCTTTTTTTTTTCTTTTTCTTCTTTTTTTTTAATAGAACTATTTATTTACTTAGGAATATATCAAACCTTTTTACGCGAAGAGAGATGACAACCCAAGCACCCCACCCCGGTTACTCAGCTCAACATACTCCTAAAAATTATTTATTTCCGGTTAGCGGAGTTTTACTCGTCACGTCACACAACCTTTTGACGCGAAGTAGAATGACAACCCAAGCACCCTACCCCGGTTACTCAATCAGTCACGTTCTGAGTCATACTCATAACCTTGGCTAGCGGAGTTTTACCTATTACGTCACAAAACCTTTTGACGCGAAGTAGAATGACAACCCAAGCACCCTACCCCGGTGACTCAGTCAGTCACGTTCTAAGCTGTACTCATAACCTTGGAAATATTTATTAATCACAATTTTCGTGAAATATAAACTTCAAGAGGACCTAAGAGAAATAAACAAGTGTCAAAAATAAGTTTTAGTAACCACCTAACGGTCATGAACATAACTTAGGCATGCAAACGTATTAGGTGTCCACTTGATATTAAACTCGATCAATTTTACGAAAAGCAAGATAGAGTTAACTTATTAACCATAAATATTATTGGCCTAAGAAGAATAAAACAATGGAAATAAGTCAAACAGACAGAATCAGAATTAACTCAGTGGCCAAGAATCATGCATGTGGGTCAAATAGTGGCAAGTCGAGGGCAAATTCTTGGGCATGATTAGCGACAGAATGTTCTAAAAAAAAATATGGACAACCTAAAAGAGCCTCAAGCAGCAAACACAAATCTCAACAAAATATGACAGTAATACGAGTACCTCCCCCCTACTTAAAGCACATTGTCCTCAATGTGGACGCAAAAGAAATAAATAGATAGAAAAGTTTAGAAAAACCCCCCGTGTAGCTACTGTCGAATGCGGAGGATAGCAATGAGTTCGGTGAGTTGCTGGCCAAAAGTGTCGAGTCGAGCCTCAATGCGCTTCATTTTAGCTAAGCAAAGAAGAGAAATTTATTGATATTTAAATAAAAGAAATTAAAAAGAAAAGAAAAGAAAACAATAAATAAAAATAAATGAAAATAAATAATAAAAGAAAAATAAAGATTGGGTTGCCTCCCAACAAGCGCTTGTTTAACGTCATTAGCTCGACGACTTAAATGGTTCTACGGTGGCTCAAAATAAATCTTTTTAATCATGTGAGCTTGGAAATTCTCATTTTTTATCACATCCACCATCTTTGGGTTTAATTGCCCTTGCGCCTTTTTCATTGGTTTCATATTTTCCTCCAAGGGGTCAATCCCTTTAAAGTCGACAATGGTCTCATCATTCTCCGAAAATGTGAATTTGAGATGTTTGAGAGGTGGTTTTAATTTTGGATCTGCTCTGCGCAAACAATGAAGGTAGAAGTTTAGTATCTCGGGATAACAACTCATTAACGGATTCAAATTTATCAAAGTCAAATTTAAAATCATAAATGGATTCAAAATTTTCTTCCACTAATGAGTCGATTATATCGATACAATTCACGCTCAAAATTTCACTGGGGTGGCTAATGGCATCGTAGACGTTAAATTTCACGATCTCCCCATCAAATTCCATCGTGAGAGTTCCACTTCGAACGTCGATTTTAGTACTAGCCGTACTAAGGAACGGTCTTCCTAATAAGAGATCTGAAGATCCGGGAGCACTATCCTCCTCCATTTTTATCACATAAAAATCTGCAGAGAAAATAAGTTCGTTAACTTTTACCAACACGTCCTCGAGGACTCCTTCGGGATGCACAACGACGGACTGTCGCGGTTGAATGATAACACCTGTTTTTGTTAAAAAACCTGCGTTAAGTGATTCACAAATAGAATATGGCATCACATTTATGGAGGCTCCTAGATCACACATAGCCTTTTTAATCTCCAAGTGACCTATTTTGCATGGTATTGCAAACATGCCCCTATCCTTACATTTTGCCAGCATTTTTCGCTGTAACACTGCGGTCACATTTTCACCCACATTCACCCTTTCATTACCTGTTAACTTCCGTTTGTTGGTGCAAAGCTCTTTAAGAAATTTAGCATACCTCGGTATTTGCTTGATGGCATCCAACAATGGAATGTTGATCTCGACGTTCCTAAATGTTTCGAGGATTTCCTTATCCTCCTTACCTCTTCGACACTGGTGGAATCGTTCTGGAAATGGAGGTTGAATTATGGGCAATGGGGGTTTCGTTCGAACCTGTTCATCTTTTTTGGGTTTTTCCTGGGCGATTTCTTGGGCATGATTTCTGTCGGGAATCAATTCCAGTACCTTTCCACTTCGCAGCGTCACTACATTTGCGTTTTGCCTTGGGTTTGGTTCTGTTTGTGACGGCAGCTTCCCTTGAGAGTTTAATTTCTCAACTGATATGGTCAGTTCTCTTATAGATGCCTCAGTTTTCTGTTGAAAATCCTTTATTTCTCTTTGGAAATTAAGAGTTTGCTGTTGAAAATCAAGGACATTAGCTGCTAATTTATTGACCATGGTTTCTAAGAAATTACCTGAGTCTCGAGGCTGTTGTGGAAGCTGATTTTGGTATGGCTGGTTAATTCGTGGATTGGCCCCATAACTCAAGTTAGGATGGTCCCTCCACCCTGGGTTGAAAGTATTAGCATAGGGATCATAAAGCCTTTGTGGTGGGCCAGGAAAGTTTCCCACGGCATCCAAATGAGCCATAGTGTCATCAATCAAAATGGGACATGCATCAGTTGTGTGCTCCGATGTAGCACATATTCCACATAACCGAGTTAATTTAGCTTTTTCTATAACAAGAGAGCTCACAATATTAGTAAGTCTATCAAGTCTATCTTCTATGGAAGAATTACTTAGCTGGTGAACCCTTCTAGGGGGTTCAGGATTGGCTCGGAATTGCTGAGAATTTGCAGCCATTGTGGAGATTAAGTCTCTTGCTTGTTGGGGGGTCATGTTGACCAACGCTCTTCCACTAACGGCATCTACCATATTCCTCTCCATCGGTTTCAAACCTTCATAAAGGTACTGGAGGAGAGATTGCTCTGTTATACCATGTTATGGGCAACTCGCACACAACTTCTTAAACCGCTCCCAATAATCGTAGAGAGTCTCTGCTTCTTTCTGCCATATTCCCACGATCTCTCTTCTAAGCTCAGCTGCTCTAGATGCTGGAAAAAACCTGTTGAGAAACAAACGAGATAAATCAGCCCAAGTAGTTATAGATCCAGGAGGTAAATAAAATAACCATTCCCTAGCTGAATTTGCTAGGGAAAAAGGGAAAGCGTGCAATTTAATTTGATCCTCAGTTACGCCTTGAGGTTTCATACTCAGACAAACCATATGAAACTCTTTTAAGTGTTTATGGGGGTTTTTATTCTGTAACCCTCGGAATGTTGGCAGCAACTGAATTAACCCTGATTTTAGTTCAAAGTCAGTATGCATGGTAGGATATGCGATGCACAATGGGGGTTGTTCCGTCTGAGCTTCGGCTAGTTGCCGAATCGTTTGATCCATTGGTTCTTGTACCAAATTAGGGTTATCGTCAACCCTAGTGTTGAACACTTCTTCAAATGGATCGACTTCTTCTGCTTTACTTTCAAGCGTTTGAGTAGGGTTTTTGTTAACCCTAGACTCCGCTTCGTCGTCGATCCTAATTTCTAGTGGTGGATTGCTTCGAGTCACTACCACTGCTGACTACTTTTTCCTTAACTTAGTTTTTTTCCGATTAGCTTTTGCAGTCTTTTCGATCTTCGAATCAAACGCAAGAATGCCTGGAGAAAATCTGGTCATAGAAAACAAAAAACAAGATTAGTACGTTACCGATCCTCGGCAACGGCACCAAAAGATGCGTCGTTGAATGCACCAAAATATATCCTACTCCTTGCAAAATAATGAAAATAACAGTAAAGGGCAAGTAGGGTCGAATCCACAGGGATCGGATTATACAAATGCTCTGCTTTCGAGATCCCGGCGAGAATCGTGCCCAAGAAAACCTGCGTTCCTGAAAAATAAATAAAAAAACAGAATTAATAATTTTCGATCTGGAAAAATAATAATAAAAACAGAATTTAAGACGAATTGAAATTACGAGAATAAATTACGAGAACTAAAATGAGGAAAATAAAAAGAATGGGTTTAGAGAAAAGTTTCTTATGTGGAGATATTCCAGCCTCCGGTTGTCTCGTTCCTCCTTGGCTCCGTCTTCGGCTTTTGGATGACCCTCCTCTGCCCAAGTAAGCCAGTTATAGTGGAAGAGGACGCCTACGACCACCAACTCCAAGAGTTTAAACTTACGGATTTAGGAAGCCTGACTCTAGCTTGCGATTGCTTTTGTGGAGTCATTTACGCTAGATCAACGTTTCTCAATGGCGAATCCCACGCCATTTTGTCTCTTGGGCTCGCTAACCTCTGATGCAATAAGCTCACGAACCGACGGTGCACTCCTCCCAAAACACACAAAGCAGCCATCTTTGCATAAGTTGAAAGGGTTACTTTTAAAGGGACCTGGACGGAAGCGTCAGCCCCGTAATGCGGAGAAACGATGAATATCTGGGTGAGAAAGTTAAGTGCGGGTTCTAAGCCTCAAGAACCTTTTTGAGGAATTCGACAACCTTTGGCTAGATGGATTTTAGTGGCTCATATTGTGATGGAAATATAAATAAAATATAAAAATATGGAAAAGAGAGTTTTTATTGAAAAGAAAATAAAGGAAACACAAAAACGTATGAGAGAGGAGTGTACAGAAAAAGATGAACAACCAAAATGAGTCACTCCATCCCCTAGTTATAGTGCTTAAGGTAGATGGACGAGTCCTACTCAAACTCCCAAAGATAATTACAATTTAATTAAAGATAAATAGAGATAAATAAAGAAATTAAATAATCCTAGATAATTATCCTAACATTAATTATCCTAATATAATTAAAATAGAATTTGATAAAGCAAAGTCTCTTCTTTTTGCATTTCAATCCCTCTGCTCTCCATGTTTGCACTTTTGGCACCATCTTTTCCTTTTGTTGCACATTGGTCCATTTTTATCTTTAATTTCACAATTTTGGCCCTCAATTTTGCATTGGTCTCCAATTTAGTCCCTATGAGATAAAAGTCCATAAATAGCCCAAATTAGTAGAATCACATTCAAAATTAATATACAATTAGCACATAAAAACATGTCATTCTAGAGTGTTATCATTTATTTTTCAATACTATTTAATATTTTTTAGGTTTATGCAATTTTAATTAAAATTTATTTTATAATTTTTTAAACAGTCTGTAGATCAGGTGCTGCAATACTATATTCGCAATATTCCTGGTCCGCCATCGCCGTTGATCGAGAATTACTTGTGGGAAGCGGGTTTTTGGCACGTGGCCACGATTGGCCGGGGGTGCAAGTTGGAGCCGAAGTTAATCAGTGCATTGATAGAGAGGTGGAGACCCGAGACGCACACTTTCCATCTTCCATGCGGAGAGTGTACTATCACTCTAGAAGACGTGTATTTAAATTGGGATTGCCAGTGGATGGGTACATAGTCATCGGGTCTGCAACTTCTGGTGATTGGGGAGCCGTATGCTACGAGCTTCTGGGTGCTATTCCGAATAACATTATCGGAGGTCGGATCGAGATGGGTTGGTTACGAGACACCTTCCCGGAGCCGGATAATAATTCGATCGAAATAGAAAGAATACGGTATGCTCGGACATATATTCTTGAGATTATTGGAGGCTATCTGATGCCGGACCTGTCATGAAACCTCGTACACCTGAGATGGCTGCTGAAACTCGTTGATTTTAGAGCAGCTGGTGAATTGAGTTGGGGGTCTGCCGTGCTATCAAAATTGTATCAGGAGATGTGCGGGGCGACGCGGCTGAGTAAAGTGAAAATAGAAGGTTGCCTATCACTACTGCAGTCATGGGCACGGTTTCGATTTCCATTTTTACGTCCTCGAGTTGACCACCCATATACATTCCTACTCATAGCGAGGTAAATTTAATATTATATTTTACAATTATTACGTAGATTTAAAGTATACTTGTATGCTAAAAATTTATTTAATTAGGTGGAACCATTCGGTGAGTTACGTTGGAATACCTATCTAGCTTGAAGATATACGGCTTCTATTAGAGCAACGGTCGGAATCACAAGTAAGTATTAAATAAAATATATTTTCGTAATAAAATAGTTGTTTCGTATTTCGTATTTAGAATTTAGTATTTTGTATTTAGTATTTAGTATTATGTATATAACTAATATTTTTATCATGTTACTATAGTTTCAATGGACACCATACGAGGATCCGACAATTCGGGCAGTAACTCCGGAGGAGTTCTTTCAAAATCCGAACATTTGGCATGTGAAGGTCTCATTGATCAACTATGCCACCATGGAGATGCACCAGTCAGATCAGGTTCTGCGACAATTTGGATTCCGACAACCGATTCTCGTGCCACCTGAAGTGCTCGATGATGAGCACAAAGTCGACTTACGGCAGTTGCACACGGATTGGCCAAGATTTTGGTCAGCATATACCGAAATATGGGAGAACTGGTATGATTATATACCTATTCCGGAACTGATCGTCGTTTCTGAGTTAGCGTGTGTACCAGGATACATGCCATGGTTTAGGATCCATGGCAAGCCGTATTTATTGTCGGAAGAGTAGAGGCGACGACAACTTCGTCAACAAAGGGAACGACGAGGCCCTTTAAATCCAAGGAGAAGGGGTGATGAGACGGGACCACCAACAGCACCGACACAGTCACCGGGCCCATCAACAGCGCCCACACAGTCACCGAGCCTAACACTTCAGCTGACGACACCGACATCACAGCCTTTGGCCTCTATGCTAGGTGCATACCCTAGCCCTTATATGTATCCTAACCCATATATGTTTCCTTTTCCCAGTCCCACTGCAGGTTGGAATGCATGGCCCGGTTCGAGTCCGTTCCTGACTACTCCGACTGGCCAACCGATCTTGAGGCTGCCGTCACATGAGGGATCACACAAGGCACTGTCGGGGAGCTCATCTTTTTACCAGTCTCCTTCGCCTTATGGGATTCAGACACCCCCGCCATGGTTTATGCAAACACCTTCGTAGTCGTTATTTTATCAAGGTGGGTCATCCTCCCAACACCCACAACCAGACCCACTGCCGGAGGAACCAGAATCCCTGCCTGAGGTTCCATGACCCCTGTCGGAAGCTAGAAGAAAGAGGAATCCAGCGTGTAACCACCGACCACCCCCATGCGGCACTGATTTCGACCGGCACCAACATTGATTCCGACCGCCTTTTTATTTTTTAATTGTAATATAAATTTTTTAATAAAATAAAAGTTGTTTTTTTTATTTTTGTTTGTAATTTAATTTTAATATCTTTAATAAAATGGAAGTTATTTATTTTTGTATTGTAATTTAATTTTAATATCTTTAATAAAATAAAAGTTGTTTATTTTTTTGTAATTTAATTTTAATATCTTTAATAAAATACAAGTTGTTTTTTTTTGTAATTTAATTTTAATATCTTTAATAAAATACAAGTTATTTTTATTTTTTATTGTAATTTAATTTTAATATCTTTAATAATATAAAAGTTGTTTATTTTTTTTTTGTAATTTAATTTTAATAGAAGTCCAAGATTTGTGTTTTTATTGTAATTTAATTTTTATTTTTTTGCAAATTAGTCTTTCTACAAAAGTTACATAGCCATATTGTTTATTTTTAATTTAATTTAATTATTTATTTTTATTGTAATTTAATTTTATTGTTTATTTTTATTGTAAATAGAATTTACATAGCCACCGAGAGACAAAAAAGCTAAGAAGACTGTCAACTATTCCGATTTGGACACGAGCGAGATGTATGGCCTGGGTTCCTACACCATCCGCACAATCTACGTTGGTTGGCCGTTTCTCAGATATCCATATTGTTGTGTATTCTAGTCAAGTAAGGTCGACCTTTTGGTTTGCGCCTCAGTTGTCTATCCGACAACAGTTTATATGGTGCAAGCGATACAGACGGCCACTTACGTTCATCTGGGACTAGTGGGAATACGTGTCTCTACACGTTGTACATGTTTTCTATTTTATACACTTCGTCAACATAGCTCATGGGATAAAGACGGAGATTCTGACAAGCCGCAAGTACATGAGCGCATGGGTAACGAAGTGTATCAAATATCCCACAGTCCCAGGTCCTATTTTTCAAGTGTACATGATATTGCCCGCCAACAATACCTTGGTTCGGTCTGTCAAACTTCGTCACACGAAACCATAGGTTGTCGTAATCGAGACACACTATGTGCATGGTGTTGGCTCGTGCCTTCCCCTTGTTAATTTCTCGCAAGACCTTCGCGCATCGTACATGGCCTCCTTGCATTTGGCCTTTATAACTCGCTGCTCGCTTCAGAAATAGTACCGCTAAACGAAAATATGTCTCTCGTACAACTGATGTTATCGGCAAATGACGCGTTATTTTTAGAACAGAATTTATGCATTCGGCCAGGTTTGAGGTCATATGACCATATCGTAGGCTATCGTCGTATGCTTGTGTCCACTGTTCGAAAGGAATATTGCATAGGTAGTTTGCACCTTCTTCATTAACTGATTGCAAACTCGCCAACATCTCGTAGAAACGGTCTTTATTGATCTCGTACCCTGCCAATATAAGTTGATAGTGAATATTACATACCACTCTTCAATTAAGAATAAATTGAATATTACAAACAAAATTATATTAATAGATATTACATACCCATATTGGTCACTTCCCATTATTGAATTGTAGATCAATGTTGCCCGTGGTAGTTGGACGCAATATGCCTTAGGCAATATCGATGGTGTGTGCGATGCCACAGGCTTCCCTGTCGCTCTATTGAGGCTAGTATTCTAGGGCCCCAATCCGATATAACGGATATATCAGGTTGGGGGTAGACATGCATCCTTAACCTAGATATGAAGAAATTCCAGTCATCAGTTGACTCCCCCGGTGTTATTGCGCAATTGGAAGGATTCTCCCACTACCGTCCCGTGCCACAGCTAGCAATAGCCGATGCGTATATCTACCATACATAAAGGTACCGTCAATTTATACCAATGGCTTGCAGTATATAAACGCGTCTCGACATTGCTTAAATGTTCAGAAAAGGTGCTTGAACACTGCGCATCCATGGAGCAATCGATCATTGTAGTACGCCGGTTTCGTTTCAGGGTCTGTTATGCTACCTAGGACATATTTCTCCAGCACCTGACACCACTGCCACACTTCATTATATGAAGCGTCCCACTGACCATGCAACTTTTCCAACGCCTTCTGCTTGGCTACCTAAGTCTTTTGGTAAGAGGACGTGTACCCCAGTTGGCTACGAATATTGCCAATTAAGGCCGGTACTGAAGTCTTGGGATCGGCCTTCACCGTCGGTATTATTAAGTCAGCCAACATCTCTGAATCCATCTTCGGATGATCTTGTGAAACACCTGTCAACGAAGTACGTTAAATAATGCAACATTGCGTAATATTAGTATTATTCAAAAACATTGAACACATAGTGAAATTGTACCGGGAAGACATTTATGTGGACCTTTGTACTTTTTGATCTCCCACAAGCCTGTCCTTTTCCTTAACGAGGCCATGATTTTCTATGAACATTTATCGTCTTGCACTGCACACTTTGCCTCGTACTTATCGAGCTTGGATTTAACCATGTTGTAGTTAACCCCGTTCTTAATGCTGTATTGTTTCAATGCACCAAGAAAAGCATCCTTGTTGGAAAACTCTTTACCAACTTCTAATTCGCTCGAATCTAATGACGAACTTGTACGGTCACACGTCCAGTGTGGTAGTTCAGGAAACTCCAATGCATCGTGTTGAGATAGATCGACATTATGCATGTGGGTTGGAGGCGAGTACGCCCTAAATAGCGGATCTTCTTCTTCTTTATCTGAACCGTCCTCAACATCTTTAGGTACGGTTGGAACAGGCTTCGGTTCAAAAAATAATGCAACTTATGCACCATCAGGCCCTGGCTTTCGAGGTGGATCCACATCGGAATCATCATCCGACCTACCATAAATCTGCAATGAACGAGAGCCCCTCGCCGGTGGATGTTGTAGGGAGTACATTATCCCTCCTTAAACATCTTTCGTAATGTTCCCAATCATATGTGGACTGCCAACCAAGAGAAGTTGATGACGTTCCCCAATACGTATTTCTATCATCGGACGTCGAAGGACGGATATACATGTCCTATCCATCAACTGAGTGTCGTGTAGGGGTTATGTTTTCCATACTACCACCAAACACGGGCACTTCCGTAGCCTGCCTCCCACTAACAGAGTGTCGGCTTGGGGTCGTGTATTCCCTTCGAACAGCAGTAGATGTTGAGGTCGAAGGAATATCACTTGGCGATGAAAATTCTACATATACCTCAAGTTATGGTGATCCACTGGCAAGATGAGTCTCCACCATTGCCTCAAAGCTCCGAGGACCTTTGATGTCGAATGAGTCATATCTCACCGGATCAACCGAAGTGCTAAATCTATACTTAATAGACTGAACTTTCATTGGCGTTGTTCCGAAGATTTTACGCCTAATTCTTTTGCGAAGTTCTGTCACATCTATGTTCCGATTAAAACCTAGTCGGGCTGTGTTCTCCGATAAAAGAACAAAACCATTTTCGGTGTCACAAACCTCACCATCGTAGTAAATAATAGCATTAATACGTTCACTCATTTTCAGTTTATATTTTTCTTTTGCCTCAATTTCTGTTATGCAACCTGAGAATGAAATTTGGCTGATTTATAATCTAAGGATTGCCAGAGACTACTGTAGCAAAAGAGCATCCACGTGGGAGCTCTTTTCAGTACTCTTACTGACAGTGCATCCAGAGACTACTGTAGCAAAAGAGCATCCACGTGGGAGCTCTTTTCAGTACTCTTGATGACAGTGCATCTTGCTTGAAGCGTTTTGGGCACTATTTGTTCAGAAACGTCTTCTCAAAATTATTTTACGGAGATCATCAGAGCAAAAAAGAGCGCCCACGTGGGAGCTCTTTTCAGTACTCTTGCTGACAGTGCATCCTGCTTGAAGCGTTTTGGGCACTATTTGTTCAGAAGCGTCTTCTTAAAATTATTTTATCGGAGACTACTGTAGCAAAATAGCGTCCACGTGGGAGCTTTTTTCAGTATTCTTGCTGACAAGGCATCCTGCTTGAAGCGTTTTCGGCACTATTTGTTCAGAAACGTCTTCTCAAAATTATTTTGCCAGATACATCTGTCAAAAAAATTCAAATAATTTTTATTTTGCTAATATATTTTCCCCAAAACCCTAAACATATTTTTACTAAACCCTAATTAACCCTATAATGTAGACCATTAATTTTCTCCTAAAAACCCTAAACCCAACGACCCTAAAAAACCCTAAACCTTAGCCCTAAAATCGTAAAACCTCATACCCTAACACTAAAAATAGCTGAAAAAGTAGTCGGGAAAGGAGGGCAAAAGCGCCCTTGAGGGCGCGCTTTGTGCCACATCAAGCAAAGCGCGTCCTCGTAAGCGCATTTTTGTGCTGATGTGGCACAAAGCGCGCCCTTTCCTGCTGCATCCCCCCAAAACGCGCTGACGTGGACGTGTTTTGGGGAGAAATGACCCTTTTCCGTTTTTTTTTGGTCTATTTTGGTAAATAACCCTATGTTTCAATCATCTGTTTGGGTGTGTTTCAAATATTAGGGATTGAAATATTTAGGGTGAAGTTTCTCCAAAAAGGATGAAATGATTTGGGATATTTGGCTCCTAAATTAGGTCAGGTATTTTGGGTAAATGGATTTGGTAAGATAATGACAAATTTGGTCCTTTTATTTCAACAAAATTTCTAATATAGTACTTTTACTTTCAAAATGTCGATGGATTTGGTAAGATAATGACAGCCTTGGACTTTGTACTTTACACAAATCTTCTAATGTAGTAATTTTACTGTCAAAATACCCATTAAAATTTAGGTATGGATATTGATATTTTAAAAGTAGAAATACCATATTAGAAAATTGATTAAAGCACAGGCGCCAATTCTGGCATTATCCCTTTAGTAAAATATGAAAAAAGAAATCATTATAATGCTACTCATTCCAAGCCAATCCAAATGAGCAATGTAAAATTCCACGTCAACATATGAGGGCATAAACAAATGGAATTTGTAAGAATACTACTTTTTTTTTTTGGATATCGAATCACAGATAAAGAACACAAACAGTGTAAGGATTGCCTTAAAGAAAAACGCAGAGATGTAATCAGCTAGCTACTTAATGGTTGTTCACATGCTTCCACTTGCATCTTCCTTCATTTGCCACTGGATGAAGAGTCCAATTGAGTAGATTGACATTTCCAGTCTGCAAAACGGAGATAATTACCTTGCATCCCCGTAACTTGCAGCTTTGCCTCCCATAAGGGAATCTTAATGCCAACAAGCAGAATTGAAATTTTTATCAAGCATAGAACTCCTTTGGTTAATTTTTAATGTACAAGAGTGAAATGCAATCTTGTTATACTATACGGTAAAAGTACCATGGAAGTCTTTATACTTAAAACCGGATTTCTTTTCGACTTTTCTACCGAAAAAATAGACAAATTAGCCATTATATATTTTGAAATCTGCAAATTAGTCCCTCCATTAAATTTTATCTATTAAATGATGACATGGAATGTTAATTTAAATGGTTAATTACTAATTTGATTATTGAACTATAGTTAAAATATCATTTTGATTTTTTTTAAATTGCCAAAAATTAGGATACATTCTGGGAAAATAAAACTTCCATCGAAGAGAAGCAAATGAAAGGCTTTCATAAAAATTCTCGTAGAATCGAGAATGAAGTTTTCATTCTGTACATGCGAGATCATGAATTAGTAATCGCATCCAATCTCCAAAAAATCCCAATTGTTTGAACTTTTAGTTTTGGAATGGGAATATTTACGGAATCCCCATGAATAGGATCAAACCTTATTCCATGGTATTTACATGAGATTCCTCTTTCTTATTCTTAAGCAAGTTCTTAACAATAATTCTAATTTCTTTTTTAAAACTTAAAAATAAATATAAATTATTAAAAATATTAAAAATTAAAATTATGTTAAAACAAAATCAAATCCAAATTTATTAAAGCCAAAACTTACATTCAAAGAAGCTCTTTTTTAGTGAATCATGGTATTTTTATTTTTAAAAAGTCAACTCTCTTTCAATAATTGGGAAACATTTACATTTTCAATAAAATTCTCGATTTGATGAGAACTATCTAATGCAATGAGACACTAACCTTACTTGTTGAAGATGCTTTCTAGTGCAGTTCTAAAAACATCCATTTCAATTAAAATCATGGTTTTATTATTGTTGAAATACAATCAAACCAAAGAAGCAACACATTTACAATAAACAAAATCTTTCGCTTGCATCTCTCTTTGGCGACGATGATGACAATGATGACGACGACGACGACAAAGAAGAAGAAGAAGAAGAAGAAGAAGAAGAAGAAGAAGTCAATGAACTCTTTTAGCTGCTTCTCCATCTCTGGAGATGTGTTGACGGCTTTAGAGTTTTATTTTAAATTAAAATTTCACTCTTATTTTTTTATTTCTTTCCATAAATTTAAAGCATTATTTTCTAAAATTTTAAAACCCATAAAGTCCTAGTTCAGAACCCAAAAATTTATATTAAAAATTCAAAAGAAATTGTTAAACCCAATAGCTTAAAGATTAAAGCTTTTTAGGGTATTAAACAATAAGATCTTAAAAAGAGAAACTTTATAATAGCAAAAGGGATGCGAAAATGAGTAATCAAAATTTTATAATGGCGACTACACACCATTATGAGATACGAATGCATAGGAGAAATGAAAAATAGTATTCACTAAAGTAGAAGAAAGTAAACATTAAACAAATTTTTATGTACATGATGAAAATGAAACTGAACATTAACAAAAACATGAGAAATTTGAAAGTGAGCAATAAAAAATTTTAGTTGATTTTTTTTTTTTTTTTGCTTCAATCAAAGATTTTATTTATTTATGGCTTGATCAAGCATGGAAAATCTTTTTAATTTTTCTAAGTTTTGTAAAATAGAGAAGAAAGTCTTGTAAAAAGACTTCTGGTTTCCAACCTGAAAGCTTGATAACAATTTTTAAGATTTTTTTTTTTTGTAAAATTTTTAGATTTTTTATAAATATATTTTGAATTTTTAGAATTTTTTAATTTAGAATTTTTATTTTTAAAAATAATTTAAATTTTTAGAATTATTGTTAATAAAATTTTTTAAAAAAATTCAAAATGATATTTAATTATAGTTTAGGGACAAAATTAGTAATTAACCATTTAAATTAACATTCCACGATATCATTTAACAGGTAAAATTTAACGGAGGGGCTAATTTACATGTTTCGAAATGTATAAGGACTAATTTTGTCCATCTTTTTAGAAGGGGTCGAAATGCAATTCGCCCCTAAGTATAAAGGCTTTATTGGTACTTTTACCTATAGTACACAAATTTGCGCACAACTTTGATAAAAATGATTCTACTTTTCATAAGAAAAAAATAATTTGGAAGACAAAACTATACACATGATAAGAAAAGAAATTTATTTGCTATGGTTCTATTGATGTGAGGTATCACTATAAACAAGGGAGGAGATAAGGAGGAGGATGTGGTGGTGTTAAGGAAAATCGGTTCACCCTATAGATAAGAGAATCGGAGGAGGTAAGTGAGCAAGGAAGTTGAGGATGCAAAAGAGAATGTCGAGGGCAAAAGGGTTACTAGAATACTTAAAGGTTTGATCATTTCTTCATTGAGCCAGGGGATATATATAGTGGAGGTTCCATGCTTGGAGATGTTGTCATCATTGTGAAGTGCATGAAAGGATGTTCAAGATGAGACTCATTCTATCATTCCTTCTAAATTGTGATGCAAGGGTGTTACGTTTAAGTGGGGTTTGGTAGACTAAAAGTCATTATCACAACAAAAGAGTGGGTGTCCTGATAAAAGGATGAAGGAGACAATTCTGAAAGGAGCGAGTAGCTAGCTTGCAAGGATGATTGGCCAGGACCCTTTGAGGGAGAACGAGAGGTCAACTGGAATCAGACCGTCCAGGTCATTGGTCCTCTAGTGACTAGCTGATTAGTAATGAGCGAAAGGGTGTTTGTGAATGCGTCTCAGGTGGCTTGTTGTGCTACCATGTGCCCAGGCTGAAGGGGTATAACAACTCTACATTAAAAAGAATTATTATAATAGTTAGTTGTATTAAATCATCCAGTTATCAAATAAGGTTAAAATATGCCTATAGTTTCAATACTTTTCAAAAAATAGGAATTTAGTCCTTATCATACCACTACCCAGGCTAGACACGTGGCACCTCCAAAAAGTACTGGTTGGACATTTGAGGGTAGACCTTCACCCTCCATTCGCCGAGTCGTCTTTGATTGTCCAACCTTTTAAATCAACCATCATCCACGGAGCTGCTTACTAATAAAAGAGACATCGTCCCTTTATCTGGCCACTAGCTTTTCAATGTGAACACTCATTCCAAGAATCATCGGGACCCAGTCGAGCATAACAGTCTCATATTACCTGAAGGAAAAACATAATAGGCCCAAATGTGCACATCCTTAACGTATTTTATGATGGCAACCTCCTCTGTAACTACCTTTCACATCATACTTGCAAACAAGAGGACCTTTCTTATAAATACCCTTTCAAATGATGAGAGAATGATCCTTCTACCCTTGGGCATTCCATGTGTACTTACTCTTTGCAATCAAGCTTCCTTAACCCTCAAAACTATCTCTTTATTCTCTTGTCTTTTCCGACTCTCTGCTTATTAAGGTGAACTGACCTCATTTGCACCACAACCTCGTCTTCACCCTTTGTTGTACTTTGATCAATAGTCCTTGTACTTATACTTTCAGGAATTTAGTTCCTCCATTTTTCAGGTTTCAAAATTCAGGTCCAACTATTAATACTATTAATTTTTTTGTTAATTTCATGTTAATTACAACATCTTTTTATTTAATTAAATAGGTACCAAGTGAGTAATATTTTTATTTCAAAAAGGCAAAGAAAAAAAATTAACAAAAAAAAAATAGTGTTAACAATTGAACTTGAATTTTAAAAGCTAAAAAGTAGAGGGGCTAAATTCCTAATTTTCGAAAAGTATAGAGACTATAGGCACATTTTCATTGAAATGCAAATCTAAAGTTAGAACAGAAATTTGCCCATGAAACAGTTGCATTGAAAAGGAAATCCCCTCTTTGGATGTCTGAAAAAGCCTCCAAATGTGCTAGGAGCTTGCGAATGTGTGTAATCCACAATGAGTACCTTCAGTGCCAGCCGTTTCTTCCATGCTTCAAGAGACCTGCCAGATTTTTATCTTGTTTGACATGCACACAAAGCCGAATATTAAGATGTTTTGCAGTCAGTAGAAGTTCTCTGATGATAACAACTTGGCCGTGACTCCATCTGCAGCAGCAATTGTTTTACAAAATTGCTTCAAGCAGCGCCCAGCTCCATCTGTGATCACAAAAGAGGCTCCGTAACCAGCATCACCCTTCTTCCAAGCAACATACCCAACATAATCATAGCAGTTATGAATTGTTGCTGCTAAGCCATTTTGAGAACCACTATTTGCATCAGGATGCATGAAAACAGTATGATTTGTGCAAAAAACAGAACACCAGTAACATGCTTAGTCCTTTTGCTAACCGAAGAGTTTGAAGCGGGTCAATACGCTTGTTTCTAAAAAATAATCTTGTACCTCTGCAACCTAATGGTTTGTGAAAAAACACTTTCTATTAACCTATGCTTGTAGTCTTTTGCTGCATCAGAACTTGGTCAAAATTAATTACGGGAAGAAAATTGTCCTCCCTTCTAGAAGGAAAAAGAACCCGGGAGTCGAACCTGCGTTAATAAAATCTGCGTTTGCCGGGAGTCGAACCCGGGTCTATTGCTTGGAAGGCAATTATCCTAACCGTTGGACTACAAACGCTTTCTTTAAAAACCGATGACTATTTACTGTAATAAACCTGTAGAAAAATTGTGAGTGCCGCCAGTATCGAGCTTACTATTTTGCGTATAAGGAACCCATTCTTGGAAATTGAGTATGAGCACTAAGATCTCATGTTTTACACTTCTTTATTCAAAATCTTTCAATAACTTTCACTTTATATATTTTTATTAAACATGTTCGTATTTAATCTTTGAATTAGCTATAATTTTAGCTTTTAATTATTTTGATATAAAGTTTTCAATATTTTTCATTAATTTAATATAATAAATGTATATAATTATCTATTAATTAAACTATTTAAAATAAATATATTAAATAATGTATCGATATTAATATTAATATTAATATTAATATTAATTATTTATTAAAAATTTTATGTTATAAACTCCTTTTAAATACAAATATTATTTTAATGTCCTTAAGAGTCATTTTTTCTCCTCATTAAAGTTCACCTCACCATTATTGCTGTGTTTGAATCCAAGCACATATCTCATCACTAATTTTAATCTCACCACTACGATATTCAATCTCATCGCTATAATAACTAATATCATTGTCATCATTGTTTTCAACCTCATTGGGGGTAAACAACAACCCATCCAAAAGAAGCCTCAGTATCTGTGTAGATTTCAACGTTTAAAATCACACTTACATTTTCATTCATTGCATCGCCATATAAGCTTTTCTAGATTTATAACATACCTACAATGTAAGTGAAACATATTTAAGTAACAAATATATTTATTAAAAATTTATATAAAAACCAAAAGATACTTTGGTTGTAGGAGTTAAAGATTTGATAATACCATCTTGGGTTACAACCAGTTTATTCACTACTTCCACGGTGGCCTCTCCCCTCCCTGTTGATAACTCTTTATTAGTACGAAGCTTTCTGGTCTTGTTACCCAAGGTCTTTGTGCGGTAGTCACCTCTGTGGAGATATCTAAAGCGGTTTGGTTTTTTAAACCTACCAAAGCTTCGGGTCCAGATGGGTTGCATCCCTTCTTTTACCAGATATGTTAGCAAGAGGTTAAGGATAAAGTTACGAATCTAGTGATTGAGGTGTTCTAGCAAGCTTCGATCCCAGAAGTTCTAAATGAAATCCTTATCCCACTTATCCCCAAAGCTAAAGAGGCTTCCTCTACCACACAGTTAAGACCGATTAGTCTCTGTAATATTGCTTATAAGATCATCACAAAATTCATGGTCATGAGACTTCGACCTATTCTGCACAACTTAATGTCTCCATTTTAAGGTAGTTTCTTTCTAGGATGCCAAATGTCAGATAATGTTGTGATCGTTCAAGAAATTATTCATTTCTTAAAATGAATAAAAGGGAAGAAGGTCTCCATGATAATATAATTAGACCTTGAAAAGGCCTATGACAAACTAGAGTGGAGTTTCATCTGAAAAGTCTTAACGTTCTTTGGTTTCCTTGATAGTTGAGTTAACTTGATTTCGAGCTGCGTATCAACCACAACCACTTCTGTCCTTCTAAATGGTAGAAAACTCCAAAGTTTTAAACCATCTAGGGGTATAAGACAAAGGGATCCCCTTTCCTCTTATATCTTTATTCTTTGTATGGAATTTCTGAGCATAATGATTTTGAGGGAGGTGGAGCAACACGAGTGGTTTCCTATTTGTGCTTCTAAACATGGCCTCTTGTTTTCGCATCTCCTTTTTGTGGATGACGTCAAACCATTAACTTTTTTGAGTCAAGGCTCATATTCTCTTCAAAGTGTCCTAATCATTTGAGGGGTGACATTGTCAATGTTGTATCTAGTACTCTAAGTGTAGTATATTCGTCTATGTACACTTAGAATTTTTTTGAATAGATTGGTTAATAAAATGATTCATGGATTACATTAATATTCTTTGTTTAAATTAATACTAATCAAAATTATGTAGTCAGATCGTAATAGGGAAAGACAAATTATATTAGTAGACGAACCTAAACATGTCCTTAGTCTAACTGGAAATGAGCAAACCGATTGAAAAACTAATATGTCGTCTATCAAGTCCAATGGAGATGCTTTGTCTTGGGCATTGAAGCAGATGACTCCCAAAAGATAGAAATATAAATGTGACTGACTGGACTGACAGTACATTGGACTGGACCTAAGAAGAATAGATCCTAAATCTGTTTATAGATTTATTCACTTGTGATGTTTATAGTGTGACATACCTAAATTTTGAGTGGATGTGTAACACCCCTTACCAGGCCTGAGTAAAAGATGCTACGACAAAATTTCATAATCGATATATTCTTTACTAAGCAAAACTTAAACATTTATCACTAAATCGCAAATAATTAAACATATTAAAAATTTTAACTTTATATGGACCTAATTGTGAAATTGAAGCATATAATGAAATTGAATTGTAAAATTTAAAAGTTTTAAGGTCAATAATGGAAATCCATAGTTGCTATCGATATTGAATCAATACTTTATTGAAAATAGATACCAAAATTCAACTACCAAACAATGAACTATAATATCACCTAAACAAACAATTGATTGTCCAACCAATATACCTCAAATGGCACCTTAAATAAATAAGCTAAACATGAATACATCCAACATTCCATAATTTATTTTTATTCTAACTTACTAACCTAAATACAATGGCCACCTACCTATTCAAATAGTTTATAAGCATAAATATATCCTAAACTAAATTCATGCTAAGATACTATCTAAGTACATTATGAAACACAACTAAGCTCACACATTAAACAAGCATAAAACCATATATGAAACCAACTCATTCATGAAACACTAAACAATTAATCCAAGGCAAAACACTTCCAAGTTATCAACCAAATTGACCAAATTCAATCACACAAATACTTAATTACATACCATTTATAACCATCAGGATACAAAATGAACATAACTAGAATATCATAACCTAGGTACATGCCAAAACCAACAAAAAGGACTATTCACCAACATTTAAGTTCGAGATCGTTACTGGATGTTGAGTCGGTGATAGAACTACTAGTTAAACATAATATCAACTGTAACATCTCGATTTTGGGCCTAGTCAAAATTGTGGTTTCGAGACCATAATTCCCAAGTAAAAATATTTGTTTTATGATTGTTTTGAGGTCCATGACATGTTTACATGATTGTGTGAAAGTTTCATGAAGAAATTTTGTGAATAAGTGTCTAATTCAACTTTTAGGACTAAATTGCAAAAGTTGCAAAATATGAGATTCTAGAAGCTTTAAGTATGAAATAGCTTTGAATTAATAAATAGAGGTCCTTAAATAGCAATTTGACCAATTTCCATATTTTTGGACAAAAATGGGCATGAATAAGAAAAATTTGAAAGAAAGGCTTTAAGGGTATTTTTTTCATTTGGTTAATAAAAGAATAAAAAGGAAAAATAAGTCAAAATTGTGTCCATCTTCCACCCCCATTGCTGAAATTTCTAAGAAGCCATAACTATGGTTTTGTTCATCCTTTCAAGCTCAATAGTAAGTGCATCCTAGCCTCGTTTTTAATGTTCTTTGTATTTTTGAAGTTGTCACCAACCGATCTAGCTATTTCTACCATTTATTTGAGCTAGGGTTCATGTTCAAAAATCTATCCATGTGTGACATGCATGTATTTTGATGTTTCATGGTAGATTATGAAAGTTTAATGTGTGTTTAACATATTTTACTAAGTGATTTTTGATGGAAATGTATAAAAAGAACTTATTTGTAAAAGATGTAAAATGAGTAATAAGATGTATGTTTTAATGAGAAATGTGGGCTCATATGAGAATGTGTTAGGTTCGGCTAGGCTTGGGTGACAAAGAAAATGGACACATTTCATTTTACGAGCCTATGGACTAAGTTATAAATTTGTGAAAAGTTAGGGGTAAAAAGGTAATTTGTCAAAGTATGAGTTATGGACTGAATTGAATAATGTGTGTATTAAATAAGCTAAATTTACTATTATAGATCAAGAAAAATGAGATTCAAACCTTGATCGGGGGAAAAACAAGGTTATCAAGGATTAGGTTCAATTTCTACTATTTTGTACCGAGGTAAGTTCGTATGTAAATAATGCAACATTTCATTATTAGGTAGTTAATGCTTTAATATTGCATGAATTATGAAATTGTATTTGTGAGTTTTATTAATGTTGATTCAATGATGATTCGACGAAGATTTGATACCTCGAAATCTCGGTTGAACCTTAGGAATAGTTAAGATACGAATGTCATGACATTAGGGTTAAGAGTTTACGTGTAAGACCATATCTAGGGTATGGCATCGTTATGAGATTTCGTTTAAGACCATGTCTGAGACATGGCATCGATATGAGAATCGTGTATGACCATAGCTGGGCTATAGGCATCGATATGTAATCCCATGTAAGATCATATCTGGGATATGGCATTGGGATGATTCTATGTGTATGTGATTCCCGAGTATCCTTTAGTATTCCAAGTGGTTCAACAGGTAATCCAAAGATTACGTCAACGAAATGACAAGGTATGACCATGTTGAAAGGGTACGGGTATGTACATGAAGCTCATAAATATTGTGATTTTAAATTGATGAGACCTTGGTAAGAAGTGAATGAATAAGTTATGATCACGAGTTTTATCGCACATTATGTAAATGACACGATTTAAAATGTATTTATGATACTTGATGACATTGTGATAAGTTATATTATGTCATGTGTACAATAATGCATGGTTAATATTGTTAATTATTTACATGCAAACTTTCTAAGCTTTATGCTTACTCCCCTTCCTTTTTCCTTTTCCTTATAGTATCCCCAAGCTAGCTCGAGGATTGAAGGACGTCGAAGACTCGATCACACTATCAATTGGAACCTTTAGTCTCAACATTTTGAGTATTGCATGTATAGGGACTTGGTCTTTTTGTTATATGTCATATTAGTTTAGCCAATTGTGTTGGCTTATGATGATATTTGATTCATTTTGTATAAGGCCATGAGATGTGGCTCATAATGATTATTTGGTTGTAAACCTATTCATATATGCATGCATGTTCCAATGCCATTATGATATGGCCTATGGTTATTGATGGTTGAATGATGATGTGTTGCATGTGATTATGGATGTTTGATGTTGGTGAAGCACTTAGTTATGCCATGTTAAGTGTCTTGAAGTCATATATATATTTGGATTGATGTTGTGTAGGTTGGTGCAAGTATGGATGGCAAAAAGGCTTGGTAAATAGCCTTATTTTGTCCACACGGGTAGACATATGGGCGTGTGTCCAAGCCGTGTGTGCCCTATAGGCATGTTTTATGGTCGTGTGTCCCCTACACCCTAATTAATGCAAAATAGAATGCCAAGTAGTAAATACACGGGAACGAGACACGACCGTGTGTCTCGGCCGTGTGAGAGACACGACTATAGGACATAGGCATGTGCCTAGGCCGTGTGAAGTCTGCACTTAATTTTTGGAATTTAATTTGCCACACGGCCTAAGGACACGAGTGCGTGGCTTGGCCGTGTGACCTTATTTGGTTGATGACGTCATAAATAGAATATCCCCTATTTTGGACATGGCCTGAAGCACGGGCGTGTGATATGCCACACGGGCGTGTCCCTTCACCCACACGAGCGTGTGGACCTTTTTCGTGGAAAATTTTTAAGTTTCCCAAAAGTTTTCTAAAGTTCTCGGTTTGGTCCTGAACTGTTCGTAATGTTTGTTTTGAGCCTCGTAGGCTCGTTTAAGGAACGATATGTATGTTTTTCAAAATTTTTAAATTTGAGTACAAATTTATGTCTCTGTTTCGTATGATTGCTTGTGTATAAGTTTGGTAACTCCTCGTACCCTGTTCCAGCGTCGAATATGGGTAAGGGGTGTTACATTTAGTGGTATCAGAGCTACGATTTAGTCGATTCTCGGACTAACGTAGCATGTGTATGAGTCTAGCTATACATGCCATGGAATGAATTATGATAGTAGGACGACTCGTAACACCCCAAACTCGGCCTAGACGTTACGACTGAATCTGACGTGTCACATCGAAGTGTTTATCGAAATCAGGCTTGTTGAGAGAAAACCGTTTTTAAGCGATTGCCATGTTTGTTACTCTTGGTTTCGTAGTTTGTGAAAAACCCGCGGAAGCTACTCTAATGAATGCCATTTTGAAGTTTGAAAATATGTGTTTGTCTTTTAAAACAGTTATTATTTTTGAAAACTTGTTTGTATCAATTACGCAGTTTCAAAATAAGAAATTAAACCAAATTAAAAGAAATTAAAATCACCAGAGGCCTTATTACATAAATATCAACCCAATATAATAATTTAAATAACTAGGTCTAAAATAAAATATTAGCAAAAGTGTGGCCACCTCTGATCCCTCCCAGCTCCAAATCATCTAAGGCAGGGGATTACCTATACAGTTAAAAGAAAAGGGTGAGTTACAAGAACTCAGTGTATAATCCCCTATCATGCAGTAACAGTCTGGGCCTGAGCCCTATTCAGTAACAGTACAGTGTGGGCCTTAGCACAATACAATAATCAATGTGGGCCTTAACCCAATATAGTATCAATATGGTGCATATATGTAACCCACCCCAATCCAACTAACACACCATGTGGGGATAAAATCGACCCACCCAACCAGCACACCAATATTGCAGCATAACTACTAGTAATAATAACGCAGCGATGAAAGCTGCGATGATCGATGTCGCAGCAAAGCCGCCGAGATGAGAACGCAAGAAAAGCGCGATAATGGTATATGTGGCGAGCCACCAAGATCTGATATACTTCCTCCATAACAGTATCCCAACCCCATGCAGTATGTCATGTCATAAATCAAACGTATATGTAGAATGTCATACTCAGTAACAATCATATACAAATCATGAACACATCAGTCAACCTGCCCTTAGGGGTATAACGATCATGTTACTCTTTAAGGGTATTTCAATCATTTTACTCCTTAGGGGTATTTTAGTCATTTTACTCTTTAGTGGTATTTTAGTTAGATAAAAACCTTCCCAAAGGTCTACAGTTGCCTCGAGCGACAAAGATAACATATATGGTCAAAACGATGTAAATGGGCCCAAAGCCTAATATTCGGCCCAAGTGGGCCCATACGCTCGTGTGGCCCATTTAGCCCAAATTTAGTCACGGTTATGCGAATGATATAGCCCAGTCTAGTATTTGCCACTTATCGTGGATTTATTCCGTGTGGGGCCCACGAGCCCATTGAGCCCACACGACCCATTTCAGCCAAACGAGGCCCATAACGGCCTAAGAGCACGAGAACGCTGTTGGTGGCCTCTATAGTCTATCGCCCATGATTGTGGGCTCAGTTTACCACATGAGCGATCGCACGTTCGTGATGCCTCATATGTCGAGGTTTCGGCTTTTGCCGATTCGCATAGGAGATAGTGTGATTACACACTTGATTACGATATTGCTCTACGCTCCACGAGCACCCAACCTAGATTCAAACAAGATCCAAAGTTAGCCTTTTAACCGATAGGGTAAAGCACCCTCTTATTGACGCTTAATCCGAAACACGCTTCTTACCTTGTTTGAATGATGGTGATTTTAGCCTTTCTATGATTGCTGTTCAGAAACGATCACACGCCCTTGTTGGTTTCTTATAGTATAATCAAAATCCGATTAGTAAGTGATAGGGCACATTCGGCCAACCCCAAAGAACATAAGGTAATCCTTTTACCTTACTTGTACGTTGAGGACGAAAGTGTGACTCCTCCAAGCCGTTCACATTTCACCACTCATTGAGGAAGATCCTAGAATCGTAACGAGTACAGTACGTGAAAGAGAAAATGACAATCAATTAGCAAAAGGGGGTATTCGACTTTGGAAAAAGAAAAAGAAGAGCATGGTGTATTCGGTTTTAAAAAGAAAAGCAGAGGATAGATTTTGAACACTTACCGATAGTAAGAACCTTTGCAGTAGATCAACGCAGAGAGGAATTAACAACAGTGCTATTTGACCAGACTAGAATAGAAGATGAACAGAATTTAAAGAAGAGAAAGGGAAGGTTCGGCTAGGCTATGAAAGAATCTGATTGCAGAAGAAAAGGGGTAAGGGAAAATATATGTTAGGTTCGGCCAAGAAGAGAGGAAGAAAATAGCAAAGGTGCAGAGAAGGAATGACACGAATGGTCAGTTTCGTAGCACAAAGAGAACTAGAGAGAACCCGAAATGCAAAAAGTGCAAAAACCTAAACTGCCAGCAAGGAAATTCGGCAGCTCTCCTATCAACACTCACAAAACCGAACAAGGAAATGCCAAGTGCCGAAAATGGTCCCTCTTTCCCCTAGCCAAATTCCACTAAAGCCTTAGAGTCTCAATCGGCCACAACTCCCCTCACACTTCAAATTCCTTGAAAATCTCCACAAATCACTCTCCTTATCCCTCATTGATTTACTCATTGATATCCTCCATAACAACTCCAAGACCAATTCAACTTCACCTTACAAAGTTTCAGTCTAACTCCACTTCTCATGCTGCAAGGAAATAAAATAAATACTCTCTTGAGCATCATGAGACTCAAACTTAAGCTCCCTTGTAGCCTTAAACACACGACTTACCACTAGACTACATGTTCTTTTGTGCCATAAAATAAGCACTATTATTAATAGGGCCTAAGTGCCAGTGTCCAGGTTCATTTAAAAGAAAAACTACAAATCATGCAAAAGTCAAAACTTGAACCCAAGCTACCCAAACACTCCCATACACACCCAAATTACTTAGCCATTAAAGCAAATAAGTAATTTGTGTCAGAACATGCAAAATTAAAGATCCTATATTTTTGGGGTGTTACACGACTCCTGACCTTTTAAATTGTGTCTTCATATAGTATTGGATCCCGATTGAGCTATGATGGATGATGTAGAAAGTAATACGCCAACTCCTGCTCAAGGGACAGTGCCAATTGAAAGTAGAATCGTAACTGTGAGTCAGGGAGGAGGAGAAGAGGCTAGGGAAGCCTTTCTCCATATGATGAATGCATGGTATACGGAGTTCGTTCGAACGAACCCGAACGCTTAACCCCCTCCACCACCACCTCTTCCTCAACCTGTTCCTGTAGCACCCCAAGGTATGGATTTTACGAGATTGAATAGACTTCCAATGGATAAAATTTAAAACCAAGGAGCCGAAGAGTTCCGAGATAGTATAGATGATGATCCCGAAAGGGCAGAGTTCTAGCTTGAGAATACCATCAGGGTATTTGATGAGTTATCATGCACACTTGAGGGATGTATGAAATGTGTTGTAACGCTACTGAGAGACTAGGCTTATCAGTGGTGGAACAACCTTGTGTCGGTTGTACCAAGGGAGAGAGTTAATTTGGAATTTTTCCAAGAAGAGTTTCGTAAGAAGTATATTAGCCAGAGGTTTATTGATCAGAAAAGAAATGAGTTTCTTGAGTTAAAACAGGGTTGAATGATAGTAACGGAGTATGAGCGTGAGTTTGTGAAACTTAGCAAATACGCTCGAGAATGTGTTTCGACTGAAGCGATCATGTGCAAGAGATTTGAAGATGGACTGAATGAAGACATTAGATTGTTGGTTGGCATTCTAGAATTAAAAGAATTTGTTGTACTTGTTGAGAGAGCTTGCAAGGCCGAGGAATTGACTAAAGAGAAAAGAAAAGCTGAAATTGAGTCTCGTGACTCGAGGAAAAGATAGATGGGTAAGTTATTTCAGCCTTCATCTAAGAAACTGAGAGAGTTTAATACTCGATCAAGTGCTTTATTTGGGTTTTCAAATAGAAACCATGGGAAATAGTATTCGGGCTAAAAGGCTCAAACTACTTCGATAGCGAGTGTGGGTAATGCTCGACCTATTAGACCTGAATGTCCATAGTGCGGTAGACGTCACCCCGGTAAGTGCTGAGTGAATGATCGAACTTGTTTCAAGTGTGGTTCCCAAGATCATTGCATTAGAGATTACCCTGAGATGGCTAAAAAAGAGAAATTTCAAAGTGTGAGATCTGGTAATGCTGCTCCGAGAGGAAGGCCACAGAGAAATCTAGGAAATGGAGCGAGTAGTAAGAATGCATTTAGAGATCCAACTGTGAGGCCCGAAGGTAAAGCACCTGCGAGGACTTATGCCATTCGCGCTCGCGAAGAGGCTTCATCTCCTGATTTGATTACGGGTACTTTTTCACTCTATGATACTCATGTTGTTGCTTTGATTGATCTAGGATCAACCTATTCTTATGTTTGTATGAAACTGGTGTCTAGTTGAGTCTACAGAATTTGTGATAAAAGTGTCAAACCCCTTCGGCAAGTATGTGCTAGTTAACAAGGTTTGTAATAATTGTCCTTTGATGATTGGAGGTCACTATTTTTCGGCTAATCTTATGCTTTTTCCATTTGATGAATTTGATGTAATTCTTAGTATGGATTGGTTGACCATTGATGATGTGGTAGTAAAGTATGGAAGAAAAATTATTGAGTTGAAATGTGACAGTGGTGATATTCTTCGTATTGGATCAGATGAATCGGATAGCTTGCCTGTAGTGTTTTCTTCTATGACTGCTCAAAAATATATAAGAAAAGGGTGTGAAGCTTATCTTACTTTTGTGATGAATATAAAAGAGTCTGAGTTAAAAATTGAATCAGTGTCGGTAGTATGTGAGTATCCAGATGTGTTTCCGGAAGAATTTCTCGGATTGCCTCCCTTTAGAGAAGTTGAATTTGGTATTGAGATAGTCTTTGGTACTACACCTATTTCGATGGATCCGTACAGAATGGCTTCGATTGAATTAAAGGAGTTAAAAGCTCAGTTGTAGGAGCTAACAGATGAAGGTTTTACGAGACCTAGTTTTTCTCCGTGCGGTGCACCGGTATTACTTGTAAAAAAGAAAGATGGATCTATGAGGCTTTGCATTGACTACTGACAGCTCAATAAGGTGACCATAAAGAATAAGTATCCTTTGCCGAGAATAGATGGTTTGTTTGACCAATGGAAGGGAGCCACAGTATTTTCTAAGATTGACTTGAGGTCCGGTTACTACCAGTTGAGAGTTAAAGACTCAGATGTGCTGAAAACTACTTTTTAGACGAGGTATGGTCACTATGAATTTTTAGTTATGCCTTTTGGTTTAACGAATGCTCCTACTGTGTTTATGGATTTGATGAACCATATTTTTCGACCATACTTGGATAAATTTGTTGTTGTTTTTATTGATGATATACTAATTTATTCTAGTGATGAGGCTGAGCATGCTGAGCATTTGAGAACGATTTTGCAAACCTTGAGAGATAAATAGTTGTATGCTAAGTTTACTAAAAGTGAGTTTTGGCTTCGAGAAGTCAAAATTTTGGGGCACATTGTTTCGGGTGATGGTATTCTAGTTGACCCGAGTAAGATTTCGGCTATTGTTGAATGGAAACTACCGAGGAATGTGTCAGAGGTTAGAAGATTTCTAGGCTTAGCCGGTTACTATAGACGGTTTGTTAAAGGATTTTCCACTATTGCTACTCCATTGACAAAATTGTTATAGAAAGATGTCAAGTTCAAATGGACAGAAAAGTGCCAATAGAGTTTTGAGAAACTAAAAACATTATTGACTGAGGCTTCAGTTTTAGTACAACCTAAACTGCGAAACGAATTTTTGGTTTATAGTGATGCATCCTTGAGTGGATTGAGTTGTGTACTTATGCAAGAAGGCAAAGTTGTAGCATCCCAAAAATTAGAGGTTTGGCGTTTTTGCACTGTTGCATGTGTTGAGTTGGTTGAGTTGGTTGAGCTTGTTATTTAGGTGTGTTTGGGGGTCCTAGGGGGCCCGGGTTCAAGTTGGGCCATAGGAAAAATTTTGGATTTTGGCTCTCTAGGGGAGAGGACTATTGGAAGCAAGGCTTAAGGGGATTTATAGGTGTCTTGCTAACACAAAAAAGCACATGGTGGAGTGGTGGTGGTGTCAATAGTAGAGCAAGGTGGGATGGGGTTCGAATCCCACAAGCAGCATATGTGGGTTTTTATTTTATGCTATGGGAGGAGAAGAGGTGGAGTTGGATTAAAAATATGTAGGAGAGAGAGAGGACTTGGTCAAATGATTTGAATGGGAGGTGGAGAGTGTTTGGTGGAGGAAAAAGAAGAGAGAATCATGGTGTTGGATGAGTGTAGGGAGTTGGCCAAATGTGGGGAATTGTTTAGGGGAATTTTCAGCCAAAGGTTTTTGCATTTTTGAATGTGCATATTTGGCCTTGAGAGGGGAGGTGCCGATTTTTCAAGTTCTCTTTTGTGTGAATTTTGGCTTTTTACGTTTGGACGATAGTATTTCGGGTCTTTTGTTTTCATTTTTCTTTTGTCGAAAACTCAGCCTCTCTTCTCCTATTCTTCTCACCTTTCAAACAGTTTCTTCTTACTGGTTAATAGCCTAAGCAATTGTATGCCGAAACTCTTTTGTTCATCCTTCCTTGTCCATCTACTTTCTTCTTCTTTTTCACTCATCTCCTTCCTTTGTTTTCTCCATAGCTGAATATCTACTCTCTTTACCCTTGTGAGGCAACTAGTTTCCTTTTTGTCTTCACCGATTGTGCTGCAAAGGGGGGTAACAATCGGTAAGTGTAGCCTGAAGCTTGGGGGTCTTTTGTCTGCCGAATCTACCTTGTTTATTCGGCTCTTCTGTGATCAAGGTAATGCTCCTTTTCTCTTTGATTCTTTTCCCTTCTTTTCTGCTCTCTTTTCTCTCACATAAGTCGAATCTCTTACCTTTTTTCTTCTTTGATCAAGGTCAAATCTGAGTTCCTTCTCCATCTTGGGTCTCGTTCACTCTTTCTTTTGTGTGGAAGCCGAAATCCTGGTTGTCAACTATCGACTCTGTGGCACTTTGGTAAGTGTATCTTTGGCCGATTAGGGGTGGAAGTTTCCCTTACCTTGCTGAGTTTCTTAAGGCCGAATAGCCTTATCTTTGTGAAATTGGAACAACGGTATTGACTTATGTTCCTTTGTTAGGGACCCAACTTCGTAATCGAAGGGAGTAACCAAGCGTTCTAGCATAGCAAAGGAGTTGTCGTCGGGGTTGGTGAGTATGGTGGTTCGTTATCAATCTCAAATTTGGGAAGTAATATGGATGAAGACTAATCGTTAGCTATTGTGATCTTAGGTGTTTGGGAAGTGCCGAGTATCGCAAACTAGTTAACAGGTGTGTAATCTCACACCCCTCTGGATGATTGCTTGCTATGTTCTGTGACTCGGCCAAAAGTCGAAAAGTCAAAAAATCGGCATCTGTGACCACTCGGGCATGCGAATGCTCGTAGTGGTAAATCGAAATGCGAATAATGATGGTAAGTCGTTGAGAGTGTCACGAGTACTCTCGCGAAATTGAAGATGTAACGGGCCAAATCGAGCCGAAACAGGCCAAATAGACCCAATAAGCTATCCTGCCCACATGGGCGAAATTGATGGAAAACTGTCAAAGGGTGAGTGCGGTTGCGGAATCTGAAAATCTGAGACCGAAACCTTACAAAATGGGCCACACTAGCGTGTGGGCCCGTTTGGGCCTGAAGTGGATTTTAGGCCCAATAGTTCCGTAGAGACCCAAAAAGGGTTCTGTGTTGCTCGAGGCGACAATAGTCCTTCGAAAAGGCTGTTAAGTGATAAAATTACCGAAATACCCTTGGAAGGTAAATTACCAAAATACCCGTAGAGGGTAAATTATCGAAATACCCTTGGTGGGTAAATTACTGAAATACCCTCGATGGGTAAAGTTACTGTTATACCCTTAAGGGCTGATTAGTATTGTGTGTATTCTGTTTAACTGGTTATGATGGTAATTTATTTCATACATCATTTTGATATGTGCTTTGCATACATGACATTCTGCATGGGATTGGGATATTGATGATTGGAGGAAGTTATTCTAGTGGCTCTGCCACATTCTATGTAGTGGCCATGCCACGTATCTTCTGTTATTCTGGTGGCTCCTCCACAAATTTTGTGATTAGCAACTTGTCTGCCATATTGGTGTGTAGGGCTTGGTGGGTTGGCTTGGTCCCCACAGGTGTGTATGGTTGGTACGGGGATGGATTATTGGGTTGGGCTGCATACTCTGTTTGCATTAATATGGTTATAGGGCCAAGGCCCAGGTTGTTACCAAATAGGGGTTCGGCCCAGGCTACTTCTTTATGGGCTCCGGCCCAGTCTACTTCCGTATGGGCTCGGGCTCAGTTAATAACCGATTAGGGGATTATACACTGAGTTCTCGTAACTCACCCATCTGCTTTAAACCTTGTAGGTGATCCCCAACGTTAGAGGATTTGAAGTTGCGGAGGATTCAGTGGTGGCCATAAATTGGAGTACTTCTCACAAACTTTAAAATTTTCAATTTGCTTCGTTTTAAGATTATCTTTAAGTTGGGTTTTTTTTTGTAATAAGACCATTGGACTTAATTTTCTTTTAAAATTTCATTTCAGTTATAATCAAACTATAAATGATTAAACTCTGGTTTTCTTAAAAAGTTAATAACTGTTTTGAAATATCACAATATCGCAATTCACTGAATCTGATTTCTGTGATAAACAAAGTTTTTAGAAATAATAATAATAACGTTTTTACAAGAAGACTATAAAAACAAATCTAAATTTCACAAACAACAAAGCTCGATGTTTCAAAAAGGATACGAACTTTTAACGGATTAGCTATTTTTAAACAACCCTTCTATGTGACATGCTAGATCCGGTCATAACGTCTAGGCCGGGTTTGGGGTGTTACAAAAGTGATAGCTTATGCCTCGAGGTAGCTGAAACCACATGAGAACAATTATCTGACACATGATTTAGAGCTAGCCACCATTGTGTTTGCGTTAAAGATTTGGAGACACCATTTTTATGGCGAGAAATGTCAAGTATTCACTGGTCATAAAAGTCTAAAGTATTTTATGACTCAAAAGGATTTGAACCTGCGGCAAATGAGATGGCTAGATTTGTTAAAAGATTATGAGTTAGTGATTGACTACCACCCGGGAAAGGTGAATGGGGTCGCTGATGCTTTGAGTAGAAAGTTGTTATTTGCTTTGAGGACTATGAACACTCAGTTGGCTTTATCAGATGTTGGTTCTATTCTAGCTGAGTTAAAAACTAGACTGATGTTTCTCCAAGAGATTTATGAAGCTCAGAAAAGTGACAGTGTTTTGCAAGACAAGAGAGTTTAGTGGGTGTTGGGTATTGAATTAGATTTTTGGATTGGTTCTGATAATTGCTTGGTGTTCCAAGATAGGATTTGTGTTCCTAAAAATACCGAGTTGATTCAGAAGATTTTGTGTCAGGCATATAGTGGTTATTTGTCTATTCACCCTAGTAGCACTAAAATGTACAATGACTTGAAGAAATTGTATTGGTGGCCGAGTATGAAAAGAGACATTTCTGAGTTTGTTTCGAGATGCTTGATTTGTCAGCAAGTAAAAGCTGAACACCAAGTACCTTCGGGGTTACTTCAGCCTATGATGGTTCCTGAGTGGAAATGAGACCGTGTTGCTATGGATTTTGTGACAGGGTTGCCTTTGACTCCGAGAAAGAAAGATGCCGTATGGGTTGCTGTAGATCGATTGAGAAAGTCGGCTCACTTTATACCGATAAGTATTGACTACTCACTTGACAAGCTAGCTAAGTTGTATATTTCTAAAATTGTGAGATTGCATGGAGTGCCTTTGTCAATTATTTCAGATAGAGATCCGAGGTTCACATCACAGTTTTGGAAAAAATTACAAGAAGCTTTAGATACAAAGCTGAATTTTAGTACTGCTTTCCATCCGCAAACTGACGGTCAGTCTGAGCGAGTAATTCAGATTCTTGAGGATATGCTTCGGTGTTATGTTCTTGAGTTTCAAGGTAGGAAAAGAATTTATCGTTTGTGGAATTTGCCTACAACAATAATTTTCAGTCGAGTTTGAAAATGGCACCTTATGAGGCATTGTATGGGCATAAGTGTCGAACTCCGTTGTATTGGACTGAACTCAAAGAAAATCAGGTTCACGGGGTTGACTTAGTCAAAGAAATCGAAGAAAAAGTAAAGGTAATTTGTGAATGTTTAAAAGCAGTTTCGAATAGACAAAAATCTTACGTGGATTTGAAACGAAAAGAGATTGAGTTTCTGGTCGTTGATAAGGTATTCTTGAAAGTGTCGCCATGGAAGAAAGTTCTCAGATTTGGCCGAAAAGGCAAGCTAAGTCCCCGTTTTATTAGACCGTATGAGATTACCGAAAGGATAGGGCCGGTAGCATATCAATTAGCTTTGCCATTTGAGTTGGAAAGGATTCACGATGTGTTTCATGTGTCTATGTTGCGTCGATACCGATCAGACCCTTCACATGTGATTTCACCGACAGAAGTTGAGATTCGACCGGATATGACTTATGGTGAAGAGCCGGTTAAGATTTTGGCACCGGAAGTCAAACAATTGAGAAACAAAAGTATTTCCCTTTTGAAAGTGTTACGGCAAAGACATGGGGTCTAAGAGGCTACATGGAAACTCGAGGAAAACATGAGAAACCAGTACCCAAATCTATTTACCAGAAAGATTTTCAGGGACAAAAATCCCTAAGGGGGAGAATTGTAACATCCTAATTTTGGGACTAGTTGAAATAGTGGTTTCGAGACCACAAATCTGAAATAAAAGTATTTGTTTTATGAATTTTTTGAGGTCCATGACATGTTTGCATGATTGTGTGAAAGTTTCATGAAGAAATTTTGTGAATAACTATCCAATTCAACTTTTAGTACTAAATTGCAAAAGTTGCAAAATATGATATTTTAGAAGCTTTAAGTATGAAATAGATTTGAATTATTAATTAGATGTCCTTAAATAGCAATTTGACCAATTTCCATATTTTTGGACAAAAATGGGCATGAATAGGAAAAGTTTGAAAGAAAGGCCTTAAGGGCATTTTTGTCATTTGGTTAATAAAAAATAAAAGGGAAAATAAGTCAAAAATTGTGTCCATATTCCTCCTCCATTGCCGAAATGTCTAAGGAGCCATAGCTAGGGTTTTGTTCATCCTTTCAAGCTCAATAGTAAGTGCATCCTTGTAACACCCCTATCCCGACTCCGTCACCAGATTAAGGTTAGGAGCGTTACCAGACAGACCAGAAACATTCACAGACAAAATCATACATTCAATCATCATTCTCAGACATAATGTCCCTTAAACAGGTCCTCGAGACCTTAATCATACTTATAAGTCGAGTTGGGACTAAACTGAAACACATATGAAATTCCATGAAAATTTGAAACTTTTCTAAAATACAGGGGAGACACGCCCGTAGGAGGAGACCGTGTGCCCTCCACGGCTTCTAGACACCCCCATGTATCCATCCTTGTTTATACTAACTATACCAACACGGTCATTAGGCACGCCCGTGTGCCATGGCCGTGTACTTTTAGGTCATATACTGACTTCCCCACCACGGCCACTAAGCACGCCCGTGTCGAGGCCGTGTACTTTTATGTTAGCTACTGACTTGCACACCATAGCCAGATGACACACCCGTGTCGAGGCCGTGTGATGATAAACTGCATCCTACAATTCACCCACAGTTGTTAGGCAAGCCCGTGTGCCACAACCGTGTGACATTATAGGCCATTTACAAGGCCAAAATGCCACCCATAAGGGTCAAACCTACAAGCCATATTTAACAAGATATCTCATGCACAATAACCATCAAAACATACCAAAATAATCAACCAATTCATGCATATTTGTTAACTAAAGTAATCACACTACAATCCATTCAATATTCATTCAATCTAACTATTCAAACCAATTCCAAACATACCAATTTGCATAACTAAATCTAAATTATACCAAGCTCCTTTCATCCAAATATACTTACCATCTCATAACCATTTCATGTAACAACTAAGCATGCCAAAACAACTTCACATATCACATTCATTAAGGCATATTATCAAAACATAATTAGCCAAATCACATGGCTAAGTTCATTATACAACTCATACCAAAACTAGCCTATACATGCCATATTGAGCTATATACATTCTCAAAGTGTACCAAAATAAGTTTTAGTAGTGTGATGACGATCCGTGACGGTCTCGAGCCTTCAGTAGCTTTGACGACTTATAAAACAGATTAAACACACACGGAGTAAGCTTTCCAAAAGCTTAGTAAGTCAATATATATATAAATAAACTTAGTATGGAAGGTCTATATACAAATAAATTCATTGGCAAATCAATCACTTATCAACCCTCACATATTTGCTTTGGTTCATACTTCATTAACCATTTTCACCATTCAAGAATCATATAAACACATAGCTCATCTAGCCAAAACAATTTTTATCATATCATAATTTCGATATACATATTATCATAGTAAGATCATTTAAATACTTACCTTATATACACATATAGTGTATAATAAACACACCTGAATCAGATTTAATATCACATAATGGTTCATAGCTCAGATTTGTAATTCGTATCACAGACTTGCTCAAAGAACCAATAAGAATCTAGTAGGACACTCAGAAAGCTCGAAATAGTCGTACAATACCAACGTCCCAGACGAGGTCTTACATGCACTCAGATATAGGTGCCAGTGTCCCAGACAGGGTCTTATATATAGTCAGATATTGACGCCTACGTCCCAGACGAGGTCTTATATATAAATAGATAATGATGCCTATGTCCCAAACGAGGTCTTATATATAGTCAGATAATGATGCCTACGTCCCATATGAGGTCTTATATATATAAACAGATATTGATGCCAACGTCCCCGACGTGGTCTTACTCGTAAACAGAAATTGATGCCGACATCCTCGACATGGTCTTACTCGTAAATAGAAATTGATGCCGACGTCCCCGACGTGGTCTTACTCGTAAACAGAAATTGATGCAGGCATCCCTGATGTGGTCTTACTCATAAATAGAAATTGATGCCGATGTCCCACACGTGGTCTTACTCGTAAAGATCATAATGATGCCAACGTCCCAGACGTGGTCTTATACGTAAAGCTTATATTGATGCCAACGTCCCAGACGTGGTCTTACACATAATCAGATATCAATGCCACTGTCCCGGACAGGGTCTTACACGAATCTCAAATCAATGCCAACGTCCTAGACGTGGTCTTACATGACGAAACAGAACAGATATCTATGTCATGACAAAGTTAATCCTATCTATTCCTAAGTTCGAACAGGACTTCTCGGATATTGTCGCTATATCGACCTTATCTCGAATTCATATACTCAACTTCTCATAAACATTCATTATCATTATTAGTCATATGAACATTTACAAATTCATACAAATATGTTTATTTGCATAATGACTTACCTCGGATTCGGTTTATCAGAATAGAAACGGCTACTCGTTAACTTTCGTTTTCCCGCAATCTAAATCCGTTTTCCTCGGTTCTTGATCTAAACATATTCAGAATTAACCTTTTTATTCACTAGTTCATTCAATTCAATCCAAATACATACATTTAAGGCTATTTGCAATTTAGCCCTCACACTTGCACACTTTATCAATTTAGTTCATTTTTCTCAAAACATCAAATTCACAAAATCCACACATACACATGCTTGGCCGAATACATATATATCACATACAAACCCACATTTTTCGTCAAATTCACAAATTAGTCCCTCAATTTGTCATTTTCTCAATTTAGCTCTATTAAGCTAAATTCATTAAAACTTTAAGAACAAAACATGTTCATCTAGCTCATCTCTTTCATTTAACACCAAAAATCATCAAAAAGCTTAAAAAATCATCAATGGCATAACACACAAACATCATCAATTCATTAAATTGAGACATGGGTTTGATAGCTCTCAAAGCAACAATTATAAAAACGTAGAAATTATCGAAAACGGATCAAAAACTTACCTTGATTTTAGGTCTCAAATGGCCGAAACTTTGAAAGCTTAAAACCTTTCTTTTTCTTTATCACATTCGGCCAAAGATAAAGAAATATGGCTTTATTTTCTTATGATTTGTCTTATAAAATAGCTTATAATATAATAAGGTTACTATTAACTAATAAACAAATAACATATAAAAGCATATATATCATTTATGCCGTCTACTATCAAAGAAAATAAGCAAATTGCCATATAAGACCTCCAACCTTACAAAGCCACAACACTTAGGTAATTAACAAATAGCAAGCAACTTTCACATTCAATACAATTTAATCTTTTTGTCACATTAAACACACAGACAAACAATTTAACTTACGGAAGTTTAGCACATGCTTAATCACATATCAATGACACAGAATATAATATTAAAATATTATACAGACTCAGATTTGTGGTCCCGAAACCACTGTTCTGACTAGGGTATAAACCGGACTGTTACAATCCTAGCCCCGTTTTTAATGTTCTTTGTATTTTTGAAGTTGTCACCAACCGATCTAGCTATTTCTACCATTATTTGAGCTAGGGTTTATGTTCAAAAATCTACCCATGTGTGACATGCATGTATTTTGATGTTTCATGGTAGATTATGAAAGTTTAATGTGTGTTTAACATATTTTACTAAGTGATTTTTGATGGAAATGCATAAAAAAGACTTATTTGTAAAAGATGTAAAATGAGTAATAAGATGTATGTTTTAATGAGAAATATGGGCTCATATGAGTATGTGTTAGGTTCGACTAGGCTTAGGTGACAAAGAAAATAGGCACATTTCATTTTACGAGCCTAGGGACTAAGTTGTAAATATGTGAAAAGTTAGGAAAAATGTTAATTTGTCAAAGTATGAGTTATGGACTGAATTGAATAATGTGTGTATTAAATAAGCTAAATTTGCTATTATAGATCAAGAAAAACGCGATTCGAACCTTGATCGGGGGAAAAACAAAGTTATCGAGGATTAGGTTCAATTTCTACTATTTTGTACTGAGGTAAGTTCGTGTGTAAATAATGCAACATTTCATTATTAGGTATTTAATGCTTTAATATTGCATGAATTATGAAATTGTCTTTGTGAATTTGATTAATGTTGATTCAAAGATGATTCGACGAAGATTTGATACCTCGAAATCTCGGTTGAACAATAGGAATAGTTAGGATACGAATGTTATGACATTAGGGTTATGAGTTTACGTGTAAGACCATATCTAGGATATGGCATCGTTATGAGATTTCGTGTAAGACCATGTTTGGGACATGGCATCAATATGAGAATCGTGTAAGACCATAACTGGCTATAGGCATCGATATGTAGTCCCATGTAAGACCATATCTGGGATATGGCATTGGCATGTTTTTAAGTGTATGTGATTCTCGAGTATCCTTTAGTATTCCAAGTGCTTCAACGGGTAATCCAAAGGTTATGTCAACGAAATGACAAGGTATGACCATTTTGAAAGGGTACAGGTATGTATACGAAGCTCATAAATATTGAGATTTTAAATTGATGAGACCTTGGTAAGAAGTGAATGAATAAGTTATGATCACGAGTTTTATCACACAGTATGTAAATGACACGATTTAAAATGTATTTATGATACTTGATGACATTGTGATAAGTTATATTATGTCATGTGTACAATAATGCATGGTTAATGTTGTTAATTTTTTACATGCAAAATTACTAAGCTTTATGCATACTCCCCTTCCTTTTTCCTTTTCCTTATAGTATCCCTAAGCTAGCTCGAGGATTGAAGGACATCGGAGACTCGATCACACTATCAATTGGAACCTTTGGGTATAGTTGGTCTCAACATTTTGAGTATGGCATGTATAGGGACTTGGTCTTTTTGTTATATGTCATATTGGTTTAGCCAGTTGTGTTGGCTTATGATGATATTTGATTCATTTTGTATAAGGCCATGAGATGTGGCTCATAATGATTATTTGGTCGTAAACCTATTCATATATGCATGCATGTACCAATGCCATTATGATATGGCCTATGGTTATTGATGGTTGAATGATGATATGTTACATGTGATTATGGATGTTTGATGTTGGTGAAGCACTTAGTTATGCCATGTTAAGTGCCTTGAAGTCATATATATATTTGGATTAGGGCGGTTTTGATGTTGTGTAGGTTGGTGCAAGTATGGGTGGCAAAAAAGCTCGTTAAATAGCCTTATTTTGTCCATAAGGGTAGACACACGGGCGTGTGTCTAAGCCGTGTGTGACACACGGCTTGCCCCATAGGCATGTGTTATGGTCGTGTGTCCCCTACACCCTAATTAATGCAAAATAGAATGCCCAATAGTAAACACACGGGTACGAGACACGATCGTGTGTCTCGGCCGTATGAGAGACACGGCCATAGGACATGGGCATGTGCCCAGGTCGTGTGAAATTTGCACTTAATTTTTGGAATTTAATTCGCCACACGGCCTAAGGACACAGGTGTGTGCCTTGACCGTGTGACCTTAATATTTTTATGACGGCATAAACAGAATGTCCCCTATTTTGGACACAGCCTGAAGCATGGGTGTGTGATATGCCACACGGAATGGTGGACCTTTTTCATGGAAAATTTTCTAAGTTTCCCGAAAGTTTTCTAAAGTTCTCAGTTTGGCCCTGAACCGTTCCCAATGTATGGTTTGAGCCTCGTAGGCTCGTTTAAGGAATGATATGTATGTGTTTGAAAATTTTTAAATTTGAGTACAAATTCATGTCTCGGTTTTATATGATTGCTTGAGTATAAGTTCGGTAATGTCTCGTACCCTGTTCCAGTGTCGAATACGGGTAAGGGGTGTTACATCAACATTAAATTACATGATTAAAAAATAAAATAAAAGAAATACAAGGAAACACATAATTTAAACATGAAAATTTCTTGAATCATCACACCTTCACTTCATGCATTCATTACTTAAGTATCTATAGTTCACAACCATCTTAGTTCCATTCATTATTTCACATATTACAAATCCAACTTTTCTTTTTATTGTCCCCCTATTAACTTGACTCAGACTCGGAATCGGATATGCGGAGCCAACCAATACACCAAATTTTGGCACCTAGTGCCTGATGAAATAAATCGTAGAAATGAATTGTGCCTTGCATTGTCTGATAAAATCGATAAATAATTGTGCCCAGCATTGGTCGGTATAACTAAAAAGTGGGGTCCCCAGTACTCCCCGACACGTAGTCGTAAAACCCTAGCCTCTTCCTATCCTATGGCATGCAAATTATACCCGATCCTGCCCGAATAGTTAATAGGGTAACAATGTTCCCAATTTAATTTGTAATCCCATTTCATATCATATCCAATATCACATACAATATACAATAATTTTACAACCATGCAATTTAATACCTTCTCACTAATATTCATTCAATCATCTCGTTCCAATTCAAATTCACATCTCATAACATTATTTCAAAAAAAAAAAAAAAGAAACTAACTCGCCCTATACATTTATACTTACCAAATAATGCAATGTATAAAAACAACATTTTTAAAATAGTTTTTGATTTTAGAAACACAAATTGTAAACTCCGAGCACTCGTCAACAACTTTGTCTTTTCCTTTTCTTTTTGAAGTATTTGGGTCAGTGTTAACTACGGATTAAAACAAACATGATAATTTATCAATACATTGCCAACTTCATAGTCAATTTCTAATTTATGTAACTTTTGTATTTAATTCAATTTAATCCTAAAAACTGAGACTAGCCTAACTTTCACATTTAACCCCAAATTTTTACACTAATTTACCATAAGCCTAATATAGCCCCTGTTTCTCAATTCCACCCTATAATTTCGAAAATTTCATAACTTGGTCCCTAAAACACAAATTCATGAATTAACTTTACATTTTAGTCACTTATCAATTCTAAGCTTAAAGTCTATCAAATTAGTCCTTAAAGTCTAAACTAATCAACAATGGTAACATCTAAAATCTTTAACAGTACCAACAAATTCAATATGGGTCATGTAAGAACCCGTTTTCAGTGAAATCGAAACAGTGGTTTTGGAACCACAAATTTGAAGTCAAAAAATTATTTATTATTATTTTATGGTCTAAAGCATGATAGAAGTACCGTATAAAAATTTCGTTAAGAAATTTTACCATTTACATGTTCAATTTGATAAAAAGGACTAAATCATGTAAAGTGCAAAAGTTGGGTTCTAATAGATAAATGTATTAAGTAGCTTTAGAACTTTAATGGGGAGGTCCTTATATGGTAATTAGACCATTAATATGTTAGAGGATGATAATGGCTTGGCATTTACTGAAATAAATAATGTTTATAAAGGTTAATTTTGTAATTTTGTAACATCCTGAATTAATGTGTCTATGCGTTTAGTGTAAGGATATGTTTGGTATGTTAATTTAAGTGATACGGGTCCAAATTGGGCTCAGGACTAGGCAAAGGCCTTGGTTAAATTATCTGATTGGGCATTATAGAGTAAAAATGAGGTAATTGTGTTTAAAATACCAACGTGGGCTTGTGGCCCAACAATAGGTGGCACTGCAAGAGAATTTGAAGGTGGTGTCATTCACAATTAAAGGGGCCCAAGTTTTGGCCGCAAGGAGCCCATGTTTCTGGGCCATTTTCGGCACTTTAAGGGGAGCAAGGGGTGTCGCCATACACAAGGAGTTAGGGGACCAAAATTTAAGTTTCATAGAGCCTAAATCCTTTAATTTAAGTTAGCTAAATTTGGCATTAGGGTTAGGTGAAGTGGACGGCAACAAGGCTTAAAAATAGGAGGATTTATGTGGATTTTATAATTGATAATATAGATGATAAAAAGGAGAAAAGATAGGAGCTATCTGCAAGCCAAGGTGATGGCCGAAAATTCACCACCTAGAGGAGTAAAGAATTCGGCTACTTCATGGATAAGGGGTGCCGAATTTTCCCTTTTTATTAGCTTGACTTTTAGTTATCAGGAAGGGCGTTTTTGGTTTTAAGCAGTAGATGCCAGAATTTCTATAAATAGGAGGGATATCTCATTGATTCTGGCATTTAAACCCTAATTTCCTCTTCACTCTTTGTGCCGAAATTCTTAGCCTCTCCCTCTACAAGTTCTTTTCTTCAATTTCTTCAAAAGCCGAAACCTCTCCTTTCACTCTCTTCTCCATTCTTTTTTCCTTAAGCCGATTTCTCTAAAAAGCCGAAATCTCCATAGTTTTTCTCTATTCATCCCATTTCTGAGATTGTTCTATTCTTCTGGTATTTAATCTTTTCCTTTGGCATTGCTGAATCTTCTCTCTAGTGCTAGCCGAATCCCTTGTGTTAAGGTAAGCGTCGACTTCTGTTAAGCTCTCACGTTCTATTTCAATTTTTGAAAGGCAAAAGCCGAAAAGATAATAGTTTAATGGTTCTATGTTGGGCGGCATTCTGGGATTTGAAGGAAACTTGGTCATCTAGATCTAAAAGCCAAAAAACGTTAGTCTCTAATTTAGGGATTTTAAGGTAAAAAGATTTTCCCTAGATTTTTACTAGATTTGCTTATTATATGCAAGATCTTAACTTTATGATGAGGATTAACGATCATAAATTGTGATAGTAGTTCTGACAAGGACTTGTGATGGAATTAAATATGGATCAGGCAAAGGAGAGAATCCCTAAGTTTAAGAAACGAGCGGTATCTGCCGTTCGAGATTAGCCACTTGGTTGTGGACCGGCTTATGAACAACATCTTAGGCAGATAGCGGTTGTGTCGACTACAGATAGCATCGACATAGGAAGTACATTCTAACGGTAATCAGGTGTGTAGATCTCTAACACACTATTAATCCTGTATGTATGTCTATATATTTATGTTATGGGCTAAAAAGCCGGAAAGAGGCTGTATAGACAGTCAAATAGAACCCAAAAAGGGGTTATGCTAAGATACCAGGTACGTAACATAGAACTTTCTATGTGTATCGAAATATGTACAAATCTGCATGATGTTTCTTTTATGTGTATGCATGGGGTGGGATTATTTTGTGAAAGGGGTAGAGCATGATTGGTCACATGGTGATCGGTGGTAGAAAACCCACGTAATGAAATGTTAGGTCACATGGTGATTGGTGGTAGAAAACCCACGAAATGAAATGTTAGGTCACATGGTGATCGGTGGTAGAAATCCCACAAATATGAATGTTAGGTCACACAGTGATCGGTGGCTATGCCACGCTTAATGATTCCTGAATAATAGGAATAGGCAGTACGGCTGTCATTATGGTGTGTAGCGGATGGAGGGTTGATTGTAGAAATCCCCAAGGTGTGATGGTTGGTACGGGTTGGTGTGTAGAGGATGGAGTTCTAGGATGGGTTGGGCTATGCATCATTTATTATCTATCATGTAATTATGATTGTTGCCATTGTGTATGGGCCAGGGCTCATAATGTGTTTGTGGGCCCAAGCCTTTTATGTGTTTACGAGATTTACACACTGAGTCTTGGTGACTCACCCTATTATTTTCCCTAACTTTTCAGATGAGCAGTAGATCGTGGACATGGGAGCCGAGACGGACTGAGGGGCCATCAAGTTTTCATTTCTATAGATTATTTTCGGTTTTTCCTTTAAGTTTTATTTTGGGAATATTTAGGTAATAATGCCCCATAGTTTATATTCGCCTAAGTAGTTTTTAATATTTGCAACTTATGAAATTATGTCAGGGGTTTATTTATACCAAATAATAATAATACAAGGTTTCTTTTTAAATGTCACTTATTTATTCAAATATTGTCTAATTAACTTACGATTTCCAAAACCAACAAAGCAAAAGTTTTCAATGTACAACCTGTAGCATACCAGATCTGGTCAAAATTTATGGGTCGGGTTTGGGGTGTTACAAATTTGGTTAATAATGATATAATAAGTTAAAAAAATTAAAAAGCTTTCGTCTTTCTTTGCTTCTTCAACCGAATGTAAAGAAGAAGAAAGCCATTTTTGTGCTTGTTATTCGACCAAGCTTTCATTGTCCAATTAGGTACGATTTTTGTCCCATTTTTAATGATTTTTATGTTTCTAGGATCGTTGTTGCTTAATCTAGCTAGCCCGAGGACTAATTTGTAAAATTTTCAAACTATTAGGGTTTTTCCATTGATGAGTATGCTTGAGATTTAAAGTTTGATGATAGAAAATGAATGGCTGTTGTTAGATAAATAACTTTTTAAATGAATTTTTAGTCAAATTGTCAAATAGGGACTAAGATGAAAAATAGAAAATTTTATGTGGTAAATTTGTGAATTTATGAAAAATATGGGCTGCTATTAGTAACTATATAATTCGGCTAGGCTTGGGTAGGGATAAACATTGAATGGATTTCATTTTCCGAGCCTAGGGTCTAAATTGCAAAGAATTAAAAGTATAGGGCCAACAGTGTGTGTTAGACTAAATTGAATGTGAATTATATTGAATTGGATTAAATTTATCCGTACAGATCCAGTCAAACGTCGGACGGAGTTAGATCGAGGCACAGAGAAAATATCAGATTAATCGCTTTCGTATCTACGTATACTCATCGAGGTAAGTTCGTGTAGTTAAATTGTGCGTTTATATGTTTTAAATTGAATTTTATGTTTGTGAAATGTGTAATTGCCATGAATGAATAACGATTGCATACCCGATGACTACCGAGCCCCGTTTGAACCTTAGGAATTTGTAGGATATAAATGACATGTCATTAGGGTTACTGATTCAGCTCATATGAGCTTACCGATACTCAGCTCGAATGAGCTTACCGTTATTCAGCTCGGAAGAGCTTATCGATCACAGCTCGTAAGAGCATATCGATTCTGAGCTTGTATGAGTATACATGTACATGAATTGAAGGATTACAGTGCAATACACCTCGTGTGTACTACCCGCATATCCAACGATATTCTAAATGGTTCAACGGGCACAGTTCTGTTCTGAGATTATATGAGTTTGATACGAACTCTTACAGGTATTTACAGGACATATATGAAATGATATTTCGTGATATATTGATATATGAAACGATCGATACATGTATATGAAAATTGAATACTCGTTGAATTCATCCATGTGTATTGGATTTTATATGTGATTTACTTGGCTAATATGTTGGTGAATATGTGTTTAGGATTTTGGTCAAATTGGTTGGGATATGCTATGTTTACTTACTTAAATTGTGGTTAAATGGTAAGTTAAATTCTATGTTTTACGAACTTACTAAGCTTAAATGCTTACTATGTGTTATTTTCTGTGTTTTAATAGTGATTTAGAAGCTCGTTCGGGTTGGAAGCTTGTCGAAGTTATATCACACTATCTATCATCTCTTTTGGTATTTTCAGTTGTTTAACTTCGGTTATAATGGCACGTATAGGTTATTTTGGCTAATTTTGGCTTATGTGTGATGTTGTGGTTGTAGCCATATGCTTTGGTTTGTGCTTTGGTATATTTTGCTATGTATATATAAATGGCCTTATCATGTTTGATGTATGGTTTGGTATAGGTAATATGTGAATTGATTTATGTTTGATGGATGAAAATTAAATGGTAGTTGAATATGCATATGGATATGTATTATAATTTGGAGTGATTTAGTGCTTGTTGTAGAAAGTACATATGTATATTGAGGTTAGTTTTTTAATGGTTTATATTGGTGTTTTTAGTGCACAAATTACAAGTGACTTACATGACCATTTGATGCTAGAGATTAAGTACATAAATGGTACTAAATGATATGTTTTGATTAATGATCTACATGGTAAGTTTTGGGTACAAATATGCATATGAGTTAGTTAAACAATTGAATATATTGAATGCTTAGATTTACATGTTATAAGTTGTCATTTGAGGTGCCTAAGGGCATATTGGTTGTATGTGAAGATTTTACATGTTTAAGGCTTAATTTTGGCTTGTTTTCGATGCCTTTTTATGACTTGTGTATTTGCAAAATGTTGAGTGTAGGTGGATGCAAAATTGGGTGAGAAATGTGGCTTGTAAAATGGCCTATTTTCGTCCACAGGGCAGAGACACTGGTGTGTGTCTCAGCCGTGTGTGACACACGACCAAGTGACACAATCGTGTGTCTTTTATATCTTTTAAAGTGTACAAGTTAGTATGCTCACATGGCCTAGCACAAGGGCGTGTGGCTTGGCCGTGTGGCACAAGTCAGTGAGTTACACAGGCTGGGTCATGGCCGTGTGTCCCTATTTCGAATGCCCACACGATCGTATGACTCCTGTAGCTTTGAAAATTTTAAATGTTTTCGAAATATTTTCTGAGTTTCTAATTTAGTCCCGATTTGTTTCCATTGCATATTTTGGGCCTCAAGGGCTCGTATAAGGGAAAATATATATGAATTTGATTTTTTTATATAAATGCTATATGATATGAAATGTTTGTATTTTCTGTCTGTTTGATCTGTAAACTCTGGTAATGCTCCGTAACCCTATTCTGGCAATGAATACGGGTTAGGGGGTTATATTTATTGGTATCAGAGCTATAGTTTAGTTGATTCTCGGACTAAATGTAGCGTATACGAGTCTAGCTATACATGCCATTTTATAACCTGTGATAGTGTGATATATCCTGACCGTTTCAAAACATGTTTTCATATAGCAATGAATGAGTGGTTCACTGAGTTTGTACGGATGAACCCAACTGCTCGACATCCTCCACCCTCTCCTGTTCCCCAACTGGTTCCCGTTATTCCTCAAGGTACGAGACCTATTCGAGTTAGTAAGCCTCCTGTTGATAAGATTCGTAAGTACGGGGCTAAAGAATTCTGAGCTACTGCTGAAGATGATCCTGATAGAGTTGAATTCTGGTTAGAGAATACCATCAGGGTTTTTGATGAGTTATCCTGCTCACCGATTGAATGTGTGAAGTGTGTAGTATCTTTCTTAAACAATTCAGCTTACCAATGGTGGAATACATTGATTTCTGTTGTGTTGAGAGATCGGGTCACTTGGGAATTCTTTCAAATCGAGTTCCGAAAGAAATATATTAGTTAGAGGTTTCTCAATCAGAAACATAAAGAATTTATGAAGCTTAAACAGGGTCATATGATATGTCTAAATATGAACGTGAATTTGTTCGATTGAGTAAATATGCTCAAAAGTGCATTTCGACCGAGACTGCAATGTGTAAATGGTTTGAAGATGGATTAAACGAAGATACAAAACTATTAGTCGGGATCTTTGAGTTGAAAGAGTTTGTTGTACTAGTTGATCGGGCATATAAAGCTGAAGAGTTGATCAAAGAGATAAGACATGCTGAATTTGAAGCTAGAGATTCGAGAAAGAGATTGACAGGAAATTTGCATCAATTAGCATTGAAGAAATCTAAAGAACATCATTATGGTTCTACTGCTTTTGTGGGATGCTCCAGTAGAGACAAAGGTACCCGATGCTTCAGTCCTAAAGCCCAGGCTACATCTATAGCGAGTGTGTGTAGTGTTAGAAACACCAGACTTGAGTGCAATTACTGTAACTGACGACATTATGGTGAGTGTTGAATAAAGAGCGGAGCAAGTTTCAGATGTGGTTCTTTTGACTACTATCTTAGAGATTGCCCAGAGAAACCTGAGATAGAGAAAGCTTAGACCACGAGGCCGAGTAATACTGTTGCGAGAGGTAGACTACCTCGTAATCTTGGAAATGTGAGTGGTAGTTGTGGTGTAATGATAGATTCTGCTATAAGATTCGAGGCACGAGCACCAGCTAGGGCTTATACTATTCGCACATTCGAGGATGCTTCTACGCTAGATGTTATTATCGGTGCTTTCTCTCTTTATGATACTAATGTAACTACTTTAATTGATCCTGGATCGACTCATTCATATGTTTGCATAAATTTAGTGTCTAGTAAAAATTTACTTGTTGAGTCCACTGAATTCGTCGTTAAAGTATCGAACCCTCTAGACCAGTATGTACTAGGAGATAAGGTTTGCAAGAACTGTCCATTGATGACTCGGGGTTGCAATTTTCTGGCTAATTTGATGCCATTACCGCTCGATGAATTCGATGTGATTTTGGGTATGGATTGACTAACTCTACATGATGCTGTGGTAAATTGTAGATGAAAGCTTATTGTATTGAAATGTTAAAACGGTGAGACACTTCGTATTGAATCAGATAATCCGAGTGTGTTGCCTATTATAATATCAGCCATGTCAGCGTGGAAATGTGTAAGAAAAGGTTGCAATGCTTACCTTGCATATGTACTGGAAACTAAAGTGTCTGAATCAAAGCTTGAATCAGTGTCGGTGGTTTGTGAGTATTCCTATGTGTTTCCAGAGGAATTACTTGGATTACCACCGAAAAAGTTCTCTGGCAGCGACATGGAATAGAAGAAGCTACATGGGAGCCTGAGGAGGCTATGAGAAAGAAATATCCGAACCTCTTTTCTGGTAAGATTTTCGAGGATGAAAATCCCTTAGGGGGAGAGTTGTAATAGCCCGTTTTTCAGTGAAATCAAAATAGTGGTTTTGGGACCACAAATCCAAAGTTGAAAAAATTATTTTATTTTTCCCGTTCAAATGGATATTGTGATACCAAAGGAGGATATCATGATACCACTGTAGCATGCCTTAATCCCGAGACTAAGGGAGGTATCGCAATTCCCATGCTTCAGTGCCGTGATACCCTTTCTTTTGGTGATGTTTTTGCATAATTTCGGGCCTTCGACAAGTACCTACAAAACCTAGTCGAACATTAGGTCCCCCAATGACGCAATTGGCCAATTGTGGGTCTCAAAGACGAGTAAAATGAACCATTTACACTTATTCAATTAAAAACCTAAAAACTCCTTAAAACTAAAAAAAATACATGAAATTACCTGAAAACAAGCTTCTTAAGTATAAAACGGAAGCCTAATTTTAAATATCAAATTACGACAAATCATGTGTTTGATTCGAATTATTTGAGCTCATACTGGACGTAGCTCGTGGTACGAGAATAACAGAGAAGGCCATTCGATTGAAAGCCAGGAACGACAAGAATCTGTCTATTAAAAAACACAGGTGCCATTTTGGTAAAAAGTTTTTTGCTATAAATATTAAAATCTCTATCGATGTTTAAATTTTTATTTTCTGTTGTGCAAGAAAACCATTTTCAAGCTGGATTTTTTTCCAACAATCAATGCCTTTGGTGCGAGAGAATCTATGGACATCGAAAAATATCTCGGCTTCCCGATGCATTCGAAAAAAGTCTCTAGAGTAGACTATGAATTCATCATTGATAAGGTTTGAGACAAATTAAGTTCCTGGAAAGTCTAATATCTTTCACTTGTGAGGCGATTAGTTCTCATCCAATCTATGATGGCTACAATTCCTAACTACTTTATGCGACGTTCGATGCTCCCTGCTAGTATTTTCTCTTAACTCGACCACATCAATAGAAATTTTTTATGGGGTGGTAGTGAGCATTCGAGAGATGGACATCTTATCAAATGGGAAAATGTTACTTGGCCCAAATCTGATGGAGGGTTAGGGGTTCCTCTTGCCAAACCAAAAACCCAAACCTTCTAAGTGAAGTTAGTTTGGTGTCTCATCGAGGAAAAAGATAAGCTCAGGGCTAGAGCACTGGTAGCAAAATATTTTCAAGAACTTCGTGTTCCTTTTCGATCAAAGGCGGTCTCCCCTATCTAGTCATCTCTACAAAGAGTTAGTCCGATTATTGAATCAAGTTTAAGATGGGTTGTTCATAATGGACGATCTGTTAGCTTTTGGCATGATTGTTGGATAGGTTTGGGATCTATTAGGCAGATAATCTAAAGGCCTTTGACTTATTGGGAGGTATCCTTAACATTCGAGCAAGCCTAGAATAGATGGCTCAATATTGGTTCTAACTCCATCTCAATTCAATTACCTTCTGAGGGTTTTGGAGGCATTTCAGAGCACCCCTGTTAATCATCATGCTATCGGTGATGATTCCATCTATTTGTGACTTTCTAGATTCTGTTGTTTCTCCCTTACTAGTGCCTACTCCCTAGCTCTCAGTCAGATTTCTGATCCATCGAATAGTTTCAATCATTGTGGACCTCTTTTTGGAAAGCTAAGCTCCCCCTAAACTCAAGTTTATCCTCTGGAAATATGGTCACGAAGCTCTCCAAACAAAGTAGTTCATGTCCCGATGTGGATTAAATATCCCAGTTCTGTGCCCCATTTCAAAAGTCCCCTTGAGGGTATTCAACATCTATTTTTAGATTGCCGATGCTCATCATAATTATGGGGTTCGATTTATGCCCACGTTAACCTTCCTCCCCTCTGATTTGATACTTGGAATGATTGACTTGTAGTTAATATCTTCTAACCTATGAGTTCTAGCCCATTGATGCACATCTTTGAAGAAAGGAACAAATGTGCAGACGCACTTGCTTGTTTGGGGATTAATGTTTCGCCTTCTTTTCACTCAGATAGTCTTATTGTTAATGACTTTTTTGTTTATCTTATGATCCTACTGATTGTATAACTCATCTACTCATAGATGATGCTCAGGGGGTAATTATATACCGAACTTGTTTTTAATTTTAAATAATAATCATTCATTTTTCTTAACCAAAAAAGAAGATTTGATGATATGCTTGTTGTTTTTTGTTAAAATTTTATTATTAGTAATTTTTTTCTTAGTTTGTGAAATATAAAAAGATAACAATACTCTAATAATAATATAACATTGTATAAAGAATGGTTTTTTTTGGTAATTTTTCAACTGAGTTAGGATCGAGTTGATGAGTGACACCAACTCAATTAGAGTTTTATTATAATAGAGATGGAATGATATGTAGTTTAAAATTTGATTAATTTGTGATTTTTTTTTAGTTTTGTGATAAACTGTTTAATTATTATATTTTGATTTATATTTTAATTTTTCATGGAATAGAGGAAAGAATTAAAGAAAAAGAAGTTTGGAAATTACTTTTGGCTAGTTTTTTAAATTTAGACATGTTTAAAGATTTTAACTTGACTTTGCTTCGATTATTTGACAATATCTCAAGTTGCATGACTTCAATTTGGGTCCATAAAATATCGTTGAAAAGAGAATATTGACAGTCAAAGCCTAAAAAGTGTTGATAAAACGCGCTAAATGGCTTTGAATTCTGTAGTAGAAAATTGTCATAAACTTGGGAAAAAAGTTGCCTTAATTCATGAAATGTAATTTTATATTTTTTCTATTCTAACATATAAATCGATGTTCTTAGTATCAGAATTTGACCTAGTCGTATACAACTTTTTTGTGTTTTTCTTTTAATATGAGTTGCTATTTTTTTTATTCAAACGGATTTTGAAGTTTTGATTATTTAAGTTTGTGAGATATAATTTATTTTTATTATTTCTTTATTCTTTGGTATTTAGATTTTTTTTGTTTTTAATTACAAATATTTAGGTTTATTAAATATAAAGCTCAAATTTCATAGCTTAGGATATTTGCATTATTAATTAAAATTTTCAGATTCATAATTGTTTAATTATTCTAATACTTGTGATGAATAACATGATTGAATGTATGCAATTCAAGTTGCATAAATTTGTAATTTAGTTTAAATAAATCCCACTTGTGTGTGTTTGTTGGCTAAATTTAGGCCTATTTATTTTTTAATGCTATTAATAAATAAAATATTAGGTGTTTTGTAATAAGATTATTTGTTAATAAGGGATATGATCTCAATGAACTTCCATTTTGTTATAAAAAAGGTATGAAAAGATTGGTTGATAAGCACAATACTGGTAACTATAACCAATGTATTAAAGAACATTGAAGTTATCTTTGCATAGATAATCAAACTCATGAATTAAAATTGAGATTTAGCTTTTGACTAGATTCTTATATATTGATTTTCAAATTTTTATTTGTGAATTTTCTTTTAGCAATTTTAATTTTTAATTTCAAAACCCTTTTTATTTTTAATTACTTCTTTTACTAAAGAAATAAAATTATTACGAGTCTATATGGATTTTGACATTGCCTACTGTTATATACAAATTTGTTATACCCCTACGCTAGGGTATCACCCACGTGTAAGATATGAAGTGTAACATCTTGAATGAATGGGCCTATGCATTTAATGTGTGATTATGTTTAATGTGTTAATTAGAGTGTTAGGGGTCCAGATTGGGCTCGAGGTTGGGCTAAGGTCTTAGCAGAATTAGTTATTGGACACTCTTGTGGAAAGCCAGCTCAGTTAGGGCTTTAAAGATGTTATCTGTGTTCTAAAATACAAAATGGGGTTGTGGCCCAAGGCTAAGTGGCGCTACATGGGACTATGGGGTGGCGTCATCAGCAGATGAAGAGGGCCCAAGTTCGAGTCACTTGAAGCTCAATTCTTTTAATTAAATTTTAACTAATTTTCGGCTTTTAAATGGATAAAGTGGGATGGCATAGAGGCTTGTAAATAGGAGGATAGTTGAAGGGATAATAACATGTAGATAATGTGCTGATAAAGGGAGGAAGAGGTGGTGCTATCTAGGCCTCTTTTGAAGGAGTGATCAGATAAAGATAAGGGAGGAAGTTTAGGAATTATCCGCTAAGCACAGTGGTGGCCGAATTTCCAACTCTAGGGGGATGCCGAAATTCTCTTTAAATAGAGGGGATATCTCTTCAATTCCGGTATTTGGAACCCTATTCTTTTCTTCTTTTACTTTGCCGAAATTCTCAGTCTTCCTCTGCAAGTTCTTTTCTTTTAATTTCTTCAAAAGCTGAAACTTCCCAATCTTCTCAACATCTTTTTTTCTAAAAGCTGAAAACGCATCAGCATCTCTCTTGTTCATCTTTTTGAGATTTTCTTAAAAGCCGAAATCCCTAGATCTCATCTCCTGTGATTGCCAAATTTTTTCTGTGGTGTCTGCTTGTGCCGAATCTTGAAGGAAACTGAAGGTAAGTGTCGATTCACGAGATTTCAATTTTTCTGAATTTTAGAGATCTTAGCCGAATGACTATATGGTTAACTAATCGGGTGTTTTCTCTCATTTGCGGCATTCCGGGTTTTGAAGGGGATTCAATCGCTTAGATTTCTAAGGCAGAGTTCAGTAGCACTCGAATCGTATTCCTTTCAGGATTTTAAGGTAAGGAGATCTGTTAATTTAAACGTATAAATTCGGGTAAACACTAACCCTTGGCTGAATATAGGAGAGGCCTTATCTTTGCATTCTTAGGCTTTTGAGCAAAGTTGTAGATGTAGCGATGAGATCCGATTAGCGAGGGTATCGACATAGAGGGTAGTTCTACGCATTAATCAGGTGTGTAACTTCTCACACCATTTAGATTGTCTGTTAGTATGTGTAAATACATCTGTTTATATTCTGTTAAATGCCGAAATCCTGGCATAATGGTTGAAAACCTAAGGAGGGTAAAGGTGAATCACCAGGTTAGTGATTTCTATCATTCATAAGTGAATGTTTCTGTTGAGATGATATTTTTGATATGTATGCCGATTTCCATGTATGTAGGGGGATGGGTGATTGATGAAAGGGGAAGTGTTCTGTTGTAGTGGCTAATGCCATGATCTGTTGTAGTGGCTATTGCCATGATCTGACGATGAGCATCTTCTGCAGCATGACTGCCATCAATGGTGTGTAGCGGTGTGGGTTGATTGTAGAAATCCGCAATGGTGTGATTGGCAGGAAAGGGTGGTGTGTAGCAGATGGAAACCTAGGATTGGGTTGGGCTTTGCATATTTTCTAATATATTATACTCTGTTACCTGTTTTGTGGGGCTAAGGCCCAATCTGATGGTGCACGAGGGTTGCACACTGAGTCTCGCGACTCACCCCATTATTTAACATCTTTCAGGTAGCACCTAGCACATCGGACCGGGCTGGAAAGGAGCACAAGGGGCCATGCGAGAGATTATTTTGATTCAGCAAAAGGACTTTACTAGTTTATGAATTTTTAATATTTTCAGTTAGGGGGTTTTAAATTTCATTGTAACAAGGCCTCGGGCCACTAGCTTAATATTTTCGTTTCTTTTTGGGTTTTTATTATTACTAGACATTTAGATTTTACGTTTTAACTAAGTTAAGGCATGTATTAAATTTCGAATTTTAATTTATAAAGGCATTTAAATGAAAATTTATATCTTTTACACGCTATCCAAATTATTAAGTTTTTCGGTATACATGTTTACACTCGACGATTGTTTTCCAAAAATGCGACATGTTTTACTAAACCTTCTTAGTGACATGCCAGATCCGGTATTTTCATCATTTCACTACCTAGGGGTTTTTCCATAATTTCATCCTACAGGGTTTCTAGAATTAGGAGGTAAACCTGAGATTGAAACTGTAGATAAGATCGAATTTGAAAGAATCACTCTTAACTATTTTTCATAAGATTGTTCGTGGATAATCAGTGAAAAGAGTTAATAATTCATAAAATTTCTAATCAGATAAACGCGAATCGATAGAATGAGTACAAGGGGTCGTGGACGTCCACCGCGAGGTCGTGGTAGGGGTAGGATGACCGTGTTAGAGCTAGCAGGGTCTAGCCACGGGTTAGGAAACGAGATGCCAGATCCACAGCTGGGGGAATTTCGGGACCAGGCGCCCGGAGATGATGCGGTATCTCAGGCGATGTTGTGGGTCCTCGAAAGAGTTGCTGGGGCAGACACGGGTTCTGAAGCCCAGAAATCTGTGTCTGAACGACTCTGAGCCAACGGAGCGGAGATGTTTAGGGGTGTTTCTGGCGTAGCCCCAATACAGCTGAGTATTGGTTAGAGGCAATTGAGCGTATAATAGATGACCTTGACTTCACGGTAGAGGAGAAGTTGAAAGGGGTCGTGTCTCTCTTTCGAGATAAGGCTTACCAGTGGTGGCTTACGGTAAAGGAGGGTACTATCGCAGACCGGATCGACTGGGATTTCTTTAAGGAGTCATTTCAGGGAAAGTACATTGGGGCCAGCTATGTGGATGCGCAGAGGAAGGCTTTCCTGAATTTGGCGCAAGGAGGCAAAATTGTGTCTGAATATGAGGCAGAATTTCTGCGGTTGAGCCGTTACGCTCGAGGGATTATGGCGACTGACTATGAGCGTTGCGTACGGTTCGAGGATGGTCTAAGGGATGAGCTAAGTGTATTAGTAGCACCGCAACGGGAGATGGACTTTGCGGTTTTGGTTGAGAAAGCTAAGATAGCTGAGGAGGTGAAGCAGACAGAGAGATTGAATCGGGATAGAGATAGGGGTGGAAGTAAGAGAAATTTTGAATCATCAGAGGCAGACGGGCATAATAAAAAAAAGACCCAGGTCTGATGGGCCAGCTCGTGCTCCGACGGGTCAGAATCGATCATGTCCTTCGTGTGGGAAGGTGCATTATGGGGAGTGTAGAAGGAGAATCGGTGGATGCTTTAGGTGTGGATCCACGGAGCATATGATTAAGAAGCGCCCACGGTGGATCAGTGCGACCGGTGATCGAGGTTCTGATCAGGTTAGGAGGGGTGGACAGCCATCACTGAGGGGTCGTGGTCAAGTCAATGGTGGTAACGGCACAGGACATGATCGTGGAGCACCAGGTGGAGGTCCAAGTTGTGCTGAGGCGAGGCAGCCAGCTTTGGTCTATGTAGCACGTCGCCGAAGGGACGAGGACGCTCTAGATGCGAATACCGGTGCGTACTCTATCATAGTACACTAAGTGTTTCTTTTGGCTTTAGAGTTAGAGTTCACAGTGAAATCATAGTGGAGAGACTTGGGTAGTATGATTAATAGTTAGTTGGAAATTTCGAGGACGAAATCTATTTAAGGGGGTAGAACTGTAACATCTTGAATTAATGGGCCTATGCATTTAATGTGTTAATTAGAGTGTTAGGGGTCGAGATTGGGCTCGAGGTTGGGCTAAGGTCTTAGCAGAATTAGTTATTGGACACTTTAGTGGAAAGCCAGCTCAGTTAGGGCTTTAAAGATGTTATCTGTGTTCTAAAATACAAAATGGGGTTGTGGCCCAAGGCTAAGTGGCGCTACATGGGACTATGGGGTGGCGTCATCAGCAGATGAAGAGGGCCCAAGTTCGAGTCACTTGAAGCTCAATTCTTTTAATTAAATTTTAACTAATTTTTGGCTTTTAAATGGATAGAGTGGGATGGCATAGGGGCTTGTAAATAGGAGGATAGTTGAAGGGATAATAACATGTAGATAATGTGCTGATAAAGGGAGGAAGAGGTGGTGCTATCTAGGCCTCTTTTGAAGGAGTGATCAGATAAAGATAAGGAAGGAAGTTTAGGAATTATCCGCTAAGCACAGTAGTGGCCGAATTTCCAACTCTAGGGGGATGCCGAAATTCTCTTTAAATAGAGGGGATATCTCTTCAATTCCGGCATTTGGAACCCTATTCTTTTCTTCTTTTACTTTGCCGAAATTCTCAGTCTTCCTCTGCAAGTTCTTTTCTTTTAATTTCTTCAAAAGCTGAAACTTCCCAATCTTCTCAACATCTTTTCTTCTAAAAGCTGAAAACGCATCAGTATCTCTCTTGTTCATCTTTTCTAGATTTTCTTAAAAGCCAAAATCCCTAGATCTCATCTCCTGTGATTGCCGAATTTTCTCTGTGGTGTCTGCTTGTGCCGAATCTTGAAGGAAACTGAAGGTAAGTATCAATTCACGAGATTTCAATTTTTTTGGATTTTAGAGATCTTAGCCGAATGACTATATGGTTAACTAATCGGGTGTTTTCTCTCATTTGCGGCATTCTGGGATTTGAAGGGGATTCAATCGCTTAGATTTCTAAGCTAGAGTTCAGTAGCACTTGAATCGTATCCCTTTCGGGATTTAAAGGTAAGGAGATCTGTTAATTTAAACGTATAAATTCGGGTAAACACTAACCCTTGGCTGAATATAGGAGAGGCCTTATCTTCGCGTTCTTCTGGCTTTTGAGCAAAGTTGTAGACAGAAGGCAGTAGATCCGATTAGCGAGGGTATCGACATAGAGGGTAGTTCTACACATTAATTAGGTGTGTAACTTCTCACACCATTTAGATTGTCTGTTAGTATGTGTAAATACATCTGTTTATATTCTGTTAAATACCAAAATCCCGGCATAATGGTTGAAAACCCAAGGAGGGTAAAGGCAAATCACCAGGTTAGTGATTTCTGTCATTCATAAGTGAATGTTTCTGTTGAGATGATATGTTTTATATGTATGCCGATTTCCATGTAAGCACTGGGATGGGTGATTGATGAAAGGGGAAGTGTTCTGTTGTAGTGGCTAATGCCATGATCTGTTGTAGTGGCTTTTGCCGTGATCTGTTGTAGTGGCTAATGCCATGATCTGTTGTAGTGGCTATTGCCATGATTTGACGATGAGCAGCTATCTGCAGCATGACTGTCATCGATGGTGTGTAGGGTGGTGTGTTGCGGATGGAAACCTAGGATAGGGTTGGGCTTTGCATATTTTCTGATATATTATACTCTGTTATCTGTTTTGTGGGGCTAAGGCCTAATCTGATGGTGCACGAGGGTTACACACTGAGTCTCGCGACTCACCCTATTATTTAACATCTTTCAGGTAGCACCTAGCGCATCGGACCGGGCTGGAGAGGAGCACAAGATGGCCATGTGAGAGATTATTTCGATTCAGTAAAAGGACTTTACTAGTTTATGAATTTTTAATATTTTCAGTTAGTGGGTTTTAAATTTCATTGTAACAAGGCCTCGGGCCACTAGCTTAATATTTTCGTTTCTTTTTGGGTTATTATTATTATTAGACATTTAGATTTTATGTTTTAACTAAGTTAAGGCAGTGTTAAATTTCAGATTTTAATTTATAAAGGCATTTAAATGAAAATTTATATCTTCTACACACTATCCAAATTATTAAGTTTTTCGGTATACATGTTTACACTCAACAATTGTTTTCCAAAAATGTGACATGTTTTACTAAATCTTCTTAGTGACATGCCAGATCCAGTCGTGGTATTTGGGCCGGGTTTGGGGTGTTACATGAAGCCCACGTCTTTACAAAAATTCATGGGGCATCATCATGATGCTATCAAAGATAACTGTTACATTGAGTCCAATCTCATTGAATGATCTCAACTCCTCAGGCTCACCAACCTCTAAGAAGGCAACAATCAATCCACTCTAGGCCCTTCTCTATGTATAAATACCAATTCATCCAAAAAGAACAAGATATGTAGGGAATAAGTACCGAAACTTTACTTTAGTATTACCTAAAACTTCTCCAACCACTAAACCAAGTGGCTCTCTACACCTAACAAAGTAGGAACCACCTTCATTCAAGTGGCTTTTCGCCCCACATACGGTGTGAATCACCATCGTTGTATTTTTCAAGACCTTATATAACGTTAGTGTTACAACAATTGGTGTTGGTTAGGGGAACTTGAATAAGAATTTATGGCTCAATCCGCTCAAAATTTCCTAGGAGTGCAAGTTGATGAGGTCAACTACAAGTAGGGAGATCAATACTATTAGAATTAGTGCTATGAACAACATTAGTATAAGGATAATCTATTGGGAAATGTGCACATATTGTAGTAAACATATAAATGTTTTCTATTTATTTGAACGATAAATAAATAAATAAATAAAATTAATTTTACATTTCACTACTATGTCTATTGCATTTATGTCTTTTATATTTTGCATGCATAGCGAAATTGTGATAAGAAAATATTAGCTCATTGATTGTCTAAAGTTCAAACTAAAGATAAGCGGCATTGTAAAGAACATTTACATTGCGAGAAAGACAACTTACTTCAATAGATAATCTAAATGAGTCCGTAATCCAGTAAAAAGAATCAAACTAAGCATTTGATTCAAATAGTGAGAAGGATTATTATGTTGTCTATAATTGCAATTGGGGAGATGACTAGTCTTGGCTATCGGAGCAGTTGACTCCATGAGTAGAGATATAGATGTTTTCATTAGTAGAATGATACATTGGACTGGATCCAAGATGAATTAATTGGTAGAATGATAAATATGGAATGTGGCCACGGGTTGCTTATTCTTGAACGAGTAATTTATCACAGTCATTTTTTGACAGTGATCATATTAATCATTAAGAAGACACAATGGTGACAATGAGATAAAATAGGATTGTATTGAGTAAATGTATTTAACTAAAAGGAATCAAAGATATCATATGAGGGCAACACAAACATGAAGAGGTCATTGAACAAAATAGTTGGATGAATTTCTTTCGTAAAAAGTATACGATTAGGAGTTTTCAATCATGGTACTTCTTGTGGATTGACTCCATGATTAAGTAATTGCGAATTGTCAGGATGATGCTTCTGGACATAATTGCAATCACTAGAGCGTAATTGTATATGTTCAATTGGTCTCTTCACTAGCTCAACAAAAGCTCGACCGAATTGCATTTGAATCAGAAGAGAATTCTACGACTTTGAGAATAATTTAATTGAGTCGATCTATTCGATGTGGAATTAAATTAGGTGGTTGTGAGAATTGTTCAATTAGAGAATTTGATTAAATAAATTTCTTGAAAATTTAATTGGAAAATTTAAGTGATTTTTGGAAAAATTAATTTTGATCAAGTAAAAAAAATTTAATCAAATCAATTAAAATTAATATGATAGTTTTGGAAGTTAATTTTCAAGTCAGACAATTGGCCTAATTGGTAATTGAACTTGAAAATTGGACCTGAGATTGTAAATTGGGTTTGAGAGCCCAAAATCGAGACCAATACCCAAAAATTGGTCAAATCGAGCCCGATATATGAATTTGGGCCAACAGTCCAAGCTGTGGCTAGACCAGACCAGTCGGGTCGTCATTGACCCGGACTGAACTGGTAGCAGTCGAATTAGCTTGGGGTACTGTAAGGGTGTCTCACTTGCATCATTGGACATGACAGTGTCGGTGGCTGTTATAGCGGTGTCCTGTTGGTCGGCATCATTCTTGATTCTCAAGAGCTCATGGGGACGTAGTTTGACTCTCAATTATGACATCATTCTTGGCCATAAATTCATTCAACAAGTGTTCGATAGATGGTGATGATAATGATGACTGACCCTATTGGACATTTTACCTTGGAATAGGTTGAACCAAGTGGTGCACTGATGGCATTCTGTCTTACAGCATTGTTAAAATTCACCGTATTGTGATTTTTCCAACAAAAGTTTGGATATTGCTTCCACCCTAGATTATAGGTTTGAAATATGGATTATTATTCCAATTGAAATTACCCATATAGCATACAGATGCTGGATTTGATGGGCATTCATCAAACACATGGTATTCACCACAATAAACACATGCTAGCTCGACTGATTTCATCTCCTAAAATACAGTTGCTCTCTTTGTTGTTTTAATCATATTAGTTAAAGATGATACTTGAGCAGTCAATAAAGTGATTACGTCAAGGTCCATGGTGCCAACAACTCTTCTACCAGTCCTAATTCGTGTGGTAGGATACTAATAATCATTGTTGGCAATCCATTCCAAAATCTCATATGCTTCAGTGTAAGATTTATCCAACAAAGTATCATTGGCAGAAGCGTCAAATACCATCCCCATATGTGCATTCAACCCATCGTAAAACATCTCTATCTGAGTCTAGTGTTGAAATCCATGCATCGGACATTTCCGAATGAACTCTTTAAATCGTTCCCAAGCTTCATATAGTGTTTCATCCTCTAATTTTTGAAAAGATGTGATGTCATTTTTAAACTTGGCATTCATATTTGGTGGATTATACCGTAGTGAAAATCTCTGGCATAGATAATTCCATGATCCCTTTGTTCCTGACGACAAAGTTTTGAGCCATACTTTAGCACAATCTCTTAATGAATATGGGAACAATTTAAGTCGTAAGGCGTCTTTCGGAACACCATGTTGTCTAAATGCATCACAAACCTCTTGAAAAATTCATAAATGCAGTATTGGATCTTTAGTAGGCAGTCCTCCAAACTGTCCTACTGTTTGTAACATTTGAAAGATTATCAGTTTCAGCTCAGACTGCTGAGTCTGTATTTGTGGTCTGACTATCCCTAGATTCAGGTCATCCAAAATTGGCACAACATGCTCTCCGATTGATCTATCTCGATCATCTATCACCCCATGAACATGAGGATTAGCGCCCTAACCATTCAAATTATCATTCATACCAGGTATCACTCTGCGAACATGAGGATTAGCATCTTGATCATTCGAATTATCATTGAGACCAGGATCATTCTCTTTCCTAGTCATTTTTCGCAGTTCTTTCCACCTTTTTCGTAAAGTTATTTCGATCCCTGGGTCAAAAGGATATTCTCTATTAGCAGGAATGCTTCTTCTCATACACTGTTGGAAAACCTATAGAAATTAAATTAAACTAAGTTAAATAAAACTAACAAAATTAAGTAAAATAACCAAACCAAATTACTCCAAATTGCCGATCCTCGACAACAGTGCCAAAAACTTGTCGTGTGTAAAATGATATGTGAATTGTGCAATTATACATGTCAGATTAAGTAACAAAGTGATAAGTGAGATCGCCTCCACAGGGATTGGATTAGGTATACAAATGGTTTTTAAGTGATAAGTGAACATTTTTAGTTTCTGTAGTCCCTCCACATATAGGCATCTTTTAACAATGATTTTTCCTTTATGTCCATATCAAAATGTTACTTTTCTTGCATCATATTTAATAATGTTCTTTAAGTAGTCCTTTTTTCAGTCATATCTTGCAAGCATCTCCTATCAAACATATATCTTTAGTAAAAACCTTTAAAGAATTATGAGCCACTAATAGACACTTATCTCTTTTCTTGACTCACACTTGTTTCATACTAGTCTGTTTCTTTTTCTACTATGTTTGCTTAGCTGTTTGCACAGCTTTCTGAATAGTCACTACTCCAGTCTTCAACTTCCATAAATTTTTTTGAAGTTTATAGCATTATAGCCTAATGTGACTAGCTCTTCCATAGTAATAGCAGGCATAACTTTTGTTCTTTATTGTGTTTTTTACAAGAGGTAACTCATTAGCTTTAACTAATTGATTATGAGAGTCAGTTAGCTTACTTTCAAAGAATATTCAAGACCCTTATAATTTGGTTCAACTCTTCCAAAAATAAGAAATTAATCAAGTTTTATACTTTGTTCACTAAATTTTTAAGTACAGCTTTAGCCTCAGCAAGTTCATTCTCTGGTACTTTCAAGGCTTCTTCCTTTTCTTGAACTTCCTCTTTGAGCTCTTATTTTCTTTTTTAGCATAAGCATTTCATCTCTTAGATCATCATTCATTTAGGACATTATATCCAATTTTTTTTACCATTTGAAGATATGAATTCTCAAGAGTTCCAATGTTACATTCAACTTTTTCAAAGAATTCACAAACTGTCTAGTTTTCTGTTTAAACAAATGGTTGAACAGGCATAGTGAAGGCCACATAATTATTTAATTCCTTATCTAAGTTTGATTATTCACTCTAATCTTCTTCATCACTCCATGTAACCATTAGATGCTTTTTTTATTTTTGGTGCTAGCACATTCGGATTGAATGTGACCATATCCTTTGCATTTGAAACATTAAATCTCCTTCTTTTTGTTAAAATTTTCTATTGGATACTAACACCATTTTCTTTTGCAAATTTCTTTATCAAGAACCTTTTTTTAAGCTTTATTAAAGTTCTTGTTCAGCAGAGCAATTTGTTCTCTAATTTCATCAATAACTTTTCCTGTTTACTTCTCTGTTTGAATACCAGATTAAACATTGAAACAGAAATTCTTTTCACCTTTCAACTTGTCATGCTTCTCTTCCTCAAGATTCAGTTCAAAGGTCCTAAATGAATCAATCAACTTATCTAACCTAAAGGGGTGGATATCCTTATCTTCTTCTGTAACACCCCTAACACATATCCTTCACCGGAATAGGGTTACAGAGCATTACCGGAGTTTACAGATCAATTACAATTAATTGATCTCTTTTTCTACTCATATCCAAAACAAATCATAATTCAATCATGTTGTCCTTTAAATGGACCCTCGAGGTCCTGTTTATACATTAGAAACAAGTCGGGACTAAACCGAAAACTCATAAAATTTTTTGTGAAATTTCAAAATTTATCTTAGGTGCAGGGGACACACGCCTGTGTGGTCAGGCCGTATTGCTCACATGGCCAGGTGACACGCTCGTGTCTTAGGCCGTGTGGGCATTAGATGCGAGGCACACGGTCGTGTCCTAGCCTGATTTAAATAAGGGTAGCTACTGACTTGGATCACACGGCCAGCCACACGCCCGTGTGCTAGGCCGTGTGGACTATGTAATTTTTGAAAATTAGGTGCAAGATTCATACGGCTGAGACACACGTCCGTGTCTCTGCTCGTTTGACCAGTTCTGAGCATTCTATTTCTGAATTTTTAAGATACAGGGAACACATGGCCAAACCACACGTTCGTGCGCATGGCCGTGTGTCATACACGGTTGAGAAACACGTCCGTGTGTCTACCCGTGTGGACGAAAATAGGCCAATTTCAAGGCCACTTTTCTCACCCAATTTTGCCTTCAACCTACAATAATCTTTAAACACTTCCACCAACCAATTTGAGACATTATAACCTATCCCAAATTCAATCTTATGTACAATATATCACTTCTTAAATGCATTTATCCAATTTACTTATTTGGCCATATTAACATATATATATATTTTACCAAATCATGCATTTTTAACATAGTATAACTCCCATCATTATTCCATTGTAATACACATATAAAACATGTTAATACCTTATATAATTTCATCAAAATATACCAAACACTAGCCATTTCAAATGGCTAGTTACAACCAAAACATTAGTGTGCCGGCAATGGCTAATTTACCTATACATGCCATTGTACTCAAAATAAAGTTTACTTTTTATACCAAAACAAGCTGAAGGATAGTGTGATGGTGCTCTGACCGATTCCAACCTTTACGAGTTTTCGAGCACTATAAAACAGAGAAAAAAATCGAGTAAGCATTTGAAATGCTTAATAAGTTCGTATAACAAGAATTGAACTTACCAATTATGTTCAATTTAAGTAATCATGTAAATAACATGCATCCCAACAAATTGACCAATTGCCTAATCATATACACTCAATCGAGCAAGTTAGTCATGAATTTCTAAATACTTTTCAAGTAATAGAGATGAGCTCATCACGTAATAACTTTCATACATATATACTTTTCTTATCATATTTACATATAACATATACATTTCTATGATAAATCATCTCAAGTTCAGATTAGCCATAACAGAACTTTACCTGTTGAATTTAATTGAAATATCAATGGATACACACGTAGTACACTTGAAGTGTACAAAACTATAATCCGTCAACTCATGTTCAGAGGTACCTATTAAGGCACATAATCAGGAAGCACTCTCTCGAGCCATATAACACGATGCTCTTGTAAGCCATGTAATCGGAAGCTTATTCGAGCTAAATCAAGAAACTTATAAGATTTTAGAACAGGAAGCTCATTGAGCTTAACAGGTAACTCCGAAGAACTATTATCAGGGAGCTCTGGATAGCCATATAATAGGATGTTCAAGCGAGCCATATCAGAAAGCTCAAAAAGAGCCTATGTCAGGACACTCATAAAGCGTTGGGTTTGTGTCCGCAATATATGTAGGATCACAACCGATCATATAACAAGACGTTCACAAAGAACTGCGTAGTCTGTAACACATGCAGGATCACTGTAGATCAGGATGCTCGCAGGAACCATGTAACAGGAAGCTCGAGAGGGCCTATAACAGGATGCTCTTTCGAGCTAAGGTGTGTCTGCAACATATGCAAGACCACAACCAATCAGGAAATCCTGTATCCATTGAATTCCATCTATTCAAACATGACTTATCATTTATCAGGCATTATCAGATATGTATTCGATTTTCATACGCTTGACAACTACATAATTCTCATACACAACATTCAATTCAAACATATAAATGTAGAAATTTAGTTACACGAACTTACCTTAACAAGTGTTCGTATACAAGGATCTACTAATCTGACACTTTTTCTTTTCCTCGATCTAACTTCGTATTTGAGTTATTCGGATCCAATTAACCTTTCTTGATTTTCTTTCTCTTTCCTAGTATTTCCATAGAATTTGGGGAAGAAGATGATATAAAATGATGAAATTATTTATTTATTTAATTTATCATATTTTATGTATTTCAATTTCCAATTTAGTCCTTTTCTTTTTCTAATTTTTCATGGATGAATCATCAAAAAAATCTACTAATTTTTCTTAATGGTTTAATTACCAGGAATGAACCTTAAATTTTGAAATCCATAGCTATTTAATCCTTCTAGTTACTAGAATTCAACTTTTGCACTTTATGCAATTTGGTCATTTCTTTGTAATTAAACACAAAATCAGTAAAATTTTCTTATCGAAAATTGTAATACGTCTTTCCTATCATGATGCAGACTATGCAATAATATTAAAATAAATTTTTCTTTTGTCTCGAATTTGTGGTCCCAAAACCATTGTTTCGATTTCAATGAAAATGGGCTGTTACATCTTCAACTATAGTGACTTTAATAACTAATTGTTCTATAAGAGACCAAAGAAATTTCTTGACAAGTTTCACCTCAGAAAACCGTTCATTAAGACAAACAACTTCATTGGATATGTCATATAAGCTTGTATAAAAATAAAAAATAGTTTCATCTTCATCCATTTTTAAATTCTCAAACCTGGCAGTCTAAATTTAGAGTTTTGACATCTTGATAGAATCGTTCCCTTCATGTTGATTTTGTAAGATGGTCATGCCTCCTTAGCAGTTTCACATGTTGAGATCATCTTGAATTGGTCCAAGTCGACTCCATTAAAAATCGCATAGAGAGCTTTTAAGTTTGCTTGAGCTACCTTATTTTCATTAAGAGTATAATAATTCTTTTCTTTTGGTTTGGTTGCTCCATTAGTTCTTGTTACCTTGAGCTTTCTACATTTTTCGTCAATTGCATCTTAAGCGGATTCATCAATTGACATAATAAAAGCTCTTATCCAGGCTTTACAATAGGCATAGTTTGAGGAGTCAAATAGAAGAGGTGTTCGAGTGACAGAGATTCCTGCTCTCATAGTGTAACTGTAACACCCCTATCCCGAGTCCGTCGCTGGATTAAGGTTAGGAGCGTTACCGGACAAATCAGAAACATTCACAGACAAAATCATAATTTCAATCACCATTCTCAGACATAATGTCCCTTAAACGGGTCCTTGAGACTTTAATCATACTTATAAGTCGAGTCGGGACTAAACTGAAACACATATGAAATTCCATGAAAATTTGAAACTTTTCTAAAATACAGGGGAGACACGCCCGTGGGAGGAGACCGTGTGCCCTCCACGGCTTCTAGACACCCCCGTGTATCCATCCTTGTTTATACTTACTATACCAGCACGGTCATTAGGCACGTCCGTGTGCCATGGCCGTGTACTACGAGGTCATATACTGACTTCGCCACCACGGCCACTAAGCACGCCCGTGTATTTTGGCCGTGTACTTTTATGTTAGCTACTGACTTGCACACCACGCCAGATGACACACTCGTGTCGAGGTCGTGTGATGATAAACTGCATCCTACAATTCACCCACGGTCGTTAGGCACACCCATGTGCCACAACCGTGTGACATTATAGGCCATTTACAAGGCCAAAATGCCACCCACTTAGGGTCAAACCTACAAGCAACACATCCCAAAACATATCATGCACATAAGGCAACCAGAAACTTACCAAATGACCATTTAATCTATGCATTCAATTCCCATTCCAACCATAACAAATTCAATACCAAAACTTATCTCATCACAAGCATAATACATCTAATACCAAACATCATTTCTTCTCAATTCACTAAATTCATGCTAGCATTTTATCAACACCATTCATGCCCATAACTAACACATATCTAGCCACATCTCATGGCTACAACAAATCTCAAACATGATTCCAAAAGACCAGCCTATACATGCCACATTTTAACTATGTACATTTTTCCAAAATACCCCAAAATAGATTGCCGATAGTGTGACTGAGATGCTGACGATCCCCTGATCCGAGCTAGCTTTACTGACACTGCAAAGCAGAGAAACAATTCACACAGTAACCTTTATAAAGCTTAGTAAGTTCTTAACATAATACATAATATCATCAATTCAAATAAACATATACAATAGACATCACAAAGATCATTTCTCGTATACTCATACCATATCATCTATAGCTAAAATGCTCATTTCCTCAATCATAGCTTGATTATACTCATCCACCACAAAGGTTCGATACGTACCTTAGCTAAATGCATAATCGTAACATTTTTGTTATCGCACACTTAGTGCCTAATCTCTTAGCCGACCTGTCTCGGTGTCGCACACACAGTGCTAAGCAAATAAGCTGTAACTTTTATATCATTGCACACCCAGTGCCTCTCATTTCCGTTTCGATTTACATTTTCGCACACTTAGTGCCATCAACTCAATCTTGCACATAGCATCTCAATTTCATCCACATATACACATTTATTTCATAATACTAAACATATCTTAATAACATGTATTATATCCGAACTTACCTCGGACGTCGACTATCGATACGGTCGACTAATCGAGCACTTTATCTTTGCCTCGATCTCGATCTGAACCTCTTCTCTCTTGGTTTATACACATTTAAAATCAATCCATTCAATCACCATTTCATTCAATATAGTCCACACACACACAATTAGAGTATTTTTTTCATAATAGCCCTTATATTTTCACATTTCGACACTTTAGTCCCTATTTCACAAAATCATCAAACACACCAAATTTCAATATACATGTGCTTAGATGAATTCTTCTTATACCTATACAAATCCACACATTTCATTTATTTCACATTTTAACCCTTCAATTTGCTATTTTCACAATTTAGCCCTAATTAGCTAAATTCATCAAAAATTCGAAAACAATACATGTTAATCCAACACCAAGTTCTCATATTTACTACCAACTACCACATAGCTCAAATGTTTATCAATGGCTCCTCACAAAACATCATCAATTCATGAAATTACAACATGGGTTAGCTATAGCGCGAAGCAACAATTACAAGAATGTAGAATTTATCAAAAACCGAGCTCAAAACATACCTCAATTAAGCCTAGCAAGTGCCAAAATTTCAAAAACTTCAATGGCTATTCTCTCTTGCATTTTTCTGTGAATGAAAGATGAGAAAATGGCCATCAAATTGTTTTGTTTTTCATTAGCAATAACTTATTAAACAAATACCAACTTTGCCCTTTTATAAAACATATAAAACAAATAAAACTTAAGGCCATTATGTCATTTTGCCATCCACTATCTTAAAATGGTTTATTAACAAAATAAGGCCTCCACTTTAAAAAGCCAGCAACACTTAATTATTTATAATTCAGCACATAGCTTTTACTCAATACGCGATTCAGTCCTTTCTCTTAATTCGGCATACAAACAATCAAATTATCACACAGAATTTTCACACAGACTATATCACATATCATTCACATAGAAAATATCATTAAAATAGTTTTACGACCTCGGATTTGTGGTCTCGAACCACTGTTCTGACTAGGGTCTAAACCGGGATGTTACAACTCTCCCCCCTTAGGGATTTTCTTCCCCGAAAATCTTACAAGTGAATAGGTGTGGATATTGCTTTCTTATAACATTCTCAGATTCCCACGTAGCCTCTTCAATCCCATGTTTGTGCCATAATACTTTCACTAAGGAAATTCTTTTGTTTCTTAACTCTTTAATCTCATGCGCCAAAATTCGAATCGGTTCTTCACTGTACGACAAGTCTGACTGAATTTCAACCTCAGTAGGAGCAATCACATGAGATAGATCTGATCTATACCGTCGAAGTGTTGACACATGAAACACATTATGAATTCTTTCTAACTCAGATGGCAATTTCAATCTATAAGCAACCGGCCCAACTCGTTCAATAATCTCGTACGGTCCGGTGAACCTTGGGCTCAGCTTGCCCTTTCGGCCAAATCAAAGTATTTTATTCCACGGAGACACTTTCAAAAACACTTTATCACTAACTTCAAACTCAATATCTTTTCTTTTCAAATCTACATAAGATTTATGACGATCTGAGGCTGCTTTTAAACTGTCACGAATTATCTACACTTTCTGTTCGGTCTTTTTTATTAGATCAACCCTGTGAATCTTATTCTCACTCAGCTCAGTCCAATACAATGGAGTTCGACACTTTCGACCGTAAAGAGCCTCAGACGGTGCCATTTTGATACTAGATTGAAAACTGTTGTTATACGCAAACTCAATCAAGGATAAATGCTTTTCCCATGTATTGTCAAATTCGAGTATGCAACATCTCAGCATGTCTTCAAGAATCTGAATGATTCGCTCTAATTGACGATCCGTTTGCGGATGAAAAGCAGTACTAAAATACAATTTCGTGCCTAAAGCATCTTGCAATTTCCTCCAAAATCTCGTGGTAAATCTTGGATCTCTATCAGGCACTATAGATAATGGTACTCCGTGCAATCTCACAATCTCATCAATATATAGTTTAGCTAACTTATCTAAAGAGTAGTCGGTTCTCACCGGAACAAATTGAGCTGATTTCGTCAGTCTGTCTACTATCACCCAAATTGCATCTTTCTTACTCGGAGAGAAGGGAAAACCTGACACAAAGTCCATTGTAATTCGCTCCCATTTCCACTCAACAATCATAATCGGTTGTAACAAACCAGATGGAACTTGATGTTCAGCCTTAACTTGCTGACAAACTAAACACTTTGACACAAAGTCAGAAATATCCCTTTTCAGGCCATGCCACCAATAGAGCTATTTCAGATCATTATACATTTTCATACTCCCCGGATGTACAGCCAAATGACTATTGTGAGCTTCAGTCAAAATCTTCCAAATCCACCCTAAAATTCTCGGAACACAAATCCGATCTCTGAATCTTAAACAATCATCACTATCAACTCGAAATTCCGATACAATATCTAAATCACACTGAATTCTTTTTGCTAACAACTCATTATCACTCTTCTGAGCCTCACAAATCTGTTGTAAGAACAAGGGTTTTACTTTCAATTCAGCTACCACCACATTATTATCACACAGATCTATCTGATTACTCAAAGCTCGAAAAGCATATAACAATTTACGACTCAAGGCATCAGCCACAACGTTAGCTTTACCCAGGTGGTAATCTATCACAAGTTCGTAATCTTTCAACAATTCTAACCATCTTCTCTGTCGCAAGTTTAAATCTTTCTGAGTCATCAAATATTTTAAACTCTTATGGTCAGTATAAACGTGAAATTTTTCCCCAAACAAATAGTGACGCCAAATCTTTAATGCGAATACAATCGCAGCCAGTTCAAGATCATGTGTTAGGTAGTTCTTTTCGTGTAGCTTTAACTGTCTCGAAGCATATGCAATGACTTTCCTTTCTTGCACCAGCACACAGTCCAAGCCATTCAACGATGCATCACTGTAAACTATGAACTCTTTGCCTGACTCAGGTTGAATCAACACTGGTGCTTCTGTTGACAACACTTTCAATTGCTCAAAACTCTACTGGCACTTTTCTGACCACTCAAATCTAACATCTTTCTGGAACAACTTTGTCAACGGAGTCGCAATCATCGAAAAACCTTTCACAAATCATCTATAAATCCCGCTAGTCCCAGAAAACTACGGACTTCAGACACACTTTTCGGAGGTTTCCATTCCAAAATAGCAGAGATTTTACCCGGATCAACTCGTATTCCAGCAGTTGATACAACATGTCCTAGAAAACTAACCTCACGCAACCAAAATTCACATTTGCTAAACTTTGCATACAACTGTTTCTCACGTAGAGTTTGTAGCACCGTTCTCAAATGTTCGGCATGTTGCGTCTCATCACACAAATAAATCAAAATATCATCAATGAACACCACCACAAAGCGATCCAAATATGGTCTGAATATCCGATTCATCAGATCCATAAACACTGTAGGAGCATTTGTTAATCCGAAAGGCATCACTAAGAATTCATAATGTCCATACCTCATTCTAAAAGTAGTTTTCGGCACATTAGATTCTTTAACTCTCAATTGATAGTAGCCCGATCTCAAATCTATCTTTGAAAACACTATAGCTCCCTTCAGCTTATCAAACAAATCATCGATACGAGGCAACAGATATTTGTTCTTTATCGTCACTTTGTTCAATTGTCGATAATCAATACACATTCTCATTGTTCCGTCTTTCTTTTTTACAAATAACACAGGAGCTCCCTAGGGTGAGAAACTCGGTGGTGCAAATCCTCTACCAGTCAACTCTTGCAATTGCGACTTTAGCTCTTTCAATTCTCTTGGTGCCATTCTATACTGAGCTATAGAAATAAGAGTAGTCCCCGGCATTAATTCGATACCAAATTCCACTTCTCGGATCGGAGGTAATCCCGGTAACTCTTCAGGAAACACATCTGGAAACTCACATACCACAGGCACGAATTCCACTTTCTTTTTCGTCACCTTTGTATCAATCACGTATGCCAAATAAGCTTCACAACCCTTTTTCACATAGTTCATGGCTTCCATCACAGATACAACAGCTGGTAGTCCTTTCATATCATTGGATTCAATTCGAACTAGCTTCCTGTTCTGACTTCTCAATTCAATACTCTTTCTTTTACAATTCACAATGGCATTATGCAAAGTAAGCCAATCCATACCCAGAATTATGTCGAATTCATCAAAGGAAATAACATCAAATTAACCGGGAAACATATATCATGAAACATCAATGGGCAATTATTGCACATCTTATCCACCAAGACACATTTGCCTAAAGGGTTCGACACTCTAACCACAAATTCAGTAAACTCAACAGGTAGAGTTTTATTCGATACTAGATTCACACACACATAGGAATGAGTTGACCTCGGATCTATTAATGCAATAGCATTAATATCGAATAAAGTGAAAGTACCGGTGACAACGTCTGGAGATGATGCTTCCTCTCGTGCACGTATAGCATAGGCTCGGGCAGGTGCTCTCGCTTCTGATCTCACAGATGTGTCATTTGTCCATCTCTGACTTTCACTCACATTTTTGGTGCTTCTGGGTGGTCTACCCCTAGCTGTCACGTTATTCGGTCTTTCATTCTGAACATTTTCTTCTTCAACCATCTTTTGGCAATCTCGAATGAAATGATCTCGAGATCCACACTTATAACAAACTATATTGTTATACTTTCCCCAGCACTCTTCCACATGTCGTCTTCCACACTGTCTGCACTCAGGTTTGTTACTCTTAACACTGCCAACACTTGGTTCATTTGGAGCTTGAATTCGTAAACTAGCACTTTGTCTCGAACGATCTTTACTTGGATGTCCAAACGAAGTATTGGAACGATTACTTGCATCTCTGTATCTCTTAGTAGAAGGTTGAGAAGATTTATTCATTGATCTCTTTCTCTTATCACGAGCTTCTGAATCAACTTTCTTCTTTTCCTTACTGAGCTCTTCAACTTTGCACGCTCTTTCTACTAACACAACAAATTCATTTATATCAAGTATCCTAACCAACAACTTGATGTCTTCATTCAATTCCTCTATGAAATGTTTGCATATAGTAGTTTCGGTCGAGACATATTCTTTCGCATATTGACTCAATCTTACAAATTCTCGCTCGTACTCAGTAACAGACAACCGGCCCTGTTTCAATTCTAAAAACTCTTTACGTTTTTGATCAATGAAATGTTGACTGATATACTTCTTTTTGAACTCGGCTTGAAAGAAATCCCAGGTAATTCTCTCTCTCGGAACCACAGATATCAGCGTTTTCCACCAGTTGTAAGCTGTGTCTCTCAACAAGGAAACTACACACTTAGTGCACTCATCAGGGTTCAACGACATCTCATCAAATACTCTGATTGTATTCTCAAGCCAAAACTCAGCTCATTCAGCATCGTCATCTGATGTGGCCCTAAACTCTTCGGCCCCGTACTTACGAATTTTATCCATAGGAGGCTTTTTTAATCTGATCGGATCTACAACTTGATGCACAACAGGTACTTGCGGCGGTGGAGGTTGTGGAGCGGCCGGATTTGTTCGAACGAACTCCGTAAACCACTTAGTCATCATTCAGAAGAAGTCTTGCTTAGCCTCTCCTCCCTCATTACTATCGTTCGGCCTAGAGGTGGCCAGCACTGTCCCTTGAGCAGGAGCAGGCGCATTACTTTCTACATCATCAGCAACTGCTCGATCGGGATCCATTACCATATAAAAATACATTTTTAGCTGTCAGTATTCATCCCACTATCGCAATTTCAAATATGGCATGCATAGCTAGACTCATACACGTTACATTAGTCAGAGAATCGACTAAACCATAGCTCTGATACCAATCAAATGTAACACCCTATTCGGAGTTCGTCACCGGATTAAGGTTAGGAGTGTTACCGCACAGATCGAAAACATTCACAGACAAAATCATACATTCAATCATCATTCTCAAGCATAATGTCCCTTAAACGGGTCCTCGAGACCTTCATCATACTTATAAGTCGAGTCGGGACTAAACTGAAACACATATGAAATTCCATGAAAATTTGAAACTTTTCTAAAATATAGGTGAGACAAGCCCTTGGGAGGAGACTGTGTGCCCTCCACATCTTCTAGACACCCCCGTGTATCCATCCTTGTTTATACTGACTATACCAACACGGTTATTAGGCACGTCCGTGTGCCATGGCCATGTACTACAAGGTCATATACTGACTTCCCCACCACGGCCACCAAGCACGCCTGTGTATTTTGGCCATGTACTTTTACGTTAGCTACTGACTTGCACACTACGGCCAGATGACACACCCGTGTCGAGGCCGTGTGATGATAAACTGCATCCTACAATTCATCCACGGTCGCTAGGCACGCCTGCGTGCCACAATCGTGTGACATTATAGGCCATTTACAAGGCCAAAATGCCACCCACTTAGGGTCAAACCTACAAGCAACACATCCCAAAACATACCATGCACATAAGGCAGCCAGAAACTTACCAAATGACCATTTAATCTATGCATTCAATTCCCATTCCAACCATAACAAATTCAATACCAAAACTTATCTCATCACAAGCATAATACATCCAATACCAAACATCATTTCTTCTCAATTCACTAAATTCATGCTAGCATTTTATCAACATCATTCATGCCCATAACTAACACATATCTAGCCACATCTCATGGCTACAACAAATCCCAAACATGATTCCAAAAGACCAGCCTATACATGCCACATTTTAACTATGTACATTTTTCCAAAATACCCCAAAATAGATTGCCGATAGTGTGACTGAGATGCTGACGATCCCCTGATCCGAGCTAGCTTTACTGACACTGCAAAGCAGAGAAACAATTCACACAGTAACCTTTATAAAGCTTAGTAAGTTCTTAACATAATACATAATATCATCAATTCAAATAAACATATACAATAGACATCACAAAGATCATTTCGCGTATACTCATACCATATCATCTATAGTTAAATTGCTCATTTCCTCAATCATAGCTCGATTATACTCATCAACCACAAAGGTTCAATACGTACCTTAGCTACACATAGTTGTTAAACCACCAAACTATTCAACGCTCGATAATACCTGTTGATCATCCTTTAATTTCCATTCAATATAATCGTACACATAGTGCTATATGCATAATCGTAAAATTTTTGTTATCGCACACTTAGTGCCTAATTTCTTAACCGACCTGTCTCGGTGTCGCACACACAGTGCCAAGCAAATAAGCTGTAACTTTTATATCATCGCACACCCAGTGCCTCTCATTTCCGTTTCGATTTACATTTTCGCGCACTTAGTGCCAGCAACTCAATCTTGCACATAGCATCTCAATTTCATCCACATATACATATTTATTTCATAATACTAAACATATCTTAATAACATGTATTATATCCGAACTTACCTCGGACGTCGACTATCGATACGGTCGACTAATCGATCACTTTATCTTTGCCTCGATCTCGATCCGAACCTCTTCTCGGTCTATACACATTTAAATTCAATCCATTCAATCACCATTTCATTCAATTTAGTCCACACACACACAATTAGAGTATTTTTTTCATAATAGCCCTTATATTTTCACATTTCGACACTTTAGTCCCTATTTCACAAAATCATCAAACACATCAAATTTCAATATACATGTACTTAGTCGAATTCTTCTTATACCTATACGAATCCACACATTTCATTTATTTCACATTTTAACCCTTCAATTTGCTATTTTCACATTCTAGCCCTAATTAGCTAAATTTACCAAAAATTCAAAAACAATACCATATTTACTACCAACTAGCACATAGCTCAAATGTTTATCAATGGCTCCTCACAAAACATCATCAATTCATGAAATTACAACATGGGTTAGCTAGAGCACGAAGCAACGATTACAAAAACGTAGAATTTATCAAAAATCGAGCTCAAAACATACCTCAATCAAGCCTAGCAAGTGCCGAAATTTCAAGAACTTCAATTGCTATTCTCTCTTGCATTTTTGGTGGAAGAAAGATGAGAAAATGGCCATCAAATTGTTTTGTTTTTCATTAATAATAACTTATTAAACAAATACCAACTTTGCCCTTTATAAAACATATAAAACAAATAAAATTTAAGGCCATTATGTCATTTTGCCATCCACTATCTTAAAATGGTTTATTAACAACATAAGGCGTCCACTTTAAAAAGCCAACAACACTTAAGTATTTATAATTCAGCACATAGCTTTTACTCAATACGCGATTCAGTCCTTTCTCTTAATTCGGCACACAAACGATCAAATTATCACACAGAAATTTCACACAGACTATATCACATATCATTCACACAGAAAATATCATTAAAATATTTTTACGACCTCGGATTTGTGGCCTCGAACTACTATTTCGACTAGGGTCTAAATCGAGATGTTACAGTAACACCCCTAACCCGTATCCATTGTCGGAATAGGGTTGCGGAGCATTACTGGAGTTTACAAAACATTTACAGATAAATCATGTCAATCACTATTCATTTTTTGAGATTATTCATAACGTCCCTTAAATGGACCCTTGAGGCCCAATGTGAGCATTGGAATCGAGTCAGGACTTAAACGCAAATTCTAAAAATTTTTCGCGAAATTTCAAAAATTTTCTAAGTTATAAGGCTCACACGCCCACGTGGTCCAAGGGACACGCCCGTGCTATAGGCTGTGTTTGATCCCGTGTAATTCTCTGACTTGTGCCACACAGCTGACACACACGGCCGTATGGTTAATTTTATTTTTCAAAATTAGGTGCAGGTTTCACACGGCCAAGACACACGCCTGTGTCTTTGCCTGTGTGCTCAATTTTGAGCATTCTATTTCTCAAATTTAAACTGCAGGGGACACACGGCCTAACCACATGCCCATGTACCAGGCCGTGTGTTGCACACGGTCTAGACACACCCGTGTGGATGAAATAAAGCCATTTCTAACTTCATTTCTCACCCAAAATCATACCAATGACCTTCACTAAAACTCACATCCAAATACCAACCTTTTCAAGCATTCAAATTAAGAAAACTCTATCATGCAACATGGCATATCATTACATGCATACATGTTTATAATCTTACCTTAGTTTAGTCCATATGTAGATATAATTTGATCAACTACTTAACATATATGCAGCTACCATAGTATGACATTACAAGTATATCAAAACAAACCATTACTATTCATTCCAATGGCTAGATTACAAGCATCATTTTCAAGCCAACAATGGCCAAATTAGCCTATACATGCCATTATACCAAAATGATTTTACTATATATACCCAAAATAAGCTAGTGGATAGTGTGATGATGCTCCAATAAATTTCCAGCCTTTGCGAGCTTCCGAGCACTATAAAATAGGAAAAATAAAATCTAGTAAGCATTACATGCTTAGTAAGTTCGTATAACGGGAATTAAAACTTACCAATTCATATTTATTAACATTAAGCATTCAATAACAAGCTTTTCATCAATTTGACAAATTTACCTAAACACTTACACTCAATCAAACAAGTTAGTTACATAAATATTCACATATACATCAAGTAATCATAGATGAGCTCATCATACTATATTCCTTCAAGACATTATTCATTTCATCCTATAATTCTCTTATCATGCCAATATCGTGTCCATTGAATCATTGAAATTGCAATGGATACTCAAGTAGCACACTCAAGGTGTACAATTCAATAACCCGTCAATTCTTATTTGAGAGTAGCCATTAGGGCACTTAATCTAAGAACACACCCTCGAGCCACATATCATATAACAGGATTACCAGTCCAGGTTAAATCTTAATTGTAACATATGCTCGAGAGGGATTATATTAGGATTACTCATCTGGGCCAAATCCTTTCTATAACAAGGTCAATAGGATTACTCATCCGAGTCAGACCCCGTCAGCAACAAATGTAGGACCTCGTTCATTTTGGGTAAGCACATATATTCATCGGAATTCAATATTCAAATAGAACTTAACCCTTTTTTACGATTTCAAGTATGCATTCTATTCTTGATTATAGCAATCAAGCAATTCACTTCAATATAAGTCACATTCCATACAACCACAACATTCAATTTAACATATTTACATTGTAACACCCCTCACCCATATTCAACATCGGAATAGGGTTACGAAGCATTACCGAACTTATCACACATTAAAACATACATTTATCATACAAATTAATCAATTCATATACAATTCATTCACAACCAATCATTTTGTCCCTAATACGAGCCTACAAGGCCCTAAACATGCATTAGGAGTGGTTCGAGACTAAATCGATAACTTTGGAAACTTTTTAAACGTTTAGAAAATTTTCTCAAAAATAGGGGACAGACGCCTGTATGGCCCGACCGTATGTCTCACACGGCCAACAGACACACCCGTGTCACAGGCCATGTGGAGCATACTGACTTGGTTTTAATTTCAACACCAGGAGGCACACGACCGTGTATATGATCGTGTGTAACACATGGCTAAGACACAGGCCCATGTCACTGCTCGTGTGGACAAAAATAGGCTATTTACCAAGCCATTTTGCCACCCAAACTTGCATGTACCTACACCATATCAATTGACACCAACACATAGCATATATAAGCATTTAAACCATCCAATTCAAACATAAATCATGCATATTCTATACTTTCCTTTTACATATACACAAATCACCAAAACATGCCATACCATTTGTACCAAATTTTGCTTCCTTAAATCATTAATATGACCATTATCAAATATGCATCATTTGATCTATTTTCTCAAGTATGTCAATCAATCACAACTTGGCTATTAGATATCTATTATGCTAATCATCCATTAGCATCACATACTCAACTTTCAAACCATCATACCAGCCACATATAGATATATATACAAGATTCAAACATACCAAAATAAGCCAACTTTCATGGCTATATAAACAACCAAATCACTTATATTTACAAACCATTTCAAATAACTAAATTCATTACTAACACATAACCAAAATGACCAATGTCCCTATACATGCCATATACCAAAATACCAAAGTTCAAAAGTAAAAAATGATAGTTGGATAGTGTGATGTAGTCTCTGACAATACCCGAATCTGAGCTAGCTTCGAAATCACTATAAAACATGGAAAAATAAATAAAGTAAGCTTTATAGCTTAGTAAGCTCGTATGAAATAAACTCAATGAAATCATAAATACACAATCATCAAATGAACATATCAACATGTAATTCATGTTAACTAGCAAACCTTTCACATTTTCTATCATAATCTTATGCATGAACTTTATAACTTCTTCGATTTAACCTTATACAGTTAATGTACATACCTGTACCATCTCGTATGAATCTCTTACACAACCATATCTTTTATTTACCCGTTGAACCATTTGGAATGCTATTGGATACATGAGAATCTCGCACACGAAGTGCCACATATATAGCTGAAGCTATCTCGATCACATACCACATATATGCTCACTCTCGAGCTATCAATGGGCCTACTCACGCAAGCTGTGGGTCAAGCCGTAGCTACTTGGTGCTGCTCACACAAGCTGTCAAGTAACCGAAACAGATGCCAGTATACTTAGACACCGGTAAGACGTACAGGACTAGCACTCAAATCACATAATCACATAAATCCCCTAATGACATGTCACTACTATCCAAATCTATTCTTAAGGTTCAACCGGGAATTTCAATGCCGAATTGTCATCAAATCAATGTCGAACATGTCCATAGTTACGTATTAACAGTTCATACAATATCAAAGCATTTAAAACATAATTATAACAATGATTATTACATACGAACTTACCTCGGATGTAATAATGATGAAACATGTCGATTAGTCAATAACTTTGTTTTTCCCTCGATCTAAGTCCGTATTTTGTTTTTCTTGATCTATACAATATTAAATTCATCTTATTTAATTATCTCTCTATTCAATTTAATCCAAAACACTCATTAAAGCACATACTTTTGCACCTAATATTTCAACATTTTTACAATTTAATCCCTAGGCTCGTAAAACAAAATTCATTCAATTTTATCACAATACAAGCCTAGCCGAATATTTATCATGCTTATAGAAGCCCAAAATTTTCATTTATTACACATTTTAACCACTAAATTTACACATTTCACAAATTAATCCCTAATTTGCATTTTCACTAATATCACTAAACAAAACTTGTATAACTATCATCAAACATTCAAAATCTATCATTAAACATCAAAATACTCATGTATTCATCAATGGAAACATTCAAAATCTTTAACAGGTTTGCAAAATAGTCCTTGGGCTAGCTAGACCTAGTTGAACGATATCAAAAACATAGAAATTATTAAAAACCGAACAAAAATGGACTTACAATTAAGCTTGCATGTGGCTGAATCCTAAAATGGACAACAATGGTTTCTTCTTCTTCAGTATTCGGTTGAAGATAAGAGAAAATGAAAGCTTTTTCTTTTGTTTTACTTATTTTATCTTAAATATTAACTGATTTACTATATTAACCTTTTAATTAATAAACAAAAATAACTTAAACAATACCCATAATTGTCCACTTACTAATATAATTGTTTAATTACAACATAAGGACCTCTAATTTAAGATTCTATAGCTATTAGATACCTTTAGTTAATAGAACTCCACTTTTACACTCCTTTTTATCAAATTGACTAATCAAACGATAAAATTTTTAAACGAAACTTTCACACAATCATTCAATCATGCTGTTGACATTAAAATAATAAAAAATTATTTTGACTTCGAATTTGTGGTCCTGAAACTACTATTCTGATTTGACTAAAAATGGGCTGTTACATACATGCTCGATTAAGTTACACAAACTTACCTTGAAACTTGTTCACGTTTAAAAATCTACTAATCCGAAATTTTTTTTCCTTGGTCTAACCTCGAATTTGTGTTGTCCGGATTGATATAAGTGAATTTATTTGTAACACCCCAAACCCGGCCTAGACGTTATGGATGAATCTGGCATGTCACATCAAAAGGTTGTTTAAAACCAAACAATCATTAAAAACCTTTCCTCATTTCAAAAACTTTTTATCAATGAAAAACCCTGAATTTCGTTGCTTATCAAACAAGATTTGCTTAAAGTTGTTTCCCTTGTGAACACAATGTTATTTTCAAAACGTTGTTTGTTGCAGAAGACTAACTTTTAAAGTTGTGGAAATGTGATATTTGAAAACAACAGTTAATAATTTTAAAAACCCGTGTTTAACAGACTAGCAGTTTGTAATTTAAAGAAATACCAAATAAAAGTTAAAAAGAAAATCCCAATGGCCTTATTACATAAATATTAACCACAAAAATTAAAATAAAAAAAATTAAACCCAAAACAACTAAGTTTCGTTAGGAAGCAAATCTGACGTATGGCCACCTCCGAGCCCGCCACAGCTCTAAATCCTCTAATGCTGGGGATTACCTGCACGGTTAAAAGAAAGGGGTGAGTTACGAGAACTCAGTGTGTAATCCCCTATAACGGTCATTATCTGGGCCTGAACCCATACAGTATTGGTTTGGGCCTAAGCCCTATAATCATGATAATGCAAACAAAAATGCAGCCCAACCCAATCCAACCATCAAACCACCTGTACCAACCAATCGCACCATATGGGGATCAAGTCAACCCACCCCGCCAAACACACCAATATTGCAGTCAAGCTGCTAATCACAGTATATATGGCTGAGCCACCAAAATAATATGTGGCATAGCCACTAAAACGGTATGTGGCAGAGCCACTTAAAACAACACTTCCTCCAATCATCAAGCCCAACCTATGCAACATGGTATGAATGCAGTGTAAAACATTTATAAACATATATATATATAGATCACATACACGATATTTAACCACAATCGAGGGTATAACAGTAATTTTCACCCTTTAGGGGGTATTTATATAATTTTACCCATCGAGGGTATTTTGGTAATTTACCCTCTAGGGGTATTTCGGTAATTTACCCACAGAGGGTATTTTGGTAACTTTACCCACAGAGGGTATTTTGGTAATTTTTCAAACTAGGGGTATTTTGGTAATTTTGCAACCCAGAGGTATTTCGATAATTTTACAAATCATGGGTATTTCGGTAATTTATAAACCAAGGGTATTTCAATAATTTGTAAACTAAGGCTATTTCAGTAATTTGTAAACCAAGGGTATTTGAGTAATTTGTAAACAAAGGGTATTTTAGTAATTTCATAAATCAAGGTATTCTAAACAGCGATAACGATGCGAATGGGCCTAGGGCCTATTCTCGGCCCAAATGGACCCACACGTTCCTGTGGCCCATTTAGCCCAAATCTAGCCACAGATATCAGATTCACATAGACCAATTCACTATCTACTACACAATCATACAATTTATTCATATGGGCCCACGGGCCCATTGAGTCCACTTGGCCCAAGGCAGCCTAGACTCATGAGAACACTCATGAGGGCCAAACTATCGCGTCGAAGCTCCCACACGTGCGCTCGCACGCTCGTGTGGCTACCATCGCCGTGTGATCGGCTTTTCGATATTTGCTGCTCTACAGCTAGAGTAGGGCGAAATACATACCTGATAGGAATCTGGAGTTGATCTGCGCTCCGAACACTCCTATGCCCAAACCCCAACCCAGGTATGGTTACTCTCCTCATAGATTGCTCTATTTAAAGCCGGCTTCTCACCTTCCCTCTTGCTAGCTTCCCGATGTGGGATCCCTTATCCAGTAGAGTTTAATTCCAACACAAACTCTGGCCATCCCAACTTAGAAAAATAAATATCCCTTTTTGCTTACGATGGGATTCGAACTCAGGCTCCCCTGTAACTTAATCCACGCTACTAGCCACTAGGCCACAAGCTCCTCTTGTGTCTAAAATCATGCGCAACTAAATATATGTCTATGGACCAACGTCTAAGTTCACTTAAAAATAAATCAAAATGAAATGCAAGCGCCAAGACTTGAACCTTAGACCCCTTGCTTCCTTGTGTGACATAACCTCCTTGTCTCCCATGTAGCGCCATTTGCCACTAGACCACAACTCCTTTTATGTCATTTTCTCTGCATTTTATTCTTAAAGCCTACTTACCAACTCCTAGGGTTTTATTCACCTAAAACTAAAATTTTCCTAAAGCCCAAGTTTAATCCCGGGACTTCATAGAAGCCCCCTAACCTTCCAAAATCAATCACCTAATAGGTCCAACTTGCATTAGTACCGTTCTCTTATTCTTAAAAATTTTAAACGCTCCCCTGGTCAAGGCCTAATAAGCCCAATTCCACTAGGCCCAAATTCGGGTCGTTACATTATTCATAAAATAATCACATTTCATATTCAAGTGGACTCAATTTACATCCTAGGCAAAATTACCATTTTGCCCCTAATTTTTCCATAAATTCCAATTTCGTCCCTAGGCTCAAAAAATGAAATTTTTGCAATTTACTCCCTATTCCAAGCCTAACCGAAATTTCAATATACAATTTACAGAACATATATTCTATAAATTTTAGGAATTTTCTTTGTAACACCCCTCACTTGTATTCAATGCCGGAATAGGGTTACGAAGTATTACCAGACTTATAAAACAATTAAACATTCAACTCTGCATAAATTTTCACATTACAAGCAATCATCAATCAATCTCAATCACTTTGTCCCTAATACGAGCCTACAAGGCCCTAAACATACATTGGGAATGGTTCAGGACTAAACTGATAACTCGGGAAATAATTTCAACACTTAGAATCCATTTACTATATGAAAAATACATTTTAAAATTGTCAGGAGTCATCACACTATCACAGTTCATTTATGGCATGTATAGCTAGACTTTGACACACGCTAAGTTAGTCCGAGAATCGACTAAACCGTAGCTCTGATACCACTAAATACAACACCCCTTACTCGTGTTTAATGTCGAAATAGGGTAGGAGACATTACCGGACTTAAACGCAAACAAACATACATTTTTGAGCCCTAAATTTGCGTCCAAATTAAAAATTTTTGCATTTAATCATAAAGTCCCTTATACAAGCCTACGAGGCCCAAAACATGCTTTGGTAATGGTTTGGGACTAAACCGAGAACTTTAGGAAATTTTACAAAACTTAAAAATTTTTTCATGTTACAGGGGTCACATGCTTTTGTGGATTTGGGGCATGCCCGTGCTACAGGCTGTGTGGTCAATTTAATTTTCATAATTTTTCATAAAATATGTGCATACCTCACATGGCTGGGGCACATACCCGTGTTCAAGGCTGTGTAGCGCACACGACCGAGACACACGCCTGTGTCTTTGCCCATGTGCTATATTCTGGACATTCTGTTTTGCAACAATTAAGGTGCAGGGGACACACGGCTGAAACACATGCCCGTGGGGTAGACCTGTGTCACACGGCCTAGACACACGCTCGTGTGGACAAATATAAGGCTATTTACCAAGCCTTTTTGCCACCCTTTAATGTACACACCTACACAACATAGCATAGCACCAAACCAAGCATATACATACAACCAAATTAGCCACAACCAGGACAACAACACATCATTTACATGCTACCATATATCATACACAAACATCACATGCTTATCAACTCAAATCCAGTAGATTCCCATAAACATGAAAGGCATTATCATATGAATATACTTGACCAATAATAGCCAATTTCCAATGGCCTTATACAAAATGAGCTTTAAGCCAATATAAGCCAACACATTTGGCCAAATCAATCATGACATATAACAAAATGACCAAGTCTCCTATACATTCCATAACTCAAAATGTTGAAATCAATGATACCAAAAATATTTGTTGATAGTGTGAGTGGATCTCTAACGATCTCTGAACCCGAGCTAGCTTGGTGACACTATAAGATAAGGGAAAGAAAGGGGAGTACGCTAAATAGCTTAGTAAGTTCATATGAAAATAATAAAAAACATTAACCATTCATTTTCCATATGAATAACATAACATATATCAAACATAATGTCATTAAAACTTCATGAACATAACATACTCAATCACATTCTTACGAATAGTTTGTCATATACCAAATTTATTTTCTTTGAGTTTGTCGTACATACCTGTACCAACTCATAAACTAATCACATACTTTCTCATCTTTGACATATCCATTAAATTTCTTGTTGAACCATTTGGAATACTAAAGGATACTCAGGAATCTCATACACACAGTATCGTACCAATGCCATATCCCGGATATTGTCTTACATGTAATCTCGTATCGATGCCAATAACCCAGCTATGGTCTTACATGAAGTCTCATATCGATGCCATATCCCAGATATGGTCTTACACGAAGTCTCATATCAATGCCATATCCCAAATATGGTCTTACACGTAATCTGAGTAACCCTAATGTCATGACATTTTAATCCTATCTATTCCTAATGTTCAACCGAGATTTCTCACTTGCTGGAACTTCATTGAATATGCTCATAGAATCAATCATACATTTCATGCAATATCAAAACCTTAAAATAAAAATATAACATTGCATTATTTACATACGAACTTACCTCGGTACAAAAATAGTGAAAATAGACCTAATCATCAAACACTTTATTTTTTCCCCGATCTAGGTGTGAACTTTGTTTCTCTTGATCTACAATAGCAAATTCAGCTTATCCAATTAAGTCCAAAAATCACAATATGGAAAAATTACATTTTTGCCCCTAACTTTTTAACTTTTTATATTTTGGTCCCTAGGCTCGTAAAATGAAAAGTATTCAATTTCTTTAAAACCCAAGCCTAGAGAAACTTTATTCATGCTCATAACAGCCCAAAATTTCCATTAAATCACACTTTTACTACATATTTTATAACCTTTACAAATAGGTCCTTTTTGGCATATTTACCGAAAATCACTTAGTAAAAGTTGTATATCCAACATCAAACTTGCATAATCTACCATTAAACATCAAAATACACAAATATCTAACATGAGTCAAACCCTAGAACTTGATTATTTCTTAAATTTGTGGTAGAAATAGATAGATCGGGTTACAACGATTTCAAAAATATAAAGAGCATTAAAAACAGGGCAAGAACGGACTTACAATCGAGCTTGAAAGTGGCCAAACCCTAGCTATGTCTTCCTCCTCTAAATTTCAGCTAGAATGGAGAAGATGGAAAAGATTTTGGCTTGATTTTGGCTTTTTAATTCATTTAATTACCAAATGACCAAAATACCCCTAACTTAAAACATAAAAATTCTCTTACTCCATGTCTATTTTTGTCCACTAACTTAACAAATGGTCTAATTACCATCCAAGGACCTTCAATTTAAAATCTCATAGCAATTGGACACCTTAAACACATAGAACTCAAATTCTACACTTTTTGCAATTTAGTCCCTTTAACTAAATTGAGTGCCCAAACATCAAAGTTTTTGAACGAAATTTTCAAGAAATCATTCCATGAAATTATAGACCTAAAAATATAATAAAAATAAGTTTTACTGCATTGGATTTGTGGTCCTGAAACTACTATTCCGACTAGACCCAAAATCGGGTTGTTACAATAGGTAATGTATTTGTTTTTGTTTTATTTATTTTAAGTTAAATTATTAATTAACTAGTATAACCTTAATTAATCACACTAATTTCAAAAATACCATTCTCATAAATGTCCACTATCATATAAATGGTCCAATTACCACTTAAGGACATTAACTTTAAGGTTCCATAGCTATTAGACACTTTTAGCTATTAGAACATCACTTTTGCACTTTACGCAAGTTAGTCCTTTTTACCAAATTAAGTATTCAAACGATAAAATTTCTAAATGAAACTTTCACACAATCATATATTCATGTTGTATACCTTAAAATAATAATAAAATAATTATTTTGACATCGAATTTGTGGTTCTGAAATCTCTGTTTCGATTTGACCAAAAACGGGCTATTACAACTCTCCCCCCTTAGGGATTTTTGTCCCCGAAAATCTTACCAGTGAATAGGTTAGTGTATTATTTTCTCATAGCTTCCTTGGGCTCCCACGTAGCCTCTTCAACTTCGTGACATTGCCACAAGACTTTCACTAAAGCTATGCATTTATTTCTCAACTCTTTGATCTCTCGAGCCAAAATTCTAATTGGTTCTTCGTCATACGTCATATCAGGTTGAATTTCGATCTCTGATGGATAAATCACATGTGAGGGATCCAATCGATATCAACGCAACATCACCACATGAAAAACATTGTGGATTTTCTCTAACTTAATCCGTAAAGCTAGTCGATATGCCACTAGACCTATTCTTTCAATGATCTCATACGGCAAAATGAATCTTGGATTCAATTTGCCTTTACGACTGAAACGAAGTATTTTCTTCCATGGATTTTAAATTCTATACCTTTTCATTTCAAATCCGCGTATGATTTCTGATGATCTGAAGCTGCTTTCAAAAAGTCGCGAATTACTTTCACTTGCTCTTCGGTTTCTCTAACCAAATCAACCCCGTGAATCTGTTTCTCGCTAATCTCGGTCCAATACAATAGAGTTCGACATTTACGACCATATAATGCTTTGTACGGTGCCATCTTTATACTCGATTGAAAGCTGTTATTATACGTAAATTCAACTAGCGGCAAATATTTCTCCCAATTGCCTTTGAATTCCAAAACACAACATCGGAGCATATCATCGAGAATCTGAATTTCTCTCTTAGACTGATCATCGATTTGCGGGTAAAAATCTGTACTAAAATTCAACTTTGTACCCAGAGCTTCTTGCAATTTCTTCCAAAACCACGACGTAAACCTCGAATCTCTATCCGAAATAATTGAAACTGGTACCCCGAGCAATCTAACAATCTTAGAAATGTATAACTCAGCCAATTTATCAAATGAAAAGTCAGTACGTACGGAAATGAAATGTGCTGATTTCGTTAATCGATCTACGGCAACCCAAATAACATCTTTCTTTTTCGGAGACAAAGCTAATCCCGATATGAAATCCATCGTAACTTTGTCCCACTTCCACTTTGGTATCATCACAGGCTGAAGTAAACCTGAAGGCACTTGATGTTCAGCTTTAACTTGCTGACACACTAAACATCTCACTACAAATTCAGAAATGTCTCGTTTCATACCTGACCACCAATATAGTTGTTTCAAATCATTGTACATTTTAGTACTTCCAGGATGAATGGATAAATAACCACTATGTGCCTCGTGTAAAATTTTTTGAATCAACTCTGGATTTTTCGATACACAGGTTCTATCTCGGAACATCAAAAAATCATCGAGTCCGATTTGGTACTCTGAATCACTAGTCGATTGACATTGCACCCTTTTAGCTTGCAACTCACTATCACATTTCTGAGCTTCGCAAATTTGCTGAAGAAATACTGGTTTAGATTTTAACTCAGCTAGAATCAAACCATCATCAGATAATGTTAACTGGGTATTCATTGCTCTTAAGGAAAACAACAGTTTTCTACTCAAAGCATCCACGACTACGTTCGCTTTCCTCAGGTGATAATCAATCACTAACTCATAGTCTTTTAGTAGCTCGAGCCATCTCTGTTGTCGCAAATTCAAATCTTTCTGAATCATAATATACTTTAAGCTTTTATTATCAGTAAAGATGAGGCATTTTTCACCTTACAAATGATGACGCCAAATTTTCAGTGCAAAAACTATAACGACCAACTCTAAATCATGCGTTGGATAGTTCTTTTTATGCGACTTCAACTGTCTGGAAGCATAAGCTATCACTTTTCCCTCTTGCATCAACATGTAACCCAAATCGTTCAATGACACGTCGTTGTAAATCACAAATTCTTTACCCGATTCAAGTTGAACTAACACTGGTGCCTCAATTAACAATGCTTTCAATTGATCGAAGCTTTGTTGACATTTTTTAGACCATTCAAACTTTACATCTTTCTGTAGCAGTCTGGTTATTGGTGTAGTAATCATCGAGAACCTTTTTACAAAATGATGATAGTAACCAGCCAATCCTAGAAAGCTTCTTACCTTGGATACATTTCTAGGTGGTTTCTAGTCAATAACTACCGAAATCTTGCTTGGATCAACTCGAATGCCATCCGCTGAAACTATATGTCCCAAAAATCTGACTTCCCGGAGCCAAAACTCACATTTGCTGAATTTAGCATACAGTTGCTTATCTCTCAAGGTTTGCAACACAATCCTTAAATGCTCAACATGCTCAAACTCATCTCCTGAATAGATCAGAATGTCGTCAATGAACACAACAACAAATCTCTCTAAATACGGTCTAAAGATCTGATTCATCAAATCCATAAATATAACAGGAGCATTAGTTAGTCCAAAAGGCATAACAAGGAATTCATAATTTTTGTACCTCGTTCTGAACGCAGTTTTTGGCACATCTGAGTCTTTAACTCACAACTAATAATAGCTACATCTCAAATCAATCTTTGAGAACACTGTTGCAACTTTCAACTGATCAAACAAATCGTCTATTCTCGGCAACTGATACTTATTCTTTATCGTAACCTTATTGAGCTGACGATAATCAATACACATTCTCATTGACCCATCTTTCTTCTTAACAAATAATACTGGCGCAACCCAGGGCAGAAAACTTGGTCGTGCAAAACCTCTATCTGTTAACTCTTGAAACTGAGCTTTCCACTCTTTCAACTCTGTTGGATCCATTCTATACGGAGCTATAGATATTGGTGAAGTTCCTGGTACTAATTCAATAGCAAATTCAACCTCTCTGATAGGTGATAATCCTGGCAATTCTTCTGAAAATACATCTGGAAACTCACATACAACTGGCACTGATTCAATCTTTGATTCAAACACTTTTGTATCCACTATATAAGCAAGATAATCTTTGCAACCTTTTCTCACACATCTCTATGCTAACATACACGAAATCACAACAGCCAACTCATTCGATTCATTTGATTTAATCTGAAGAATTTCATTATTCTAACACTTCAATTCTATAATATTTCGTCTACAGTTCACAACAGCATCATGTAAAGTCAACCAATCCATACCCAGAATCACATCAAACTTATCAAATGGTAAAAGCATCAATTCAGCTGGAAAATAGTAATCCCGAGTCATTAAAGGTCAGTTCTTGCATACTTGATCAACTAGAACATATTGCCTAAGGGGTTCGATACTTTAATCACAAACTCAGTAGACTCAATGGGCAAGCTCTTATTAGACACCAAATTCATACATATATACGAATCAATCGATCTAGGATCAATCAATGTAATAACATTAGTGTCGTAAAGAGAAAATGTATTAGTAATAACATCTGGTGATGACATTTATTCGCAAGCACGAATAGCGTAAGCTCCAGCAGGTACTTTGGCATCCGATCTCACTGTAGAATCTCTCGTTGTACCACGATTACCACTTGCATTTCCTGCATTTCTTGGTGACCTCCCTTGAGTAGCTATATTGCTTGATCTTGCATTCTGAGATTCATATTTTCATTTAACTTAGGGCAATCACAGATAAAATGGTCTCGTGAACCACAACTGTAACAAGCTCTATTATTATTTTTCACCCAACAATCTCCAAAATGCCGTCTTCCACACTGTTGACACTCAGGTTTGATGTTTTTTATGTTGCCAAAACTCGATACTGATGTGGCTTGAGCTTTAGGACTGGTGTATTGCTTTCCACGACCTCTAACGGAATATCCCACTGAAGTTGTTGATCGATTAAAATAGTCTCTGGATTTCTTTGACGAGGAATGATAAGGTTTACCCATCGATCTCTTCCTCGAATCTCTTGCCTCTAAATCAGCCTTTCTCTTTTCTTTGCTAAGTTTCTCGGCTTTGCAAGCCCTGTCGATTAAGACCACAAATTCCTTCAATTCTAAAATTCCAACTAGAAGTTTGATGTCCTCGTTCAACCCATCAACGAATCTCTTACACATGATTTCTTCAGTAGAAACATATTCCCGAGCATACTTGTTCAACCGTACAAATTCTCTTTCATACTCTGTCACAGTCATTCGACCCTGTTTCAACTTTAGAAACTCTTTATGCTTTTGATCAAGGAACCGCTGACTTATATATTTTTTTCGGAACTCAGTCTGAAAGAATTCCCAGGTCACTCACTCTCTCGGTACTACAGACACCAAGGAATTCCACCATTGATATGTTATGTCTCTTAACAAGGAAATGACACACTTCAAACATTCAACTGACGTGCACGAAAGTTCATTGAATACCCGAATAGTGTTTTCAAGCCAAAATTCACCTTTCTCTGGATCATCACTAATGGTAGCTCTGAACTCTTCGGACCCGTACTTACGAATTTTATCAACTGGCGGCTTATTTAGTCTTTGATGTTCCACAACTTGAGGAGCTACGGGTACAGGTTGGGGATTAGGAGGGGGTGGAGATTGTTGAGCAACCGGGTTCATTCAGATATATTGTGTGAACCACTCGTTCATCATAGGGAAGAAGGCTTCTTTAGCCTTTCCTTCCTGGCTACCTGTTATGGGTCTAGAATCAGACGGCACTGTCCTTTGAGCGGGAGCTGGCGTGTTACTTTCAACATCATCAGCTATAGCTCGATCAGGATCCATTTATTATATGAAAACACATTTTAAAATATCAGGAGTCATCACACTATCACAGTTTATATATGGCATGTATAGCTAGACTCACACACACTCTACATTAGTCTTAGAATCGACTAAACCGTAACTCTGATACCAATAAATGTAACACCCCTCACCCGTATTCAACGCCGAAATAGGGTTACGGAGTATTACCGGACTTATAAAATAATTAAACATTCAACTCTGCATAAATTTTCACATTACAAGCAATCATCAATCAATCTCAATCACTTTGTCCCTAATACGAGCCTACGAGGCCCTAAACATACATTGGGAATGGTTTGAGACTAAACTGATAACTCGGGAAATAATTTCAACACTTATAAAATTTTTCTCAAAACAGGGGAGACACGCTTGTGTGGCCAGGCCGTGTGAGACTAGACATGCCGTGTCACAAGCCATGTGAACATTCAAAATGGAAGCACATGGCTGTGTCCCAGCCAGTGTCTTACCCCGTGTCCAAACAAGTGAGCTTACTAACTTGGGTCACACGGCCAACCACACGCCTATGTGTCTAGCCCGTGTGCCCTTCGAAGTGGCCACACACGCCTGTGTATCAGGCCGTGTGCTAGGCCATATCAATCCTGTAGGGTATACTGACTTATGCAACACAGCCAAGTCACACACCCGTGTGCTAGGCCGTGTGCCAATTAGGGGTTATACTGACTTGTACCATATGGCTGATCATAAGCCCATGTGTGAGATCGTGTGGAGCATATTGACTTCACATCAATTTCGACACTAGGGGACACACGATCGTGTAACATAACCGTGTGTCACATAGGGCTGAGACACACTCGCACGTCTCTGCCCGTATGGACAAAAATAGGCTATTTACCAAGTCAATTTGCCACCCTAATTTAAATGTACCTACATCAACCCAAATCTCAACAATTCAAAGCATAAATGAACATCAATTTAAGCCACAATCAAGACTAAATCATACCATTTCCAATCCTAACAACCAACATACTTATGACCTCAAGTTTTATCCAATCAAAACATACCTAATTACATATACCAAACAACTAGCTAAACCTTTGCGAAACATACATCATTTAGCACTAATTCACAAATTCAATTCAAATCCAACATCAACTAATTAACCTTTACTATGACAATATCCACAAGCTTCATAATAAGCCATTCATGAACTCAAATATCAACCACAATGCACATAACCAAATCCACCAAATTAAGCCAAATCTCATGGCTATATTGACAAACCAAAACATATATATTTACAAGCCATCTCAAATGGCAAAACTCACTACCAAAACATAACCAACATAGCCATAGTCTCTATACATGCCATATTCTTAAAATACTAAGTTCATAGGTACCGAGTGAAAGGTGGATAGTGTGAAACGATCTCCGACAATCCTCGAATGCAAGATAGCTTTGATAACACTACAAAACATGAGAAAAACGAACAAAGTAAGCTTTATAGTTTAGTAAGCTCGTATGAAATAAACTCAACTAATCATAAATACACAAATCATTAATTTGAACTTGTTAGCTTGTAATTCATAAATACTAACAAACCTTCCACATGTTTAATCATATGCTTATATGCAAAATTCATAACTTCTTCCTTTTTAAGCTCGAATGATTCATATACATACCTGAACCAATCCGTAACAAACTCATACCCGAACGAAATAATGTCGAATACTTGAATTCTCGCACACTAAGTGCCAATACATAAACAAAGCTATTTTAATCTCACACACTAAGTGTCATACATAGCCGAAGCTATCTTGAATCGCACACTAAGTGCCATACAGAGCTGAAGCTATCTCGAATCGCACGCTAAGTGCCATATATAGCCGAAGCGATCTTGAATCGCACACTGAGTGGCATACATAGCCGAATTATCATCAAACATGACCGTAGTCTCGTATATACAATTTATGCAATATCAAAGCATTTAAAGCATAATTATAACAATGCTTATTACATACGAACTTACCTCGGATGTAAAAACGACTAAATAAGTCGATTAGTCGATAACTTTAGTTTCCCCCGATCTTGATCCGAATTTCGCTTTTCTTGATCTAAATATATTCAAAATTAACTTATTTAATCATCTATTTATTCAATTCAATCCAAAATATACATTTGAGCTAATTTATATTAGCCCCTAAACTTTCATATCTTTTACAATTTAGTCCTTATTTCATAAAATCACAAATTAAGGAAATTCCAAATATACCCATGCTAGCAAAATTACCATAATGCCCCTAACAACCCATTTTTTCATTTATTCACATTTCAACCACAAAGTTTCAACATTTCTCAATTTAATCCCTATTTTGTATTTTCTTACAAAACTTGTTTAACTATCAACAAACATTCAAAATCTATCATTAATCACCATAAATCATACATATTCATCAATGGAAACATTCAAAATCTTTAACAGTTTTGCAAATTAGTCCTTGGGCTAGCTAGTACTAGCTGGAACGATCATAAAAACGTAGAAATCATTAAAAATGGGACAAAAACCATACCTAATTGAGCATAAATGTCTTGGCCGAATGTAGAAGAGAAAAATGGCTTCCTTGTTTCCCTAAATTTGGTGAAGAAGATGATAATAGGTAATGAATTTGTTTTTGTTTTATTTATTTTAAGTTAAATTACTAATTTACTAATATAACCTTAATTAATCACACTAATTTCAAAAATACCATTCTCATAGGGCCTTAACTTTAAGGTTCTATAGCTATTAGACACTTTTAGCTATTAGAACATCACTTTTGCACTTTACGCGATTTAGTCCTTTTTACCGAATTAAGCATTCAAATGATAAAATTTCTAAATGAAACTTTCACACAATCATATATTCATGTTGTAGACCTAAAAATAATAATAAAATAATTAATTAGACAACAAATTTGTGGTTCTGAAACCACTGTTCTGATTTGACCAAAAATGGGCTGTTACATTCTTTAATTTTCACAACTTTACACTTTAGTCCCTAAATCATGTTTCCATCAAAAATCAATTTGTAAAAGTTGTTTATCTATCAACAACCTTACATTCTACCATAAATTTCAAATTTTCAGCATATTCATCTGTGACCTAATTTTCATACTTTGATATCTTTTCAAATTGATCCTCCAAATAGATAGATCAAGTTATCTCGGTTTCAAAAATATCAAAATTACTAAAAACGGGACAAGAAAACTTACCCAATTAAGCCAAGAAAGTTTCTTCTCTCTCTCCTAGGGTTTCCATTTATTTTGAGGTTGAAGATGATATAAAATAAGATGATAATTCTTTTATCATATTTTAATTAATTAAATTATTTCAATTTCTAATTTAGTCCTTGCCCTTTTTCTAAATTTCCATGGATGAGTCACCAAAATATATACATACTTTTCTTTAATGGTCGAATTACCATATAAGGACCTCAAGTTTTGAATTCCATAGCTATTTAATCCTTCTAGCTATTGGAATTCAACTTTTTCATTTTATGCAATTTAGTCCATCCCGTAATTAAGCACAAAATCGGTAAAATTTTCTTATCAAAATTTTCACATGACAGCTCTATCATAATACGGACCATGCAATAAAATAAAAATAAATTTTATTTTCGACTTGGATTTGTGGCCCCGAAACCACTATTTCGATTTCACTGAAAGTGGGCTGTTACACATAGTGTCCATGACAACAAACAATGTTTAAGATCATCTCTAAACAACTTTTGAAGATCACTCCAATACCATTTGGAAAACCTCGTTAGTTTGTTGCAAATATCACTTGACTATTTAATAGCGAGTTCATTCACATCATTCAATAGACAATAAAATAGAAAAAAAAAGGTAGGCAGAGATTATACACACATTCGTTTGTTTAGATAGTTCGACAACAATCCTACTATGTGGAGCTTTTCTCAGTGAACGGTCTCTTATTCCTCAATTGATTCAACCACTTATTGGTGTAAGCCCAAACTACCCTTCAACAAGATGTATTTGCATCCCGAATAACTAGTCCCAACTAGTTACAACCACTTACCAAAACCTCGCTTACAAAGGTTTCATTCACTCACAATTAATTCCTCAGACTGAATGTGCAAAGAAAGAGAACAATTAGCTAGAATAGCAATTCATGTAATAGCCTAGTTTTAGTGAAATCAGAATAGTGGTTTCGGGACCACAAATCTGAGTTAGAAAGAAAATTTATTTTAAAATTATTGCATGGTCTGTATCATGATAGGAAAGACGTATGAAAATTTTGATAAGAAAATTTTACCGATTTCATGTTTAATTATAGAAAGGACCAAATTGCATAAAATGCAAAAGTTGAGTTCTAGTAGCTATAAGTATCAAATAGCTATGGAATTCAATACTTGAGGCCCTTATATAGTAATTAGACCATTAAATGGAGTTAGTATATATTTATGATGAATCATCCATGGAAAATTAGAAAAAGAAATTAGTATATATTTATGATGAATCATCCATGGAAAATTAGAAAAAGAAAATGACTAAATTGGAATTTGGAATAAATACATATGATAATAGCCTAATATCATCTTCCCCAAATTTTCTATGGAAACCCTAGGAAAGAGAAAGAAAATCAAGCAAGCTTAATTAGATCTGGATAACTCAAATACAAAGTTAAATCAATGAAAAGAAAAAGTGTCAGATTAATAGATTTCCATATAAGAACAAGTGACGAGGTAAGTTCGCGTAACTAAATTGTGTATTTATATGTTTTAAATTGAATAATATGTATGTGAATTGTATCATTGTCATGAATATGAAATAAATATTATATCTGACAAAGCCTGATACATGGTAAGTCCCGTTTGAATAATGGAATTTGATGGATACAAGATCTCCTGATTGGTTGTGGTCTTTCATATGCTGCAGACACACCATGACTTTTATGAGCATATCGTTATAAGCCCTCTCAAACTTCCTGATACATGGCTCCTGCGAGCATCCTAATCGGTAGTGATCCTGCATGTGTTGCAGACTACTGCAGCTCTTTGTGAGCATCCTGTTATATGATCGGTTGTGGTCCTGCATATATTGTAGACACAAACGTAGCTATTTATGAGTGTCCTGATATAGGCTCTTTGTGAGATTACTGACATGGCTTACTTGAACATCCAGTTATATGGCTATCCGGAGCTCTCTAATAATAGCTCTTCGGTGTTACTTTTTAAGCTCAATGAGCTTCCTGCTCTAAACTCTTACGAGTTTCCTAATTTAGTCCGGATAAGCTTCCTGTTACATGTCTCACATGAGCATCCTGTTATATGGCTCGAGAGAGTGCTTCCTGATTATGTGCCCTAATCGGTTACCCCTGAACATGAGTTGACGGTTTACAATTTTGTACACTTTGAGTGTACTACATGTGTATCCATCGATATTTCAAATAAATTCAACGTGAATAGTTTTGACATGGTTGAATTGAACATAAGATGATTGATTATAGAAATGCACATGTTATATGGAAATATGATATGAAAAGCACGTGTTTATGAAAGTTGTTACATAATGAGCTTATCTTTGATTTTTGATGTTTATATGATATACATGACTAACAAATTTATTGAGATCATATGTGTTTAGGCAAATGGCCATATTGATTAGGATGCATGATTAGTAAGTTAAATTCTTGTTATATTAACTTACTAAGCATTTAAAATGCTTACTCGACTTTCTTTTCTCTGTTTTATAGTGCTCGGAAGCTCATAAAGGTTGGAATCGGTCGAAGCATCATCATACTATCCTTTAGCACGTTTTGGTATAAATAGCAAACTTATTTTGGTAGAATGGCATGTATAGGCTAACTTGGCCAATGTTGGCATGTAAATAGTTGTTTGTAATCTAGGCATTGGAATGGCTAGTAATGGTATATTTAGTGAATATATACTTGAGGTTATAATATGGTTAATATATGTATGCTTGATATGATTAGATTGAATTATGGTAAACATATGTCTTTCAAAAGGTAAGTTTGAATACATGTGATGATATATAAATTATAATGTTAATGTTAATGTTGGCTTGGTTTTAACATCTTAAATTGGTTGGTATATGTATGCAAGTATTAATGTAGGTACAAGGCTAAATTTGGGTGAGAAATAAGGCTTGGAAATGACCTTATTTTCTCCACACGGGTAAACACACGAGCGTGTGTTTTAACCGTGTGTGACACATAGCCATACGCAAGGGCGTGTGGTTTGTTCATGTGTCCCCTTCATCTTAAAAATTGAGAAACATAATGCTTAGAATTGGTCACACGGGCAAAGACACGGGCGTGTGAAACACACGACCCAACACATGGGCGTGTGTCTTGGCGATGTGAATCCTGCACCTATTTTTGAAAATTAAATTGTTCACACGGCCTAGCACACGGGCGTGCAGCTGGCCGTGTGACCCAAGTTAGTAGCTACCCTAATTTAAACACGGGATGGGACACAGCTGTGTACCTCACATCAAATACCCACAAGCCTAAGACACGGGCATGTCACCTGGCCATGTGAGTCACACGGCCTGGCCACATAGGCATGTGTCCCCTGCACATAAAAAAAGAAATTTTTAAAATTTTGCGAAAAATTCTCTGAGTTCCCGATTTAGTCCCGGCTTATTTCTAATCTATAAATAGGACCTCGAGGGTCCATTTAAGGGACAACATGATTGAATTATGTTTTGTTTCAGATATGAATAGTAAAAGGCATGAATTAATTGTATTTGTTTTGTAAACTTCGGTAATGCTCTATAACCCTATTCTGACAACAAATATAGGTTAAAGGTGTTACGATTCACAACTCTCTACACAATAATAAAACAAATACCTCGAATGTACAAAGTACTACCTATGTATAGGAATCATAGGCAATAACAATAAATACCAAGAAATCTAGATAAACTTGACTTCATGTGTGCTCCATAATCAATCAATAGAGTCTTAAGCCAATCAAAGAATCATTCCTTGAAACTAGTCAATGTAACACCCCAAACCCGTATCTTTCACTGGAGTAGGATTACGGAGTATTACCAACTAATAGAAATATTTAACATACATATCATCAATGCATCATTCAAATCAAAGTTTAAAACATAACAAAATCACTCTATTTAACCTAGTTTATAACCACTTATACATCAATAGAAAATTTCACATACACCTAACCATCTTAGGTTCAAATCAACATGCCCAATTATAGCTCCAACACAACATATGATCATATACATACCAAATCAACATTATACTCAAACTTAACTTAGGTAAATCATCAAAATGATCAAATCATTTAAGCAAACATTACTTTTAAGTAATGCATAAAACTTCAAACATGTATTTACAATCATTTAAACTTATAAATTCATATTTCCTAGGACTTACTAACAAAAGGGACATTATCACTATATTTGTCTCCTAGGTACATGCTAAAAAGAAACACAAAAGACAACATTAGCAACATTGAGTACGTCATACTTGAAGGATGTCGAGTCTGGTTCTACTATTTATCTAACCTACAAACATACAAATCAAATTACATTCATTAGATTTCATTTATTTAGCTAATAACAAGAACAACTGACAATAATATAAAATTTTAACTTAACTAAATTAAACTTCAATTATTTTGATAATTCAAGTAACCTTGTTGTATGATCTATTAGCTATGTAGCACCAAGTGCCTAGCGGATAAACCACATAGGAGTTTGTGCCCAGCACTAGTCGGGTTAACCGACAATATTGAAAGTGAGCCCAGCTCTAGTTGGATAAACCAACAATGTTTGTGCCCAGCGCTAGTCGGATATACTGACGATAATAAAAGTGAGCCCAGCTCTAGTTGGATGAACCAATGGTGTTTTGCACTCAACGCTAGTCGGATAAACCGGCGGTTGTGTGCCCAGCACTAGTTAGACAAGCTGACAAAGATTGTGCCTAGCGCTTGTCGAATATATCGACGATTGTACTATTATTTACTTCCACAAATTCCTCATTCATTTTCCTTAACATTAAATCGATAATATACATACATTTTATATCAAGAGCTTTAGCATTAATTAATTAAATAGTAATTAGAAAAATTAAGTTCGAGTCCAAGAACTTACCGGAATTATGCTTGTGAACAATTATTCAGTAGCTTTCTCTTTTCTACGATTGGCAACGAAAGCTCTCGTATCTCGATCTAGAAATATTAATTTAATTAAATCAATTACTCAAGAACTATAGTTACACATTTAACCATTAACAATTGTTATTCAATCAACTTAACCCTTGCCACAAATATAACTAGACATCCGATTTCTATAATAATGTCTTCATACAACCGAGTATATTTATAAACTTATGTATATATATATATATATCTAATTCACAACAATCCTTATACTCTTGGAATTTATCACTCAATACCATGCCATCTAAAAATTTAACAGCAGCTACATGCTTAACCATTAATCCCATTCAAATCATCATACAATCACATTAAAATGATAACTGAAATTAACATCTCTACTTCATTTAGTTATTTTTTTTCTAGCTCATAAACATTCAAAGCAAAATAGCCTTTTCATGCCAAATTTCTCCCAACAACATTAACCTCAATCTTATTATTCAATATATTACGAATGTGCAAATTATAAGATTATCCTTAACAAATTTTTTTTCCTTAAAACATCCATGTATTTAAGCTCACCATTAAATCCAAAAGAAAATTTAAACTACATCTATGGCATTATCCATTACTTCCAAAAATTCTCCATTCTAGCATAAATATTAGCAAAATTAATCTATTCCCAACTCAAAAATATAACAAAGATGAAAATCCTTTTGAGAAATACTTACATGCATTCAAAGATAGCAAATAAAATAACCAAGCTTTTCCCTTTTGCCTTCCATGGTTTTTTGGTAGTAACGAGGAAGAAGAAAAACATTTTCCTTTCCCCACTCACTTAGTTTTCTTCATTATTTTCTTTTTCCTATAATCATTAATATTTTCTTTTGCTTTTATTTATTTCTCATGCATATAATAATTATCCTCTTATAATTATTAATGATATCACCTATATATATTATTATCATACTCATCCACTAACCTCGTATGACTAAAAAAAAGGACTATTTAATTAAATAATCCTTGACAACTATTTCTTTTTCTTACTAAACCATCTTTTTTTAATTTTTTTCTAATTTATTATATATTCTAATTACCAATTGTTTCAGTAATTTATATATATTTAGTATATATATATATACCATCATAAACTTCCACTATGAAAACCTATATAAGTAATGGCCTATTTATTGAAGAAGTCCTTTAATCAAGTCCTACTTTACCATTTAATAATAACTATTATTTCTTTCTCATAATTAATTTAGTCTCTAACAATTAAAATTATCAATTTAATATTCACTTAACTTCTAAAGTAACTCCCGAAATTATAATATTAATATTTTTAAACTCGATAGACGAAGGCGGAGTCCTGGAAGTTTATTTCCTGACACCCCCAACTTATGGGACATTGCAATCTCCTCCCATTAAGAAATTTTGTCCCCGGAATTTACTTGAAAAAAGGTGAGGGTATTGTGACCTCATAATTTCTTCCGACTCCCACGTCACTTCCTCGACGTTATGGCTATGCCAAAGAACTTTCACTAATGGGACTCGTCTGTTACATAATTCTTTCACCTCATGTGTTAAGATTTCGACCGGTTCCTCTTCATATGTCAAATCAGATTGTAAATCGATTTCTTCTGCTGATAAGATATGAGATGGATCTGACCGATATCTTATAAGCATCGACACATGGAAAACATCATGAATTTTTTGTAATTCCACTGGTAATGCTAATCGATACGCAACAGGTCCAACTCTTTCAGTGATCTCATACGGACCTATAAAGCGAGGGCTTAATTCCCCTTTTCTTCCGAAACATAAAACTTTCTTCCATGGGGATACTCTTAAAAAGACTTTATCACCCACTAAGAATTCAATGTCCCGTCGTTTCAAATTTGCATAAGATTTTTGTCTGTTGGAAGTTGCTTTCAATCTATCTCAAATCACTTTAACCATATTTTCTATTTCTTGAATCAACTCTACCCCAATCAATTTCTTCTCGTACAAGTCAGACCAACATAAGGGTGTTCTACATCTCCGACCATACAAAGCTTCATAAGGGGCCATTTGAATGCTTGATTGGAAACTATAACTGTACACAAATTCGACTAAGCGTAAATAACGTTCCCAACCAGACTCAAAGTCAATCACATAAGCCCAAAGCATATCTTCCAGAATCTGAATAACACATTCGGATTGTCAATCCGTTTGAGGATGAAAAGCCGTGCTAAAATTTAGTCTTGTACCAAGTGTCTAAAGCAATTGTTTCCAAAATCGCAAAGTGAATCGGGGATCTCGATTAGATATAATTGACATAGGTATGTCGTGTAATCTTACAATTTCTTGAATATAGACTTTGGCTAGCTTTTGTAGAGACCAATCCATTCGGACCGCGATAAAATGAGCCGATTTTGTGAAAAGATCGACTATCACCCAAACGATGTTTTTCTTATTTGGAGATAATGGTAACCCAACGACGAAATCCATTGTTATACGTTCCCATTTCCATTGAGGAATAGAAATAGGTTGAAGCAATCCTGTGGGGACTTGATGTTCCGCATTAACCCATTGATAGGTTAGGAATTTAGCCACAAATTAAATCATCTCTCTCTTCATGCTCGGCCACCAATACAACTCTTGAAGGTCTCGATACATTTTTATTCCACCAGGGTGTAGAGCAAAAGAACTATCATGAGCTTCGCGTAAAATTAATTCTTTTAATTCAACAACATTAGGGACACATATTCGATTACAAAATCTTAAACAACCTCGATCATCGATGCTGAAATTTTTAATTGATTCATCTTGAACCATTTTTCTTTTCTCTGACAATTTACGATCTGACAATTATGCTTCTCTAATCTGATCAAATAATACTGGTTTGATTCTCAATTCAGCCAGAAGACTGCCATCATAGTTAACATTGAGTTGAGCGAACATGGCTCGCAAATCAACTACCACTTTTCTGCTCAACCCATCAGCGACAACGTTAGCTTTCCCAAGATGGTAATTTATAACATAATCATAATCTTTCACAAGTTCGATCCAACGCCATTGTCTTAAATTCAAATCCTTTTGTGTTAGGAGGTATTTAAGACCTTTATGATCAGTGTATAAAAGATATCTCTCACCATATAGTTAATGTCTCCAAAATTTCAAAGCAAAGACTACTTTAGCTAACTCCAAATCATGTGTCGGATAAGTACGTTCATGAGTCTTCAACTATTGAGACGCGGACGCAATCACTTTTACTTCTTGCATCAAAACATAGCCCAAACCACTTAGTGAAGCATCATTATAAACCACAAATTCCTTTCTTGACTCGGGTAGGGTTAAAATCGGTGCTTCTATCAACAAATGCTTTAACTTATCAAAAATTTCCTAACACTTCTCGTTCTAAACAAACTGTACATTTTTTAGAATAAGTTGTGTCATTGGCATAGCTATTTTTGAGAATCCATTCAAAAATCTTCGATAATATCCGGCTAAACCAACAAAATTGCAAATCTCCGACACATTGTTTGGTGCTTTCCACTGAACAATTGTTTCGATCTTTTTCAGATCTACACAAATTCTGTTCACTGATATCACATATCCCAAGGATACCACTTTTGTTAACCAGAATTCACATTTGCTGGAAACAACTGCTTCTCTCAGGATACTTGTAACACAATTCGTAAATGTTGTTCATGTTTAATTTCTGATTTTGAATAAATCAGAATATCATCAATGAAAACAAACACGAATCGATCAAGATACGGTTGAAAAATACAGTTCATTAGATCCATAAAGGCTATTGGAGCATTCATCAATCCGAAGGGCATCACCAAAAACTTATGGTGACCATAACGTGTTCAGAAAGTTGTTTTCGGTACCTCACTATCTTTTACTTTCAACTGATAGTATCCCGATGTCATGTCGATCTTGGAAAACACTGAAGCAACTTTAAGTTGATCAAACATGTCTCGGTACATGGGAGGGGGTATCGATTTTTAATTGTCAACTTGTTTAATTGACAAAAATCAATGGAGAGTCACATCGAACCGTCTTTCTTTTTAACAAATAACACTGGAGCACCCCAAGGTGATATATTCGGACGAATAAAACCATGTTCCAATAAATCCTGTAGTTGAACTTTCAACTATTTCAACTCAATTGGCGCCATCTGATACGGAGCTATAGATACTAGATCCGTATCAGGAAACACTTCGATTGCAAACTCAACATCTCTATTTGGTGGTAATCCCGTTAATTCTTCAGGAAATACTTTAGAAAACTCACAAATAGTCCGAATTTCACCAATGTCTTCACTTCTAGCTTTTGAGTTAATAACATATGCTAAGAAGGCTTTGCAACCTTGCTTCAATAACTTATCTACTTGCATCAAAGAAATAATTCGATTTGACCCACTTGTTATAACATCACTAACTTCTATGACTTTCCCCTTTTTATCTTGAACCGAGAACTTTTTCTTGCCACAATCTAGAACCACTCCGTGTTCGGTCAACCAATCCATGCCCAAGATTATATGAAAATCACCAAACGGCTTAATCCATAAATCTACAAGGAACATTAAATTCTGGATCCCTAAAAGACAACGTTTACAACTTAATCCACTAATACGGTTTGACCTAAGGGACTTGATACGGACATGGCTACTTTCGACATTTCATAATTCATATTCCCAGATTTAACAATATTAGAATTAACATACAAATAAGAAGAACCATAATCTATTAAAGTATAATAGGTGTTGAGAATAGAAGAAAATTACCTGCTACAACATCGGTAGCATCTCTCTCATCACGAGTCTGCACTACATAAGCACATGCCAGCGCTCTGGTCTCAGGCTGATGAGCAACTATTTCATCCCCTTTTCTCAACCCGCCCCTTGAAATCGATCCACCTCTACTCGACCCTCGACCCCTCACCACGGAGGTAGCTCTCTAAAAATCATCTGGTGAATTATTTTCGTACTTTGGACATTCTCTACCATAATGTTCTAATGGCCCACAACGGAAACAACCTTTTGTTAATTTCCAGCATTTTTCCCAGTGCTTCTTTCCATAATGCTAACAATTCTGCGTCTCTAAAACTCTATTCGGTCCCTTTACACTACCCACTGATACTGTAGGTTGAGGTCTTGCACTTTAATTGGCATACTTGATCCTACAGTTGATTTCCAAAATTCCTGTGATTCCCTACTTTTTTTTATGTAGAAGAAGAATTAAAATTCCCGAATTGTTTACCTGTAGCACGAGGAGGTTCAACTTTCTTGCATAAACCCAAAGATTGCTCGACCATCTTTGCTCGTTCTGATAAGTCTGCAAACTCCTTAATTATCAATGCTACTAGTTGAGTCCGAATTTTATTTCGCATGCCCCGTACATAACGTTTGCAATTTTCTTCTTCCGTCAGAATCAATTCATTTACATACTTGCTAAGTCGCGAGTATTCCCTTTCATAGACTACTATAGACATATCTTCTTGTTTTAACATGAGAAATTCTTGTTTCCTATCTTCTAGATAGAGTTCGCCCACATATTTCTTCTGAAATTCAACTTGAAAAAATTCCCAATCAGCTACTTCTGCAAGGACGTGCCTTGTAACTATTTTCTACCATGAATAGGCTTCCCCTTGTAATAGTGAAAGGACACCAATAATGCTCTCTCGGGGGATAAATTCTAACTATTGTAAATTAGATTTGTTGACTCTAACTAAGATTCTGTCGTAGACAAGTCAATTCCTTTTATTCCAGTAAACTCAGTAGCCTACTAGCTTCTTAGTTATTTAATAAGAGCTCGTCCAGCCCTATATGTTGTCATAGGGAGTGGAGTGACTCCAGCTACCCTCTGAAGAGCTTCTGCTATAGCTCGCAATACATCATTATCAGATTGCCCCTCAATTAGGCCACTATTAGCATTAGATCATCGTATACCATTAGCGTGAACACTCAGTGTTACCAATTCAAATTCATCAAATTTTTTGGTAGATTCATCACCAATATGTACTTCTTGATCAACTATGTTATTAGCATCATCTGACATCTTGAAACTATAAATAAAAACATTAAGATAAGCATCCAATCCCAACTCAAACTCAACTCAACTTTGGCAGGTACCTCAAAACTCACTACCAAGCTTGATTTAGTTTGAGAATCGACTAAATCTACAAGCTCTGATACCAATAATTTTAACACTCCAAACCCGTATTCGACGCCGGAGTAGGTTTATGGAGTATTACCAACTAATAGAAACATTTAACATACATATCATCAATGCATCATTCAAATCAAAGTTTAAAACATACCAAAATCACTCCATTTAACCTAGTTTATAACCACTTATACATCAATAGAAAATTTCACATACACCTAACCATCTTAGGTTCAAATCAACATGCCCAATTATAGCTCCAACACAACATATGATCATATACATACCAAATCAACATTAAACTCAAACTTAGCTTAGGTAAATCATCAAAATGATCAAATCATTTAAGCAAACGTTACTTTTAAGTAATGCATAAAACTTCAAACATGTATTTACAATCATTTAAAATTATAGATTCATATTCCCTAAGACTTACTAATAAAATGGACATTATCACTAAATTTTTCTCCTAGGTACATGCCAAAAAGAAACACAAAAGACAACATCAACAACATTGAGTATGAGATACTTGAAGAATGCCAAGTCCGGTTCTACTATTTATCTAACCTGCAAACGTACAAATCAAATTATATTCAATATATTTCATTTATTTAGCTAATAACAAGAAAAATCGACAATAATATAAAATTTAAACTTAACCAAATGAAACTTCAATTATTTCGATAATTCAAGTAACCTTGTTGTATGATCTATTAGCTATGTGGCACCCGGTGCCTAGCGGATAAACCACACAGGATTTTACACCCAGTTCTAGTCGAGTTAACCGACAATATTCAAAGTGAGCCCAGCTTTAGTTGGATAAACCAACAATGTTTGTGTCCAATGCTAGTCAGATATATCGATGATAATAAAAGTGAGCCCAACTCTAGTTGGATGACCCAAAGGTGTGTAACACCCCTAACCTGTATCCGTCGCCAGAATAGGGTTACAGAATGTTACCAAAAATTCTCAAAACATTTAGAAACATTTCATGTTAATCACTATTCAATCACCGAGATCGTTCAAAATATCCCTTAATTAGACCCTCGAGGCCCAATACGAGCATTAGAATCGAGTCGAGACTTAATCGGGAACTCTAAAAATTTTTCACAAATTTCTAAAAATTTTCCAAGGTGCAGGGCTCACGCGCTCATGTGGTCCAAGGGACACACCCGTGCTAAAAGGCCTTGTTCGACCCCGTGTAACTCTCTGTGTAACAGCCCGATTTTGGGGCTAGTCGGAACAGTGGTTTTGGGACCATTAATTTGAGGTTGAAGAAAATTATTTTGATATTATTTTATCTGTTATAGCATGATTATAAGGATGCATGGAAATTTTGGTGCTTTAATTTCACCAATTGCATGCTCAATTTTGAAAAAGGACTAAATCGCATAAAGTGAGAAAGTTCTATTTTACAAGCTAGAGGTGTCTAATAGCTATGGAATATTAAATTGGAGGTCCTTAAAGTTCAATTAGGCCAATGAGAGGGGGTTGTCCGGCCATAGGGACAAGGGAGACAAGAGCATTAATTTGGTCAAAAATTTGGTGAAATTAGGTGATTAAAAATGAAAAAATAAGATAAAGGAAGAAGATATTATCTTTTACTATTCACCTTTCTTCTTCCACGAAAAATTGAAGAGAAAATAGAGGTTTTTAGAGTTCAAACTTTCAGCCAAGCTATTCCCTTGCAAGTAAGTGATTTTAGAGGTCTTTATTGATAATTTTTGTACATTTGGAACCCTTAAAGCTTAAGCTAGCTAATGAGGGGACTATTTTGCAAAATAGTTGGAAGTTTAGGGACTTGCCATGAGAGTGTTTATGTTGTTGACTGAATTTTTATGGAAGAAAATGAATGTTAGTGGGTTAAAGAATAACTTTTGTGAAAGGTTTTACCATGAAAATACCTAAATGGGACTTATTTGTAAAGGTTGTAATTGAGTAATAAATGAATGAAATGATTGGTTTTATGAATTGTTATAAGAGAAATAAATGTTCAGCTAGGCTTGTTTAATGAGAAAATATGGTGAAAAATGATTTACGAGCTTAGGGGCAAAATCGTAATTTCGCCAAAGTATAAGGGCAAAATGGTCATTTTTGCCTAAGTAGAAATTTTGAAGTGTCATCAGTTATATAGTAATTGAATGAGTGAATTTCATTATTATAGATCAAGAAGAGCGCGAAAACAACCTTGACCGAGGAAAAAGTAAGGTTATGGACTAAACCGTTGATTAATACATTTGCACCGAGGTAAATTTGCATGTAAACGGTATATCTTTGGTACATATGTTGTTATCTATTGATGCTTTGTATGAATGAAATTACCTTTTGGTGAGATTGATTGAAAATGATAGATAATGAGTAACACTCGTATGAACCTCAGAATAGAAATGAAAGTATGCATAAATATCCGTAATTATTATGTGGTGGGCTGTGTGCAATACCACCATAATTATCATTGTTGGTGGACTGTGTGCGATACCACCTTATTATTTATTCACCATGGGCTGTGTGTGATAACATCATTTAAATTATTATTTGGTGGGCTATGTGCTAAACCACCGTAATTATTCTTGTTGGTGGGCTATATGCGATACCACCCTATTATAGATTAATGGTGGACTGTGTGCGAAACCACCGGGTACCTAGTATTATTCCGAGGGGTTCATTGAGAAACTTGTCTAAGTAAATATTTCATGTGACTTTGTGGTGATGAGTGCAGGGTATATGTGCAAGTAATTGTGAGCAGATATATGAGTTATATGTTGGAAAGTGGTAAGAGATGAGATGAGTAAGCATGGTTATGATAATGTGAATTGTTCTTACATAATATGTAATGTTTGTAATTGCTTAGCATATGGTATGATACTTATTGTTTACATGTAGACTTACTAAGCTGAAAGCTTACTCCCTTTCTTTACCCTTGTTTTGTAGTGTCAAGAAGCTAGCTCGGGATACGAAGATAATTAAAAGATCACCTACACTATCAGCACAGTTTGGTATAGTTAGACTTAACATTTTGAGTATGGCATGTATAGGAACTAGACTTAGCGAGATGTTTTTGTTGTTTTGGCCAAGTGTGTTGGCTCTTTTAAAGATGAACACTTTTGTATGCGGCCATAGTTAATGGCTCACTATTATTGATCTATGGAAAGATGAGGTTATTCATGAGTGTGTATGATGCATGATAGGGTTGTTTAGTAGAAAATGCTTGAATGGGTTGAAGGTTGAATGTGATTTATGATTGTGTGAGTTAGGGTGATAAAAAGAGCTTGGAAAATAACCTTGTTTTTGTCCACACAGGTAGACACACGGGCGTGTGTCTAGGCTGTGTGTGACACACGGTCAGTCCCATGGGTGTGTGGCTGGGCTGTGTGTCCCCTACATGTTAGTGATGCAAGTCAGTGTCAACCATGGGCCAGACACACGGGCATGTGACAAGCCGTGTGATGCAAGTCAGTGTCAACAACAGGCCAAATGCAAGTCAGTTTCAACCACGGATGGAGCACCTGGGTGTGTCGAAACCGTGTGAGAGACATGAGCCAGGGACACGTGTGCGTGACTGGCCGTGTGAAAACCCCTGTAGGTTCAAATTGAAAAATAATTCCACACAGGCGTGCGATATGCCACACAGGTGTGTCCCTACCTACACACGGGTGATCATTGTTTTATGTGATGTCAAAGTCTTAAAGTTTTATATAAAGAATGATCGAACCTGGGAACTAACTATGACAATGATTTGAGGCAAGCGCACCTATCGAACAATAGTATAGTTAAGGCAAGACCGGATTGTCGGACCCAAAGGAACCAAAAGTACTAATAGTAACTCTCTGTTTATTATTTAGCCTAAGGATTGAATGAATTTTTATCTAATCTAAAATTAACTAACTACTAAACTAAAGACTCTAAGACAAAGAAGAATGAAATTGGGAAAATAACTTTGAGGAAAAACCAATTGATTAAGACGATACCCAAGGAAGAGTCCACCTAGACTTCACTTGTTATCTAACTCTGAACCAGACGATTTATTCATTTGACTTGATCCATAAGATTTCCTAAGTTATATTAATCCCTCTCTCAAGGTGACTAACGTCTAACCCTAGGTTGATTAATTGAAATCTTTTTCTAATTAAAACCCCTAGAATTGCGTTAACTCGATCTATGGAATCCCGTATTAAGTTTCACCCTAATCTGGTAAAATCTCGTAACCATATCTCTAGCTGTGCGATCAACTCCGCTTAATTATGCTAGATCTACTCTTAGGCAGGGACTTTTGCTCCTCCACCTAAGCACATCACACTTGAATTAATATCCCAGAAATATCAACACAATAATTAAGAACACATAATTAAGAACAAGTCAAATATTTATCATATAGTTCAGCAAACGATAACAAGATCCATCTCAGGTTTCATCCCCCTCAGGTATCTGAGGGTTTAGTTCATAACAATTAAAGAAAACATCTCAGAAGAAAAGATAAAACAAAACATAAGAAATCCCTAAAACCCCCTGAAGGAATTGAAGGAGAGATCCTCCGTCTTGAGTATGATTCCAGGTTCTTGAGATTGATCAACTGGCTATCTTTGAGTAAATCCCTACAAATCTGCCCTCTTTGGCCTAGCTGGATGCCCCCTGACTAAAGCCTTGGGTTCCCCCGGCAAAAGCCCTGGCAGAAGGCTTTTGCCGAACTCCCCGCTTAAGTTGCCCCTTGGGTGTTTATATAGGCTTTGAGACGCCTTACTTGGTCCCTAAGTATCCTAATCCAAGTGGAATTCCTACTAGGGTGTTTAAATAGGCTTTTGAATGTGTTTCTTTGCCTCCAAGTATCCTATTCCGAGTAAAACTCCTATTGGCCGCGGCAGGGACACGCCTATAGCACACGCCCATGTAAGTCGTGGCCAGGCCGTGTTTGAGACTGTTGAATTGGGCACGGCCGTGTGATCTTGGGCCCAGGCTATGTGGATTTCGTGATATGGCCCATTTACTCCATTTTGGGCCTGTTACTCGTTATTTTCATCACTTAGTGCTCTTCTGAGTATAAAACATAAAAACAAAGGAATAAAAGCACCAAATTACATAATTCAAGGCTTAAATCATCCAAAAGCATGCTAAATATGGGCTTAAAATATGTTACTTTTACGGTTTATCAAATACCCCCACACTTAAGCTTTTGCTTGTCCTCAAGCAAAATTCTCAACTCACAATAAAAATGAACTTCCTCGATTCATAATATTCATCAATAGTGTTTCATCATAATTCAAAGATAATTCATACATTGATAATTTAACTCAAAGGGTCTTAAAGATTCAAACAATCAAAGTCATACATTTATAGCCCGAAAATGTTAGGTGTTTCCCCTTGCCTAATTAATTACCTCTGGTTCAAAATCAACAAGAGTTGACATCCTCACTAAAGATTCACTCAAATCACTCAAAGTGTTTAAGGTTCAAAATTAAGCACTCAAAAGTCGAACATGAAGAGTTAATCCCATAGGCTTGCATGAAAATCAAATCTCCACCACTATAATATGAGATGATACACAAATCAAAAGGTCTTTAACAGGGTTGTAATGGAGCTTGGGTTAAAGGCGTGGATAAAGGCTGAATTAGAGGGTTAGAATTGAGATTGACCTAACAAATTACCTAACTAGAGATAGTGTATTGATAATAATTACATAAATAATACCCTGATATGAGCTTCTTCTTCAATAATTGGCATTCAAACGTATAAGCTCATTCAATCACACAACTATTAATGAACATAAGGGTGGTCAAAAGGAATGGTGATAACAAATACAAAGGGTTTTCGGTTAATATTAGTGGGTGAGTCAATAAAAAGGGTTGTTAGGATTAAACGGGGTTCACTAGAGGTTAATTGTGAAGGTAGGCTTTTAGTGGAGTGAGTGGGTTAAAACCTAGGTGCCTTTATCATCTCTGTATATCAAATCAAAGGTGTGGTCTCGACATGTATAATCGATGCAAGTTCTAGAATAAAAAATCAATGTTGACACACTCATAATCAATATGGTGAGCAAGGAAAAGAATATATGCTCTATAAGGCTCAAAATCTCACAAAAAATTATGGGTTTTTGACGTCAACCTCGTAAATTTCAAACTTCAAAGTAATATTCAAATTCAGGTAGACAACCTAGAAAAATTTTTAATTTCTGAAAAATAGACTTATCATGCTTGATTCTCTAGTATCCTTCAAATTTAATCATCAATGCACAATTATCAATGACTTAATTCAAAACATATCAATAAAAATCATAAATCAAAGGAAATTGCATTCTAATCATAATATGAGAAACTTACTTTAGAACAAGGCATAATTCAGGCAAATAATACTATAGTTAACCCCCCCACACTTAAGATGTACATTGCCCTCAATGTACAAAGGTAGATAATGATCATATAGTAAGAAAATCAAAACAGAGGGAGAGAAGTGAAACTTCCTGAATTTTGGATGAAGAGAAACGTAAGGAGTGCCTCGAGCCGTTTGACTTGAATCCTCAAAGTAGCCGGTCTGATTTTATTGTATCCTAAGCTAAATCTAAATGCCATGGAGAAATAGAAGAAAGTAATAACAATAAAAATAAGAATAAAAGTAAATAATGAAAAATGAAAGAAGAAAGATAACGGGAAAAGGAAAGGAAGAAGGGAGTTTAAATATAGATGCATCCCACACCCGTGTTCCTTCCTGTGGTGCCCACACGGCCACGACCACGGCCGTGTGCAAGGCCGTGTAAGTATGGAAACCTATGCCTAAATACGAAAAGAATTAAAATGAAACTAATTAGTAGAGTTAGTGCTCAGGTTGCCTCCCGAGAAGCGTTCATTTATAGTCTTAAGCTAGACTTTCCTCTCATTCGCATATTCATGGTGGTTTGAGGAGTTGAAAGTCCTTCCTCATGCTATCAATCCTATTATCATGGTGAAATTCAAGTCGAGTAGCGTTTACTTTAAAGGTATTGATTGTAGGATTACTTACCTTGACTGTTTCGTATGGGAAAACATTGAGTACCCTAAAAGAGATTTCTTTGTTTGTATTAGGGTCTGGAGGAGGTATTTGAGGGTCTGCTTTATCTAACAGTACCTGATCTCCGATCTTGAATTTGTTTGTTCCTTGGAGTGGCGTTGGTTCTGCTTTGTGTATTCCTAATTTTTCCTTGAAGTGTGGCTTCACCTCGTCTAGTTCATCGATCTGAAGCTGTCGTTCCTCATGGGTCATTTCCTTGTTGGCATGAGGTCTAGGATCTGGCTCAGTTGTATAGTTCCGTGGTGCTTCCTGAAAAGGAAGGTTTAACGGAATGGTTATTAATAGAATTAATGTTCTCACCTTGATTACTCGATGTCCTAGCTGAGTCGAGAGCTTAAAGATTGATTGATTCCTTACCTACACAGAGTATGGGTTCACCTGCATTGACATCAATTTTAGTCCTGGCAGTCGCTAAAAAGGGCCTTCCTAAAATTAAGGGGATACTATTGTCCTCATCCATGTCTAAAATGACAAAGTCTACTGGGAATATGAATTTATCAATTTTAACTAGCACATCTTCAATTATACCCCTAGGAATTCTAATAGTTTTATCAGCTAATTGAATGCTCATCCTAGTTTGTTTGGGTTTCCCTAGACCTAGTTGTTTAAACAATTTATAAGGCATGACATTTATACTTGCCCCTAAATCAGCTAAAGCATTATCAATAGATAAACTACGAATTAAACATGGAATTGTAAAACTCACTTGATCTTTTAATTTCTGTGGTAGTTTCTTTTGCAACATTGCTGAGCAAACTGCGTTTAGTTCCACATGTGATGCTTTGTTTATATTTTGCTTGTTCGGCAATAGCTCCCTTAAGAATTTCCTAGAATCTGGAATCTACGAAAGAGCTTCAAGAAATGGTAAGTTAATATGTAAATTCTTTAAAAGTTTAAGAAACTTACCGAACTGTTCCTCTGTGTCGTCCCTCTTCATTGCTTTTGGGTATGGTATGCGAGGTTGGTATTCTTTGATTACCAGTTTCGACTTTACCTCAACCTTACCTTCTTCTACCACATTCTTTTGCCTTAAACTGGGCTCGTCTAACCCTTCACTATCTTGAGCTATTATGGCTTGAATTTGCTCCTTTGGGTTAGTCTCGGTGTTGCTCGGTAGTCTTCCCTGTGGTCTCTCAGAGATCTACTTAGCAAGTTGCCCGATTTGATCCTTGAGCTCTTGTGTCGATGCCTCAAGTTTTGTTTCTATATTTTGGAAACATGTTTCTATATTTTGGAAACGTGTTTCGGAGGTTGCTATGAATTTTGTCAGCATCTCTTCAAGGTTCGGCTTTTTTTCCTATGGGTAGGGCTGTTGTTGGAAGTTTTGGGATGGTTGTTGCCTTCGATTTCCTTGAGCACCCATAACAAATTGGGGTGGTTCTTCCAACCTGGATTATAAGTATAACTATAAGGGTTATTGTTAGACTGGAAATTGTTACCTATATAGTTCATTTGTTCACTCTCTATTTCTTGTCCGTAGGGTGGGTACTCAGGATTCACCACTCCTCCACTTGCGTCGCACTACATAACTGGATGTATTTGCGAAGAACCATACAAACCATCAAATTTTTTATGTAGCATCTCTACCTGATTTTAGAGCACGGTTACTGCGTCGAGGTTGAAAACTCCGGCTGCTTTGGCTGGCCTTGTCCTTGTAACTTGCCACTGATAGTTATTCAATGACATCTCCTCTATAAACACGTAGGCCGCTTCAGGAGTTTTATTGTTCAGGGTCCTACCGGCGGTTGAATTGATTAGTTGCCTTGTTGAAGGGTTCACACCATTGTAGAAAGTCTGCACCTGTAACGACAAGGGTAATCCATGGTGTGGACACCTTCTCAACAAATCATTGTATCTCTCCCATGCATCATAAAGTGTCTCTAAATCCATTTGCACAAAAGAAGAAATGTCATCCTCAACTTGGCTGGCAGAAAATATTTTAATAAAAAATTTTCGGTCATTTGATCCCATGTAGTGATTGACCCTCGTAGAAGAGAATGCAACCATTGTTTGGCTTTATTTCTCAAAAAAAAGGGAAATAACTGAAGATGGATGGCATCATCAAAAACGCCATTTATTTTGAAGGTACCACAGAATTCTAGAAAGCTCGCTAAGTGTGTATTAGGATCCTCATCCTGCTAACTATCAAACTGAACAAACTATTGTATCATCTGTATAGCGTTAGGTATTAGTTCAAAATTATTTGCAACAATAGTAGGCTTAACAATACTTGACTCAGTTCCTGTTAAACTAGGTTTAGCATAATCATACATTGTTCGAGGAGCATGATTTTTGGCCATCTCTGGAGGTGGTGGATAATTTTCAGCCATCTCTTTTATAGTATTTATTTCGGCTTCTTGCTCTTCTTCTATGTAGTTTAAGCTTCGCCTTATTTCTCTGTGATTTCTGCGAATGGTACCTCCAATATCACTATCGTAAAGTAGGGGTCCCGTCGGGTTCCTTCTAGTCATAAACTAGAGGTACCTGAAAGGAACAAAAGAAGGAAGAAAAATTTAGAAAAGTAGAAAAAAATTGCAATAAAATAAATATAATATGGCTAAAGTAATAAAAATTAAGCGTTCTTAATATTTTAGTTCCCCGACAACGGCACCAAAGGAGAGATTCCCCAGCAACGGGCCCGTTTCTCGTTCTTTTCATCATCCGGTGCTCTTCTGAGTATAAAACATGAAAACAAAAGATTAAGAGCACCAAATTAGATAATTCAAGACTTAAATCATCCAAAGGCATGCTAAATGTGGGCTTAAAATATGTTACTTTTACGATTTATCAACGGGTGTGTGGATTGTTTAGTGAACATTTTCTAAGATTTTCTAGAGAACTTTAAAAGGGTTCGATTTGATCCCAAACCACTCATAATGTATGATTTGGGCGTAGTAGGCTTGTTTAAGAGGTAATAATAAAAGTTTTAAATTGGAGAGGAAAGTCATGTTTCGGAATTGTATGATTCGTTGCATATGAGACTAGTAATGCCTTGTACCCTATTCCAACACTGAATACGAGTAAGGGGTGTTACACTTTGAATTGCGCACATGTCCATGCAACACACTCATGTGCTAGGCCGTATGGTCAATTAATTAATTTCAAAATTAGGTGTAGGTTTCACACGGCCAAGACACACACCCGTGTAGCACACAAGACTGAGACATACACTCGTGTCTCTGCCCGTGTGCTCAATTCTGAGCATTCTACTTCTAAAAATTAAGGTGCAGGGGACATACGGCCTAACCACACACCCATATACCAGGCCTCATGTTATACACGGTCTAGACACACGCCCGTGTGTTTGCCCATGTAGACAAAATAAAGCCATTTCCTAGCCTCACTTGTCACCCAAATTTACGATTTACATGCACTAAAACATACCAAGTATAATCTATCCATTCCAAGCATTCAATTTAAGAAAATTCCATCATTCGTCATGGCATACCATTACATGCATATGTGTTTATAAACTTACCTTGGATTAACTTAAGCTTTAACATCATTTGATCACATATGCTTAATATAACACATATTAATATATCATAATAGCCTACTTAATCATGCCAAAATAAGCCATTACTAGCCATTCCAATGGTTAGGTTACAAAACATCATTTTTCAAGTCATTATTGGCCAAGTTGTCCAATACATGCCATTATACCAAAATGATTTTACTAAGTATACCCAAAATAATGAGTTGATAGTGTGACGATGCTCCAATGATCTCCAACCTTCACGAGCTTTCAAGCACTATAAAACAGGGAAAAATAAAATGGAGTAAGCATTACATGCTTTGTACGTTCGTATAATAGAAACTAAACTTACCAATACCTTTTATTAAATCTAGGTATACAATATCATGTTTTCCATCTATTAGCAAAATTGCCTAAACACATGCATTCAATCAAACACGTTAGTCACCAAATCTTCATATCAATCAAGTAAACATAGATGAGCTCATCAAGCAATATTCTTTCAAGTCATTATCATTTCATCTCAAAATTCTCATACTAGGTCAAGAGTTGTGTCAGTTGAATCATTAAAACTCTGATGGATGCTCAAGTAGTATACTCGAGGTGTATGATTCAATAATCTATCAATTCTTATTCCAAGGTACCCATTAGGGAACTTAACCAAGAACACACTCTCGAGCCACATATCGTATAACAGGACTACTAGTCTAGGCTAAATCTTTTATATAACGTATGCTCAGAGGAGCTCGATTAGGATTACCAGTCCAGTCTAAATCCTAATCATAACGTATACTCGAGAGGTATTATATCAGGATTACCTGTCCGGGGTAAATCCTTTCTATAATGAGGTTAATATGATTACTCCTCCGAGCTAAATCCTGTCTGAAACAAATGTAAGACCTCATCCATTTCGGGAAAGCACATATGTTCATTGGAATTCAATATTCAATTGGGACATAACCCCTTTTTCACCATTTTCAAGCATGTATTAAATTTTCCATTATAGCATTCAAGCAATGCATATCAATATAAATAACATTACATACATACACAACATTCAATTAACATAATTACATGCTCGATTAAGTTACACGAACTTATCTCGACACTTGTTCGCGTATATAATCTACTAATCCGAAACCTTTTCTTTTCCTCGATCTAACCTCGAATTTGTGTTGTTCAGATCCAATTAAGCCTTTAAAGTTTCTTCTCTCTCTCCTATGGTTTCCATATAATTTTGGGGTTGAAGATGAAAAAATAATAAGATGATATCTTTTATCATCTTTTTAATTAATTAATTATTTCCATTTCCAATTTAGTCCTTGCCCTTTTCTAATTTTTCCATGGATGAGTCACCAAAAATATACATACTTTACTTTAATGGTCTAATTACCATATAAGGACCTCTAGTTTTGAATTCCATATCTATTTAATCCTTATAGATACTAGAATTTAACTTTTGCATTTTATGCGATTTAGTCCTCCTCGTAATTAAACACTTAATCTGTAAAATTTTTGTATCAAAATTTTTACACGACACATCTATCATAATACAGACCTAATAATAAAATAAAAATAAACTTTATTTTCGGATCAGATTTGGTCACGAAACCACTGTTTCGATTTCACTAAAAAATGGGCTGTTACAACTCTCCTCCTTAAGGATTTTCGTCCTTGAAAATTTTACTAGTAAAGAGATTTGGATATTGCTTCATCATTGTATCTTCCAGTTCCTAGGTGGCCTCCTCTATACCATGTTGTTGCCAAAGAAGTTGTACTAACGCTACTTTCTTATTTCTTAACTCTTTTGTTTCCCGAGCTAAGATTTTGATCGGTTCTTCACTATATGTCATATCAGGTTGAATCTCCACCTCTGTCAGAGAGATAACATGTGAGGGATCGGATCAATACCTTTGTAACATAGACACATGAAAAATATTATGAATCCAATCAAGTTCTGGTGGTAAAGCTAACCGACATGTAACTGGTCTGATTCTTTCTGTAATCTCATATGGTCCAATGAACCGTGGACTAAGTTTTCCTTTGTGTCCAAACTAGAGAATTTTCTTCCAAGGCGATACTTTCAAGAATACCTTGTCACCAATTTAAAATTCTATTTCTTTTTGTTTCAGATCAGCATAGGACTTTTGTCGGTCAGAGGCTGCTTTCAAACTATCCCGAATTACTTTCACTTTTTCCTTGGTTTCACAGACTAAGTCAACTTCGTGTAACTTTTTCTCACTGAGTTCTGCCCAGTACAATGGAGTTCTACATTTGTAACCATACAAAGCTTCATATGGTGCCATTTTAATACTAGACTGATAACTGTTATTATAAGTAAATTCAACTAAAGGCAAATACTTTTCCCAGTTACCTTCAAACTCAAGTATGCAACATCGAAACATATCTTCCAAGATCTATATTACCCATTCAGATTGACCATCTATCTGGGGATGAAATGCAGTGCTAATGTAACACCCCAAGCCCGGTCAATACGCCTTGACCGAATTTGGCATGCCGCAAAGGAAAACGTTTCGAAGAAAATCGAGTTAACGATTAAATTTTAGTGAAAAACTCTTTCTTTGTTTCTATGTTTGTAGAAAACAAGTGTATAATAAGTTAAAACTAATAATTTACTTTGAAATTCGTAAAAACTTAGCTGTAAATCCATAGATTAAAATACCTTTTATAATTTAAAAAAAACCAAAGCGAATAGTTTGAAAACCATTTCTAATTGAAATTTGGGAACTTGAGTTTTGGAAAATAACATGAGTTATCGAAAACATTTAAGTTGTTAAATAATATCAAATGATATACATTACCCGATGGTAAAGTTTTGAAAACCATCTCATTTTGTAGTTTAGAAAACTTTGTGCTCAATTTATTAATTTAGCCATGTAGTTTATTAGTCACATTTAAAACAAGTCCAAAGCTTTTAAATAATTCAAACACATAATTAAAGAGGCCTAATTACAAATCCAAATAAAAGTGAAAAACCAAATTTAAACTAAAATAAAGTACCCAATTCGAAGTTCATATAAAACCAAATTTTATTGCATGGCCTCCTCGAGTTCATCCGGCTCCTCATCCGCGAATTTACGAATCACCTGAAAAGATATCCCACGAGGGGTGAGTCAACAGACTCAATGTGTAACAATACACTAAAAGCCCAATCGATCATAGCAATAAAGCCCATTTAAATTACATTTAGCCATAAGCCCATAATATAGCAAATCAGATAATCACATGTACATATAAAATGAAATGCAATCCCGAGCCCACCTAGATATCCATCCGCTACATACCACCCGTACTTGCCAATCACACCGTGGGGATTACTAAATCGACCCTCCATCCGCTACACACCATCAAAGGCAGTTGCTGCAGTCAACTTGCACATCGCCCTTATAAATTGTGGCATGGCCACCAGATAATTTGTGACAGAGTCACCGGATTCATAATATGTGACTGAAGTCACCGGATTCATAAGTTGTGACCGAAGTCACCGGATAATGTGGTAAAAACCACCGGAACACTTCCCCTTTATCAATATCACCCATATGCCCATGCAATATACATATTATTTTGATATCATGCCATATACCCCAAAATCATAACGGAATCATACATATTTCATATCCATGCTTATAGCATTATTAACGAAGTATTAGGGGTTTAACATACCTGAAAATCATGTACCATTGAATGGTACCCGAAGCCATAATCATTCATATTACTTATTAACACATGCTAACATTAATATTATTAATGCATCGGAAATTTAGTGTAGGGCTACACACCTTGTAAACACAAAGAACGATAGAATGCTTAAGATTTCCGACTTTTGCCTACAACGTCGACAGTACCTACATAACACTATATGAGAAATCGATTATCACTAAAAAGATATGGCCTTTGGCCGATTATCATTATCTCCTTACCTTGAATGAAGAAATCCTTTTCCACAAGTTCTTAGTATGGCTATGGTCGACTATCAATGAAGAAAAGATCAAGACTTCTAAACCACTACAAAGATAAAAGGATTTGATTGAAAGAGATAATGATTTCGATCAAAAGTCCTCTCAACGAAATATACAATTTTTGGCAATGAAAGAAAAATAAAAGAAATGAAAAGAGTGTTCTTACCGATTGATCAAAGGTGTGAATACGAAAAATGGTTGAGAAGTGAATATATGTGAAGAGAAAGATTCGGCTAAGGAGATTGTCATCAACATTCAGCCATGGTGAAGAATTAGGGAGAGAATAATGTTGAAAGTCTCTTGTGGAAAGCAAAGAGGAAAAGATGAATAGAAATGAGGAGTTTGGGTTTCGGGTTCTCAAGAATAGAAGATGAATCAAGGAAGAGCTTTGAGTCCAAGTGCATTCGGCAATAAAGGAAAAAGAGAAGAAATGGTCTTTTGATGGTTTTGTAGTTTCGGTCACAAAAAGAAAAGAAAGAAGGAATAGACTTGAGGGGAGAAAGAACAATTAAAAACAAAATGGTCAAAACTCAAATGGCCAAAAAGAAAGGAAAGAAAAAGGTTTACCTTATGGCCAAAAATACATTCGGCTAAGAGGAGAAAACAAATTAGAGAGAAACACAAAAATGACCCAAAAGAAAGATGTGCTCAACTAGCACTAATTCTACCAAAACTAGCACCAAACCATACCAAAAGCTAACCAAAAATTCGGCCATCCCCCCTAGCCACACATGCCGTCCACATTCATGGACTAATGACCTTTGAAAAGTTTCCATAACACTTTCCATCATCCAAGCCCTTTGTCCCCCATCCTTCCATAATCTTAAGATTCCTTTCCCAAAATTCAAGCTTTCCTAAACTAATATTCAACTTGCCATAAAAGTTGAAAGTCCAACCTTCCATAATTAGAGCTTGACCGTCCATTAATGCTAGGATACATAAAAATAAAGTCTTCAAAATGCTAATCATGCTACTCGAACCTCTTCCCTCAAGCAACCTTACATGCATCATAACCACCTTGCCACTAACTCCTCATGTGCTAAATTTAACACTTAAATTAACTTAAGTGTCAAGTTCACTTAATTGACTCCACTAAATTCTTCAAACTAAAAATTATTCTAACTTAGCTAATTATTCCAAGCCTTCACAAAACTATACTAAGCACACAAACAATCCTACCCGAGCTAACACAAGTAACAAAATGATACTCAAATTTTTCTGAAAACCCAATTAAACCCGAGAATTCATAAAAACCTCAAAACCTTCCAAATCCACTTAACTAATAAATCCAATTTGCAAAAACACCATTCTCATATTCTTAAAGATTTTAAACACTCCTAAACCCAGGGCCCAATCCTACTAGGCCCAAATTCGGGATGTTACAGCTAAAGTGCCACTGAGTACCCAAAGCTTCTTGCAATTTGTTCCAAAATCGAGATGTAAACCAAGGGTCTCTATCTGAAATAATGGAGATAGGCACTCCATGCGTATCGAAATAAAGTGTGCAGACTTTGTTAATCGATCAACAACCACCCAAATAGCATGTTTCTTCCTTGGAGACAAGGGTAACCCCGATACAAAGTCCATAGTAATTCTTTCCCATTTCCATTCCAGTATCGTAATCGGCTGTAATAGTCCAGAAGGCAACTGATGTTCAGCTTTTACTTGCTGACATATCAAACATTTAGATACAAACTCAGAAATATCCCTTTTCATTCCTGGCCATCAGTACATCTTTTTCAGATCATTATAAATTTTATTGCTACCAGGATGAATCGACATATTACCATTATGAGCTTCATTGAAAATCTTCTTTACGAGTTCTGAACCTTTCGGTACACATACTCTACCTCTGAATAACAAGCAAACATCGGTCCCGATCTAAAATTCTAAGTCAGTAGTCGATTCACTCTGTATCCATTTTGCTTGCAACTTACTATCATTTTTCTAAGCTTAAAAAACCTTCTGCAAAAGCATTGGTCTAGATTTTAACTCAGCTATAATTGAACCATCATCAGATAATTACAATCGAGTACCTATAGCTTGCATGGAAAACAAGAATTTTCTGCTCAGAGCATCAACAACCACATTGGTTTTTCCCAGATGATAGACAATAACAAGGTCATAATCTTTCAATAAATCAAGCCACTGCACTGTCTCAAATTCAAATCTTTTTGTGGCATCGAATATTTCAGACTTTTATGATAACTGAATATGTGACATTTTTCACCAAATAAATAATGCTGCCAGATTTTCAATGCAAACACTATGGCTGTCAATTCAAGGTCATTTGTTGGGTAGTTCCTTTCATGTCGCTTTAGCTGTCTTGAAGCATAGGATACTACTTTACCTTCTTGCATCAAAACATAGCCTAAACCTTTCAATGACGCATCACTATAAACTATAAATTCCTTACCCGATTCTGGCTGAACTAACACTGGAGCTTCTATCAATAAAGCTTTGAATCTGTCAAAACTCTGCTGGCATTTCTCTGTCTACACAAATTTCACTTCTGTAGCAAACGAGTCATTGGAAAAGCTATCATTGAAATACCTTTTACAAACCTTCGATAATAACCAGCTAGTCCCAAGAAACTTCGTACTTCAAACACATTCTTTGGTGGCTTCCAGTTAACAATGGCTGAAATTTTATTCGGGTCCACCATGACACCTTCAGCAGATACTATATGCCCAAGAAAACTAACGTCCTGTAGCCAAAATTCACATTTACTAATTTTGGCATACAATTGTTCTCTCGTAGAGTTTGCAACACTATTCTCAAATGCTCAGCATGCTCATTTTCATCTTGAGAGTAAACCAAAATATCATCTATACATACCACCATAAACCGTCTAAATATGGGCTAAAAATTCTATTCAGTAGATCCATAAACACTGCAGGTGCATTTGCCAAACCGAATGGCATCACAAGAAACTCATAGTGTCCGTACCTGGTTTTAAAAGCTGTCTTGGGTACATCTGAATCTTTTACCCCTAGTTGATAGTAACCTGAACGGAGATCAATCTTTAAAAATACAGTGGAACATATTAACTGGTCAAACAGGTCACCAATACGAGGCAAAAGATATTTGTTCTTTATTATAACTTTGTTGAGCTGTCTGTAATCAATGCACAACCTCAACGATCCATCCTTACAAATAGAACCAGCACACCCCATGGTGAGAAACTAAGTCGAGCAAAACCTCTGTCAATCAAATCTTGCAACTATACTTTCAGCTCTTTCGATTTAGTAGGAGCCATTCTGTAAGGTGTTATGGATATAGGTGTTGTTCCCGGAACAAGATCTATAGAGAATTCCACTTCTCTATCCAGTGGTAAACTAGGTAATTCTTCTGGGAATACATTAGGAAATTCACATACAACCGATACTGATTGAATCCTTGACTCAGATACTTTAGTATCTAGCACATATGCAAGGTAACCATCATAACCCTTTCGGACATATTTTTGTGCTGATATTGCTGAAATCACATTAGGTAATTCATCCAGTTTATTAGATTCAACATAAAGTAATTCACCACTCTCACATTTCAATACAATATATTTCTGTTTACAATTCACCACTGCATCATATTGGTTTAACCAATCCATTCCCAAAATCACATTAAATTCATCAAATGGAAATAACATCAAGTCAGCCGAAAATCAATAACCTTTTACCATCAACAGACAGTTCTTACAAACTTTATCCACCGTAACACACTGGCCTAGGGGGTTTGAAACTTTAACCAAAACTTTAGTGAATTCAACAGGTACATTCTTAACAGTCACTAAGTCCATGCCTATGTATGAATGTGTGGAACCAGGATCAATCAAAGCAGTAATATCAGTATCAATGTAACAGCCCGATTTAAAGGCTAGCTAGAATAGTGATCTCGGGATCACTAATCCGAGATTAGAGAAATTCATTTTCATGTTATATTATGAGTCAGAGATAGTATATGTGCATGAAAATTTTTGGTGCTTTAATTTTAATGATTTCATGTTTAATCACGAAAAAGGACTAAATCGCATAAAGTGCGATAATTCTATTCTATAAGCTAAAGGTATCAAATAGCCATAGATTGATTATTGGAGGTCTTTAAAAGGCAATTAGACCCCCAATATTTGCTTGGCCGGCCTTTGATCGCTGAATTCAGAGCTTTAAAATTTATAAAAAATGATCGAACCTAGAAACTAACTCTGACAGCGATTAAAGGCAAGTGTACCTATCGAACAGTAGCATAGCTTAGGCAAGACCGGATTGTCGAACCCAAAGGAACTAAAGGTACTAATACTAACTTTCTTTTTATTATTTAGCTTTAAAAATAAAGTGAAGTTTGCTTTAACCTAAATTAACGACTACTAAGCTAAAGACACTAAGACAAAAAGAACGAATTGGGGAATAACTTGAAGAAAGACTCAGTTGATTACAACAATACCCTCAGGAAGAATCCACCTAGACATCACTTGTTATCTAACCCTGAATCATATGATTTAATTACTTAGCTTGAGCCGTGAGACTCCCTAACGTATATTAAACCCTCTCTCGAGACGAATAACGTCTAACCCTAGGTTAATTAGTGGAACTCTCGTTCTCTTATAATAACCCCTTAAAATAGCAGTAAATCGATCTATGGACTCCCAAATTAGGTTTCACCCTAATCCGGTAAAATCTCGTCACCCTATTTCTAGGCGTACGATCAAGTCCGCTTAATTATGCTAGCTCTACTCTTAAGCAGGGTCTATTCCTCCTCCACCTAAGCACATCAGGTTTGGATTAAGCATGCATAATTAAGAACAAACTAAGTATTTATCATATAACTCAGAAATCAAATAACAAGATTCATCTAGGTTTCATCCCCTTCAGGTATCTGAGGGGTTTAGTTCATAACAAAATAAGAAAACATCTCAAGAGAAAAGATAAAAGAAAACATAAGGAATCCCTAAAACTCCCTTAAGGAATTGAAGGAGAAATCCGTTGTCTTGAGTATAACTCCGGCTTCTTGGGATGGATCAACTGGCTAACGTCAAGTGATTCCCACAATTCTGACCTTTCTGGCTTGGCTCCTTGGCCTAGCTCGACGCCCCAACAGAGGGCTTCTGCCAAACTCCCCTTTAAAGTTGCCCCATTGGGTGTTTATATAGACTTTGTGATGCCTTGGCCCCTAAGTATCCTAATTTAAGTAGAATTTCTACTAGGGTGTTTGAATAGGCTTTGGAATGTGTTTCTTTGCCTCGAAATATCCTTTCCCGAATGAAATTGCTCTTTCCAGCGACAGGGACACGGCCATGTCACACACCCATGTTAATTGTGGCCAGGCCGTGTTCGGACTTCTTTAATGAGGCACGACCGTGTAAATCGGGGTCGGGTCGTGTTCTAGTTGATTGACGTGGCACGGCCGTGTGGGCTTAAGTCCAGGCCATGTCAATTTTGGGATATGGCCAATTTACTCTGTTTTGGGCCCGATTTCCGTTCTTTTCATCCTCAGGTGCTTTTCTAGGTATAAAACATGAAAACAAGGGATTAAGAGCACCTTTTTATATAAATCGAGGCTTAATTCATCCAAAAGCATACTAAATGTGGGCTTTAAATATGTTACTTCTACAGTTTATCAGCCATAGACTAGCATGGGAGACAAATTTGTCAATATTGGTCAAAGTTGGTGGTAGTAGGTGGACTAATTTGACTAGTATTAATAAATAAGGAGAGAAAAGAAATCATCTTTTTCTCCTTCACTCTTGCACTAAAAATTAGCAGCAAATAGAGGGTAGAAAGATTCAAAACTTTCAGGACACTCATCTCTTCACAAGTAAGTGTTCTAGTGATCTTTTCTTGAAAATAGTTGTACTTTTGGGACCCCTAAGGCTTAAGCTTTCAAATGAGGGGACTATTGTACAGTATGGTAAAAAGTTTAGAGTTTTTCCATGAGAGCTATCTTAGTTATTTCCTGCATTTTTATGGAAGAAATCGAGTCTTAGTTATTAGATGAACAACTTTTGTGAAAGGTGTTGTCTTGAAAACACCTAATTCGACCTTGATGAAAAGGTTACAAATTTGTAGTAATTATGTGAAATGCTGAGTTTTGATGATAGCTATAAGAGTATTAAATGTTTACCTAGGCTTGTTGAAGGTAGAAATGTGATCAGAATTAATTTCCGAGCCTAGGGGCAAAATGGTTATTTTGCCAAAATCTAGGGGGAAAAATAGTAATGTTGCCTAAGCATGATTATTGAAATGCTTTTATTAATGTGGTGGTTAAAATGGGTTAAATTGCTATTATAAAGCAAGAAGAACCGAGAATCCGCCTCGATCAGGGAAAGAATAAAGTATTGTACTAAATCGATGAGTTAGCTCATTTTGAAATAGAGGTAAGTTTGTATGTGATTTATACAATAATTATGTTAGCATAAATGAGAATGCCTGGTATCCTATTGATGCATGGTGCTCTACTAAATTGATGATGAAAGAGATGTTGAAGTCCTAATGGACCATATTGAATATGAAAATGCTATCATCGAGATATGAAGTAGAGAAGGTCCCGTATAAGACCATGTCCAGGACATGGCCTTGGCACCGAGTTGAGATCCCGTACAAGACCATATCCAGGATATGACATCGTTAATGAATATAAAAATCGTATAAGGTCATATCCGGGATATGGCATCGATATTAAATTTGAAAATCCATATAAGACAATATCCGGGATATGCAATTGGCAGTTAGAAGTGACTCCATGTAAGACCACCTCAGGGATGTGGCATTGGCTTCGTACCTACATGAACGACGATGGATATGCGTCTTTGACTATCTCTAGCGATTAAGGGGATAAGTAGATGAGTATAGAAGTAGAAATGAGAATTTTACTGAAGTCATGTGACTGAATGAAAACATGTACTCGTGAATGAGTCACGAAGAAACAATTACGAGGTGTGGCACGGTATTTGCTAAATAAGGGAAATTGTAAGTAAGTACGGCAATGAGCCTCTGACTTGTGTATGGTCAGTTATTGACATCGATGGATTATATTATGAGCTTATTATTGCTAATTATTTCCATGCAAACTTACTAAGCTTTATGCTTACCTCTTTCATTGCCCTTCTTCCTTGTATTTTTGCCAAGATAACTCGAGGATCGTGGACGTGGGAGTTCGGAAATCACACTATCGACATCACTTTGGTATAATAATTTAGACTTATTTTGAGTATGGCGTGTATAGGACTTGGGTATTTTGTTAAGTTGTAATTGTTATTCAAAGTGTTGGCTATGTAAGTTATAAAATTCATTTTGTAAATGGCCTTATAAGTTAGGCAAATACTTGGCAAGTTCTACTGCTTAATGAAGTATATGTCCTTTTGTATATCTTGAGTTTTGAGCTCCTAGAGATACCTTTTGATTATTTTTTATGTTGGAATGAGTTCTTTGATGTGCTATTGGGACAGAAGTTGTATTGTTTTGAATTGAAATATGTATGAGTGTAACGTAGGGTGGCAGGGGTTAGATATATAGCCTGCTAAATGTCCACATGGGTAGACGCACGGTCGTGTGTCTAGACCGTGTGGGAGGCACGGCTAGCACATGACCGTATGCCCAGGCCGTGTGAAGTCTGCCACTTGCACTTGGGATTTAAATCATCACACGGCGAAAGCACATGGACGTGTGCATAGGCCGTGTGGATAAGTCAGAATGACAAGTTTTGGCGCCCTGACCATGGCCACGGGCGTGTCAAGGCCGTGTGAAATTAGTCAGTGTCGACCACGGGTGAAAGACACGGGCATGTCTTAGGGACCTATGGATGTGTCCCTAGTTCAACATGGGCGTGTGGCCCCTGTTTTGATGAAAAGCCGTCCATGTTCATAAAAGCCCTCGGTTTAATCTCAAAACCTCTCGGAGGCATGTTTAAGGCCATGTGAGTCGAGAATAAGCAAGAAATGAATTTGAACGAAATTTTATAACCCTATTCTAGATGTTTAAGCAAGATTAGTTAGGTAATGCCTCAAAACGTTGTTCTGGATTGTTTACGGGTAAGGGGCATTACATTTATTGGTATCATAGCTACAGTTTAGTCGGTTCTAAGACTAAAGTAGTGTAAGTACGAGTCTAGCTATACATGCCATATGTAAGAGTGTTATAAAATTGTGTTTTATGTAGTATATGGATTCTGATCCAGACCGAACTGTAGCCGATGATGTTGCGACAAACGCGCTGGCTCCCACTCAAGGGACTGCGCCAACTAATAGTAGACCCGAGAGCTTAGGTCAGTGGGAAGAGGCACGAGAAACCTTTCTCCACATGATGAGCAACTGGTATACTGAGTATACCCGAGCAAATCCTAACGCTCAACCCCCTCCACCCCCACCTATCTCTTAGCCCGCTCCAGTAGCTTCTTAAGTGGTCGAGGTGGTGAGAAGAGAAAGGCCTCCGGTGGATAAGATCTGGAAGCAAGAAGCCGAGGAAGGAGTTGTTGAAACTAAAGCAAGGTCGTATGTCAGTGACTGATTACGAACGGGAGTTCGAAAGACTTAGCAAATATGCTCAGGAGTGTGTGTCTACCGAGGCAATCATGTGCAAGAGGTTCGAGGATGGACTGAATGAGGACATCCGTTTATATGTTGGAGTCCTCGAACTAAAGAAATTTGTAGTATTGGTAGATAGAGCCTGTAAAGCCGAAGAGTTGGTTAACGAGAAGAGAATAGCAGAGAATGAGTCTCGTGACTCGAGAAAGAGACAACTGAGTAAGTCTCACCAATCCTCATCTAAGAAACGAGGGATTTTTCTACTCGATCGACCACTTCAGTGGATTTTTCAACCTAAAGTAAAGGCAAGCAATTTTTGAGGTCAAAAGGGCAGACCACATCAGTTGCTAGTGTGGGCAACGTCCGACCAAGTAGATCGGAATGCCCTTAGTGTGGCAGGCGCCATTCTGGTGAGTGTTGAGCTAATGAGAAAGCTTGTTTCAAATGTGGGTCCTTAGACCACTTTATCAAAGACTGCCCCAAGGTGGGCGAGAAAGAAAAGCCTCAGAATGCAAGATCGAGAAGTACTGCTAGGGGAAGACCACCGAAAAACCTGAGACATGAGATGGGTAGCAAGAACCCATCTAGAGAGTAAGCTGCTAGAGTCGAAGGTAGAGCACCAGCGAGGACATATGCCATTCGTGCTCGAGAAGAAGCATCTTCTTCTTATTCGTGTTGAATCGGATAAGCCAGATAGGTCACCAGTAGTGATGTCAATCTTATCGACTCAGAAGTATTTAAGGAAGGGATATGAGGCCTATCTTGCCTTTGTGTTGAACATTAAAGAGATTGATTCGAGAATTGAGTCGGTACCCATAGTGTACGATTACCCAGATGTCTTCCCGGAAGAGTTGCCAGGGCTACCTCCAGTTAGAGAAATCGAATTTGGATTTGAGTTAGCTCCGGGTACTGCCCCTATTTCTATTGTTCCATATAGAATGGCCCCAACTGAGCTGAAAGAGTTGAAAGCATAGTTGCAAGAGCTAACAGAAAAGGGTTTTGCGAGACCGAGTTTTTCTCCGTAGGGTGCTCTCATTTTATTCATGAAGAAGAAAGATGGTTCCATGAGACTATGTATAGATTACTGGCAACTCAATAAGGTAACTGTGAAGAACAAGTACCCGTTGCCGAGGATCAACGATCTATTCGATCATTTGAAGGGAGCCACGGTATTTTCTAAGATAGATTTAAGGTCAGGGTACTATCAGCTGAGAGTCAAGGACTCGGATGTGCCGAAAACTGCATTTAGGACTAGGTATGGCCACTATGAATTTTTGGTCATGCCTTTTGGTCTAACGAATGCCCCTGTGATCTTCATGAACTTGATGAATCGCATTTTTCGGCCATACTTGGATAAATTTGTCGTGGTCTTCATCGACGGCATACTGATCTACTCTCGAGATGAGAACGAACATGCTGAGCATTTGAGTATGGTTTTGCAAGTTCTAAGAGAAAAACAATTGTACGCCAAATTCAGTAAGAGTGAATTTTGGCTTAAGGAAGTGGGATTTTTGGGGCATATTGTCTCGAGAGATGGAATTAGAGCAGACCCGAGTAAGATTTCAGCAATTGTTGAATGGAAACCGCCAAGGAGCGTAACTGAAGTAAGGAGTTTTCTAGGCCTAGCCGGCTATTATAGGCGTTTTGTCAAGGGGTTTTCCATGATAGCTACCCCAATGACGATACTTTTGCAAAAAGATCTGAAGTTCGATTGGACAGAAAAGTGTCAATAGAGTTTTTTGAAACTGAAGACACTGTTGACTGAGGCTCCTGTTTTGATGCAACCTGAGCCGGGAAGAGAATTTGTGGTTTACAGTGACGCGTCATTGAACAGATTGGGTTGTGTACTTATGCAAGAGGGTAAACTGATTGCATACGCCTCTAGGCAACTGAAGCTGTATGAGAAGAATTACCCGAGTCATGATTTAGAGTTGGCCGCAGTCGTGTTTGCATTAAAAATTTGGAGGCATCATTTGTATGGTGAAAAGTGTCGTATTTTCACTGACCATAAAAGCCTAAAATATTTGATGACTCAAAAGGAATTGAATTTGAGGCAACAAAGGTGGTTAGAGCTGATTAAGGATTATGAGTTGGAAATTGACTACCATCCAGGAAAGGCGAACATAGTCGCCGATGCTTTGAGTAGAAAATCATTGTTTGCACTAAGATTCATGAGTACTCAGATGATTTTGTTGGATGATGGTTCCGTTTTAGCTAAATTAAGAGCTAAACCATTGTTTCTCCAATAAATTTATGAAGCTTAGAAAGATGATAACAATTTGCAAGCCAAGAGAGTTATATGTGAGTCGAACATTGAGTCAGACTTTCGAGAGATCCTGATGGATGTCTAACATTTTGAGATTGGGTTTGTGTACCCAGAAATGACGAGCTTATTCATAAAATCTTGCATGAAACGTATAGTGGATGTTTGAGTGTACACCTAGGCAGCACGAAGATGTACAATAAGTTGAGGAAATGGTATTGGTGGCTTGGTATGAAGAGAGACATTTCCGAGTTTGTATCGAGATGCTTGATTTGTCAGCAAGTGAAGGCTGAACACCAAGTACCTTTAGGTTTACTTCAGCCCATTATGGTTCCTGAGTGGAAATGGGACCGTATTACCATGGACTTTATGATGGGCTTACCGTTGACTCCAAAAAAGAAATATGCAGTATGGGTAGTGGTTGATAGAAGCCCATTTTATGCTAGTACGTGTCGACTATTCACTCAATAAGTTAGCGGACTTATACATGTCAGAGATAGTAAGACTCCATGGTGAACCGTTGTCGATCATTTCAGATAGAGATCCAAGATTCACGTCATGATTTTGGAAAAAGTTACAAGAGGCCATGGGCACGAAATTGAGTTTCAATACAGTCTTTCATCCGCAAACCGACGGGCAATTGGAGAGGGTAATTCAGATACTTGAAGACATGCTTCGATGTTGTGTTTTGGAATTCCACGGTAATTGGGAGAAATACTTACCATTGGTGGAATTCGCCTACAATAATAGCTTCTAGTCAAGTTTGAAAATGGCACCTTATGAGGCATTGTACGGACGTAAGTGTCGAACGCCCTTGTATTGGTTAGAACTCAAAGAGAAACAGATTCATGGGGTCGACCTGGTTAAGGAAACTGAAGAGAAGGTAAAAGTGATCCATGATTGTCTGAAAGTCACCTCAGGTAGGCAAAAGTCCTATTCGGATTTAAAAAGGAAAAATATTGAATTTAAATTCGGTGACAAAGTGTTCTTGAAAGTATCACCTTGGAGGAAAGTTCACATATTTGGCCGGAAGGGCAAATTGAGTTTGCATTTATTGGACCTTATGAAGTTACCGAGAGGATAGGACTGGTAGCTTATCGGTTGGCCTTGCCACCTGAGCTAGAAAAGATTCATGATGTCTTTCACGTATCCATGTTACGCCGATACCATTCAGACACTTCACATGTCATAGGGCCAACAGAGGTAGAGATGCAACCAGATTTGACTTATGGTGAAGAACCTGTTAGAATTTTGGTGTGAGAGGTCAAGTAGTTAAGGAACAAAAGCATAGCCCTAGTGAAAGTTCTATGGAAAAGGCATGGAATAGAAGAGGTGACATGGAAGCCCGAGGAAACGATGAGAAACCAATATCCTAACCTTTTCACCGATAAGATTTTCGGGGACAAAAATCCTTAAGGGGGAGAATTGTAACAGCTTGATTTAAGGGCTAGTCAGAATAGTGATCTCGGGATCACTAATCCGATATTAGAGAAATTTAGTTTCATGTTATATTATGAGTCAGAGCATGATAGTATATGTGCATGAAAATTTTTGGTGCTTTAATTTTAGCAATTTCATGTTTAATCGCGAAAAAGGACTAAATAGGATAAAGTGCAAAAGTTCCCTTCTATAAGCTAAAGGTACCAAATAGCCATAGATTGACAATTGGAGGTCTTTAAAAGGCAATTAGACCCTAATATTTGCTTATCTGGCCATAGACTAGCATGGGAGACAAATTTGTCAAAGTTGGTAGTAGTAGGTGGACTAATTTGACTAGTATTAATAAAATAAGGAGAGAAAAGATATCATCTTTTTCTCCATCACTCTTCCACCAAAAATTAGCTGCAAATAGGGGGTAGAAAGCTTCAAAACTTTCAGCACACTCGTCTCTTCACAACTAAGTGTTCTAGTGATCTTTTCTTGAAAATAGTTATACTTTTAGGACCCCTAAAGCTTAAGCTTTCAAATGAGGGGACTATTGTGCAATATGGTAACATGTTTAGAGTTTTTCCATGAGAGCTACCTTAGTTATTTGTTGCATTTTTATGGAAGGAATTGACTCTTAGTTGTTAGATGAACAACTTTTGTGAAAAGTGTTGTCTTGAAAACACCTAATTGGACCTTGATGAAACGGTTACAAATTTGTAGTAATTATGTGAAATATTGAGTTTTGATGATAGCTATAAGAGTATTAAATGTTCACCTAGGATTGTTGAAGGTAGAAATGTGATTAGAATTAATTTCTGAGCATAGAGGCAAAATGGTCATTTTGCCAAAGTCTAGAGGCAAAATAGTAATTTTGCCTAAGCATGATTATTGAAATGCTTTTATTAATGTGGTGGTTAAAATGGGTTAAATTGCTATTGTAGAGCAAGAAGAACCGAGAATCTACCTCGATCAGGGAAACAACAAAGTCTTGGACTAAACTAACGAGTTAGCTCATTTTGAAATCGAGATAAGTTTGTATGTGATTAATACAATAATTATGTTAGCATAAATGAGAATGCTTGGTATCCTATTGATGCATGATGCTCTACTAAATTGATGATGAAAGAGATGTTGAAGTCCTAGTAGACCATATTGAATATGAAAATGCTATCATCGAGATATGAAGTAGATAAGGTCCCATATAAGACTATGTCTGGGACATGGCCTTGGCACCAAGTTGAGATCCCGTATAAGACCATATCCGGGATATGGCTTCGGTAATGAATATAAAAATCATATAAGGCCATATCTGGGAAATGGCATTGATATTAAATTTGAAAATCCATATAAGACCATATCTGGGATATGGCATTGGCATTTAGAAGTGACTCCATGTAAGACACATCGGGGATGTGGCATTGGCTTCGTACCTACATGAATGAAGATGGATATGCGTCTTTGACTATCTCTAGTGATTAAGGGGATAAGTAGATGAGTATAGAAGTAGAAATGAGAATTTTACTGAAGTCATGTGATTGAGTGAAAACAGGTACTCGTGAATGAGTCACGAAGAAATGATTACGAGGTGTGGCACGGTATGTGCCAAATAAAGGCAATTGTAAGTAAGTATGGCAAGAAGCCTATGACTTGTGTATGGTTAGTTAATGCCATAGATGGATTATATTATGAGCTTATTATTGCTATTTATTTCCATGCAAACTTACTAAGCTTTATGCTTACCTCTTTCATTGCCCTTCTTCCTTTTAGTATTGCCAAGATAACTAGAGGATCGTGGACGTAGGAGTTCGGAAATCACACTATCGACGTCACTTTGGTATAACAATTTAGACTTATTTTGAGTATGGAATGTATAGGACTTGGGTATTTTGTTAAGTTGTAATTGTTACTCAAAGTGTTGGCTATGTAAGTTATAAAAGTCATTTTTTAAATGGCCTTATAAGTTAGGCAAATGCTTGGCAAGTTCTATTATTTAATGAAGTATATGTCCTTTTGAATATCTTGATTTTTGAGCTCCTAGAGATATCTTTTGATTATCTTTTATGTTGGAATGAGTTCTTAGATGTGCCATTGGGATAGGAGTTGTATTGTTTTGAATTGGAATATGTATGAGTGTAACGTAGGGTGGCAAGGGCTTGGTATATAGCCTGCTAAATGTCCACATGGGTAGACACACGGGCGTGTGTCTAGACTGTGTAGGAGGCACGGCTAGCACATGGGCATATGCCCAGGCCGTGTGAAGTCTGCACCTTGCACTTAGGATTTAAATCATCACACGACGAAAGCACATGGACGTGTGCATAGGCCATGTGGATAAGTCAGAATGACATGATTTGGCACACAGACCATGGCCACGGGCGTGTCAAGGCCGTGTGAAATTAGTCAGTGTCGACCACGGGTGAAAGACACGGGCATGTCTTAGGGACACACGGGCGTGTCCCTAGTTCAACATGGGCGTGTGGTCCCTGTTTTGATGAAAAGTCCTCCAAGTTCGTAAAAGCCCCCGGTTTAATCTCAAAACCTTTCGGAGGCATGTTTAGGGCCATGTGAGCCGAGAATGAGCAAAAAATGGGTTTGAACTAATTTTATAACCCTATTCTAGATGTTTAAGCAAGATTAGTTAGGTAATGCCTCAAAACCCTGTTTCGACTTGCATACGGGTAAGGGACGTTACAATCAAGTAAAGAAAATTTACCAGTAATAACGTCTGGTGCAGAGGCATCTTCTCTAGCACGAATAGCATATGTCATTACAGGTGCTTATGTCTCAGATCTAACTGTTGTATCCTTTGTAGTACCTCAACTACCACCAGCATTACCAGGATGACGGGGTGGTCTGCCTCTCGAGGCAGGATTACTAGGCTTTAGAGCTAGTTTTATCACTTTTTCAACTCTTTCGGGACAATCCCTGAGAAAATGGTTAAATGAACCACATCCAAAACAAGCTCCACTTCTAGACTGACATTCCCCATGACAAAATTTGTTATAATGTTTACATTTTGGCTTGGGATTACCAACATTACCCACACTGGTCACAGATGGAGATGAAGACCTCGGGTTAGAATGATGAGAGCCCCACACTCTTCCAGAACATCCTGTAGATGTGGTCATGAGATCCTAATACTTCTTTAATTTCTTAGAAGCAAATGATTGTGACTTACTCATAGTTCTTTTTCCAAAAACCCTTAGCCTTTCTTTTAGCTTGCTTCTTTTCCTTACTCAATTCCTCAGCTTTGTGGGCTCGACCGGCTAACACTGAAAATTCCCTTATTTCAAGAATTTAGATATGTAACTTGATATCTTCATTTAAACCCTTTTCAAAGCGTTTACACATCTCAGCCTCAGTTACAACCCATTCTCTGGCATATTTGCTCAATCGAACAAATTCCCGTTCATATTCAGATGCAGTCATGTTTCCCTGCTTGAGTTCTAAAAATTCTTTCTTCTTCTGATCCATGAATCTCTGACTAACATATTTCTTCCTGACTTCAGCTTAGATGAATTCCCATGTAACGTTCTCTCTCGGTACGACTGAAGTTATGGTATTCCACCAATGGTAAGCTGTATCTTTTAGTAGTAACACTGCACATTTCAGACATTCCGTAGGTGTATAGGATAATTCATCAAAAACTTGGATGGTATTTTCCAACAAAAATTCAACCCTTTCAGGATCATCATCTGCGGTAGCTCTAAATTCTTCCACCCCATGGTTGCGGATTTTATCTATCGGGGGCTTACCAATTCTAGTGGATTCAGCACCCTGTGGTACCTTAGGAACTGATTGAGGAGTAGGTCGGGGAGGTCGTTGTACAGCAGGGTTTGTTCTTAAGTACTCGGTAAACCGCCCATTCATCAATTGAAAGAAGGCTTGTTTTGCCTCCTCACCTTGGCCCTCAAACACGGGCCTTTCACTACCAGATGCAAAGCCACTCTTTGAACTGAAGCTGGAGCATTGCTCTCAACTTCCTCGGATTCAGCTCTAGCTCAGTTGGATGACATTACTATATGAAAACCATATTTAAAATGATCAGGAGTCATCACACTATCACAATTTATATAATGGCATGTATAGCTAAACTCGTGTTTGCTACGTTAAATCCAAGAATCTGCTAAACCGTAGGTCTGATACCACTAAATGTAACACCCCTAACCTGTATCCATCGCCGGAATAGGGTTATGGAGTGTTACCAGAAATTTTTAGAACATTTAAAGACATTTCATGTTAATCACTATTCAATCACCGAGATCGTCCAAAACGTCCCTTAATTAGACCCTCGAGGCCCAATACAAGCATTAGAATCGAGTTAGGACTTAATCGAGAACTCTAAAAGTTTTTCACAAATTTTCAAACATTATCCAAGGTGCAAGGCTCATACGCCCGTGTTGTAACACCCCTTACCCATGTCCGACACGGGGACCGGATACGAGGCATTACTATCCTTGACCTCGCTTAAACATATTCTAATGGGCTATAAAATTTCATTTCAATCTAAAACTTTTTTTTTTGTCATAACAACATCTCATGGGTCTACGAGGCCTTAAACTTACATCCAGAGGGTTTCAAAGTTCAACAGGAAACTTTTATGCTCTTTGAAATTTTTTTGCCTAAATAGGGGTCACACGCCCGTGTGGGCAAGCCGTATGATCTCACGCGCCCATGTCCCTAGCCCGTGTACAATTTATTTTATTTTCGAACTTACAGGGGTTTTCACACGGCCGAACACACACCTATGTCAATGGTTCGTGTCCTTCACACGGCCTAGACACGTCCATATCTTCACCCGTGTGGAAAACTAGAGGTATTCTATTTATGATGCCAGTGACCTCATATGGGACACACGGCCCAGGCATGCACCCGTGTGGCTAGCCCGTGGTCGATACTGACTTGCAACACTAACATGCAGGGGACACACGACCCATCAACACACCCATATGTGTTGACTATGTGTCTCACATGGCTTAGACACATGCCCGTGTATCTACCTATGTGGACACTTAAAGGCTATTTTCCAAGCCAATTGCCACCCTAAAAACAAAAACATACCATTATCCATTCCAACTACTCAAATATTGCTTCAATTGCATGAACAATAATGCCTAAATTAACAACATCAATGTATAGACTTAATAAATATTGGCAAATCTCTTTAGCCATATACAAAAAGAATGATGACCTTTATAGCCAACACTTTGGCTTTCAACATGTTATAATTTAGAATGACATAACTCCTGTACATGCCATACCAAAATAAACTACTTAGCGATACCAAAATATTGATTGATAGTGTGGCCCGAGCTCTGACGTTTATGATCCACATATTAGCTTGGCGAAACTATAAGGAAGAAAGAAATGAAAGAAGTAAGCATATAGCTTAGTAAGTTTGCATGAAACTCATATAGCAATATATTTGCTAAATAATTCATCTATCATGAAATAATGACAACATAAGTCTCAAGTGCTTGGCTTACTTACTCATACTTATCCTTACTCATCACATGTAATATAACAATTTCATACTTGCATTATACTTATGGTACCTGTGTCACTTAATCATACCGATTAGTACATTTTGCTGATACAAAAATAAACTTAATTTTCATTCTTTTTAATATGATAATGCTTTTTATCAACATTGAATGACTTAACTTAGATCTATCTTTACTTACATAACTTTCTTGTTATCTCTTTCAATACTTGGCTTTTTTGCCTGATGAATTACCCGTAATAACTAAGGTTACTCAATCTAATCAAACATGGATCTCGATGCCAATGTCATGTCCTAGACATGGTCTTACATGGGATCGCCTCATAATGCCAATGCCATATCCTAGATATGGTCTTACATGGGATCTCTTAACTTGGTGTCGATGCCATGTCCCAGACATGGTCTTACACGAGACCTTCCTTATGTGTTTCCCTTGGAAACTTACCATTGTCATGTCTTGACATGGTCTTACGTGGTATCTTTGCCTTGTGAATCTTATCAATGCCATGTCTTGACATGGACTTACATGACCTCTCTGCCTTATGAATTCACCAATGCCATGCCTTGGCTTGGACTTACATGGGACCTTTGCCTCATAATAACTTTTCAATGCCATGACTTGTCATGGACTTACATGATATCCTTGCCTTAATGCTGATGCCATGTCTTGACATGGTCTTATACGGACTTTCCTTGTCTCATGCGGTGATATTAGTATCCTCATTATTCTAAGTCTTCAATCGGGACTATTCTCATTCATGCTCTCATCATGATATCATTTACTTATCTTCATGAAAATAGTGTACATATTACAACATCATAAGTAATTATATGAAAATACATGTGAAATCTTAAATTCTTACAAACTTACCTCAATTTCAAAATGAGCTAGTTCGACGATCTAGTCCGAGACTTTGTTCTTTCTCCGGTCGAGGCGGATTTTAGGTTCTTCTTACTCTATGATACCAAATTAGCTCATTTTAATCACCACATTAATAAAACATTTAAATATTCATGCTTATGCAAAATTACTATTTTGCCCCTAGACTTTGGCAAAATGACCATTTTGCCCCTAGGCTCAGAAATAAATTCTAATCACATTTCTACCTTCAACAAGCCTAGGTGAACATTTAATACTCTTAAAGCTATCATCAAAACTCAGCATTTCACATACTTACTACAAATTTTATAACCTTTTCATCAAGGTCCAATTAGGTGTTTTCAAGACAACACCTTTCACAAAAGTTGTTCATCTAACAACCAAGACTAAATTTCTTTTATAAAAATGCAGCAAATAACAATGATAGCTCTCATGGAAAAACTCTAGACCTTTCACTATATTGCACATTAGTCCCCTCATTTGAAAGCTTAAGTTCTAGGGGTCTCAAAAGTACAATTATCACAAAGAAAAATCATCAAAATCACTAACTAGAATGGAGGAGAGCTTGCTGAAAATTTTGAGCTTTCAAACCCCTATTTTGCTTGCAAATTTCAGTGGAAGAGTGGAGAAGAAAAGATGACATCTTTTCTTTCCTTATTTTATTAATACTAGTCAAATTAGTCACCAACTATCAACCACTTTGACCAATTTTATCCATCTATGTCTCCCATGGTCGGCCACTAATTTATTGGGGGTCTAATTGCCTTTTAAAGACCTCCAATCATCAATCTATGGCTATTTGGTACCTTTAGCTTACAAAATGGAACTTTCGCACTTTATGCAATTTAGTCCTTTTTCGCGATTAAACATGAAATTGCTAAAATTAAAGTACCAATATTTTCATGTACTTATAAAATCATATACTAACTCATGGGATAACATGAAAATAATTTTCTCTAACCTCGGATTAGTGATCCTGAGATCACTATTCCGACTAGCCCCTAAATTGGGCTATTGAAATTCTCCCCCTTAAGGATTTTCGTCCTCGAAAATCTTACCGGTGAAAAGATTGGGGTATTTAGTTTCTCATTGTTTCTTCAGGCTCTCATGTAGCCTCTTCTACTCCGTACCTTTGCCATTGGACTTTCATAAGGGCGATGCTTTTATTCCTTAACTGTTTGACCTCACGAGCTAGAATCTTAGCTGGTTCCTTACCATAAGTCATGTCAGGTTGTATTTCAACCTCTGTCGGTGCAATCACATGTGAGGGGTCTGATCGGTAGCGTCACAACATAGACACGTGAAACACATCATGAACCTTCTCTAACTCACACAGCAAAGCCAACCGATAGGCTACCGGCCCAATTCTCTCGGTAACCTCATATGGTCCAATAAAACGCGGATTCAATTTGCCTTTCCGACCAAACCTATGTACTTTCTTCCATGGCGACACTTTCAAGAATATTCTATCACCAACTTGATACTTGATCTCTTTCCTTTTTAAATCTGAGTAGGATGTTTTTCGGTCAGAAGCAGCTTTTAAGCAATATCGAATTACGTTCACCTTTTCTTCATTCTCTCTAACCAAATCAACTCCATGAATCTGGTTTTCCTTAAGCTCAATCCAATATAAAGGCGTTCACATTTATGCCCATACAAAGCCTCATAAGGCGCTATTTTCAAACTTGACTGATAACTATTGTTGTAAGCAAATTCCACTAACGGCAAGTATTTTTCCCAGCCGCCCTGAAACTCAAGAACACAACACCTGAGCATGTTTTCGAGGACTTGGATCAACCTCTCCGACTGACCGTCAGTCTGGGGGTGAAAAGCTATACTAAAATTCAACTTTGTGCCTCTTGCAACTTTTTCCAAAATCTGAATGTGAATCTCGGATCCCTATCCTATATAATCGATAAGGGCACTCCATGAAGCCTTATTATTTCTGAAATATACAAGTTTGCCAACTTGTCAAGTGAGTAGTCAACTCGTACATGTATAAAATGGGCTGACTTCGTAAGTTTATCGACTACAACCCATACAACATCTTTCTTGTTTGATGCCAACGGCAAACCCATTACGAAGTCCATAGTAATACGGTCCCACTTCCACTCGGGAACCATAATAGGCTGAAGCAGACCTGAAGGTACTTGGTGCTCAGCCTTTACTTGTTGACAAATTAAGCATTTCAACACAAACTCTAAAATATCCTTCTCTATACTCGGCCACCAATATTGTTGCTTCAAATCATTATACATCTTGGTGTTACCTGGATGTATACATAAACATCCACGATGTGCCTCATGCAAAATCCTCTGAATAACCTCATCATTCCTTGGTACACAAACTCTGTCTCTGAACATCAGACATCCATCTAAATTGACCAGAAAATCGTACTCAACACCTGACTCGCAGTGAGCTCTCTTAACTTGTAAGTCATTGTCACTTCTCTGAGCCTCATAAATCTCTTAAAGAAACATCGGTCTAACCTTCAACTCAGCTATAATAGAACCATCTTCTGTTAAGGTCACCCGCATTTTCAAAGCCCTTAATGCAAATAGGTACTTCCTACTTAAAGCATCGGCGACTATATTCGCCTTTCTCAGATGGTAATCAATAACCAACTCATAATCTTTTATCAACTCTAACCACCTTCGCTGCCTTAAGTTTAATTCCTTTTGAGTCATCAAGTACTTTAAACTTTTGTGGTCGGTAAATATCCGACATTTTTCACCATACAAATGGTGTCTCCAAATCTTCAGTGCAAAAACTATCGCAGCTAACTCCAAGTCATGCGTCGGATAGTTCTTCGCATGAGGCTTTAGCTGTCTGGAGGCATATGCTATCACCTGACCTTCTTGCATAAGTGCACAGCCAAATCCGTTTAAGGAGGCACTGCTGTAAATCACGAATTCCTTTTCCGACTCGGGTTGTACTAGGACTGGAGCCTCTGTCAACAGTACCTTCAATTTCTCAAAACCCTGCTGGCACTTTTCCGTCCAGTCAAACTTTACATTTTTCTATAACAATTTTGTTATTGGGGTCACTATCATGGAAAACCCCTTGACGAACCGCCTGTAGTAGATGGCTAGACCCAGAAAACTTCTAACTTCAGATACATTTTTCGACGGTTTCCAATCAAAAATAGCTGATATCTTACTTGGGTCAACTCGGACTCCATCTCCCGAGACAATATGTCCTAGAAATCCAACTTCCTTATGCCAAAGCTCACTTTTTCTAAAGTTGGCGTACAACTGATTATCCCGCAAAATCTGTAGAACTGTCCTTAAGTGCTCGGCATGCTCACTCTCATCCCTGGAATATATCAGTATATCATCAATAAAAACAACAACAAACTTGTCTAGGTATGGCCGAAAGTTGCGGTTCATTAAATCCATGAACACAGCAGGAGCATTTGTCAAACCGAAGGGCATAACTAAAAATTCATAGTGCCCATACCTCGTTCGAAAAGCAGTCTTCGGCACATCAGAGTCCTTTACTCTTCACTGATAGTATCCCGACCTCAAGTATATCTTGGAGAACACTGTAGCTCCCTTCAATTGGTCAAACAAGTCATCTATCCTTGGCAAAGGATACTTATACTTCACCGTCACCTTGTTGAGTTGTCTGTAGTCTATGCACAATCTCATTGACCTATCCTTTTTCTTCACAAAAAGTACCGGAGCACCCCACGGTGAATAGCTCGGTCTTGCAAAACCTTTATCTGTCAACTCTTGCAACTGAACATTCAGTTCTTTCAACTCTAATGGTGTCATCCTATATGGAGCAACCAAAATAGGTGCCGTTCCTGGAATTAACTCAATTCCAAACTCGACCTCTCTAACTGGAGGCAATCCGGGTAACTCTTCCGGGAATACATCTGGATACTCACATACCACCAGTACTGTTTCAATCTTTACCTTAGACTCTTGAGTATTTAACACGAAATCGAGATAAGACTCATATCCTTTTCTCAAATATTTCTCAGCCACAATGGAAGAAATCATCACCGGTAAACTATCTGACCCACCTGATTCAACCCGAATAACATCTCCATTTTCACATTTCAATTCAATAAATTTACTACCACAGTTCACTAAAACACTATGGGCAGTCAACCAATCCATACCAAGAATCAAGTCAAATTCATCAAATGGCAACAACATAAGGTTTGCCGGAAAACAATGGCCCCTAATTGTCAAAGGACAATTCTTACACACCTTGTCAACTAACACATGCTTACCTAACGGGTTTGACACCTTTACCAAAAATTCTGTAGACTCAACAATCATACCTAAACTAGATGCCAATCTCATGCAAATGTAAGAATGGGTAGACCCCGGATCAATCAAAGCAATAATAGAGGTGTCATGAAGAGAAAACGTACCCGTTATCACATCTAGAGATGATGCTTCTTCGCGAGCGCGAATGGCATAGGTCCATTTAGGTGCCCGACTCTCCGGTCTCACAGCAAGGTCTCGTGACGCACCTCTACCCCTAATTCCACCTCCCGGGTTCTTTTGTGGCCTACCCCTTAAAGATACACTGTTTGATTTTATCTCTTGCTTTTTTTTCCTTATCATACCTCTCAGGGCAATTTCGGATGAAATGGTCGGGGGAACCACACTTATAACAATTTCAATTGTTTCACTAACACTCCCCAATGTGATGTCTACCACAATTTGGACATTCCGGTTTGGGTTTTGAATTGCCCACACTTGCCATGAAGGGGCTTGAACTCTTGAGCACGAGTAGGTGTTACATCGGTCTCGATTTGAATATCCAACTGATGTAGTTGTCCGAGGGTTCATCTCTTTGGACCTTTTCAATTGAGCTTGGTATGATTTACTCATCGGTCATTTTCTTGCGTCTCGGGCCTTACTCACAGCCTTCCTCTTTTCCCTTTCAATTTTTCAGCCTTACTTGCCCTATCAACCAACACTACAAACTCCTTTAATTCCAAGACCCCAACTATAAAACAGGGGAAAATAAAACGGAGTAAACATTACATGCTTAGTAAGTTCGTATAATGGAAACTAAACTTACAAATACCATTTATTAAATCTAAGTATACAATATCATGTTTTCCATCCATTAGCAAAATTCCCTAAACACATGCATTCAATCAAACATGTTAGTCACCAAATCTTCATATCAATCAAGTAAACATAGATGAGCTCATCAAGCAATATTCTTTCAAGTCATTATCATTTCATCTCAAAATTCTCATACCAGGTCAAGAGTTGTGTCCGTTGAATCATTGAAATTTCGATGGATGCTCAAGTAGTATACTCGAGATGTACGATTCAATAAGTCGTCAATTCGTACGCTACGGTATCCATTAGGGAACTTAATCAAGGAACACACTCTTGAGCCACATATCGTATAACAAGATAACTAGTCCATGCTAAATGCTTTATATAACGTATGCTCAGAGGAGCTCGATTAGGATTACCAGTCCAGGCTAAATCCTAATCATAATGTATGCTCGAGAGGTATTATATCAGGATTTACAGTCTGGGCTAAATCCTTTCTATAATGAGGTCAATAGGGTTACTCCTCCGAGCTAAATCCCGTCCGCAACAAATGCAGGACCTCATCCATTTCGGGAAAGCACTTATGTACATCGGAATTCAATATTCAATTGGGACATAACCTCATTTTCACCATTTTCAAGCATGTATTAAATTTTCCATTATAGCATTCAAGCAATTCATATCAATATAAATCACGTTACATACATACACAACATTCAACTAACATAATTACATGCTCGATTAAGTTTCACGAACTTACCTCGACACTTGTTCGTGTATATAATCTACTAATTCGAAACATTTTTTTTCATCAGTCTAACCTCGAATTTGTGTTGTTCGGATCCAATTAAGCCTTGAAAGTTTCTTCTCTCTCTCTCTTAGGGTTTCCATATAATTTTGGGGTTGAAGATGACAAAATAATAAGATGATATCTTTTATCATCTTTTTAATTAATTAATTACTTCTATTTCCAATTTAGTCCTTACCCTTTTCTAATTTTTCCATGGATGAATCACCAAAAATCTACATACTTTTCTTTAATGGTCTAATTACCATATAAGGACCTCTAGTTTTTAATTCCACAGCTATTTAATCCTTACAGCTACTAGAATTCAGCTTTTGCATTTTATGCGATTTAGTCCTTCCAATAATTAAACACTTAATCGATAAAATTTTCATATAAAAATTTTCACACGACACGCCTATTATAATACGGACCATATAATAAAATAAAAATACTTTATTTATGGATCGGAATTGTAGTCCCAAAACCACTGTTCCAATTTCACTAAAAAATGGGTCGTTACAGGTTGTGTGCCCAGCACTAGTCAGACAAGCTGATAAAGATTACGACCAGCGCTAGTCGAATATATCGACAAAAATCCACAGTGAGCCCAGCTCTAAATATATCAAAGATTGTACAATTATTTACTTCCACAAATTTCTCATTCATTTTCCTTAACATTAAATCGATAATATACATACATTTTATATCAAGAGCGAATTTAGCATTAATTAATTAAATAGTAATTAGAAAGATTAAATTCGAGTCTACGAACTTACCGGAACTATGCTTGTGAACAATTATTCAGTAGCTTTCTCTTTTCCACAATTGGCAATGGAAGCTCTCATATCTCAATCTAAAAATATTAATTTAATTAAATCAATTACTCAACAATTAGAGTTGCACATTTAACCATTAACAATTGTTATTCAATTAACTTAACCCTTGCCACAAATATAACTAGACATCCAATTTCTACAATAATGTCCTCATACAACCAAGTATATTTATATACTTATATATATATATATATATATATATCTAATTCTCAACAATCCTTATAGAATTTATCACTATCTAAAAATTTAACAGCAACTACATGCTTAACCATTAATCCCATTCAAATCATCATAAAATTACATTAAAATTGAAATTAACATCTCTACTTCATTTAATTATTTTTTTTCCAGCTCATAAACATTCAAAGCAAAACAGCCTTTGCATGCCAAATTTCTCCCAACAACATTAAACTCAATCTCATTATTCAATATATTACAAATGTGCAAATTATAAGATTATCCTTAACAATGTTTTTTTCCCTAAAACATCCATGCATTTAAGCTCACCAATAAATTCAAAAGAAAATTTAAACTACATCTATGGAATTACCCACTACTTCCAAAAATTCTCCATTCCATTCTTGCATAAAGATTAGCTAATTAATCTATTCCCAACTCAAAAATATAAAAAAAATGAAAATCCCTTTGAAAAATACTTACATGTATTCAAAGATTAGCAAATAAAATAACCAAGCTTTTCCCTTTTGCCTTCAATGGTTTTTCGGCAGTGACGAGGAAGAAGGAAAACATTCCCCCCCCCCCCTCCCATACTTACTCTTCTTTATTATTTTCTTTTTCCTATAATCATTAATATTTTTTTTTTTGCTTTTATTTATTTCTCTTACATATAATAATTATCCTATTATAAATATTGATGATATCACTTATATATATATATATGTATGTATATTATTCTCATACTCATCCACTAACCCATATGACTAAAAAAAATGAACTATTTAATTAAATAGTCCTTGACAACTATTTCTTTTTCTTATTAAACTATCTCTTTTAATTTTTTTATAATTTATTATATATTCTAATTACCAATTGTTTCAATAATTTATATATATATATATACCATCATAAACTTCCACTATGAAAACCTATATAAGTAATGGCCTATTTATTGAATAAGTCCTTTAATCAAGTCCTACTTTGCCATTTAATAATAACTATTATTTCTTTCTCATAATTAATTTAGTCCCTAAAAATTAAATTTATCAATTTAATATTTAATTAACTTCTAAAGTAACTTCCGAAATTATAATATTAATATTTTTAAACTCGATACACGAAGACGGCGTCCTGAAAGTATATTTTCCGACACCCCCGACTTATGGGACCTTACACATTGGCGATGCATTAAAGAGAGAAAAATGTTCTCTCTTTAATCCAAATCGAATTCTACTTCAAACTCTTCACACACCGCTCCTCTTGATAATTTTGTTTTTGATAGCAAGAATGATGTATTTCATGAAACCCATTTGTTTTAAAAGCAAGGCCTATATCAAAAAGGCCAATACATAAAAATACACATATTATATTATATTGTGACTGACCAAGTCCATGAATGATTAGGTCACCGAACAAACATTACTCAATAGTCGTGGTCCTAACATGAACATATCGACCTTCATGGTCTTAATCGAATTGTCTTAATATTTATTGGTTCGATCGGATAATTTGGTTAATTAATTTATATAAAATAATTAAAAAGTAATATGTATTTGTTATATATATTATAATTATATTTTTAAAAAAATAATATATTAACTTAATTAAATTAATGGATTCAGTTATAAATTTTAATAGCTAATAATCTACTGTCAAAACCACTAAAATAAATAAAAGGAAAGTCTTATCCTTTTCGACATTTTCTTTTTTTATGCTTTGTAGAAAGAAAAATAAAAGATGAATTTCCATTAAATAAACATTTGGAAATTTTGAAGAAATATTTAAATTTGTTGAATAAAAAGGTTTATAGATATGATAAAATCAGTTAAAATAATATATTTGACAAAATGTGAAAATTTAAATTGACTCCCATATAATGTTTTCCAAAGAAATCATAATTAAATAAATTTAGTTAATTAAAAAAGTTAAAATTGTTATGAATATCTTATTAAGTAGATATTCATCAAGGTCAAGATAAGTTTTGATGTACTTTAAATTCTAATAGTTATTAGAAGTAGATTTCTACTTCTTATGTTTATAAATAGAGACTTTGGAGAAACTTTGTAAATATTCTAATTGATCAATAAAATACTCTCTCTTTTGCTCTCCCATTTTCTTTGTTATTTATTCTCTATCTATTTATTTTATAATACGTTATCAGCATGATTCTATTTTAATTGTTTTTCTCCATAAGTCACAAAAATATCCCAAAATTTACTATTGCCGATTGCCTCTACAAATGCTGCTACTTCAATTGAGGCCTACGCGCTATGGGTAATCATTAGATCTTTTAACCACTCAGTGCTCATGATAATAGCTAGAGTGATGACAATGATGTTAAAAATCTTCAGGTATATTTTACTATGATTTGTTTATTATACCATGTTTATTATAATTGGAGACTAATCACGACAACATGAATAGATAAATTTTGATTTAGAATCTACTCATGTTTGCGATGGTGATTATGAAATAAAGAATTTTTTGGGACGTTTTTAAGTTCGTCCTAGTAAATCTATTGCATTCCCCAAAGTGAACGCAAGAGAAAATATAAACTAATATTATTCCAATATTTGGTAGTATAAAATTAGTCGAAAGCTCCAAAAGAGCTAATATATTAATATATTGTGATGGTTAATCCATTGGTTTTAAAAGATGTTCATTATAATGGATATCATATTGAGATTGTGAATGAAGAAAATATTATATTTCACATGAATCATTATTTCTATAAATATCTATTTTGAAAGGATGGAAAAAAGGAGGATTGAGTTATTGATTACTCTTGTTATTAAATTGAATTGACTGTGGCTATCTTTGTGATCTTCTTTTGTCATCATCCTCATTAAGGGATTGAAAGCAAAATATTTGACTGTGAAAGATCTACTTACGAGCAATAAAATATGGAAATTCCATCTAAAGCTCGTTATGGTTGGATGCACCTGAAGTTGCAAGTTTTTTTTTAAAATTATGAGTATAAATCAGTATTCAGAATTACTGGAAAAATATTACTAATGAGAAATTGCAAGAGAGAAAACATATGTATTAAAACTCATTGGTTATGTACCGGTTGTACACCTGGAAAATAGTTATTTAAACTTTACATTGATTTAGACATTTCTAGTAGTAAATGTCACAATAGTATTTATATGTGGATACAAAGTAAAAGGAATGACAGTAAAATTATTAATTTGTCACAATTTATATTGACATTATTAGTACAATTGAAATGCATGTTAAACTAAACCAAAAGTTTATTGGTACAAATGCATTTACTACTTAGTGTGACCAGTTAGACCATTATGGATTAAATATTATGCGAAAATTAATTAAGAATTCACATGGACATTCATTAAAGAATCAAAAGATTCTTTAATTTAAAAAAATTCTCATTTGTTGCTTGTTCTCAATGAAAATTGATTCTTAGAAACTTACTAGCTAAAGTTGAGATTTAATGTCTTGCATTTCTGAAATGAATATAGGCTCATTCATCCACCATGTGGATAGTTTTGATATTATATGATTTTGGTAGATGCATCTACAAAATAATCACGTGTGTTATCAACTTGCAACTTGTCGTTTGCAAGATTGCTTGTTTAAATAAGTAATTTCAGATTATGCAATTAAGACAATTCATATTGCTAACACTACAGTAAAACAGGCTTTTAGAGGCCTTTTTTTTTACTAGTGCCGCTAAAACAATTTGCGGCGCTTAACGCCACTAAATTTTGGGGCGTTTATGTGGAAAAACACCTTATAGAACATGACCTTTAGCGGTGCTTCTCATAAAAACGCCGCTAAAGAACATGACCTTTAGCAGCGTTTATGGGAAAAGCGCCGCTAAAGATTATGTTTTTTAGTGGCATTTTTATGAGAAGCGTCGCTAAAGGCCATGTTCTTTAGTGGCGTTTGTGGGAAAAGCGCCACTAACTTTAGCAGATTTTACTAAACCACTTTAATTCATATAGAACCCAAATTTTCAACATAATTTCCTGTAACATCAAATCCAACCAAAAACTTCAAATCTGAATGACATTATCACGAAAGAAATATATGTATATGATCTAAATTAATAAATGAAATAAAAATATATATTATATTCAAAAGTTATATTATTAAGATATTCTCACAATAAGAAAACAAAAATCTAAGATGGTGGATTCTGCGACTGCTGAAGCATCTTCATCATATTCTAAAGTTGTAGTTGTAGCTGGAGTTCATCATATTTTCTTCGAGCCTTTACTTCTCTCGATGCTGCCTCCACTTTAAGTTGAGCAATTTGCTCAATTGTGCTCGCTTGCATCTGAGCCATATTGTCTCTTAACCTCTAAACTTCAGCTTGAGCCGGATTTACCGAAGGCCTGTATTGCTGCGAGCTAGATTCAAAATATTGGGTTGGGTTAACAAAAGATCCTTGAAATTGAACCCTACCATACCTTTCAGGACCCAAAACTTCAGTAATAATTCAGTTTATCAATAACGTCCAAATTAACAGAACTATCACTTGAAGTGATCGCTTCATACTTCGCCCTTTTATCCTTTAGTTTCTCCTAATAAATCAATTAAGGAGTTAGAAACGAAATATATAATCAAACAAATACAACTTAACTTGGCATTATTTGCATTACAAACAATGATTTAAACCATTATAATTAAACATGATAAATATTTAAAATAATTCAAATTTTATTAAGTAAATATACCATAATTTTTATAGCTTCAGTAGTCATAAGAGATCCATCTTTCTTTCTATGTGTAATTTCAAAAAGTTGAAGACGTCCAACTTTTTAATCAGACGACGGTTTCTACAATATAGTAGGAAAAATATTATTTAGTAGAAAGTATTTAATATTCGACACAATTAATAAATTCAAAATACCTTGTCATCAGCTACACAGGCAAAACTTTTCAACCCAACTGTGGTGCATGAATTTTTGGTTTTTCCCTACTTGTAGTTCCAACTCACTCACGATCCTAAATTATGAAATTATTATTACATATATAGTAAATACTATAAACCGAAATAATTATAAGAGTTTGGAAGTACGTAAAACCTCTCATTTCGTTGAATTCCAAAATCTAACTGTATCTTCCCATTGGTACCTCAGCATTCTCAACGGGACATTTCGCAATTTCTCTTTGAGGCTTATATTTTTCTTAAGTACTTTTATGGTCTCTCCATTTCTTTCCTAATGCCTTCTTCACATAATTATCTGAGACCTCTAAAGCAAATCTCTCCTGCAAATAATACAAGTTTAGAAAGTAAATATAAATGAAACTTAAACCAAAGTATTATAAATTACATTCATGTTATGACCTTAATATTATCAAAAGCTTTATTTTTGTTACTATCTGGCATATGATGCCATGACTCATAGTTGATTGGCATTTCATGCTATAATGGCCAAGTATCCTACTAAAAGTCAAGCTTCTGTTCCAATAGGCTGACCATGATTGTTTCTAGGTACTTTGACATGCTTGACAGAATTTAGATTGTATAAATATTTTAATAGCGTACGTCCTTGAGTTTTGCGCCTCCCACCACTTTCATCTAAAAAAAATGGTATATGACAATATAAGAATTTGAAACAAAAATCAATAATAAAAGTCAACATGCATGTAAATTAAAGTTAACATTACTTTGAATTTCTGCATGTTCGTCAGTTGTATTCGGAACATTTGAAGATTCAATAGCAATCTGTTGTTCACTATTTGTTTCTTCTGAATTTGGAGGATTTTGAATAATACTTAGATCTCACAATCTTCTACTAGGCATATTATCCGCAATACACATAAAATAGTTGAAATATTAGTAACTAATTACAACAATAATAGTACATATAAAATAGTTGAAATATTTAACAAGATCAATATTTAAATTATAATATTACATGTAATTAAAAAATCGTAAAATCTTACTACATGATTCATAAATATTTTCATCCATATCCTGGTGAACCCATTGAAATTGTGTACTAGTACTAGGGATAGTTTCATTTAAGTTTTGTTCTGGAAAAGGCAAAGTTTTTTATCTTTCGTCGATGTCATCTCTACTTCCATTGCCCATGTCAAACGTCAAACAAGTCTCTAGGGGTGTTACGGAGTACAACGTACCAACCCTCATCAGTTGGATCTTTATGTAAAAACCTTGTTTGACTTGAGAAGAAAATACATACGGCTCGTCTATCAATTGTTGTCCAATGTGAATTAATTGAGAGAAGTTCACCATTGTAAAAACAAATTGATCTTTTTTAATTCCGCGAGCAGTATTAACATTAGTCCAATCACATCAAAATAAGACAACCTTCCATTTTCCATAGTAATCCAACTCAATAATGTCCGTAAGAAGTCTGTAATACTCCACATTTCCTTCAATAGGATTGCTGTCCCTAGCACTAGCATAACTTGTAAATGAAGATTTAACAACTATTTAACAATTTTGAGTTCTCCTCAATCTTTCGCAAGATTTTGTATGAAACCTGAATCCATTAATGAGGAATGCGGTATATCTTTTTACTACTCTATTCGGACCTTGGGAAAGCCATTTAACTTTTTCATTGACGTCCTTTCCACTCCAAACCTATTGAATTGAAAGTAAATTGATTAATTATAAATGTTATATGAAAACCTTATTATTTGTCAATGAAAGCTTCAGTTGCATATTCTCCCTAACCATTCATGAAAAGATTTTGTGAATAACTTATGAATCTCTCGATGTTGTAATCTTCAGGAGCATGAATGAAATCTCAAGACTTGTTTGTACTCACTATGTTAAAAAGTGGATTACTTGATTAGAAGATAAACAAATTAAAAAGATGGATATTTATCAAATTCTAAAACTTACTTGTGTAATGGTTTAATTGAATCATGGTGAAAAAGAACATATCGATGTGCTTGTACCCAAGATCTATCATCTAAGTGTGCAATTTCAACTTTACCAATTAGTTGTCCATAACTTCGAAATAGATAAGTTTCGAATAAGTTATGATTAGTGAGCCCAACATTTCTACTTGGTCTATTCAGTCTTGTTTCAACATCTTCTAAATATCTATAGCAGAAAGTCATACACTCCTCTTCCAAGTAACCTTTAGCAATTGATCCTTTTGGATAACGCTTATTACGACAATAAGACTTCAATTTCTATAGGAACCTAAACACAATATACAACATTATCAAAAGTTGTAATTAAAGGTATATTCGTGAATGAATGAAAACTTTGCAAATAAATTAGCACCTCTTTATGGGATAAATCCACCGATAGAAAATCAGTCCACCAAGTTTTGCTTCATGAGGGAAATGAATTAGCAAGTACACCATAATAGTGAAGAACTAAGGTGGAAAGATATTCTCCAAGTTGCATAAAGTCAAGGTAGCTCGATCTTGTACTTTCTCAAGTTCTTCAACAATCAAAACTCTACCATAAATAGCTTTCATTATATTGGATAGTTCAATTATACAAGACGTCACCTTTTTTGACATACAACACCGTAAAGCAACTGGTAGTAAATCTTGCATCAAGATGTGATAATCATGTCATTTTAGGAAATATAGTCTTCGATCTTTAAGACTCACACATCGAGATATATTTGATGCATACACATCTGGGACCTTTATATCCTTTAACATCGTGTAGAACACTTCTTTTTCTTTATTCGACATTGCAAAAATAGAAGGCGGCAACCGAGATTTTCCATTTGGAAGTAATTGGGGTAAGATCACGCCGAATTCCCATTTCAACTAGATCAAGTTGACTCTGAAGATTGTCTTTCGATTTTCTATCGACATTCAGAATTGTCCCAATGATGTTCACGCAAACATTCTTTTCAATATGCATGACATCAAGATTGTGTCGCAAAATGTGATGCTCCCAATAAGGCAACTAAAAAAATACTTCTTTTTTTTTTTTCGTAAGTCCGCCTCATTAGGATCATTCTCTTCATCAGATTCATTACCACTCTGCCGGTTAACATCGCCAACATACGCCTCCTTAGGTATTCTCTTTGTTTGTGTGTTGGGTGGTTAATTCATCTTCCCATAACTGTAATTGATATCTTTTAACATGAACAAGATTTTAGATCCAATGGTCTACTCAGGAACTTTTCTGAACTCTTCAGTACCATCAAATAGAGTCCTCTAGAATCTAAATCTATAATTTCCATCTAACCATCGACGATGCCCCATAAAAGAGAACTTCTTCCCATTATATAACTACTTCAAACATATTTGCCCTGCACAATAATGACAAGCATAATGTTTTTTGGTACTCCAACTAGATAAATTTGCATAAGCCGAGAAATCATTAATAGTCTACAACAAAACTGTACGTAAATAAAATTTCTCCTTTCTCAAGACATCATATGTTTCAGCACCCATCCATAATTGTTTCAACTCTTCAATAAGTGGTTGCATATAAATGTCAATATCATTCTCGGAACCTTTCTCTCCAGGGATAATCATAGATAAGATAAAAGAAGATTACTTCATGCAAATCCACGGAGGCAAATTATAAGGAACAAGCACTATAGGCCAATTACTATACGAAGTACTCATGATTTTAAAAGGATTAAATCCATCAGATGCTAGCCCAAGCTTCACATTTCGAGGATCGCTTGTAAAGCTTGGAAATTTACTATAAAATGATTTCCAAGCTAAAGAATCCGCAGGATACCTTAATAATCCATCATCGGTTCGTTGATCATGATGCCACCTCATAGACTTAGCTGTCTTTGACGATATGAAAAGCCTTTGACGCCTTGGTATTAGTGGAGAATATCACAAAATCTTTACTAGATTCTTTCTTGACTGTGCCTCATCTTCTTTCTCATTTATATCTTTTGCATTCCTATTCATCCAACGAGATTTACCACAGATATGACAAGACTATTGGTTTTTCTGATCACCCCATTACAACATGCAGCCATTTGGGCAACTATGAATTTTGTCGTACCCAATGCCTAAATCCTTTATCAGTTTCTTCATATCTTTGCATGAATGAGAGATTTTTACAAATGAAAACATATCTCTCAAGAACTCTAACAGTAGTGTAAAGGAGTTTTCGATCCACCCTCCCAAACATTTTAAGTGAAAAAGACGAAAGCAGAAGGACAGTTTTGAAAATTTTGATCTCTCATAAAGCTCTTCATTCATTTCATTAGGTAGCTTGTAGAACTTTGCCGCTTCTCCATTTGGCTTTTAATCAGGTGCACTTCTTCTCGTTTCATTAAAAGAATTTCCACCAATATCACAATCATCGGATGCAATAATTTTAGGTGGAAACGACTGCAAACCATGACTGTGCATATTAAATGCATCCCGCAACATACCTTCCATGTCATCTTGTAACAGCCTGATTTAGGGCCTAGTTAGAATAGTGGTGCGAGGCCACAAATCCAAGATGAATTTATGAGTTTTTAAGGTTTATGCCATGTTTGCATGCTAGTGTGAAAGTTTCATGAAGCAATTTTGTTAAATTGAGGTTGAATGGTCCAAAAGGACTAAATTGTAAAAGCTGCAAAATATGAGTTCATAGAAGCTTTTTGTATGAAATAGTTTTAGTATATTAATTACAAGTCCTTAAATAGCAATTTGTCTAAATTATAATTTTTGGACAAAAATGGACATGAGTTATTAAATGGTGATTTTTTTTAGAAAGGGCATTTTGGTCAGTTGTCTAATAAATGATTAAAATAGGAAAAAGATGATAATAATCTCATTCATCTTCTTCCTTGGTGCCGAAAATTTGGGGGACTCCATAGCTAAGGTTCTTCAATTTTTCAAGCTTGCTAGTAAGTTCATCTTAGCCCCGTTTTTAATATTCTTCGTATTTTTAAAGTTCTCGTATTATGAATTAGCTATTTTTAGCTATAAAATGAGCTAAGATGCATGTTCAAAAATCTACCCATGAATGACATGCTTGTAAAATGATGTTTCATGGAAGATTATGAGGGTTTGATGTTAGAGAAACATCTTTTCCTTAGTGAATTTCATGAAAAATGATAGTATGGACTAATTTGCAATAATTATGAAATTGGTCATACATATTAGAAATAGTGAGAATTGATGATTGTCATAGTAGAGAAAATGAATCAGCTAAGCATTTAGTTTAAAAAACTGGAATGAGAATCATTTTACGAGCCTTGGGGCAAAAGTGCAAACATGAGAAAGTTTAGGGGCAAAATAGTAATTTTTCCAAAGTATGATTTAAGAGTCAATTTAGTCAATGTGATTATTAAATGATCTAATTATTATTATAGATCAAGAAAAATGAAGCCCGGATCAAAATTGAGGCAAGAACAAAGTCGAGGACTAAATTGCATATCTACATGCATTTTGTATATTGAGGTAACTTTGTATGATTTATAAGCTTTATGATTTCCATCATTGAATTGTTTAGTATAATGTACACTATTACCACGGAATGTTTAATGCTATGTTAAACAAAGAAATCAATAGGATTAAGCATGAGAAAGTCCCGATTGAAGATGAATTACCTAGGATACTCGATCTACCACATGAAATGAGAAAGTCCGTATAAGACCAAGCCAAGGCATGGCATCGACAACCAATCAAGTTATCATGTAAGTCCAAGACAAGTCTGGGCTTTGAAGAGTTATTATGGGATGAAGACCCACATAAGCCCAAGCCAAGGCATGGCATTGGTGAGTCTCAAAGTAAAGTTGTCATGTAAGTCCAAGACAAGTCTTGGCATTGAAAAGTTATCATGTAAGTCCAAGACAAGTCTTGGCATTGAAAAGCTAGCAAGAGATAAAGATCCCATGTAAGTCCAAGCCAAGGCATGGCATTGGTAATAATAAGAAAGATTTCATGTAAGTCCAAGCCAAGGCTCGGCATTGACCAGTTCATGAGAAAAGATATCAAGTAAGACCATGTCAAGACATGGCAATGGTAAGTTCCTAAGGGAATTCACGAGAAAGACTTCATATAAGTCCATTTCAAGACATGCCCTCGAAACTGAGATGAGATATTCCATGTAAGACCGTATCTAGGATATGACTTTGGAATCAAGTTATATGTGGAATGGGATTCAGTATCCTCAATTATTCATAGAAATTCATCGGGCAAATAAGTAAAGCTTAAATGAGATAATAAGAAAGTTAAGTAAGCAAAGCTGTTATCAAGTTAGAAATGAGTATTATTCATATTATGAATGATGAATCAGAGATTATGATTATTATAGTAAAGTATGCTGATCTATGTGATCAAGTGATACAGGTACCTTGTTTACCTCACAAGTGTGAGACTAGTAATTATCATGTGATATGTAAGATTCAGTATGAGTAAGTAAGCTTTATAGCTGAAATTTATGATACCATTGTTTATGTCAAATGGTTTATATTAAGCAAGTATGTTGCTATGTGCATTATATGCAAACTTACTAAGTTAAATGCTTATGTCTTTAATTCTTTCTTTCTATGTAGTCCCGTCAAGCTAACTTGTGGATCGTTGAAGTCGGAGCTCGAAGCACACTATCAATCGCTATTTTGGTTAGCTAAGTTGTTTATATTAAGTATGGCATGTATAGGAAGCATTTCATTTTGAGAATATGTTTTAAGAGGAGCCAAAGTATTAGCTATTAAGTTCATTATTCTTTTGTATATTGCTAAGTGATTGGCCAAAATTGACTAAGTATGTATGTTTATTGAGATCAATGAAGCATGTAGTATTGTTCATAAAAGATGTATTAAATTGAGCATGAGTTTGATCTTGATTTCAGGGTGGTAATTGGCTTGGTAAATAGCCTCTAAGTGCTCACACGGTTAGACACATGGGCGTGTGTCTAGGCCGTGCGTACCCTGCATCTTTATAATTGAAGTCAGGATAGGCCACGGGTAAATCCCACGGCCGTTTGTTTAAGCCGTGTATGACACATGGTTAGAACATGGGCATGTGCCCCAGGCCGTGTGATCAAGTCAGTACATCAAGGAATAGCACACGGTCTAAGTCCACAGGCGTGCCAAGGCCGTGTGAATTTAGTCAGTGTCGACCACGGTTGGAAGACATGGGCGTGTAAAAGGGGTACACGGGCGTGTCCCAAGCCACATGGGCGTGTGACCCTTGCTTTCAAGAAAAGTTTTCGATTAAGTTCTGAAAGTTTTCAGATACATGTTTAAGGTCTTGTAGGCCCATGAAATGTATGTTTAGATTAAGAAAGAAAAGTTTTTAATTTGGAACAAAATTTTACAGCCCGTAAGTGCATGTTAAGAAAGTTCAAGTATAGTAATGTCTCATATTCGGTCTCAGCCTCGGACTCGGGTATGGGGTGTTACACATCTTCTCTAACAGACTGATGGTAAACATTATGAGGATAAGCCAGATTAATCGTTGAAGAGGTTCTACAAGGTGTACACTCTCCATGAAAAATTTATTTTTTTATACCCCCTAATAAAGCCATCAACAATTAGATGTTCGTAGACAACTTTACGAAAATGCCAATTCATGTTGCCACACTTCTTACACGGGCAAAGAATCATATTCTATTGGCTTACATTTTGAAATACAAAATTTAGAAAAGTTTGTACTCCATTTCGATAGTCATTGCTTACCCTTGACAAATCCATCTAACTTTTATCCATTTCGTAGTTCTTGAAGTCTAAAGTTGACAATAAATTATAGTCCCCAAATCAAAAAATAATATATTAGTGACAACATTTTACGTTTGTATACTCCAAATTCGCTATAAAAAATTTACCTTGATGATTTAATGCATTGTATTTTAATGGGTGTAAACTAATTCAGGTAAGTTGTTTATTTATAAGAATAATTAAGAGTAGGGAAAAACAATAGTGTTACCCTAATTTCTGTGATTTTTATATATTTTGATCCAAAAATTTATGTAGTTATGATATGATATATATTTTTTATATTCTCTAAATGTTAGAAATTACATTTTTTTTTATATTCTCTAAATGTTTATATAAGTTATGATAATCATTAACTTTAAATGTTTAAATGTTTATGTAAATTATGATGGTCATTAACTTTAAATGTAAAGAGTTAAATTTATTGAATTATTTAAAATTGGGATCAAATTGATAGAATATATATAAGTATTGAGACTAAATGTATTATCATACCAATTACAAAAATACTTACTATTATCAATTTAACAGCGGAGGTCGAAATAGAATAGTACCTAAATTGAAAATTTATAAAGTTAAGTAACTAAAAGATAAACGCGAACATAATTGGGTGATCATTTTTATAATTTACCTTTTTTAATAAAGTTTTAAACCTTAAGAATCCAACCAAATGATCTAGGGTATAGCCTAAAAAGGAAGTGAATAATAGAACTGATTTTGGGTTTCAAGTCCACTAGAATCAGTGGACCCTTAATACAAAAAATTTTAAACCATGTTGGTAATTCAACTTTTGTTTGTTTGGTGTAAAGTTTTAGGGAAAACAATTTTACAAAAATTAATATTTAACGATTCTATGTGTAGTATTTTTTTTCATTATTTAGTAAATTTATTTGAAATTATTTTTTAAAATTATTTTCAATCCAATAAACACAAATGAATGGAATTTTTTTTCATAATTAATATGGAGAAGTTTAATTAAAAAGTAATTAAATCAGTAAACAACATTGATTTGAAATAACCTTTTCTATAATAATATAAAAAAAACTAAAATTTAGGATGAAGCACATGCAGTGATTGACATTAATAATCTTTCCACTGGATGATGCTGATAATTTGCTAAATTAGTAACAGTGATCAAGTAAACCATACAAGTAACAGCCTAAAAAGATTTTTAAAAAAAAGGGTAACCATATGATACAAGTAATCAAAGCACTAAGTAACGGTTGAATAAGCAAAGTGAGTCTAGGTTTTAATTTCTAGACGAAAAGAATGGTAAAGGGGTGTTGAGGTGAGGTCCTGGATTAGGTCTAGACTATGTGCAGTCATAAAAATTTTGCAAATCAAACACCACATAAGACTAGACTATGTGCTAGCCAAACTTTTCAATGAACCAAAAGAATCCATCAAATGAAAATCAAAGCTACATGTAAGCTATAAAGTGTTATACACTTTTCAATCTATATCTAACAGTCATATACCAATACATAAAACAATATACTAACTAAATTGATTGTATAAAACAAACAGAAACTAAAATCTTCCTATAACAATTTACTGCAAATTAATCCACATACTAATCCGCTCCTCAATATCTAACAGGCATATACCAATACATGAACAGATTAAAAGATTTCAATTTTAAAAAGACAGAACAAAGGAAAAGAAAAGAAAAAGTTAATGATATAACCCAAAAAATAGATGTTTCGGGGCAAAATTGTTTTTGGGTATAAAAAGATAGAACAAAAAACATTATCTAAAATTTAAAAAAAATAGATATAAAAAATAATAAAAGAAAAAGAAAAATTACCAAATAAGGTTGTTCTTTGGGGAAAAATTGTTTCTGGGTTGTTGTTTATACAGAACAGATGTTTATGCATTGCTATGGGTTAGAATTTGAAAGATGAGAATAAATTAACAAACAAACTAGACTCTAAACAAAAAAAAAACTTACTCGACGATGCAACAGAGGAGTGTCGACGGCGATGCGGCAAGGGAGTGTTGACGGCGATGTGGCAGAGAAGTGTCGAAAAAGATGCAATAGAGGGGACAGTCGACGACAATGAAGCAGATGGTCGGGGAAAATATAAGGGATTTGGGGAAAATTTTTAGGGGAAAAAATAAGGGATTTCGTGGATATGATTTGGGGATAAAACTAAGCAGAGCAAAATGACACTGTTTTGTTTAAAATAAAATGATACTTTGCGGTGTTTTTCTCATAAACGCCGCTATTGCTTGCCTTTTGCGGCGTTTTTCTCATAAATGTCGCTACTGCTTGACCTTTTGCGGTGTTTTCCTCATAAACGCCGCTATTGCTTTACCTATTGTGGCGTTTTTCCATTAGTGCCACTAATGTATAAAATTTGTGGCGTTTTCTATCAAAACGCCGCATAATTTCCTATAGTGTAAAGCTGACGAGTTTATATCTCAATCTTTTATTGATTGAGTTTGAATTTTTTTTGTAAAAGTTTGTTATTTATGTGCATAATGGTTTAGAGAAATGATTGATTGAACGCCTCTGATTAATGTCTAAACTATTACTTATAAGAACTAAACTTTCTATTTTAATATGAGATTATGTTGATTACGTGTTACGCGCGTCAAGCCGATAAGTTATAAATACTCTCAATTACAATTGGTTTTTGATTAAGAGCTAAATATTTCTCATCTTTGAATATGTGCGTATATGTTCCAATTGGTCCACCACAATGCACAAAGATGAGTGAGTCCTCAAAGAAAGATGGGAATATATATTAATTGTAAGTCTATTTGTATTATGTTTTGAATGTATTGGATATTCAATTATGATATGATTTGTGATTAAAATTTTGATTCGATAGTTTTCTCGACATTAGGGAGAGAGAAATAATAACTTGTAATGAGTTAGGGGGAGAGTAATTTGAACTAGAAGTTCAATAAGGATAACTCATTACAAGTTAACTGTTAGTGTAGTAGCTCGATTTATGGCCTAGTCAGAATAGTGGTTGCAAGACCACAAATCCAAAGTAGAAAAATATGTTTTATGGTTTTTATGAGGACTATGACATGTTTGTATGGCTGTGTGAAAATTTCATGAAGAAATTTTATGATTTAGAGATCAATTTATCTTTTAGGACTAAATTGCAAAAATTGAAAAATATGAGATTCTAGAAGTTTTAAGTATGAGATAGCATTAGAAAATTCATTAGGGGTCCTTATTTAGTAACTAGACCATTATATCTCATGATGGACAAAAATGGACATGGAAGAGAAAAATCTCAAGGAAGGGCTTTAAGGGCATTTTGGTCATTTAGTTAATAAATTAATAAAAAGGGGAAAAGAAGTCAAAATTGGTGTCCATCTTCTTCCCTAAGTGCCAAAAATTGAAGAGAAACCATAGCTATGGTTTTGTTCATTTTCAAGCTCAAAGTAAGTACCTCCTAGCCCCGTTTTTTATCTAGCTATTTCTACCACTATTTTGAGCTAGATTTTGTGTTTAAAATTTTACCCATGGATGACATACATGTATTTTGATGTCTAGTGGTAGAATATGAAAGTTTGAAGTGTGATAAACAACTTTTGCTAAATGATTTTTGGTGAAATTTATAAAAAGGACTTATTTACAAAAGATGAAATAATGTGTATAAAATGTAAAATAGTTAAAATTGTGGGCTGCTATAAGAGAGAATATGAATCGACTAGGCTTGGGTGCGTGAAAAATGAACACATTTTATTTTACGAGCCTAGGGACTAAAGTGTAAAAATTGAGAAAGTTAGGGGCTAAATTGTAAATTTTGCCATAGGACGATTTTGGGCTGATTAGAATAATATGTATATTAAATAAGCTAAATGTGTCATTATAGATAAAGAAGAACATGGAATCAACCTTGACCGAGGAAAATGTAAGGTTTCAGACTAAATTGCAAATTGACATATTTTGTATCGAGGTAAGTTTATATGTAAATGATACATCCTTTTTATATATGTTTTTACATACTAATGTCGTATGTGAAATGTGAGTGAATATTATTGATATTTATTAAAGTGATGAAAAGTGAGGAAATTTCTGGATGAACCTTCGGAATAGAAAAAGGATACGGATGAATACTGTATAATTATTATTATTGGTGGGCTGTGTGCGATACCACTGTGTTTATTATTATTGGTGGGTTGTGTACGATACCACCTTGTTTTATTATTATTGGTGGACTGTGTCTGATACCACCGTGTTTGTATTATTTTGGGTGGGCTGTGTGCGAAACCATCGTGTATCCAGTATTATTCCGAAGTGTTCATCAGGAAAATTTGACTAAGTGAAATTACGTGTGACAATGTGGTGACAAGTGCAGGGTTATAAGTAAATGTAATTGTGAGCAATGTCTATGATATGTATTTGGAATGTGGTAAGGTTTGAAATGAGTAAGTGCAACTACAAGTATCTGAATTGTTCTTGATTAGTATGTGATGTTCTTGATTGATAAATATGTGGTATGGTGTTCATTGTTTACATATAGACTTACTAAGTTTTAAGCTTACTATCTTCTCTTTTCCCTTGTTTTATAGTGTCGCCAAGCCAGCTCGGGATACGGAGATCATCGGAGGATCATCCACACTATCCACACACTTTGGTATATTGAGATTTACATTGAATTATGACATGTATAGGAATTTGGTTATTTTGTAAGTGTTATAATTGTTTGGCCAAAAATGTGGTCTATGTCAATTGATATATCATTTTGTATGAGGCCATGTGATGTGGCTAATATTGGTTGTGTTATATATTTATGATAAGGCCTTTCATGAATGAGTTTGCTTGCCTAAGTGGGAATGAATGATAGCATGAAATTGAAGTGTGGGAAGTGTGACATGTGAATGGTTGCGTAGGTATATGTGTGATGGCTAAGTATAAGTGCGGTTATACATGATGAGTATGGTTATTAAATGGTGCATGGATGCTCTTAATGTGGACAAATAAATGTCTAATAATATCTTGTTAAGTTTGGTTGGAAATGGTATAAGTGTGGATGCTTTTCAAGGTGGCAAAAGGCTTGGTAAATAGTCTTATAATTGTCCACACGGGTAGACACACAGGCGTGTGTCTAAGACGTTTGTGACACACGGTCTGCCTCATGGGCGTGTAGCCTGGCCGTGTGTCTCCTGCACCTAAATTGCGAAAAATTAAGTTCGTCACATAGGCTAACACACGGGCATGTGCCTTGGCCATGTGACTTAAAATGTGTGTTGTCGTCATAAATAAAATACCCAGGTTTTTGCACACGGGCAGACACACGGGCGTGTGTCTCGGCCGTGTGAAGGACACGGCCTAAGACACGGGCGTGTGCTCGGCCATGTGAAAACCCTTGTAGGTTCGAAATGAAAAATAAATCCACATGGGTTGGGGACATGGGCTTGTGCGACCACACGGCCTGCCCACACGGGCGTGTCCCTTTGCCACATAGGTGTGTGCCTAGTTTTTATGAAAATTTTCTAAATTTTTCTATAGTTCTCGGTTTGGTCCCGAACTGTTCCTAAAGTATGTTTTGGGCCTCGTAGACCCATTTTAGGGACTTTATGATTGAATATTTCAAATTTTTAATTTGAAAGAAATTTTATGGTCTGGTTTTGCATGAATGTTTGTGTTATTGTTCAGTAATGCCTCGTACCCTGTTCTGGCGTTGAACACTGGTAAGGAGTTGTAATGCCCCGAATTTAGGCCTAGAAGAATTGGGCCTATTGGGCTTTGGGCCTTGGATTTCAGAATTTTTTTTTAAGTGAGCGAGAAAAATGACAATTGGCATGTGGGCTTTGAGGATTATTGAATTTGGAGTGTTTAGGGGTGTTAGAGATGTTCTGAGATCAAGTAAGGGTATAGGAAAAATTTTGGTTTACGCCCAAAAATCCTGAAACTCTAAAGTTCTGTGCATTGAGGTTGGCATGTATGAGTAGCACTTAGAATATTAATTTTAAGGTATTATCGGGATTATTTGAAGTTTTTGAGATAGGGAAGACCATAGGGAAAATTTTATTTTTCTTGCTTTAGCAGACCCTAGTCTCAAGCATTAGGCCTCTTAATCAGATTAAGAGAAAATAGGACACAAATGGGCTTGTGGTCCAGTGGCAAGTGGCGTCACTTGGGGAGCTATGAGGTGGCGTGTTTGTCAGTTAAGGAGGTCCAAGGTTCGAGGCCAAAGAGGGGAGAATTAAATAGTTTTGTTTTTGTGCCTGGACAAAAGGAGTTGGTGTTGGAGGGGACTCTGGAAGGAAGTGTTCAGGAGAGAAATTTAAGGTGAAGATAAGGGAGAAAAGTTAGGAGATGGAGAGTAAGGATGTGATGATGCTAAATGAGACTTTAAGGGAGGGGAGTGTTCAGCCTATGGCTTTAAAAGGAGAAGGGGCCGAATGTTGAAAGGTTCTTTGAGCATTCTCTAGTTTTATCCTCCCCCTTAAACGGTTTCTCCCTTTTTGCCGAAATTTTGCTAAGTCACATTCCCTCCATTGCCGAAAATTCTATCATCCCTCTTTGCCGAATCCTTCATACTCTCCCTTCTCAAATTTCCTTTTTGGTTCACCACTTGGTTCTAGCCGAATCACCTCTTTTCTTATTCTCCCTGGTGTTGTCGAATTGCCTCTGTCACCTCACTAGTCTCAAAAGTCGGACTTAAGCCGCAGGATCAAAGGAGAATTTCGGTAAGTGCTTAGTTGATCTTTTAGCGAGTTTTGTTAAAAGCCAAAGGGCTATCTAACCTAATTCTTGTCGTTAACCTGTATTAACAAGGGTAAGGCTCGACAATCGCAAGCGTGGTAGGTAAGGGTTGCTAACAACGTGGTAAGTGTTCTCGACTCAGTCATGGTTTAGTAAATGGCTGAATCTAATGTGGCCCGTAGGGATGATTTATGATCAATATGGATCACTTGGTTTTGACGATATAGGTGTTTGGGTGCAGATATAAAGGATAATCACCAATAGTAGCAAAGGAAGGGCTACTAGAACGTAAGGCACTCGATAAGGGTACGGTGAGGTTTCAGGTTTTGATAAGTATGTGTTAAAGCCTTGGTTAATAGGGGTTTGCAGTGCGCGTGGATACCAGGTGTGTACAAACACTACACACATGATATCGCAATGCTGAAAAGCCGAAAAGCCGAAAGTGGCTAAATGGGCCCGGTGGGCCCTAAGGCTAGGTTTGATGAGTTTGTTTAGTTTGGCGTATGAATTGAGCCTGTCAAGCATAATACATGATCTGGAATTGTTTTGGGCCTAACAGGCCATAAGGATATGATTTGGGCCTAGTGGGCCGTAAGGATGTAATTTGGGTTTGATGGGCTTTATGGGGACGTAGACAAATATGTTAGGGTTAATGGACTTTAGGCCTAGTTTGAACAACTCTTAAATTTCATAAGACTTAATCTAATTAAACATGTCCGTGAACAAGTCACTGGGTTAGAGTGTGGCAACGGACATACGCATGTCTAGGATTGGATCTAGGGAGAGCTTGGTTCATAAGCGGCCCTAGCGACCCACCTCCTCTTCTTTGGAATCCTACCTGGTGCGTAGTGTCTGTTCACTTTAGCCGTGAGGACTTGTTGATGGGCCAAAGTTCATAACTAAAACCCGAGAGGGACCAAATACCCCTGATTTGTAAAAATTACGAAAATACCTTAGTTTGAAAATTACCAAAACATCCTTAGTTTTGTAAAATCACTAAAATAGCCCTGAATTGTGAAATTACCAGAATACCCTTGGTTTGCAGAATTACCAAAATATCCCTGATTTACCAAATTTCTAAAGTATCTCTAATTTGCAAAATTTCCTAGATACCCCTGTAGAGTAGATTTACGAAAATACCCTTGGGTTATGAAATGATGAAAATACCCCTATGTGATGAGAATAAGTTTATGGATGTTACTTATGTGTTTGATGTATTCATATGATATTCTGCTTAGGATGCATAAAGGTGGGAATTATGGTACGGAGGAAGATTTGAGGATAGCATAGTCGCTTGACGATCGTGGATCCACCGGTGACTTTATGCCCATTATATGATTAGCAGCTTCACTACAACGTTGAGTAGTGCCGCTATGAGTGCTACCTTTGGTGTGTAGAGGATTGGTGGGTCAATTTAGAAATCCCCATAGGTGTGTAGGGTTGGAAGGGAAATGGTGTGTGTAGCGGATGGATTTTTGGGGAGGGGTTGCATTACCTTGTTTTGCATTTGATATGATATGATATGATATGATATGATATGAGGTCATTGTGGGCTAAGGCCAAGACCACCGATTTTGATAGGGCTTAGGCCCAATGTGAATATCTGTATGATGATTTGATTGCCAAGGGTTGTACATACTGAGTTTCGAAACTCACACCCTTTATTTAATGTTTCAGGTGATCCTCAATAGATGGCTCGATGTGGGAGAGGACTCGGAGATGGCTACACTACGAGATGTTTAAATGTTGTTTTTTTTTAAATATGGTTTTAATTTCTTTATTTTAGTTAGATGTAATAAGGCCTTGTACTCCGATTTGATTTTAGATATTGGGTTTGTTGTTTTCAACTGTTACCTAAGTATTAAACCTAAGTAAATTTCGTATGTTTAAACTGGATTTCCAAAATGGTTAAAAATAATAAAACGGGCTTTTGTCATTTCTTAACAAAACTCAAGGATTTGGGACTTTTGGGCCTTAAATGGTTAATTAGTAAAATCGTTTTGAAGTGTGCCTTTAATGTGACATTCCGAATTCGGGCCTAACTTCTAGGCCGGGTTTGGGGTGTTACAGGGGTTTTACAGTTAGATATATTTACAAACTTAATGATAATAATCAATTGTTATATACCATCTAATATTTTAATTTGAATCAAAGTCCTAGTAGGACAATCAGTTAGAATAAATAATTGATTGATCGGTTCCAAAGATGAAAATTCTTCTAAATGGTCATATAGTGGAGGCGAGTGCTCTAAAAGAGACCCAAGACATAACTAATAAGTAAAAGTCCAGAGAGATTTAGGTACTTGAAATTGAATATTAAAATAATAAGAATAAGATATCTCGATAAGTTATGTCAATTATAGAAAATGTGAAACCGAAGAATAAAAGTTGTCGACAATATTTTTGCATGCAATATTATTATTGAAATAATGAAATAAAAGGAGGATCTTGAATAAATCTATTGAGAAATATAGATATGAAATAAATTGATCAAAATAGAAAGACACAACTCAAGTACAATTAAATTCGTGCAGTTTTTGGACCAGTAGTCTAAATATCTAAAGGTATAAAGCCAACGAGGGTGCAAATGAAGTAGTTTGCAAAAACGGAATAAAAATATGAAGTTTTTCACTAAGTACTAACATTGATTATGTAAAGATATAATATTCTTTTGTGGTGGATACAATAACTTTTAGATATATTATTTTGACAATTCATAAAAAATTTAACTTGCGTCTAATGATTGTTGTTACAACCTTTTATGAACCACTGTATAGTAAAGCTTATATTAAAAACCTTGAAGGATTTAGGATGCTGAAAGCATATTGAAATTTCCGAGAAATTGTTTATTTATATGAATTGAAATAATTTGAACATATGTGGTAAATAGTAGTTGAAGGAGGATCATAAAATGATCCAAAATACCTATTTGTGTTTTATAGAAGAATCATGATTAAAGTTTACTATGATTATTGTTGAAACTCCTAAAGAGATCAAAATATATTTCCTCCAAAGTTTCCCTCACTCGTGACTTTCAAAATAATGGTGATATAAATGCTTAGCAAATAAATTCAAATGGTCATTTGAAAAACTAGTATTCATGATGAATATGTAAAATATGAGAAAGTATGTGATATTTTCATGAGGGGAGTAAATATGCATTGTACTTTTTTTCCCTTAACCGAGGTTTTGTCCCATTGAGTTTTCCTTATAAGGTTTTTAATGAGGCAGCATATTATGCGTATTATAGATACGTGTACTATTTTTCCTTCACTAGGATGTTGTTCCCCACAGGGTTTTTATCTTAGTAAGGTTTTAACGAGGCACATTATCTACCAATGGGCATTCAAGGGGGAGTGTTATGATATCTTAGTAAGTGGATTTCCATCAAGATCAAGATAAGTTTTGATGTACTTTAAATTGTAATAGTTATTAGAAGTAGATTTCTACTTCTTATGCTTATAAATAGAGACTTTGGAGAAACTTTATAAATATTCTAATTGATCAATAAAATACACTCTCTCTTTTGCTCTACCATTTTTTTTATTCTTTATTCTCTGTCTATTTATTTTATAACAAAAATAATATATGTTATCTCAAAGATCAAATAGTAAAATTTAATTACACTTTTTTTTTTTAAATTTTAAACAAAAAATATTAATTTCATAATTTAACCATTCTATAATCATTGTGAAAAAAAATGATAAAAAAAGACTGTATATACAAAAAAAAATCTAAATAAATTATAAAAATATTATTATATAAAGAAATTAAAAAAGAGGGCAAAGGAAGCCTAAATGACCGCCGAAATACTTCTTCAATAGTTGAACCGCCGAAAGAGACTACATTTACTAGACGCGTGCCTTTTTTGCATTAATTTGTTTTTTTATATATATAATTACAGATATATGAATGCGGAGAGAGCAGGAGGTGAGAATATTTTTTCCAATAAAATTAAGGATGTGTTCATCTAGTAGTTAAAGTGTTTATTGTTTTAAGTGTGATTTGGATTTAAGTGTTGCGTTAGTTAAATTGTTACTAAAATTTTATTTTCTTCTTGTTAATTCATAAAAAAAAAAAGTGATTTTATATTTTATATAATATATTATTTTAATAATTTTACAGTTAAATTTTATTTTATTTTCATATAAATTATGCATGTTAAGTTTAATATAAATTAATATTTTTTTAAATATTTGTTTTATGTAGAAAACTTTTAACCATTAAATATATATTAATATAGAAAATATTTTAAATCGATTAAAAATTTTACATACATAACAAACACAAATATCTTGATAAATACAACGGTTGAATTATTAAAATATTAATAATATATAAAATTAAAAAAAATATAAAAGCAGTTTTATGTTATATTATATGTAAGTAAATCTCTCTTTATAAAAATATATGATATGTCCTAATTTTAAAAAGTTGGCTTAAAAAGCAATGCGATTAAATTTAATGATTAATTAAACTTCTACTAAGATGTATGATGTATGGTAAGTTTGAAATTAAAATATTTCATTGAATGTATTAAAAAGTGTTTATTTTTAATTAAGAGTCGAAAATAAATTACGAATAGTTTTAAATATTATATATAAAAAAATATTTTGTTTGGAGAAATTTTAATTTGCGAATTCTAATAAATGTTTTAACGAGTACCAAATAAAAACAACCCAATCAATCAAGTTTAATTGTAATTTCGATAAACAATTTTTTTAAAAAAAAAGCATTTTGGAAATTAGAAACACCTATGGTGGGAAATCAAATGGGTGAAATAGTGGTGATTGGTGTTTCCAAGTTTCAGAGTATAAATAAAAGGTGAGATTTTAGTTTGCATTGTTCGCGCACTGTAGTTGACAGTGGAATATATTCCTCATCTCAAATTCACATTTTCAGTACAGTTAATACCTTGCTCAATTCGTTCGTTTATGGAGAATAACTTTATTATCAGTTAATCAGAAGTCATAAGATTTATGTTTATTCACGTAACCGTATAGCTCTTCATAATGCATTGTCACTGCAAATAAGTAATCAATCCATTCAAGCTTCTTTTCTTCAAAGAAAGTATTAACTGCAATAAAAGCAACCCTACGAGGCAAGGAAAACAACTGTGAAAGAACAATACGTGACTTAGTGAATACATTCCGAGATATAATAAAGTATATATTACGTAGTCAGATACGAAAAAAAGAAGAAGAAATAGAATATTATAGTGATATGCTTAAATCCCAATAGCAGATGATGGACTGGTGCACACATCTCAAAAGTCTTATTCAAGGTATAATAAATTCTGTAATGGAGAAAAGTGAGGCCTTTCTGTTAGCTTTTGTTTAAAATACCCACCAAAATATGCTCTGTTCTTCTAAATAATATCCATAAATTTGCTTATTCTGGAATCATTTGAGAAGACCCTTCGCTTGAAATTTCTTTATTGGCAACCAGATGACAGTGATTATAGTGGGTTAAATACCAAAATGAATCAAGCAACCATGAAATGTAAGGTTAATCTTAGAAGAGAATAAAGAAAAGAAGAAAAATTACCCATTTTCGATTCTAATTCTCCATCATTGCAACATTATTGAGGTTAAACATCTTTATCCCGAGTTTTTAGCTCCGTCTACTCTTCTATTAATATTATACCGTATGATTCCCTTCTCTACATTTTAAATATGATTCCCTTCTCTACATTTTATATCCTGAGTTGGACTCCCTTTAAAAACCTATCATCCCATCCATACACAAATCCATGTGCTTGTAGTTCCCAATTTTCTTGGAAAGTAATACTGAACCATTGAGAGCAGGGTCGAGAGAAGTTATATAAATTCAGTGGGGAATGAATGGGAAAAAGGGCAGCGTGGAGATCGATATTCCACCACCTAATAAAGCCAAGCAACCGGAAGATGGCAACAAATCAGGCTTTCAGGGCTTTCCCTGCAAAGCTTGGATATGGAGTGCTTGGGAATTTTGCAAAGACGACGTTGATAGGGTATTATTCTCGTTTAAAGTAGGACTGGCTGTTCTACTTGTTTCATTGCTCATACTTCTACGAGGAGCTTATGAAATTTAGGGTACAAACATCATTTGGTCAATCATCACTGTTGCCATCATGTTTGAATATACAGTTGGTACGTATGTATGTTAATGCAAGACTTAATTTCATGATGAATGAAAATGAGAGGAAATGTATTTTCTTACTGTTGTGAATTTTGTGAAGGGGAAACTTTTAATCGAGGATTCAACCGAGCACTTGGAAGCTTGCTTGCTGCAATATTGGCTATTGCAGTGGGTCAGTTAGCTCAACTTACAGGCCGAATTGCTGAGCCTATAATAATCGGACTTAGCATCTTCCTTATTGGTATATCCTTTGGCAGTCCAGACTATATGAAATAGACCTTTCCTTTTTATCCAGGTACTATTAAAATGAAGGAAAAAGAAAAATCCACGTACTAATTGAAGTGCTGTTTTTGGACATTATGGGCAGGGGCTATTACTTCATTCGTGAAACTATGGCCATCGCTTGTTCCTTATGAACATGGTTTCCGGGTCATAATCATCACCTATTGCTTCATAATAGTCTCTGGATATCGAATGGGGAACCCGATCAGAACTTCCATGGATAGGCTGTACTCTATTGCCATTGGAGGTTTTATGGCAGCTGTCGTGAATGTACTTGTATTTCCTATGTGGGCTGGGGAGCAATTACACGAAGAGCTAGTCAACAGCTTTAACTCATTGGCTGACTCACTTGAAGGTAATTAGCAAATTTGGAAAATCTCTCCCCTCCCTTTAAGGAGAAGACTTGAATTGGTCATTAGCCTTGGTGAAAGTTAAAATTGCTAAAACTTTCAGAATGTGTGAAGAAATATTTAGAAGAAGAGGAGCTAAATCAAGCTGAATTTTCTGAGAAAGTAATGGATGAGTTCCCAGACGAACCTGCCTACAGAAAATGCGGAACCACAATAAACTCTTCTGCCAAATTGGAGTCCTTGGTAATCTAATTTACTCTGTCTTCAGTGCATAAATTCTCCTTCGTTTTTCCCTTGACAGTGGTTGATATAATTCTGACTGGTTTCAATCATTAGGCTGATGCATCAAAATGGGAGCCCCCACATGCCAGGTTCCGAAACTTCTTCAATCCATGGTCAGAGTATGTCAAAGTTGGGGCAGTTATTCGATACTGTGCTTATGAGGTTATGGCACTCCATGGAGTTCTTCACTCTGAAATTCAGGTATTTCCCCCTCTTCTCATAATAAGAACTAACCAGGAAAGAATTTCCAAATTCTGGATGGAATTAAGATTCTGTTCCTTGGTTTCCAGGCGCCTTACCACCTCCGAATCGCATTCCAATCAGAGATCCAGGATGCAGCAAACCAGGCAGCAGAGCTAGTGAGAAGCTTGGGCAAGGATATTTGGAACATGAAGCGAAGCCTCAAAACCACCCTGTTAAACGGGGTTCACAGCTCAACCGAGCGACTCCAGCGTGTCATAGATATGCATTCATACCTGCTCACCACTCATTATGACCTTCCTGATTACTCTTCTAACCCACTTCCAAAGCTTTCTCATGTTCTATCAACAACCCCGTACGACTTCCTAGACCAGCAGGAGTATGATGTTTGCAGCACAAACCATGAAAAAAGCTCAAATCACTTAACACAAAACTTGACAGAGTCGTACTATGAGATGATGAGGAAACAATCACGAAGGCTGAATTCTTGGCCCTCTAGCGAGGTGGATCCTTTAGAAAAGGGAGGGGGTTTTAGAATAGGCATTTTGCCCCAGATGAGAGCAGTGAAGAGCACCGCAGCATTATCACTTACCACCTTTACTTCGTTGCTCATTGAATTTGTAGTTAGGCTTGATCACCTGGTGGAAGCAGTTGATGAACTTTCAAAGACGGCAAAGTTCAAGCATGAGGATCTATAAAGGGGAAATCTAAACATGTATGCAGAACTCAGCTTTCTATTACCACACCATGCATGAATATACCATTCCAAACGAGGAGAAGAGTGAGAAACTACAGGCAACAAGTTAGAGATGACATCCTTCATTTTGTAATTACAATGTATGGTGGTAATTGAAAATCGAGTGCCGATAGCCTTCAGTTGCAAGAATCTATAAAGATGCTCTGGACAAAGTGCTAGAACATTTAGAGATGACAGGCAACAAGAAATACTATAATAGATTTAGTTGAAAAAAAAAAAAAAAAAAAAACCTTCGTTAATTTTATTTAATAAATCCACGCTACTCAAGGTTAAAATATGAATAAAAAGAATGGATTTAGTTTTTGAAAATATATGATATTAAGTTACATATTTTTATGGGATGCTTAAAAGTGATTTTTTAAGATTATCTTAATATAATTTAAACACAAAATGATAATAGACAAAACAAGTTTTTTCCCAATTAAATTCTTCTATTAGTCTCTCTACTATGTATAAGTTTTGGGTTTAGTCCCTACACTTTAATTTACTGAATTTTAGTCCTTGTACTTTTCAAATTTTAAAATTATAGTCCTAACCGAACGACAATTGTTAAATCATAATCCTTGTACCTCAGCCTGTAATGCCATGTCAACTTACTATTTTTACATATTACTGATAAAAATGCCAGTAAATTGATTTAATGGTTATTGTTTGTGTTAAGACTGAAATTCAAAATTTGAAAAGTATATGGACTAAGAATGATCCTGTTGGAGAGCATGGACTACATTTACAACTTTACACATCGTATAGGACTAGAAGCAAGATTTAATCAAATGTATTTAACTACTATCGTTTGGATCAAGGCTAAAATTTTAAAATTCAGAAAGTACTAATTTGAAGAGTACAAGGACTAAAATTGGCCAAATTGAATTACATGGATTAAATCCACAACTTATACAGAATACAAGGAATAATAGTATTTGACCTTTTCCCCTATCTTTCAGACGAGGGACCAATTGCCTGATTGCTAGATTTAAGAAACTGACAATAAACTAAGGAATAGAAATCTTTATCCCTATTAAGGTGCCCCACCTCCCTGCCCTATTTAACGACATCTTGACTACAACACCCCATACCTGACACAGTCGCTAGGTTCGAGCTATGGGATGCCACGTTTATTGTTGGAGCAACTATGATTAAATACAATTCAATTTAATTATGAATACATACTAATAATCATACTATGCATATAAAATATATTATACAATCATTTTTGGGTCTTATATGAGCTTACGAAAGCTGTTAAGTTGACTTGGGATCGAATAAGGACCAAATTGTAAAATTTGCAAACCATCATGTTTGTAACACCCCTAACCCGTCTCTGTGCCAGATTAGAGTTACAAAGTATTACAACACACATTCAATCAAATGACATCACAAAACCATTAAAATATTAATTTAAATATCAATATTCAATCAAAAAAATTAACATCATTAATTCATTCAATTATGTGTTGGCGAACTACACTAAAAACTCTATTTTGCTAGAGAAAAAGCTACTTAAGTGTGTTGGAAAAGCCTAATTTCCCATGTCGATTTGTGCAAATCAGAATTCCAAGAATAAAACTAGCTTCACCTAAGTCCTTCACGCTAAACTGTTGAGTTAACCACAATTTAACCAATGACAATTCTCCTACGTTGTTTTCGATAAGTAGAATATCATTGACATACAAAACGAGGAAGACCATCTTTTTGTCCTTTATACACTTATAAACATAAGGTTCATCAACATTTTGCTCAAATCCAAATGCCTTGATCATTTGATCAAATCTTTTATTCCATCAGCGGGACGTCTGCTTAAGCCTATAAATGGATCTTAGCAGTTTGCAAACTTTCTACTTCTTTCCTTTGACAACATAACCAGTGGGTTGAGCCATGTAAATGGTCTCATCAAGATAGCCGTTCAAGAATGTTGTCTTGACATCCATTTGCCAGATCTCGTAATTGAGAGCAGCGGAAATGGATAAGAGTATGAGGATAGACTTGAGCATGGCTATCGGAAAAAAGGTCTCATCGAAATCGATGTATTTTTTCTATGTGTAAAATTTCACTACAAGTCTAGCTTTGTGTGTTTCCACTTTCCCTTCCGCATTTCTCTTCTTCATATAGATCCACTTACTCCCAATGAGTTTAATCTCAATTGGTAAGTCTATAAGTTCCTACACCGTATTAGATTTCATAGAATTCATCTTGGCATCCATGGGTTATTTCTAGATCTTGGAATCAACATCCTGCATAGCCTCCTCATAAATGAGTTGATCATCATCCTCATGATTGACTTCCGTATTATAAATACTATCATCATAAATGAAGAAGTCTGTTTCTTAGAAACTCTCCCACTACAATAGATTCCCCTATGTTGTTAATCGTTTGCAGGTCTTTCTACAACTTCCTCGAGAATTAAACTTGGTAATTGTTTTACCACTCCCGAAGTTCCTCGAGTACCACTTTACTTCGAGGATTAAAGTTATACATGTAGCTTTTCTCAAAAAAAGTAGCATGAGTAAAAACTTTAATTGTATTATCTTTCAGATTGTAGAATAATCCTCCTTTTGTTCCTTTTAGATATCCTACAAACATGCACAATTTTGTCTGGGCATCCAACTTCTTTGCATCTTTATCTAGAACATGTGCTGGACAACCCCATATTCTAAAGTGATTTAGATCGGGTTTCTTTCAATGCCATAGTTCAAAAGGTGTCTTATAAGAAGACTTGGTTGGCATATCATTTAGAATATAGCAAGCCATTTGTAATTCATATCCCCAGAAGGAAGTAGAAAGTTGTGAATAACTTAACAATGAACGAACCATGTCAAGAAAGGTTCTATTCCTTCTCCTCAGCTACGCCATTCTGCTGTGGAGTTCCCGATGCAGACAATTGGGATAAAATCCCATTCTCTATGAGATCCTAAGATCTCATCGGGCAGATATTCCCTACATCGGTCAGACCAGAGATGCTTTATGGATAAATCTAATTGCTTTTCCACTTCCACATGAAAGTCTCGAAATTTATTAAAGGTTTCGCTTTTGCAGTGCATTAGATACACATATCCATATCAAGAATAGTCATCGATAAAAGTCACATAATAATTGAACTTTCTCAAGCACTAATGCTCATGAGACCACATACATCAGTATGCACAAGTTCTAAAGGTTGGTTGGCCTTTGAACCTTTCACATTAAAAGACCTCTTAGTCATTTTACCTTCCAAGCAAGATTCACATTGTGGAAGACTAACTTCTTTAAGGATACTTAAGGGACCATCTTTCACGAGTCTAGTGATTCTTTCTTGGTTAATATGACCAATTTTTAAATGCCATAGGGGCCCCTCATTAGAGTGAGAAGTTTTAAGCTTTTTATTCACTATTTTAGTTTAAAGCATTGTGTAGTTATTTGGTTTGATAAAGTAGAGATTGTTTTCCATCCATCCGTTATAGATTAAAGAAAGATTTTTATGAATATCAATCCCTTTATTGAATGTCACGGTATAACCGTCATAAAATGAACATGGTACAGAAATTAAATTCCTCTTAAAATGAGGTACATAAAACACGTTCTTTAAAACAATCTTCCTAAAATTATCAAAGTGTAAAATAACTTCTCACACTACTTTGGCTGAAACATAGCTCCCATCTTCGGTCAGCAATGAGAGGCTTTTGTCACGTAGACTTCTCGTTTCGCTGAACCCCTGTAAAGAAACACACACATGGTTAGTAGCTTCAAAATCAATAACCCAGTTGTCAATTGATCCTTCCACTAAGCAAGCTTCAAGCACAAAGAGTTCTATACCTTTGCCCTTTTTGGTTAAGTAATCCAAATACTTCTTACAATTTGATTTGAAATGCCCTTTTCTGTTGTAGAAGAAAAAATTGATCTTTTTAGGATCTTTTGACTTCTTAGCCTTTCTCCTATCCACACGAGGTGGGACCAAAAATTTAGTCGGTTTCTTCTTTCCATTAGATTTTTGTTTCCCCTTAGAGGACGAGGGGCCCACAACTAAGTTTACCTTAGGTTTCTCCTGAATCGGCTTAACACCATTAAGCATCAGCTCATAGGATTATAATTCCTTCATAAGCTAAGTCAAGGTAAGCACCTTGTTCCTCAAGTTGTAAGCAACCCTAAAACCAGCAAACTCATTGGTTAAGGATTTGAACAATATTTCAATTTGTGTGTTCACGTCTAGTTCAACCTCATTGTCTTTTTCTTCCGAAAAAATCCCATAAGCTTAATAATATGTTCTTTGACCGAAGTACCGGTTTTCTATTGAGAAATCACAAAATTTGTTATAGCGGATTGTCGAGCCAATGGGACTTGGCCTCCAAGCAAATCCTCCAAATTTTTCATAATATCTTTGGTAGTACGGAAATTCTCGTGTTACTTTTGGAACATACTACTCATGCTCGCTAACTATAACATCATGTAACACCCCAAACCCGGCTTGGACGTTATGGCCGAATCTGGTGATGTCAAATTGAAGTGTTTTTCATAAAATAAGTTGTCGTTAAAAACTCTCTTTTCTATTTAACCTCTTTTTATTATCTTTCGATGACATGTCATTCATTTCCAAAACGTGAATCATTATCAAGAAGTTATTACTTCCAGAATGATATTAAAATTTCCAAAACGATATAAATTTCCAAAACATCACTTGTCGCGGAAGCTTTTAAAATAGTTTGCGTATTTGTGTGAAATTTGTTAAAACGCCTGATTCTTTTGAAAACCTGGTTACCACTACTTCTAGCAGTTATAAAACAAATCAGTAAAAATCCCAAATTAAAATAAAAATCTAAAAAGGCTCTTATTACAGAAATATACCCAAAATAAAATTAAAATTCATTTAAGTACTAAAATAGAACGAAGTAAGTTGTGTGGCCACAACCGAGTCCTCCGTCGTACCGACCCTGTAACACCCCTAACCTGAAACTGTCGCCGGTCTAGGGTTAAGAAGCATTACTGATCAATCCGGAACATTTACAATCATTTTACAACATAAAGTCAATCATCATCCAAACATATCAAAATATAAACATATAGTCCCTTAATGAGGTCTACGAAACCTTAAAAACGTGTTAGAAAGTGGTCGGGACTAAACCGAACACATACAAAATTTTCATAAAAATCAAACATTTTTCAAAGTTACAGAGGTCACACGCCCGTGTGGGTAGGCTGTGTGCCTCACACGGCCTCAGCCACACTCGTGTGTCCAAGCCGTGGCAAAATAGGGCATACATACTGACTTGTCCGCACGGCCTGAGACACGCTCGTGTGCCTTACCCGTGGTTGACACTGACTTGCATCACATGGCGAGTCACACGCCCGTGTGTCTAACCCATGTGCGAGCCTGACGTGTTTTGAATTACAAACTCGAAGGACACAGTCGAGCCATCGCCCATGTGCTCAACTATGCGGGTAATTATAAGCCATTTTCAAGGCCAAATTACCATCCACACTTTGAAATCACCTACAAGCCTCAATTCATATGCATTTATACCTCAAAATGGCAACCAAAACATACCAATATATGTACCAATTAATCATCATCCACACCATCTATTTCCATACTTTATTTCAACTCAAATAAGTCCATCTAAAATACAAATTTCACATCCCAAATCATACAAGTCAAGCATTATGCAATTCATATCATAGTTTCACATTTTAACCACATTTCTCATCAACCAATTTAAGCATGAAACAAACATATCCATTTTCACTAACTCATACCATACTTATCATTCACATAACCCACACATATAGATACTAACCTCATTCAACTTTCAAGCCATATCATATGGCAAAACTCATACACTTCAAAACATACCACAATCACTAGCCTATACATGCCATATTCAAATATATACATCTTCCCAAAAATACCAAAATAGATAGCCGATAGTGTGATTGAGTCGCTAACAATCCCCAAATCCGAGCTACCTTTAAAGACACTGTAAAACAAAAAACACTTTACATAGTAAGCTTAAAAGCTTAGTAAGTTTGTTATATAATACATATAACTCAATAATACAATATCAATATACAAAATAAACCATCACTTAGATATATTCACTTTGATACACATTATCATCCCTAGCCATATGCTTACACAACTAACCATTTGTCCATAAACAATATCATCAAACACATAGGTTCTGAACATACCTTTGCCAACACCTAGTTAACAATCATTCTTGCTACTCAATGCTTGATATTACATTTCAATAAATATTCGTTATTCGTTCGATTTATTCGCACACTTAGTGCCAAATTTTTAGCCGAAGCTTAAATATCATTGCACACTTAGTGCCTTTATTTAAATTGAATTTAACTCGGTATCGCACACACAGTGCTAATCAATATAGCTGAGGCTTCCTTTATTTCGCACACACAGTGCTATTCACCTCTGTCTCCATTCTAATTACGCACACTTAGTGCCACATTTATCAATTCCACATATAACATTTCTAATTTGATAACCACATATTCATTCATTTCATAACACATAGATATGAATTTAAACGATTCGTATTATACACAAACTTACCTCGAAAGTCGTAGTTACGAAACAAGTCAATCAAGCCTCGATCTAAATCCGAATTTCTCTTTTCTTGATCTCAATCAAGCCTTGTATGTGCCAAAATTATAAAAGCTTCAAATCCTTATCTATTTTTCAATATTTAGTAGTAAAAAGGTATGAAAAAGATGAGCATTTGGTTTTGTTTTATTTAATACACATTAATAGACACTTTACCAATTTACCCTTATTGTATAACATTTAAATTCCACTAATATAAGCCCATTTTTGTCCATCTCCACTATCAAAGGTCTAATTACAACATAAGGACTTCTCATTTAAAAAGCCATGCCAAATAAGCACTTTAACAACCAGCACACAGCTTTTGCATTTTATGCAATTAAGTTCTTTTTGCAAATTAAGCACACAATCGATAAAATTTTCATACAAAATTTTCACACATGCTCAATCACATACTGCAAACACCAAAAATAATATTAAAATATTTTTTTGACCTCAGATTTGTGGTCCTGAAACCACTGTTCCGACTAAGGTCTAAACCGGGCTGTTACAAACCCGCTTATGTCTGGGGACTACCTGTACCATCAAGTTAGAAGGGTGAGTTTACGAAAACTCAGTGTGTAATCACTTATAAATCAAAGCAGCATGAAGGCAATACTGATGCGGGCCTAAGCCCTTTTCAAGAATAAATGTGATAAGAATAGCTTTGGGCTTTAGCCCATCTCAGTACAGAGGTAGTCATGCATTTGGGCCTTGGCCCATTACAGTATCAGTAACAAATCATACAACATACAAGTCCTACCGTTGCCTAAGCTAAGGCTTGAACATGGGACCTCTCACACACTCCCAGAACACATAACCACTGAAGTAGATACACAGTTGTGTAACAACAACATACGAAAGTAATTATAAAGGATTTTGCGGTGTTACACATCAGGCAATCGAGTCAGAATCTCTCTAGCAATTTCTCCCTTTGGGCTGAGCTTCAAGAAGACATGTTTTGTCAAGAACGAATTTGTGTTTCTCACAGTTGAGAACTATCAGCAAGTTTCGTTTCCATTCTCGAAAGTTATCCCCATTTAATTTATCCTCAGTAAGAATGCTAATAAGAGGAATAGGAGACATATTTGAACTGAAAAAAAAATTCACTAATTACTATCTTTGCATTAAGCAAATATTTTTCATTTAAACAACATATTAAGAATATAGTATGTTGCATGTGTCCTGTATTAAAACCTTGAAAAAATTTTCATTGTTACGAAAATTTTAACAGCCTGATTTTGGGTCTAGTCAGAACAGTGGTTTTGGGACCAGAAATTTGATGCAGAAAAAATTATTTTTATTATATTTTTATGGTCTACAGTTTTATGATTTTCATGAAAATTTCGTTCAAAAATTTTGATGTTTGGGCACTGAATTTAGTCAAAAGGACTAAATTGTAATAAGTACAAAATATGAGTTCTATAGGTTAAAGGTGTATAATTGTTATGAAATTTTAAATTTGAGGTCCTTAAATGGTAATTAGACCATTGGTTAAGTTGGTGGACAAAAATGGACATGGTTTTGTATGTTTCTAAAGTTTTTCATTAGGGGCATTTTAGTAATTTGGTAATTAAATGAATTAAAAGCCAAAATAAATCCAAAATTTGTCCATCTTCTTCCTCCTTGGCTTATTTTTACAAGGATAACCATGGCTAGGGTTTGTCAAGCTTTCAAGCTCGATTGTAAGTCCATTCTAGCACCATTTTTAATGATTTTTATGTTTTTGAAATCCTTGTAACATGATCTATCTATTTCTACCACTAATTTAAGATATGATCAAGGTCTAGGGTTTGACACAAATTACACATGTGTGTATTTTGATGTTTTATGGTAGAAAATGCATGTTTGTTGTTTGTTAAACGACTTTTGCTAAGTGATTTTCGCTAAAAATGTCAAAATGGACTTATTTGTAAAAGTTATAAAATGAGTAGAAAAATGTGAATAAATGAAAAATGTGGGCTGTTATGAGTATGAAAATAGTTTTGGCTAGGCTTGAGTGTGAAGAAGTTGAATGAAATTCATTTTACGAGCCTAGGGACTAAAGTGTAAAATGTTAAAAATTTAGGGGCAAAAATTTAATTTTTCCATAATGTGAATTTTGGAATGAATTGAATAATGTGATGATTAAATGAGATGAATTTGGTATTATAGATCAAGAAAAATGAAGTTCAGGTCTAGATAGCGGGAAAATCAAAGTATTTGACGATTATGTCCATTTTCATTATTTTTGTACCGAGGTAAGTTTGTATGTAAATAATGCAACGTAATAATTGTATTTATAATGTTTTCGTATTGCATGAATTGTATGATTGACTCTACGAATGAAATTGACGATGTTTCGACAAGCAAGTAAATCCCGATTGAACCTTAAGAATAGATAGGATACAAATGTCATGACATTAGGGCTACTGAGATTATGTGTAACACCATATCTGGGATATGTCATCGATATGAGACTTCGTATATGACCATATTTGGGCTATTGGCATCAATACGAGAGTACATGTAAGACCATATCTGGGATTTGGCATTGATACGGTAGTGTGTGTACGAGATTCCCGGGTATCCTTCAGTATTCCAAATGGTTCAATGGGAAATGTTGACGAAATGTTCAACAGGTATGTTGAAGATGAGAAAGTACGTGGTTATGTCACAAGTTGGTACAGGTATGTACGAAAAACTCAAAGAAAATGGATTCAGTATATGATGAACAATTGGTAAGAATGTGATTGAGTATGCTGTGCTTATGAAACTTAAATAACATTTATGTTTATATATGTTATGTTGATATTAAATGACATTTATGGTCATATGACATTTATGAAGTTTTAATGACATTTATGTTAATATTTGTTAAGTTATTTATATGTCAAGTGTATGAATAATGTTTCGTATTATTTGCATATAAACTTACTAAACTATATAACTTACCCCCTTTTCTATCCCTTATCTTATAGTGTTACCAAGCTAGCTCAAGATCGGAGATTATCAGATATTCGCATCACACTATGAAACCCTCTCGTTTTGGGTATTGATGATCTTAGTATTTTGAAAGTATGGCATGTATAGGGACTTAGTTATTTTGTTATATGTGTCATTTGCAATGTGGCCAAATGTATTGGCTTATAATGGTTAATGATTTCATTTTGTATATGGCCATGAATGATAGCTTATGTTGGTAGAAGTATATTTATATATTGACATCATCCATAGTATATTTATATATTGACATCATCCATGAATGTGGAAACTTGCATGACTTGTATTGATAGATCATGATGTTTATGCATGTTAGAGGTTAGCATGTGGATGTGATGTTAATACCTTGGTTGTGGATGTTTTGGTTGCCTAAGTATGCCATGAATTGTGCCATTGAATTGGTGTAAGTGTAGGTGTAAATGAGGGTGGCAAATGGCTTGGTAAATAACCTTATTTTTGTCCATGCGGGTAGACACACGAGCGTGTGTCTGGGCCGTGTGTGACACACGGTTTGCCCCACGAGCATGTGTTCCCGCCCTGTGTCCCCTGCACCTTAATTTTGAGAAACAAAATGTCCAAAATTGAGCACACGGGTAGAGACATGGGCATGTGTCTCAGCCGTGTGTGTTGCACGGCCTAGCACATGGCCGTGTGGCACAAGTCAGAGAGCAGCCTAATTTGAACATGGTCTGAAGCACGGACTTTTCCATGGGGTCACATGGGCGTGTCCCTTGGACCACATGGGCGTATGAGCACTGCTTCTAGCAAAAATTTTCTATGTTTTGTAAAAGTTTCTTGAATTCTCAATTTAGTCCCGAACCACTTCCAATACATGTTTTGGGCCTCATAGGCTCGTAATAGGGACTTCATGATCGAATATGAATGGTTTTAATTTGGACATAAATTTTATGACTCGGAATTGTGTGATTACTTTTGATGTGAGTCAGCTAATGCCTCGTATCTTGTTCTAGCATAGAATACGGGTAAGGGGTGTTACATTTAGTGGTATCAGAGTTATGGTTTAGTCAATTCTCGGATTAACGTAGCGTACGTGAGTCTAGCTATACATGCCATATTACTACCTGTAATAATGTGATATCTCCCAACACTGATGAGATTGTTTTGTTAAGGCAGAGATGCTTTCCAACCGAACTATTTTCGAAAATGCTGAAAGTGATACTAAGATATTTGAAAATGTGTTTGTGATGATTCGAAACTTGGAAATGTATGAATAAGAGTTCATGATTTGTATGTGATAATGCACAAAATGAAATAACCATAAGTTGAGAAATATGGATAAAATGTTATTGTTCCGGTTGAACGTTGTATTTTGATGTATTATGGTGATTTTATGAAACGGATAAAATGTTTTAAATGTTGCAAAAAGAATTTAGCCCGGAAGGGTAATCCTAAATTAAGCCCTCTAGAGCATATGTTATGAAATGGATTTAGTCCGGACAGTTAATCCAGAGTAAGTCCTTTAGAGCATACGTTACTGAAAGGATTTAGCTTGAACTAGCAATCCTGTTATATCATATATGGCTCTAGAGTGTGCTCTATGAATATGTGCCAAAAGGGCACTTTTGAATATGAAGTGACAGATTGTTGACATACATACCTTGAGTATACTACTCGAGTATCCATCAAAATTACAATAATTCAATAAGAGTTATTCTTGAAATATGGAAAGGCGAAATGAAATGAAAGTTTATATTGTGATAAGCTCATCCATGTTTGTTTAGTATTCATTTGATGTTATGTGCCTAACTTGTTTGATTAAGTGAATGCGATAAGTAAACTTACTCAAAATTTAGAGAATGTATGTTTAAGTACACTTGTTTGAATAAAGATAATCGGAAAGTTCATGTAGCATAAATATGTATGTTAATTATCTTGAAATGAATTATATGATTGTAAAGAAATTATGTTGATGGTGAATGCTAAGTTATATGTGTGTATTTATGAGAGTCAAGTTAGAGGATTTACGACCTCACCCCCTTACCAATGTGGTACTTTATAACGAAATTTCACGAGATTTAAGTTGAATGAGCTCACAAGTAAGAGACTAAAGAGTTTAGTAGCGGAGTAACTAATAATGTGGTCAGAGTTAAGAATAGTTTGGGCAAGTGAATACAGTTCTGGAAAAGATGCCAGGTTATTCTAAAGATCATTTGGATTTTGCGATGTCACGGTTAAAGAAAAAGTTAATCTCGGCTGATTGACTCATTCAAGTATGATGTCTAAAGTATGTATTTGTTGGAATTTCGTCCAGATTGATTTTCATTAGTGAATGGAATAATACGGGATTAGTGATGACATAATTAGTCAGAGAAATGATATTTGAATCATAAAGATGTCTGAGTGTAACAGTTGTAATTGAATAGATTATGATGATCTCTCCTGGGTATCTTATATATTCATTTATCCTCAGAGATATATGTAATTGTTCATTTTCTGATGAAATTCTTATCGTATGAGAATGCTAGCTGATTATAATGTTAGTTGAAAGCATTGTTGGTCTGGTTGGTTGATGAGCAGCATTTCTTATCTCTCTTTTTGAGATTCTATTCTATTATGTTTGGAATAAAAGTTGATGGTGAAAATTTATGTGAGGCTATTCTTCTGTTTCTACTGGATGTTGTTTTGTTATATATATATATGGAAAATATATTATCTTTGTTACAATTGATTCCAGAGTGTATAAGCATTGTTTTTCTTCTAGTTTTCTCTGAGGAATCATCAATATCTTTATTATTTTCTTATGAGTTATGTTCTCAGACTTCTAGTATGATATCGTATCTTGGATTTCTTTATCTCAATTTTCTTATCATCCTTATTCGTAAATTTTCAATCGTGGCTCATCTTTAAAGTGTGTTATTTGGCTTGTGATAACTATGTATATTATGGTTGTATTTTTGGTTTGATCATAGGAACATGGTGATTCTGGTATCAGGATTTCACTAATTTTCGTGAAAGGAATTGACACCGGCAAAGGTATAAATAGTGGAAGCTCAAGCTCAAATTTTACGATGGTTTTCTTTTCTCAGTTAATTTTGATTAAAGTCAATGGGTTCAATCAGGATATTTTGTTTCCTTGAGCTAATACAGTTGTAAAGATCTTTGACTAGAATGTGAGGAAATTTTGAAAGATTGTATGTTTGGGTTGTTTTAACAACATGAAGAAGAGAGTATTTTGATATGATATTATTTGATAGTTGAGATCGGCTCAATTGTTTTTATCTGAGCGAGCTAGTTAGTTGAAGGATAATTTGTGTTATATGCATTTAAGTTTATCCTCAGGTAAGAAGATAAATCTTGTACATTCATGGGTAAATTGACGAATAGTCTAAATGAAGAATTTATATTAAAAAAGGGTGTGATACAAGGATGTACCTATTAGATCAGTTCTAATTGGATGATATTATTATAAGTTAAAGATGTTTTGATTGATAAAGTTATCACATTTGTGAAAGTTTGAATGGTCTGTTGAGTGTTAGCAAAGTTGAAAATAGTTGAAGGTATTGTTAACCGAAGCACAGATTCTGGGTCCAGTTTAAATTGAGTAAAGAATTTTTTATTTTTAAGCGATGCACTATCGAATGGATTGGAATGTGTTTTAATACAAGAACGTAAAGTGATAGTTTATGCTTTCAGATGGTTAAATTCACATGAAAGTAACTGTTCGACGGGTTATTTAGAGTCGACCACTTTTTATGTCTGTGTTGAGAATTTGATGACATCGGTTGTCCGACGAAAAATGTCATATGTTTTTTAATCCCAAGAGTTTAAAGTATCTAATGTCATAAAAGGATCTGAATTTAAAACAGCATATATGGCTTGAACTATTGAAAGATTTTGAGTAGTTATCGATTAACTTTTGGGAAAGCAGATATAGTTGCAAATGCTTGAATGGAAAACCTTTGATTATTTTGTGAATGTTGGATACATGATTAATCTTATTTTATGACAGTATGAATCTAGCTAAATTAGAAGCTAAAACGATGTTTTCCTTACAAGATTGAGAACCTCAAGAATGTGATAGTGAGTGGTAAACTAAATGAGTACAGTATGAGATAACTTTTGATTCTGAATTTTAGGTCAGACTTGATGATTGTTACCATTATTTCGAGATAGAATTTGTGCACTGAGTAATTCAGAGCTTATGCAGAAAAGTTTGTACGAAGCTCAGTAGTAGCTCGTTTGTTCATTCAGGGAGTAATAAAATGTATAGTTATTTGGAATAGATGTTCTGGTGATCGGGTATGTAACATGATAGATTACTTGAGTTATATGTTTCAGAGACCGTCCGATCAAAGATAGTACAGAAAGTAAAAATGATTTGTGGCAGATTAGAATCCACTTCAGATGGTTAGATAACGTATGTGAATTTGAAAATGAGGATATTAAATTCCCGTTCAGTGATAGCATGCTTCCAAAAGTATTGCCTTGGAAAAAGATTCAAAATGTGTTTTGTGTATCTATGTTGGGATGGTATCAATTGGACTCTTTGGGTATGAATTAAGATCTGCTGATGTGTTGTATAACGAAGAATCGATCGAAATTTTGACACAAGAGATTAAAAAGTTGGGAAATAAAAGCATAACCTTCGTGAAGGTTCTTTGGCAGTGTCACGAGATAGAGGAGTCTACATGGAAATCTGATTTATATTCCGGTAAGATTTTTGGGGATGAAAATCCCTAACAGGGGAGAGTTATAACAGTCTAATTTTGGGTCTAGTCGGAACAGTGGTTTTGGGACCATAAATCTGACACAGAAAAATTTATTTTTTATATTTTTATGATCTACAGTTTTATGGAATGATTTCGTCAAAATTTCGTTCGAAAATTTTGACGTTTGGGCACTCAATTAAGTCAAAAGGACTGAGTTGTAATAAGTACAAAATGTGAGTTCTATAGGTTAAAGGTGTCTAATTGTTATGAAATTTAAATTGGAGGTCATTAAATGGTGATTAGACCATTGATTAAGTTGGTAGACAAAATGGACATGGTTTGGTTTTAGTAATTTGGTAATTAAATGAATTAAAAAGCCAAAGTAAAGCCAAAATTTGTCCATCTTCTTCCTCCTTGGTCGATTTTTACAATGAGAACCATGGGTAGGATTTGTCAAGCTTTCAAGCTCGATTGTAAGTCCGTTCTATCACCATTTTTAATGATTTTTATGCTTTTGAAATCCTTGTAACATGATCTATCTATTTCTACCACTAATTTAAGATATGATCAAGGTCTAGGGTTTGACCCATATTAGACATGTGTGTATTTTGATGTTTTATGGTAGAAAATGCATGTTTGTTGTTTGTTAAACGACTTTTGCGAAGTGTTTTTCGGTAAAAATGTCAAAAGGACTTATTTGTAAAAGTTATAAAATGAGTAGAAAAATATGAATAAATGAAAATTGTGTGCTGTTATGAGTATGACAATAATTTCAGCAAGGCTTGGGTGTGAAGAAATTGAATGAAATTCATTTTATGAGCCTAGGGACTAAAGTGTAAAATGTCAAAAGTTTAAGGGCAAAAAATGTAATTTTTTCATAATGTGACTTTTGGAATGAATTGAATAATGTGATGATTAAATGAGATGAATTGGTATTATAGATCAAGAAAAATGAAGTTTGGGTCTAGATCGGGGAAAACCAAAGTGTTTGACGATTAGGTCCATTTCTGCTATTTTTGTATCGAGGTAAGTGATCGTGTGTCAGAGTCTTAAAAATTTATAAAAAGAATGATCGAGCCTAGAAACTAACTATGACAACAATTGAGGCAAGCGCACCTATCGAGCAGTAGTATAGTTTAGTGGCAAGATCGGATTGTCGAACCCAAAGGAACCAAAAGTACTAATACTAACTTTCTTTTTATTATTTAGCCTAAGAATTAAGGGAATTGTTATTTAATCTAAAATTAACTAACAACTAAGCTAAAGATGCAAAGACAAAGAGAAGGAATTGGGAAAATACTTGTGGGAAAAACTAATTGATTAAGACAATACCCGAGGAAGAATCCACCTAGACTTCACTTATTATTTAACTCTGAACCAGACGATTTATTCACTTGAATTGATCCGTAGGATTCCCTAATGTATATTAATACCTCTTTCGAGCCTAACGTCTAACCCTAGGTTTGACCCTAATCCGGTAGATTTTCGTCATCCTATCTCTAGGGTTGCAATCAACTCCGCTTAACTATGCTAGATCTACTCTTAGGCAGAGTCTATTCCTCTTCTACCTAAGCACATCAATACTTGAATCAATATCCTGAAATATTAAATCAAGAATTAAGAACACATAGTTAAGAACAAATCAAGTATTTATCATATAGTTCATAAAACAATAACAAGATCCGTCTTAGGTTTCATCCCCCTCAGGTATTTGAGGGTTTAGTTTATAATAATAAAAGAATACATCTCAGAAGAAAATATAAAACAAAACATAAGAAAAACCCTAAAACCCCCTGAAGGAATTGAAGGGGAGATCCTCCGTCTTGAGTATAACTCTGGCTTCTTGAGATGAATCAACTGGCTTTCCTCGAGTAATCCATAATTCTGGCCTCTCTGGCTTGGCTCTTCAGCCTAACTGGACGCCCCCTGAAGGTTGGCCTCTAGGGTGTTTATATAGGCTTTTGGAATGGCTTTCTTTGCTTCTAAGTACCCTAATCCGACTGAAATTCAAACAGGAACCCTAATCCGACTGAAATTCAAACAGGTCACGTTAGAGACACACCCATGGCACACGCTAGTGTGAATCGTGGCCAAGCCGTGTTCGAGTCTGTTAAGGAGGCACGGTCGTGTGGTCTTGGGCCCAGGCCGTGTCAATTTCGTAATTTGGCCTATTTACTCCATTTTTAGGCCCGTTTTTCATTCTTTTCATCATCTGTGCTTTCCTAGTATAAAACATAAAATTAAAGGATTAAGAGCACCAAATTCCACAATTCAAGGCTTAAATCATCCAAAAGTATGCTAAATGTGGGATTAAAACATGTATATATTACTGTTTATCAGTAAGTTTGTATGTAAATAATGCAATGTTATAATTGTATTTATAATGTTTTCTTATTGAATGAATTGTATGATTAACACTATGGATGAAATTGAAGAAGTTTCGACAAGCGAGTAAATCTCGGTTGAACTTTAGGAATAGATATGATACAAACGTCATGACATTAGGGCTACTGACATTACGTGTAAGACCATATCTAGGATATGGCATCAATATGAGACTTTGTATAAGACCATATCTATGCTATTGGCATCGATACGAGATTACATGTAAGACCATATCTGGGATATGACATTGATACGGTACTGTGTGTACAAGATTCCCTAGTATCCTTTAGTATTCCAAATGGTTCAACGGGAAATGTTGACAAAATGTTTAACGGGTATGTAACAGTCCGGTTTATACCTTAGTTGGAACAGTGGTTTTGGGACCACAAATCCGAGTTCGTATAATATTTTAATATTATATTCTGTGCTGTTGAGATGTGGTTTAGCATGTGTTAAATTTCCATAAGTTAATTTGCCCGTCTATATGTTTAATTTGACAAAAGGATGATATTGCATTGAATGTGAAAATTGTATGCTATTTGTTTAAGTACTAATATGTTGTGGCTTTTTAAAGTTATGGCCTTAAATGGCAATTGAACCACTATTTAATTAATGGGTCTATATGGTAAAAAATGACCTTGTTATTTCTGTTATAAAATTTTGTTTTACATGGCTGAAAGGGTAAATGAATTATTAAGTATGTTATATGTGATAAAAACATAAAAAATGGCCATCCTTATTTTCATCTTTTTGACCGAAAACAAGAGGAAGAAGAAAGGGTTTTATTCTTTTAATTTTCGGCACATTCAAGCATAATTCAAGGTTAGATTTCGATCCGTTTTTGATAATTTCTACATTTTTGTAATTGTTGCTTCAAGAGTTATCAAAACCATGTACTAATTTTAAGTATTGATGATGTTTGTGTGAGATGCCATTGTTGGTATGTTGAGTTTTGAAATGAGTTTAGTGGATAAATGAAAGATTTGAGCTAGATGATCATGTTTTATTCTTGAAGTTTTGATGAATTTAGCTAAATAGAGCTAAATTGTGAAAATAGCAAATTGAGGGACTAATTTGTAAATTTGATGAAAAATGTGGGCTTATATGTGATGTAGGAATATTCGGCTAAGTATGAGCATGGGTAGATTTTGTGAATTTGATGTTTTGAGAAAAAATGGACTAAATTGATAAAGTGTGCAAATATGAAGGTTAATTTGCAAATAGCCATAAATGTGTGTCCTTGGATTGAATTGAATGAATTGGTGAATAAAAGGGTTAATTCTGAATATGTTTAGATCAAGAACCGAGGAGAGCGGACTTAGATTGCGGGAAAGCGATAATAACCGAGTAGCCGTTTTTATTCCGACATATCGAATCCGAGGTAAGTCATTATGCAAATAAATGTATATGTATGCAATTGTATATGTTCATATGATTAATGATGATAATAACTGCTTATGAGAGGTTATGCATTTGAATTCCGAGATAAGTTCGATAGAGTGATTAAGTCCGAGAAGCCCCGTACAAACCTAGGGATAGATAGGATTGACTAAGTCATGACATAGACATCTGTTCTGTTGTTATCATGTAAGACCACGTCAGGGACGTTGGCATTGATTTGAGACTCTTGTATGACCCTGTCTAGGACAGTGGCATCGATATCTGATTATGTGTAAGACCACGTCTGGGACGTTTGCATCAATATAAGCTTTACGTATATGACCACGTCTGGGACGTTGGCATTATTATGATCCTTACGTGTAAGACCATGTCGGGGACATCGGCATCATACTGATCCGTGTAAGACCCTGTCCGGGACAGTGGCATCGATATCTGAGTACACGTAAGACCTCGTCTGGGATGATGGCAATGTACGATTATTCTAAACTTCTGAGTACCCTACTAAATTCCTATTGGTTCAACGGGCAAGTCTGAGATACGAATGGCAAATCCGAGCTTTGATAGATTAAGTAAATGAATGTCCAATTCAGGTACGTTGATTATACACCAAGAGTGTATATAAGGTAAGTGACTATGTGATCTACTATGATGATTTGTATGATGGTCTAGAAATATGTTACATGAAAGAATACATGAAAAAGCTATGTGTATATGATTCTTGAGTTGATAAATGTAGCAAATTTGGCCAAGAATATGAATCAAGGTATATATGTGAGAAATTTACTTTGTAGAAGAAAAGCGCCAATGTGATTATGTGTTTACATGCTTTACATATTAAGTTTGTTTGTATATTGACTTACTAAGCTTTTGGAAAGCTTACTCTGTTTGTGTTTTCTCTGTTTTATAGGTCGTCAAAGCTACTGAAGGCTCGGGACCATCAAGGATCGTCATCACACTACTAAACCCTTTTGGTACACTTTGAAAATGTATATAGCTAGATATGGCATGTATAGGCTAGTATTTGGTATAAGTTTGTTATACGAATTTAGCCATGTAATTTGGCTAATTATGAGTAGAGTACTTGCCTAAATGAATGTGATGTTTGATGTATATCGTGATTTGGTTGAACTATATGAATTGGTCAAGTTTTTGGTAAGTATTTGGATGAATGATGCTTAGGTTATATATATGTTTTACTTGGAAAGTTGATATGAATGAAATGGCTATTGAATGCATAGATTGAATGGTAAATTTTAGTATGTTTTTGGTTGCTATATATGCATGAATGATGTTGGCAAGTGTTGCTTGTAGGTATGACCCAAGTGGGTGGCATTTTGGCCTTGAAAATGGCCTATAATGTCACACGGTTGTGGCACACGGGCGTGCCTATTGAAAAGAAAGTTGAATCAGTGCCTATTGTTTGTGAGTTTTCTGATGTATTTCCTGAAGAGTTACCGGGTTTGCCTCTGAGTTGTGAAGTTGAGTTTGGTATTGAGTTGTTGCCTGGTACTACACCGATTTCGACAGCTCCGTATAGAATGGCACCCACAGAGTTACAAGAATTAAAGTCACAGTTGCAAGAGTTGACTGATAGAGGGTTCGCTAGACGGAGTTTCTCGCCTTGGGGTGCTCCTGTTTTGTTTGTGAAAAAGAAAGATGGCACGATGAGGATGTGTATTGACTATCGTCAGTTGAATAAGGTGACCATAAAGAATAAATATTCATTGCCCAGAATAGATGATTTATTTGATCAGTTAAAAGGAGCTACTGTGTTTTCCAAGATTGATCTGAGATCGGGATATTACCAGTTGAGAGTGAAAGATTCAGCCATTCCGAAAACTACCTTCAGAACGAGATATAGGCATTATGAATTTTTAATTATGCCATTTGGACTAACCAATGCTCCTGTTGTTTTTATAGATTTGATGAATAGAATTTTTAGACCGTACCTAGATCAATTTGTTGTAGTGTTCATAGATGACATATTGATTTATTCACGTGATGAAAATGAGCATGCAGAACACCTGAGAATTGTGTTGCGAACTTTGAGAAAAAGCAATTGTATGCGAAATTCAGCAAATGTGAATTCTGGTTGCACGAGGTTAGTTTTCTGGGACATATCGTGTCAGCTTCTAGAATTCGAGTGGACTCGAATAAGATTTCTGCTATTCTGAATTGGAAACCTTCGAGAAATGTATTTGAAGTTCATAGTTTTCTGGGTTTAGCTGGTTATTATCGTAGATTTGTAAAAGGCTTTTCGACTATAGCTATTCCGTTGACTAGATTGCTTCAGAAAGATGTCAGATTTGAATGGTCGGATAAATGTCAGAAAAGTTTTGATCAGTTGAAAACTCATAATAATGTAAGCTCCAGTGTTAGTACAATGCGACGAGAATCGGTAAAGAATTTGTTGTATATAGTGATGCTTCATTAAACGGTCTGGGATGTGTTTTGATGCAGGAAGGCAAAGTGGTAGCTTATGCCTCGAGATAGTTAAAGCCTCATAAAAAGAACTATCCGACGCACGACCTTGAGTTAGCTGCGATTGTGTTTGCGCTAAAGATTTGGCGTCATTACTTGTACGGTGAGAAATGTCATGTGTTTTCAGATCATAAAAGTTTAAAATATCTGATGACTCAGAAAGATTTGAACTTGTGTTACACGGCCTAGCACACGGGTGTGTGGCACGACTGTGTGGCACAAGTCAGAGAGCACCCTAATTTGAACAGGGTCTGAAGCACGGGTGTATCCCCAGGGTCACACGGGCGTGTTCCTTGGACCACACAAGCGTGTGAGCCCTACTTCTAGCAAAAATTTTCTAAGTTTTATAAAAGTTTCCTGAGTTCTCGGTTTAGTCCCGAACCACTTCCAATACATGCACTACACCAAAACAGACTTTTAGCCGCGATTTTAGTGGCGTTTTAAAGAAAAACGCTGCAAATATTACACATTAGCGGCGTTTGAAGGAAAACGCCACAAAAAATGAGCAATAGCGGCGTTTCTAAAAAGGATAAATAGCGGCATTTTTTCCTCCAACGCCGTTACAAATTAGAGTATTAGCGGCGCTTTTAAAAAAACACCGCTAAAGGTCAGAGCATTAGCGGCGCTTTTGAAAAAACGCTTCTAAAGTTTTGAGCATTAGCGATGTGTTTTCACAAACGCCGCTAAAAGTTTTTCATATTTTTTTTCTTATTCTTGCTTTGAATTATATTTTATTTTGATAAATTCACTTATAAGTAATGAGAAAGTTTCATTTTAGTTACTTAATTATGAAAAGTTACAAATTGCTAACTAAACAATTTAGAAGTTTTCATTTAAGTTACAAATTAAGCTATTAAAATTGACTTAGGGTTTAATATTAGTATGTTAATTTCATGGTTTAGGGTTTGTTATTTTGATGTATGGGTTTAGTGTTTTAAAGTTTGTTGTTTGGGTTTATTGCATAGTGTTTAATATCTTAGTGTTTATCGGTATTAAGGTTTAAGTGTTAGTGGTCAAGGGTTAAGGTTTAGGGTTAGGGGTTTAGGGGGAACTGGTTAATGGGTTAGGGTTTTGAGTTTAGGGTTTATGGTTTATGGTTTTAGGGTTAGGGGTTTGCGAGGAAATGATTAATGTGTTAGGTTTCTGAGTTTAGGGTTTATGGTTTAAGTTTAGGATTTTAGGGTTTAAGATTTAGGGTGTTAGCTATATGACCCAAAATACCGAAACTGAAATCCCTCATGAGGGATTTATGGTTAATGTGTTAGCTATTAAAACATATGTTTTGTACTACACTAACATTGGCCACATGAATTCCCAAAAAGTTGGTCTTGGATTATGGTTTAAGGTTTGTGATTTAGAGTTTAGGGTTCGAGTTTTATGGTCTATGATTCATGGTTTGGGGTTTTGAGTTTAGGGTTTATGGTTTGGTGTTTGGGGTTTAGGGTATAATATTTAGGGTCTAAAGTTTATGATTTAGGGATTAATCTTGGATTTTTTCAGAATATAAATCAAAATAGGATAAATGTAAATTATTATTTTAAAAAAATATATATCAAAATGGGTTAAATCCCAAAAGCATACATGAACAATGGTTTAGTGTGCAATTGTATGCACGAACTTTAATTTGATCCAGATCTTGTAAAATCTTAACACAATTATTGATATAATTAACATCATTTTTTATTTATATATTACATACATAAAATGTTATATTTATTCAATATAAAACTATATTGATGTATTTATATTTTAAAATAATGTGTATGATTAAATCAAAATTAAAGTTTCAACTATACATTTAAACCACAATTAGAAATTCACATCTAGAATTACACATTAAACCAAAATTCATATATAATTCTGAGATGTATCTATATCAAAATTTAGATGTATACATATAATTAAATGCCATTTATATAAAAATGTAAACAACTAATGTTGATGTAAAAAGAAAGAAAAAAAAATTCCTAAAAGAGTTGATAATGGTAATTAAATTTTTAAATTTTAATAATAAAAAATTAAAAACTTAAAAACTTAATATTTAATATTTTAGTTAAAAAGTTCAATACTCAAAATATAATAAAAATAAAAATTCAAAAAAATGATAATCTCAGCACAAAAATTTTGAAAGAAAAAATATAGAAAAATATAGGTTAAAATTAAAATTAAAATAGAAATTGAAAAGAAATTAAAATTAAAATTGAAAAAAAAAAAAAATTAAAATTGAAAAAAAAAATAAAGTAAAAGTTCAATACTCAAAAATGAAAAAAAAATTAAAATTGTATAATAGTGGCATTTTTGTAAATGGCGTTTTTTTTTCCTATGCTAAAAAACTATCCCTATAACCCCAATTTTTAATCTCCAAACCCTACATTTTTTCGTTCCCGAAAAAATACCCAATTTTCGTTCCCGATTTCGTCTTCCAGGACGACCAAAATGGAGTTGGTTCGAGGCGTTGTTCGAATGTTGCAAGGCTTCTCGAGTTCCTTGTTTTCTTGGGACGAAAATGGGTTGTGATTTTGCGTCAGGAATGGGATTTACGTCCCCCATTTGTCTCCGTCAAGCTTGGCCTTAATCCTCAACCAATTCATGTATGCCGCTACGTGTCTTGTGCAAATTGCGGTTTCTAAAGTCGGATCGCAGCTTAGATCTCCTTCTCCCACTTTGAGAGCTTTTGCTTCCTCAGTTTCTTCTTGGCTCAAGGTCATAATTTGCACTTCTTTTTCTTTTATTCTTGTTTTATTGATGAAAATTGATTTCAATTCGGATTATTCAGTTGGTTCATGGAGGCGTTGTTCGAATGTTGCAAGGCTTCTCGATTTCCTTGTTTTCTTGGCACGAAAAGGGGTTGCGATTTTGCGTCAGGAATGGGAATTACGTCCCCTATTTGTCTCAGTCAAGCTTGGCCTTAATCCTCAACCAATTCATGTACGCCGCTATGTGCCTTGAACTTGTGCAAATTGCGGTTTCTAAAGTGGAATCGCAGCTTAGATCTCCTCCTCCCACTTTGATAGCTTTTGCTTCCTCAGTTTCTTTTTGGCTCAAGGTCATAATTTGCACTTCTTTTCTTTTATTCTTGTTTTATTGATGAAAATTGATTTCAATTTGGTTTTCTAAGCAAATGTAACATTCGATTGTTGACCCAATACTTTTTTTTAAATGTATAATTTGTCTGTATATATCCAAATGTTTTTGTTTGAGTTTCTATTTAGATAGAATACATACATTATAGTTGATTAAGATGGACTAGTGAGTATAATATGCAATACTCGTTATTACCATATATATTTTTGATATAGAAGTAATAACCTTAACATTAGGTTTTTTTTTTTTTTTTGTGTGTAACATTCAATTATTAATCTAAACTTTTAAAAAAAATTATGATGTATATGTCCAAATGTTTTTTGTTTGAGGTTCTATTTGGTAATGATAGAATCTTAGTAAGAAAACACACACACACACACACACACACATAATTGATTAAGATGGACTTGTGAGTATAATATGTAATACCCCGTGATGAACATAATTTCCATAAATAGAGAAATAACCATAACCGTTGATTTATCTTCTTCTAAAAAGTTACTGCTATATTGTTTGATTTTGTATTTAGAAGCGTATTTAGTTAAGATGTTTTTGCCATCATATAGAAAGGTTAAATTGTCTTGTGTTGGCATGAATTCTTTGAAAGCTTAGTCAAATTGTTATGTCTAGAGCAGAGGTCGCGTGATATTGCTTTGAACGAAGAAACGAAGATTAGCAGTTCAAATGCAGGATCTACGCTGACCTTGCTGGGATTAACAAGTTCTTTATCAAGGTTGGTATGTTTTGTTTTTCATTATTCTCATATTTTTGAGTTGTTGCCATTATGGTATTTGTATTGAAGAGCACCTGCGGTTTAGAATAATTTTGAGTGTTAGATATAGACATGTTTACAGAAAAATTTCAACGCCTTCTCCAAGATTATTTTCTTTCTTTTTGTCAAGTCATTGCATTATTTGTCTTATTATATTGAAAATTTCTGATTATTTTTCAATGATATTAGCCTTTGTTCAGGTGCTGAATATCTATTGCAAATAGTTCATGGAGCCATTCCCCAAGCATACTTTGAGCCTACTTCGAATATTTCAGCTGCTGACATTGCTACTTATATCCTTGACTATCTCTATATAAAGCTTCATGAAGCATGCCTTGTACAAGGTGGTGAGGTTGTATCTATTTTCTCATTGTTGATTACTGTTCTTGATTCTCCAGATTTGTATAAACATCTGACAAATACAAACTTAGAGCTCATGCTAATTTCAAGGGGATGAATATAAGATGCTGATTCATATATTTGTTGGAAGCTTACTACCATACATTGAGGGTCTTGATTCTTCGCTTTTTGAAGGGACACTGGATGATCCTTTCGAGGAGGTAACTTTGATTCAAGCTGAAATTTGTTCTAAAGCCTGAAACAATTTCTTCAATTTAACATCTCTCAGAAATTCTTTGATTCAAGCTGAAATTTATTTTAAGTTTTTGGGAAGGAAATGGGTTTCTAGAAGCACTTATGTAAAGTCTATAATAGTAACAATGGGGTTGATAAAGGTTAACGCATCCTGCCTCGAGTATGGTTTGAGCCAATTCCATTTATTTTACCATGCTGTTTTTTTTTTGGTTATATGCCGTTCCTTTTTAATCCTAATTTCTTGCAAAATTTTTGTTGATTTGCGTGCCTTTCTGTCAGTTGATATTAGAAAAGTAATGGTCTTAAGCCATGTTCTGTTCAATACTCATGTTCGATATTTTCCAATAATCACTTGTATTTTATACAATATATGTAATATTAGATATAAAAAAAATATTTTTTCGGATACCGTGTAATAGATGGTTGAAGCCCATTTTTATTTTTTTTATTTTTGAAGGCACAGTGATGACGGACACTCATCTTCAAAATTTTGGAAAAAAAAAAAAACAATGCATCATGGATAAATAAAAGGAACAAAAATTAGGGTTCTTCTGGATATGGCCTAGCCTAGGTTTAGTGTCTCAAAATCTTTAATATATCTGTTTATGGTGGTTGAAAATTAGGGAGGGAAAGTTAGTGTTACGTGAATCAATATGAAACCGCCAAACACGACTTCATGGAAAGCCCTCTAAAGTTCAGGATGTAAGCTCCTCATTCTTAAATCTTCTTTTTATTTAGGATTTGAGTCATTTTGTTAGGATTAAAAACTTGATTATCTATTTCTTGAATGTTTTTATGAATTTACTATTTTCTAGACTTCATTTCTATTACTGAGTTCACTTAAGATGGGTTCTCTATCGCAAATCAACAAAGACTTGATTTTCTTGAAGAGGGTTAAATGAGATTTAGTGGTTCAAATCTTAAATTGACCTTATCATCCGTTTGGGTATTAAAGAAATATCACTGATTTGAAAAAACCTGGCAAGAAAAGAGCTAGAGTTTGGTATAAAAACATTAGATATGAAAAGCCAATTGGACAGACTGCATAAGGCAACAACAGATCCCAAACTTGACCTAAAAAGTATACACCCCAGTTTGTATACATGATTTCCTTTATCACATTCAATTTCTGGACAATTTTCTTGCATTGCATTGGTGTACATTTCTTCTATTGTAAGACTTCTAGAGACCTGGATTTTTAAGTTTCTTCAATTTGTAGGTAGGAGATGCCCTTGATACTGTGGAGCAACTTGTGGAAGAACAATCTTTTGACCTTTTATCTTCAGATAGGTAGGCACCATCTGGACTATAATGTTCTTTTAATGTTTGGTGGTTAACCGATAATAGTTAATTACATTTGTAATTCAATCCTATTTGGATATCTGCAGTTTCAAATTCAATTACCACAGATTTGGATTCTATTAACTTATTCTGGAGTTGATGAGACTCTACAGTTTATACTCGAACAAAATTATTTTCCAAGACCACTTATGTTGCCTATGGTGGTGGCTCTTTCTTCATGCATTATTTTCTCCAATGCTATGTTTTATATTTATATGGAGCCTTGTTGACTGTATTTCTTTCATTATGAACTGATGAGGATTTTGAATGTAACATCCTTAAATCGGGGCCTTTGCATTTTGTCTGGTTGCATGTAGATAGTATGGATGGCATTCTAGTTTAGGCTATTTTGGGGTCTAGGCATGAGCTAGGGGTAGACTAGGGCCTTATCAAAAATTTTCTTTTTGGGCACTTCGAAGGGGGAACTGAAGGGGTTAGGTGTTAAGGGTAGTTGGTGGCAAGTTTTGACACAAGAAGAGCCTTGGTAAAGTGGCAAGGGAGGCGCCACTTAAGGCTCAAGGAGGTGACGCCTCATGTGAGTGGATAGAGCCTTGGTTCGAGCTGCAGGAATCTCCTTTCTGCTTGTTATTTTTGACGCCAAGACCAGGAGGAGTTATGCTCAGGATGGACTTTGGTGGATGACTGTGGAAGGGGTCAACAGATTTGAATAAGTGGAGGAGAGAAAATATAGGAATTTGAAGGATTCAAATTCATTTGAATATGTGGTCAGGAGAAAAGTGAGGAGGAAAAGAAGGGATTGGAGGGGGTTGTGTTTAGCCGAATTTTGAAGGTGGCTTGGGGTAGAGGAGCATTCGGTTTTGGGGTGCTAGTTAGGGGGGTGGCCGAATGTGGTGTAGGCCTTGGTGAGGTGAGTATTCGGCTAAGTTAGAGAGCATTTAGAGCTTTATCCTCTCATTTTCTTTTCTCTCAAAAGCCATAGCCGAATCCCTTCTACTCTTTTTCTCCATCTTTGTTCCAAAGCCGAAATCATCACTCCTTCCTCTCTTTTGATCTCTTTTCTTTCTCTTCTTTTTGATACATAGCCGAAACTCAGTAGACCATTAGGGTCACATTTGGTTCATCTTTTCTTCTCACTTTTAGAAGCCGAAAGTATCATATCTTCCTCCCTTTTCACTGCTATTTCCATTTTCTTTCTTGAAACTCTCTCTAGCCGTATCTTCTTCATTGAAGTGTGGTTATTTCTTTTTTCTTCACAAAAGCCAAAACCACAGTCTCATATCCTCACATAGTTTAAATCTCCAAAGCTCAGCCTTTTTTCCCGAAGTTTCTCCATAGCCGAATCATCTCAGGATTGGTAAGATTTCTGTTGTTTTCTTCTTTACAATCCCTTTTCTTTTCCATCTTTGTTTTAAACCGAATCACTTTCTTATTATCTCGATGGTTGTGTTTTCTTTTCACTCATTGTTTCTAGAAGCCGAATTCCCTCTGTGGTGTCTGTCTGTGCCGAACTTTGAAGAAGATTGAAGGTAAGGAGATAAGGTTTTTGTGTGGCCGTATGGTGGAGGGTGGACTTATGTCCCCTGTTTGGCCGAAAGGCCACTTTTCTTTAGTCCAATCTTCATTAGCCGAATCTCACTTGGTTTTGGTGTAGGGGTTCAATCAACGTTTTAGCCAAATCCGTTAACTCCGGGATTCAACCGATTTAGGTAAGAAAATTCTTTCTAAGTGGTTCTATTAATCGATTTGTTGGATATCTATTGTTAATCTAGTAGGGTGAATATCCCAAAATCGTATCTCTCGCAGTGATATATTGATCGAAGTTTTAATGGATGCAAGAAATATACACGAAGGAGAGGGAAGTCAACCTTCGGGTTCGATCCCTAAGTTCAAGAAGAGGGCTGTGTCTGCTGTTCATGATTGGCCACCGGGTTGTGGGCCGGCATCTGAGCAAAGTAGTAGGCAGATAGCAGTAGTGTCGGTTAACGATAGTATCGACGTAGATAGCGTGGTATTACGAGTAATCAGGTGTGTAACTCTTACACACTTCATATGTTTAATATGTTGTTATTTGTGATTTGTCGAAAGCCGAAATAACTGTAGAAAGCGATATGTTGCCCTTGTGGGTAAAAGTGAGGACTCCGAGTAAGTCCATCTTGGTGGCTAACATTAAATGTCTTTATTAGATTCGCATATGCCCTGTTATATTGTTTCTAAATGTTAAGCATGATTACATTGTATTGAAAAGCATGTTCATGAAAATGGGTATGATGAGAAGAGCGGGAAGATTTGATTATCAGACTGTCACCAGTGGTTAGGTACTACACAGTGGGTTGGCCCCACATACAATCATATTGTGACTAAGTCTCAGTGGTTTGGAACCACCAGTGGTTAGGTACCACATATATATATTTCTGTGACTCGTCCCAGTGGTTTTGTACCACAGTGGGTTGGCCCCACATATCGAGATAAGGGATCGTTACCAATGGTTAGGTACCACAATGTGGGTTGGCCCCACAAACGATTATTTGTGACTTTGGTCACCAATGGTTAGGTACCACCAGTGGCTAGGTGCCACAAGGGGTAGAATTGGGAGTTCGGATGGTTAGGTGGGATGGGTTGCATGGCATACATATTTGCATATGAAACTGTGTAAGGGCTTAACATCTTTGGGATGGTGATTTATACACTGAGTCTCGGTGACTCACCCCTTCCGTTACATTTTGCAGATAATTCCTAGACCGCGGACATGGAGCTGGATTAGATTCGAGGTGGCCATGCACAGTAATTTTTGATTTTTTGTTTAATTGGTTAATTCGGATTTATTTTGCTTAAAGTTTGGGTTTTTAGTTATGTAATAAGGCCACGTAAATTTTATTTTGGAATTATTCTTTTTGTTAAATTTTATTAAAAACGATGTCGAAACATTAGAAGCATGCTTAACAATCTCATGTAAGAGACGTTTTCAAAACTTAGATAAATTTCAGGATTTTCAAAATTATATCATCGAGTAATTGGCAAACACGTAATAACACTAAAGCAACTCGATTTTCTTAAAAAATAAGTTCCAAAATGTTTTCAACGATTTACTAGAACCAACTCGGGTTTGTATAAAATCAAAGGTATTTTTTTCGACTTGAGACGAAAACTTGTCTTCCAAAATCATTTTCTTCCCTGTGACATGCCAGATTCGGTCGTAGCGTTTTGACCGGGTTTGGGGTGTTATATTGAATGCAAGACTAATATAATGGATGCAGTGCACAATTTTTCAGCAGCAAAGAAAGTTGAGATCCATTACTTAAGAGGCCTGCTGGAAAGGGTAAGAAATGAGTGGTGAAGTTTCTCTATTACAAAGTAACTTAGTAGGCATTACTAGGCAATTATTACCCTTTTCTCTTATTTGACCTGTTTAATTCTCATTCTTCATTTTGTGTGCTTAAAAGTATGAAGAGAGCTATTTAGGCCATCAAGATAGTCATACAAAAATTTTAAGGATTGTTGTCCAATGAAACAGAACACTGTTATTGAAATAGGCTGATTTTTGGGGCTGAAATGACATGTTATGATCTACCCTTTTGTGTTTCAGTATTATCTGGGCTTAGCTTTTTGTTGATTTTGGGTGTAGAGCTTTTAAGGACTACTTTTAACTAATACTAATCTTGGTGCTAATTTATGGCAATTTTTCAGGTCATTACTTCTTTACATGGGAATATAGAGGTATGCATTGTCTTTCAGTTATCATGCCTTCTTTTTTTCAGTTATTATTTTGCAGTGTTGTAATGTAACTCTCCCTTTAATTTCTATAATTTAGTCACCACATTCACTCCTGGCTAGTGATGTTTTACACATAAAGCACTATTTTCAACTCTGCTGCTTTGTTTGGATAATGTTAATTCTAATGGAAGGTTTGGCCATATGGAACTAAGTTGATTAGTGAATACAATGATAATATAATGTAATGGAGCGGTAGTAGGAGCAGCTATATCCGTATCAAAGTTGGTGCCACTTTCAGTGTTAATTTAGGTAGTGCTTAAGTCACTACTTTTCTGTACATGACCATCTTAGGTGTCCAGTTGAGGATTTTGTCAATTTTATTTAGTGCCTCACTTACTTCTCTTAACCATTATATAGTATGTCTTATTTCTTGTTTTTTCTCTTCAATGTCTCAGGACGAATTTGAGTCTTTATGTAATGAAACACAGGTACTCCCTTTTATACTACTACAGTGACTGTTTCATTGAAGTATGTTTATCATGCACTTGATGTAGCTTTCTTTCATCACTTAGATATGTACATGAATCAAGTAAAGTATTTTGGAAGAATAAGACCTTTTGGATCTTGCAGGCTATTTCATTTCCTTAAGCTCTAGTTGTCTAGAAGTTTCACTAAGATTTTTGGTTTAATGATGTGTAGTGAAAGATACAAATACCAGTTTTTGGGAAGGAAATGGGTTTCTGGAAGCATTTATGCAAAGTCTATAATAGTAACAATGGGTTTTATCAAGCATATGGCATGTGCATTTAATAAAACTCTGCAAGCGAGTGAGTAATATATATTAATTTTCATAGTTTTTGTAAGAGTATTTTTCTAGTGTATATATGCTTCTACTCACTTTGCAGCAATCAGATGGAGCATGGATGTTGGGTGGACAAGCCCTTGGGTGAAAATCATCAACGAGTGGTTTGCATGACTAGCATCTCTGAAGAAGTGAATCCCTGTTATGCAATTCTTTTGGAATTTGCTTTAATATCTTCTTTTCTTTTAATATGCAGCGTGGAAGTTGATTGCCCCAGTTGTGAAGCAACAACCTAAAGTGATGAATAATGAGGAGTCGGTGCAGCAGATATATAACTCAAACTCGCCATGATTTTGTTTTGCTCATGAAATTTTATCACACCCTTATTGTTTATTTCTTTATTCTTTCCCCCAGCTCTTTTATTGGTTGGTTTTATGGTGTGGCTTAATTTGTTAATTAAAATCCTAGTATTGATTGGCTTAATTTTTTTTTTTGGTTTAAATGTTATGGGCTAAAAAATGTTTAATTTTACTATTTTTCCCTTAAAAGTTTTATAATATTTTAATCTTATTCTTTTTTATAATATTTTATTTTTTTATTTTTCATAACTTTTAGCGGTGTTTTTAAAAAAAGCGCCGTTAAAGGTCATGCTTTTAGTGGCATTTTCAAAAAAAGCGTCACTAAAGGTTAAGCTTTTTACAGCGTTTTTAGAGAGAGCGTCGCTAAAGGTCATGTTTTTAGCGGCGTTTTTGGAGGAAGCGTTGCTAAAAGCCCTAACTTTTAGCGGCGTTTGTGGGAAAAGTGCCGCTAAAAGCCTTGACCTTTAGCGGCGTTTGTGGTAAAAGCGCCGCTAAAAGTCGTGACTTTTAGCGGTGTTTTTTTCTCATAAACGCCGCTAAAGTTTGCGGCATTTGTTTTAGCGGCGCTTTCAAATACTATTAGTGGCGCTTATAAAAGCCACTAAAAGCCTAAAAAAAACGTAGCTAAAAGTGTGTTTTGGTGTAGTGATGTTTTAGGCCTCTTAGGCTCGTAATAGGGACTTCATGATCGAGTATGAATGTTTTTAATTTGGACGTAACTTTTATGACTCGGAATTGTGTGATTGCTTGTGATGTGAGTCCGATAATGCCTCGTACCCTATTCCGGTGTAGAATACGGGTAAGGGGTGTTACAATCATTTGCACATCCATCAACCATGTCGCCTTGGGGTCCCATGATTAACTAGAAAGAACATGGATTACATCCAATTAGTTTGTGAATCTTAATTCTCAAGCGTCCACACGATCTAACAACCGTTTAACGCCTGGCCATCATCTCTAGCTTAAATATCGTTTCTTGGGAAACTATTTAATAAGAGATGATCTTGAGTGTGTAACCATTGACTTAACATCCATTATGAACATGCTTTCATTTGTGAGTCATCTTGGGACAATCTTTTTGAAAGTCATACATGACCAGTTGTCCTTAAAAGGAAATCCCATCTTATGAACCTAAATGAAAAAGTTTACCTTGGGGTGTGGCCATGGTAGTAACCAGCTTGAAACTTTATCATGCTATCACTTATGGACCATCAATGGAGGTTGTAGGTATTGTTTAAGGACCTTCTTGCACTCAATATTTTAAAAACATGCAAGGTTTTTTATCCCTTTCAAGAATGATCATATAATAGTCCTAGTGGCATTCTTACCTAATATAAATGACATGCTTCCAATATATGCATGGCATGCTATGAAAATAATATTCATTCACAAGAATAAATTAATATTAAAATAATCAATTTTTATTCTCCATAGTTTTTCTTTTAAGGGAAAAATTGAAGAAGTGAATGAGAACCGTGCACTAGGTAGGGTCCAAGAAAAGGGAGGTGAGCCAAATTTGACCGCTTAAAAACCAAGCTTTTCCTAGCCAGAGTCAATCCTAGATATGCACCTTCTCATTTCGATACTTCTCACAATTATTAAATAACCTAAAGAAGTGAATAGAACAATACAACACATGTATTTTCTCATTACCACACTTCTTATTTTTAATCAATCAACTGTGGATCATATCATATAAATATTACATAATATAATGAGATAGGTAATTAAAATAAAATTGGCAGCCAAGGTTTCCATGGTTTTATTTCAAGGAAATAAATGGAAAAATAAAATTACATAGTTTTTTCACCACAAGACATTCCTTAAGTCTTCAACCACCATCACATCTTTTCCTCATCATGAACTCCTTTCGAGAAAATTACATTTAAGTTCTATGTCTGTTTCCGGCTGATAAGAATTTTGTAACAGCCTGATTATGGGTCTAGTCAGAACAGTGGTTTCGGGACTACAAATCTGACACAATAAAGTTCATTTTATTATATTTTTATGGTCTACGGTTTTATGGAATGATTTCGTGAGAATTTCATTCGAAAATTTTGACGTTTGGGGCACTCAATTTAGTTAAAAGGACTAAATTGCAAAAGATGTAAATTGTGTGTTCTAGAAGCTATAGGAGTCTAACTGCTATGAAATTTTAAATTGTAGGTCCTTAAATGGTAATTAGACTATTATACTTGGTATGGACAAAAATAGACATGGCTAGGTGAAATTTCAAAGTTTGGCATTAAGGGCATTTTGGTAAAAATGGTAAATAAAGACAAAATTAACTAAATAAAAGATGTTCATCTTCATCAAATTAGTCCCCTGGCCAAAATTCACAAGAGGCATCCATAGCTAAGGTTTGTTCATCTTCTAAGTCCGTTCTTGCCCCGTTTTTCATGATTTTTATGTTTTTGAGATCCTTGCAACCTAATCTAGCTATTTCAAGGACTAATTTGAAGGAAAATCAAATTCTAAAATTTTTCCCTTGTTAGATATTTGTTTATTTTGATGTCTAATGGTAGATTATGTATGTTTGATATTAGATAAACAACCTTTACTAAGTGATTTTTGATGAAAATGCCTAAAAGGACCTATTTGTAAAAGTTATAAAATATGTAGTAAAAATGTGAATAAATAAAAAATGTGGACTGATATAAGCATGAAAAAGATTAGGCTAGGTTTGGGTAATGAATAAATCGAATGAAAATCATTTTACGAGCCTAGGGACTAAAATGTAAAAAGTTGGAAAGTTAGGGGCAAAAATGTAATTTTTGCCATAAGGTGTTTTTGGGATTAAAGTGAATAATGTGATAAAGTTAAATTTTATATTATAGATCATGAAAGACGAGATTCTAACCTAGACCGGGGAAAGAACAAAGTTATAGACTAAATCGAACTGTTAGCCATTTTGTACGGAGGTAAGTTTGTTTGTTAAAAATAAACTTTAGAATAATTGTATTTAAATGCTTTAATATTGTATGAATTGTATGTTTTATTTTGTTAATGAGTACAATCCTACGAATGAGTCCAAAGACAAATCGACAAGCAAGAAATCCTGTTTGAACCTTAGGAATAAGTTAGGATACATGTCACTAGTGTCATTATGTGTTATATGATTATATGATCCGGGTGCTGGTTTCGTATGTCCTATCAGTGGCTGAGTATACCGGCATATGTTGCGGATACTTGACAGCTTGTGTGAGCAGAACTGTGTAGCTATGTCTTGACTGAAAGCTTGTGTGACCAGGCCCGTCGATAGTTCAAGAGTGAGCGATTATGTGATATGAGACTTAGGTAGCTTTGGCTACATATATGGTACTTAGTGTGCAAGTTTTCCCGAGTATCCGACATTGTTATTCTTAGTGGTTCAAGGGTATGTCAAAGATGAAAGTATGTGTATATTCATTTTAAGATGACTCATGTATGTGTGTAAAGCTTATGCTTATTAAATGTGTGAAATGATGAATATGAGGTAAGTTTTGTGACGGAATGAGTTATGATTATTTGATCATGGGAATTGTACATTTAATTATGTTATATAGTTTAAATGTTAAATGCATGGTAAGGTTGCTTATTTCTTACATATGAGCTTACTAAGCTATATAGCTTACTCCCCTTCCTTTCCCTTGTCTTATAGTGTCACCAAGCTAGCTCGAGTTTCGGAGATCGTTGGAGATCCATACACACTATCAACAATTATTTTGTTATCAATGAATTCAACATTTTGAATTATGGAATGTATAGAGGACTTGGTCATTTTGTTATGTGTCATAATTGATTTGGCCAAATGTGTTGGCTTATGTTGGTTAGAAGTTCATTTTGTATAAGGCCATTGAAATTGGCTAATATTGGTATAAGTATATTCATATGATGATGCCTTTCATGAATGAGGAAACTTGCATGATTTGAGTTGATAAGTTATGTGATGTTTATGTATGTTAGATGTTAGCATGTGAATGATGTGTTGATGTCTTGGTTATGGATGATTTGATTGTATGTATAAGCTTGAATTGGTGTTATGTTATGCTATGTAGGTGTGTATCCCCTACACCTTAGTTGTTGCAAAAAAAAATTCCAGAATTGAGCACACGGGCAGAGACACGGGCATGTGTCTTGGTCGCGTGTGCTACACGACCTTGAACATGGGCATGTGCCCCGGCCGTGTGAAGTCTGCACTTATTTTATGAAAAATTATGAAAATTAAATTGACCACACGGCCGCATACGGGCGTGTAGCACGGCCGTGTGGAAAAAGTCAGAGAGCACCCTAAATTGAACACGACCTGTAGCACGGGCGTGTTTCAGGGTCACACGAGCGCGTGACCCTTATAACATGAAAAATTTTCTAAGTTTTGTATAATTTTCTAAAGTTCTCGGTTTAGTCCCAAACCACCTCCAAAGCATGTTTTGGCCTCATAGGTTCGTATAAGGGACTTTATGATTGAATATGAACGGTTTTAAGTTGGACGCAAATTTATGACTCGAAATTGTGTGAATGCTTGTGTTATAAGTCCGATAATACCTTGAGCCCTATTCTGGCGTTGAATACGGGTAAGGAATGTTACAAATTCTATGAAATTTTTTAAAAAATATAACCCTACGTGGAGATGATAGTCCATGGTCTATTTCCTAATAACCACAACCTCGACAATAAAGCCAATTATATAAGAAATTTATAATAACACATCCATTCCCATATATAACTCAAAGCATGCATAATATCTAAAGAATGTCACTTTCTATGTAATCAAATCATTCAAGAAGAAGAGAAATTTATTTTGGTTATCTGTTTATATGTATCGATAGAACCAAACCTGGCTCGAATATCAATTGTTAGAAAAATGGGTTTCAAAAATATAGTGAAAAGTAAATTTAGGGAAAACCAAAGTTTTAATTTTTTTCCAAAACATGATCTTGGTTGTGATATCTAAAGTAATAAACACTTAATAAAAATTTTACCTTTCTGATTCATCTAGGATGTGCGCTTCGACCGAGTAGTCTTCTCTACTATCCTCAAGCTCACGTCTTGTAACACCGTTTACACGTATACAACGCTGGGATTGGGCACGAGGCATTATCGTACTTAAACTTGCTCAACATAAAACATTGAACCATAAAATTTTGTTTTAACTTAACACTTTTCATTTATACTCATAACAACCTTATTATGAGTATAAGCGACCCAAAACATGCATCCGAGATGCTTCGGGACTAACCGAAAATTTTTGTACACTTAGAAAACTTTTACTCAAAACAGGGCCACACGCCCGTGTGGGCAGGCCATGTGGTCACACATGCCCATGTTCCCAACCCGTGAGGAATTTATTCCTCAATTCGAACCTACAGGGGTTTTCACACGGCCTCAACACGCCCGTGAGCTCCACCCGTGGTCGACACTGACTTGCATAACACGGTCTCTCACACGCCTGTGTGTCTGGCCCGTGGTGACACAAACTTGTATCACATGATTAGTCACACGCCCATGTCCTTCTACCGTGTGGTGGATTAAATTCCAAATTTTGGTGTAAACTTTGCACAGCCTGGGCACACGCCCATGTCCATGGCCGTGCCATCCACACGGCTGAGACACACGGCTGTGTCTCTGCCCGTGTGTTTACTACTGAGCATACTGACTTGTAATCCTAACATGTAGGGGACACACGGCAGAATCACACACCTGTGAGGCTGACCGTGTGTCACACACGGCCTAGACACACGCCTGTGTGTCTACCCGTGTGGACAAGAACAAAGCTATTTGCCAAGCTCTTTTTATCACCCTAACTCATACAAACATAAATCATATTCAATTATCAACCCATTCATACTTTAACCAAGCAACCCAATCATTGTAACACCCCGTACCCGAGACCGATGCTCGAACTGGATACGAGGCATTACCATGCTTGAACTCACTTAATGTACACTTACGAGTTGTAAACTTTTGTTCCGACTTAAAAACATCTCTCTCTTAGTCTATTCATATGTGTCACAGACTTACGAGGCCTTAAGCATAACTCTGAAAACTTTCGGAACTTGATCGAAATCCTTTCTTAGAAACAGGGGTCACATGCCCATGTGGCTTGGGACACGCCCGTGTACCCCTTGAGACGCCCATGTCTTCCAACCGTGGGGAGTTACTGACTATATTCACACGGTCGTGACACGCCCATGTCTTCCAACCGTGGGGAGCTACTGACTTGATCTACACGTCCTGGGCACACACCCATGCCCAAACCATGTGTCTTACACGGCTCATGCACACGGCCGTGGGATCTATCCGTGGCCTATTCTGACTAATAATAATAAGGTGCAGGGTACGCACGGCCTAGACACAGGCCCGTGTGTCTAACCGTGTGGGCACTTAGAGGCTATTTACCAGGCCATTTGCCACCTTGAACTCAAGATCAACATAATACATTTCATGAACTATTCAACATGCTTCATTGAATTTAACAACATACATATAGTAAATTTTGGCAACCATTTAGCCATATACAAAAGAATAATGGTTTGATAGCCTATACAATGGCCCTTCTTAAAACATGTTCTCAAAATGAATGCTTCTTATACATGCCATACTTAGTAAAATAACTTGGCTATTCCAAAATAGAGATTGATAGTGTGCAACGAGCTCTGACTCCAGTGATCCACAAGTCATCTTGGCGGGACTACATAGAAAGAAAGAATTAAAGACGTAAGCATTTAGCTTAGTAAGTTTGCATGTAAAGCGCATATCAATATACTTGTTTAATAAAAACCACTTGACATAAAAATGGTATCATAATTTCAGCTATAGAGCTTACTTACTCATAATGATTCTTACATGTCTCATGATACTTAGTATTTTCATACTTGTAAGGTAAACATGGTACCTGTAACATCCTGGAAAGGGCCTATGCATTTTCGGTTTAGTTGTACGAAGTGCAATGTTTTATGTACTAGGAATAAATTTTGAATATTTTTGGAAACCCGAAAATGAATGAAAATGAGTTAGAAATGAACATTTTTGGAAACCTGAAAATGTATGGAAATGTTAAGTTTAAAAATGGAAGGTGAACATTTTTGGAAACTAGGAAATGTAAGGAAATGATTTGGAAATGATTCAAAAATGAAAAGTGAACATTTTTGGAAACTTGGAAATGTAAGAAAATGTCAAGTTCAAAGAGCCGAACGAAAATTTTAGGAAACTTAGAAATGACTTAGAAATGTCGAGTTTTAAAGTTTAAAAGAGGAAACTAAGGCAAGGTGACCTTAAAAGAAAAAGTATGTGACATTTGACACACAAACAGGCTTGGAAAAGTGGCCTGAAGATGTCACTTAGGGCCTATGGAAATGGCGCCACATGCAAGGTGTTGGGCCTGAGTTCGAGTCACAAGGGAAGCAAATAAAAGAAGTTTTATTTTTGCTTCCGAAAGCTAGTAGGGGGGCACAAGCTTTCTAGAAAGGAGGGGTTTTATTCTCTTTAAAATACGGCTAATTAAGGGGATAAATAAGGATTTTATTTGGAGAGATAATTAAAGGATTATTCTTTTAATTATTTTAAATTAAAGGATAATATTATCACATAGGAAGAGTGGTGGCCAAGTAGGGGACTCTAGCCTAGTAATTTCGGTTAAGGAAGGAAAAGTGAGGCTATTCTTTCATCTTTTCTAAGTGTTTGCCGAAAATCCTCTAGCCAACTCTCTCTCTGCCGAATTTCCTTTGGCCGAGTAGCCTCTCTTTCATCAATTCTTCTTTTCTTCTTCTCTTCTCTTCTCTTCTACTGTCAAGGCCGAAACCTTTTTGATCCCTGGCTAAGTCTCCATAGCCGAATCTTTGTGGCTTCAAACAAGGGAGCCGTCGACTGTGGTGTTAAGGTAAGAACAATGGATTTTTCAATCTCTTTTAATCAAGATCTAGGAACTGATTCTCTTGTTGTTTCTTTGACCGAAATATTAAGGAGAAATTCCGGGATCTTTGCTAGTGTCGACTCTTAAGGGAGATAGTTCGAGATCTAGCCAACCAAGGTAAGTGTACAATCGGCTAAGGGCTATATAAAGGTGATTTAAATGTTAGAAGTGGATCTAACAGATATCATGTAGGTTTCAGCATCTCCATAGCCAAGGGATACTTTTCGGGATTTGAAATCACAAGGTCTGTGTTTAAGACATTCGGCCAAGGCCTATTTTAAATGTTTGGATTTATTATCGAATAGAAAACTAACCCGTGGAGTAATATAGTGTTTAGTCGATTTCAAAAGGAGGAATAAAAAGTTAGGCATTTGATTCTTAATTCAATTTGGCTACAAGGTAAGTTTTAGTAATACTAATCCTATTAGGATTTGGATTAATGGCCGAATGGTTTTTATTAAATAGTAAGTGATTAATTTATGTAGGACTTGAGATCTAAATCTGTAAAACGGTTTTGTTCGGGATTTCAAGGACTTCGTTAAGCGAATCAGGTGTGTACCCCACACTATCTTTTAATACGTTATATGGCAATATCTAATGTATGTATGTATAAGAATGCGAATATGGCTAAGGTACCTTAATGTGGTACAAAAGTACTCAGGTACGTTTCCTACTCTTACTAGGATTTCGAAATATGTTATACTTAACATGTGGAAAGTGACATGAATGTGATTCTAAGTATGATATGCATGATATATGGGCATTCGGGTTATTTGAAAAAGGGCAAGTGAATGTGGTGACTTCGGTCTCACTATCTGAATGTGGTGACTTTGGCCACATTATCTGAATGTGGTAACTTTGGTTACATTATCTGAACGTGGTGTCTCTTGACACAATTTATATCTGGTGGCTATGCCACAAATTTTATGTGGGCGATGAGCACGTCGACTGCAGCGACTGCCTTCGATGGTGTGTAGCGGATGGAGGGTTGACTTAGTAGTCCCCACAGTGTGCAGGTTGGTACGGGGATGTGTAGTGGATGGCATCTAGGTTTTGGGTATGGGTTGCATCATTATTTTATCTGTATATGAATGTGCATGTGATACGTTATGGTATGCCTGATCTATTAAATTTTAGTGTTGTGTACACATTGAGTCTGTTGACTCACCCCATTGTGGGAACATGTTTCAGGTGACGAGCATTGAGAGACCGGGACGGCAGAACTTGTGGTGGCCATGCTCAGCTAGAAGTTTTATTCAATATGGACAATTTATTTTATCCAAGTACTTAAGAATTTTATTGTGGGTTTTTACTTGATGTAATAAGGCCATAGTTGAATTTTCCTTATTTTTACTTTCAATTATTATGTTTACGAATTATTATCAATCAAAGTTGGGTAAATTTATTTTTAAAACAAACACTTATTGTTTTGTCACCTTAATTAAATGGAATTCAATATAAGATAACTTGGTTTTCAACACAAACCCAACCCAAAACGATATTTTTCTTAAAATCGCACAAGTTTTTCCCCAGAAACAAACGAACTTTGAATCGGTTTACTTGAGAAACATACCAGATTCGGTCCAGGCTCGTGGGCTGGGTTTAGGGTGTTTCAGTTTGGTATCAGAGCCTAGTTTTAAAACTCTCGGCCTGTGGGCTAAGGCCCAAAACGTTTTCCAATCAAGCCAAATGAATTTTATGGAAATATTTCTGAAAATAAGCAGGTTTTCTGGCATGGCACCCAAGTCTCCGACCATGATCACCCACTGTAAGTACCCCAACCATCGTGTGATTATGTGAATTATAGAAGGGTAGAAGAGGAATGGAACGTAGAATAGCATGATAGGAACTTGAACCCTAGGACTAGTCTACTCAAACACAAACACATAAGACTTAATCCCATTAAACAAACCTATGGCTAAGTCACCGAGTTAGGGTGTTGTAACCCTTGTGCACATGTCTAGGATTGGATCCGGAAGAGCCTGGTATTTAAGCAGTCCTAGTGACTCACCTCCTCTTCGCAGGAATCCTACCTGGTGCGTAGCTTCGGTTCACCCTAACCCAGAGGGCTCAGTGGGTGTGGCAACCTCTGTGCACATGTCTAGGAATGGTTTCGGTGGGAGCTTGGTATTTAAGCAGTCCGCGTGACTCACCTCCTCTCCATTCGAATCTGCACAGTGCGTAGCTTTGGTTCACCCCAGACCAAGAGGACTCGGTCATAGGCTAAACACGATAACTAAAACCCGAAAGGGAACTAGCCGTGTTTTTATAAAAACAACAAAACCCTAGTTTAAAACTTTTAAATTTGTGAAAACCATCTTTACAAAAAAAATTTCCGAAAAATTTTCGATTTATGAAATTACAAAATTGCCCCTAACTTACAAAATTACCAAAATAACCCTGATTTCCAAAATTTTGCAACATCACTGTTTTGGAAAGTACAATTCTCAAAAAGAACCCTCAAAGTTTTGTAAATTGTAAAATATCCCTGGTTTATTAGATTTTACGAATTTATCCCGGTTTGTGGAAAAAATTATCGAAATACCCCCGGATTTTGAAATTTTCCAAAATACCCCAGAAATTCAAAATTTCCAAAATACTTTTTGACGAAGTCACCAAGGAACTTTTTCTTTTGAAAAATTACGAAAATGCCCCTGTAGGACAAATTACGAAAATACCCCTGGGTAGTGGAAAAACAACAACAATGAAAACTACAACGTTTCTCTGAATGAACGAAAGTTCATAATTGGTTGATGGATGTATGAATGAATGAAAAGACTGTGTGCATGTATGAATACGAAAGAACCACTCTTAAAACTCTTTTCATAAAATTTCTTCGCGGGTAATCAAGTGAAACAAAGACTAATTCATAAAACTTCTTAATCAGATCTCGACGTTAGAAATGAGCTCTAGAGGACGTGGTCGTCGTGGACGAGGTAGAGGAAGGATGACTGTGTCAGAACACGTTAGATCGGGTCAGGGGTCTGACAATGAGATACCACCGCCACCACCACCCCCAGCTGTGGCTGTTGAGCAGCAAGCTCAAACGGGAGAAAATGCTGTATCGCAGGCTGTACTACGAGTTTTGGAGTTGGTGGCCGGTGCAGGAGGAAATTCGAGAAATCGAAAGTCTGTGCCTTAACGGCTTCGAGCTAATGGAGCCGAAATGTTTCATGGAGTATCGGGTGTGGCACCCAGTGAGTACTGGCTGGAAGCAACTGAGCGCATCATGGATGAGCTTGACCTGACCCCTGAGGAGAAGTTAAAAGGAATGGTGGCACTGTTACAGGATGAAGCGTATCAATGGTGGTTAACTGTTCGGGATGGTGCCACAGCGGAGGATCTGTCCTAGGACTACGTTAAGGAAGCGTATCAAAAGAAGTATGTTGGAACCAGGTACACTGATGAACAAAGGAAAGCTTTTCTAGGGCTGGTTTAAGGGAACAAGTCCGTTGCAGAATATGAGGCTGAATTTCTGAGGTTGAGCCGGTATGCTCGTGGAGTAGTGGCAACTGAGCATGAGCGCTGTGTCCGTTTTGAGGACGGACTAAGGGATGATTTGAGATTGTTGATAGCACCGCATCAGGAGCGGGAGTTTTCTGCTTTAATAGAAAAGGCCAAGGTAGCCGAGGGAATCAAGGATGCTACAAAGCAGACTATGGACCAGAATAGGCCCAAAAGAGGTTTTAGATCGTCTGGGAAGGTTCAAAAGAGGCCTAGAGTTGATGGGCCGCGAGGTCGACTAAGTCCGTACAGGATGGCGATGATCGTCCTTGTGATTATTGTGGAAAGAAGCACTTAGGGGAGTGCTGGAAAAAGACAGGAGGATGTTTTAGGTGTGGGTCCACGGACCATATGCTCAAGGATTGTCCTAAGAAACCAGATGAAAGTCGACCAGCAGCTCAAAATGTTAGTCAGGCTGGTAGAGGAGGACTACAGCCTCAACGAGGTCGTGGTTCGAATAACAGAGGTAATGGTGCTGGCAGAGGACGAGGAACTCAGGGCAGAGGTGCTGCTAATGCTGAGGCAAGGCAATCGGGTTTGGTTTATGCGGTTCGCCGGAGGGAGGATGGAGACGCACCAAATGTCATAACCGGTACGTTCTTTATTTATGGCAAGCCCTATTTTGCCTTAATTGATGTGGGCTCGACCCATTCCTATGTTGCATGTAGTGTAGTGGAAACACTAGGCTTAGACTCTGAACTTTCTGATAGGCAGATGACTGTAGTAAGCCCATTAGGCCAAACTGTAGTGGTGGATAAGATCTTTCGGAGTGTACCCCTAGAAACTCAAGGAGTGAACTTTCGGGCTGACTTAATGGAACTACCCTTTGGGGAGTTTGAACTTATACTTGGAATGGACTGGCTAGTAGAGCATCGGGCCGTGTTGGATTGTGCGGCTAAACGAATGAAACTAAGGACCCCGGATGATGAAGTAGCAGTAATGATCGGAGAAAGAAGAAACTACCTGTCTAACGTAGTTTCGGCGTTAAAGGCTGAGAAAATGGTTAGGAAAGGGTGCAAGGCATTTTTAGCCTTCGTGAGTGCGTTGGGTGCAAAGGAAGAAGGTGTTAGTGGAGTTAGAACGGTAAGGGACTTTGAGGATGTGCATAGATTACCGTCAGTTGAATAAGCTGACCATTAAGAACAAGTATCCTTTGCCAAGGATCGATGACTTGTTCGATCGGTGAAAAGGGACCCTGAAGATTCTCGAAGATAGACTTAAGGTCGGGATATCATCAGTTGAAGGTGAAGGAGGCAGATATCCATAAGACCGCTTTTAGGACAAGATACGGCCATTATGAGTTTGTAGTAATGTCGTTTGGGTTGACGAACGCTCCAGCCGCGTTCATGGATATGATGAACCGGGTCTTCCAAACCTATTTGGATAGGTTTGTCGTCGTTTTTATCGATGACATTCTTGTGTATTCGAAGTCGGAGAAGGAGCATGATGAGCACCTACAGATAGTGTTGCAAGTGTTAAGGGAGAAGAAGCTCTATGCCAAATTCAGCAAGTGTGAATTTTGGCTTACGGAGGTGGCATTCTTAGGGCATGAAGTATCCGCAGAAGGAATAAGAGTGGACCCTAGGAAGATCGAAGCAGTGTTAGATTGGAAACCACCTAGGTCCGTGGCTGAGATCCGAAGTTTCTTAGGTTTGGCAGGCTATTACAGAAGGTTCGTGAAAGGATTCTCGTCAATAGCCGCGCCTTTGACAAAGTTGCTAAGGAAGGAAGTACCCTTTGAATGGATGGATACGCAACAAAAGAGCTTTGAAAAGCTTAAGAAGGTGTTGACGGAGGCTCCAGTGTTAATTCAGTCGGAGGCAGGAAAGGATTTTGTGGTGTACTGTGATGCTTCGCATACGGGATTAGGATGTGTCCTAATGCAAGATGGAAAAGTGGTCGCGTATGCGTCTCGGCAACTAAGGCCTCATGAGGTTAACTACCCAACTCATGACTTGGAACTGGCAGCGGTAGTTTTCGCCCTTAAGGTGTGGAGGCACTATCTTTATGGAGAAAGGTCAGTGATCTATATAGACCACAAGAGCCTTCAGTATTTGTTGACTCAGAAAGAGTTGAACTCGAGGCAGCGAAGGTGGGTGGAGTTATTGAAGGATTATGATTGCTCGATAGAGTATCACCCGGGCAAGGAAAATGTAGTGGCTGATGCCTTAAGTCGGAAGGTTGTGTCGGAACTAAGAGCTATGTTCGCACACTTGAGTCTCAGATGATGGAGGCTTTGTTAGCGTAATTACAAGTCAAACCCACATGGTTGAATGAGGTAAAGGAAGGTCAATTGTTGGATGAGGACCTAAGTGCTAAGTTACAACAAGTACGGAGCGGAGAGTTGGAGGATTATGGCGTTAATTATGAAGGAGTATTGTGCTACAAAGGAAAAGTCTATATGCCAAAGGACGAGGAGTTAAGACAAAGGATTCTTCGGGAGGCACATAGTAGCCCTTATGCTATGCATCCCGGAGGCATTAAGCTGTATAGAGATCTAAGGGAACAATTTTGGTAGTCTGATCTTAAACGGGAAGTTACTGAGTACGTGGGGAAATGTCTGACGTGTCAGCAAGTTAAGGCTGAACACCAAGTTCCATCGGGATTGCTTCAACCAATCGAGATTCCACAATAGAAGTGGGAAAGAATTACCATGGACTTCGTTAGTGGGCTTCCCCTTACGTCTACTAAGAAGGACTCGGTATGGGTAATAGTGGACCGTTTGGCCAAGTCCGCGCACTTTATTCCGGTAAGGGTTGACTATTCTCTTCAGAAGTTGGCCAAGTTGTATGTGGCGAAAATCGTGAGGTTACATGCAGTACCGGTATCGATCATCTCCGATAGAGACCCAAGGTTTGCGTCTCGGTTTTGGAGAGCACTTCATCAAGCTTTAGGCACTAAGTTGGATTTTACAACGGCTTTTCATCCACAATCAGACGGGCAGCCTGAACGAGTTATACAAGTGTTGGAGGATATGTTGAGAGGCTGTGTGATGGATTTCCGAGGAAGTTGGGAAGACTATTTGCCTTTAGCTGAGTTCGCCTACAACAATAGCTATCAGGCTAGCATTCGGATGGCACCATATGAAGCATTGTATGGTCGGAAGTGTAGAACTCCTACTTGTTGGACTGAGTTAGGAGAACGTCAAGTTTTGGGTCCAGAGTTAGTGGCAGAAACTGAAGAGAAGGTGGAGATAATTCGAGCACGGTTGAAGGAAGCCTCTGATAGGCAGAAGTCGTACGCAGACCTTAAATGGAAGGAAATAGAGTTTGAAGTGGGAGACCAAGTGTTTCTGAAAGTCTCACCTTGGAAGAAGGTGATAAGATTTGGGCGCAAAAGGAAGTTAAGCCCAAGGTTTATAGGGCCCTATCGAGTACTGAAGCGAGTTCGACCAGTGGCATACCAATTGGAGGTGCCACCAGAGTTGCAGCAAATGCACGACGTATTCCATGTATCCATGCTACACGTTATCGATCGGATCCGTCTCATGTGGTACCAGTTGAAGAAGTGGAGCTAAGGCCATACTTATCCTACGAGGAGGAGCCGATTCAGATATTGGAATGTGATGTAAAAATGTTACGGAGGAAGTCAGTTCCTCTAGTCAAAGTGTTATGGCGCAATCATGGATCGGAGGAAGCTTCGTGGGAACCAGGAGAGGCACTGCGACAGCAATACCCTCAATTACTTTAGCTAGGAAATTTCGAGGACAAAATTATTTTAAGGGGGGTAGAACTGTAACATCCTGGAAAGGGCCTATGCATTTTCGGTTTAGTTGTACGAAGTGACATGTTTTATGTACTAGGAATAAATTTTAAATATTTTTGGAAACCCGGAAATGAATGAAAATGAGTTAGAAATGAACATTTTTGGAAACCTGAAAATGTATGGAAATGTTAAGTTTAAAAATGGAAGGTGAACATTTTTGGAAACTAGGAAATGTAAGGAAATGATTTGGAAATGATTCAAAAATGGAAAGTGAACATTTCTAGAAACTTGGAAATGTAAGGAAATGTCAAGTTCAAAGAGCCGAACGAAAATTTTAGGAAACTTAGAAATGACTTAGAAATGTCGAGTTTTAAAGTTTAAAAGAGGAAACTAAGGCAATGTGGCCTTAAAAGAAAAAGTATGTGAAATTTGACACACAAACAGGCTTGGAAAAGTGGCCTGAAGATGTCACTTAGGGCCTATGGAGATGGCGCCACATGCAAGGTGTTGGGCCTGAGTTCGAGTCACAAGGGAAGCAAATAAAAGAAGTTTTATTTTTGCTTCCAGAAGCTAGAGGCGGACGGCACAAGCTTTCTAGAAAGGAGGAGTTTTATTCTCTTTAAAATACGGCTAATTAAGGGGATAAATAAGGATTTAATTTGGAGAGATAATTAAAGGATTATTCTTTTAATTATTTTAAATTAAAGGATAATATTATCACATAGGAAGAGTGGTGGCCAAGTAGGGGACTCTAGCCTAGTAATTTCGGCTAAGGAAGGAAAAGTGAGGCTATTCTTTCATCTTTTCTAAGTGTTTGCCGAAAATCCTCTAGCCAACTCTTTCTCTGCCGAATTTTCTTTGGCCAAGTAGCCTCTCTTTCATCAATTCTTCTTTTCTTCTACTCTTCTCTTCTCTTCTACTGTCAAAGCCGAAACCTTTTTGATCCCTGGCTAAGTCTCCATAGCCGAATCTTTGTGGCTTCAAACAAGGGTGCCGTCGACTGTGGTGTTAAGGTAAGAACAATGGATTTTTCAATCTCTTTTAATCAAGATCTAGGAACTGATTCTCTTGTTGTTTCTTTGACCGAAATATTAAGGAGAAATTCCGGGATCTTTGCTAGTGTCGACTCTTAAGGGAGATAGTAAGAGATCTAGCCAACCAAGGTAAGTGTACAATCGGCTAAGGGCTATATAAAGGTGATTTAAATGTTAGAAGTGGATCTAACAGATATCATGTAGGTTTCAGCATCTCCATAGCCAAGGGATACTTTTCGGGATTTCAAATCACAAGGTATGTGTTTAAGACATTCGGCCAAGGCCTATTTTAAATGTTTGGATTTATTATCAGAAGCCAAAAACTAACCCGTGGAGTAATATAGTGTTTAGCCGATTTCAAAAGGGAGGAATACAAAGTTCCGGCATTTGATTCTTAATTCAATTCGGCTACAAGGTAAGTTTTAGTAATACTAATCCTATTAGGATTTGGATTAATGGCCGAATGGTTTTTATTAAATAGTAAGTGATTAATTTATGTAGGACTTGAGATCTTAATCTGTAAAACGGTTTTGTTCGGGATTTCAAGGACTTCATTAAGCGAATCAGGTGTGTACCCCACACTATCTTTTAATACGTTATATGGCAATATCTAATGTATGTATGTATAAGAAAGCGAATATGGCTAAGGTACCCTAATCTGGTACAAAAGTACTCAGGTACGTTTCCTACTCTTACTAGGATTTTGAAATATGTTATACTTAACATGTGGAAAGTGACATGAATGTGATTCTAAGTATGATATGCATGATATATGGGCATTCGGGTTATTTGAAAAAGGGGAAGTGAATGTGGTGACTTCGGTCTCACTATCTGAATGTGGTGACTTCGGTTACATTATCTGAATGTGGTAACTTCAGTTACATTATCAGAACGTGGTGTCTCTTGACACAATTTATATCTGGTGGCTATGCCACAAATTTTATATGTTCGATGAGCACGTCGACTGCAGCGACTGCCTTCGATGGTGTGTAGTGGATGGAGGGTTGACTTAGTAGTCCCCACGGTGTGCAGGTTGGTACGGAGATGTGTAGCGGATGGCACCTAGGTTTGGGGTATGGGTTGCATCATTATTTTATCTGTATATGAATGTGCATGTGATATGTTATGGTATGCCCGATCTATTAAATTTTAGTGTTGTGTACACATTGAGTCTCATTGACTCACCCGTTGTGGGAACATGTTTCTGGTGATGAGCAGTGATGGACCGGGACGGCAGAACTTGTGGTGGCCATGCTCAGCTAGAAGTTTTATTCAATATGGACAATTTATTTTATCCAAGTACTTAAGAATTTTATTGTGGGTTTTTACTTGATGTAATAAGGCCATAGTTGAATTTTCCTTATTTTTACTTTCAATTGTTATGTTTACGAATTATTATCAATCAAAGTTGGGTAAATTTATTTTTAAAACAAACCCTAATTGTTTTGTCACCTTAATTAAATGGAATTCAATATAAGATAACTTGGTTTTCAACACAAGCCCAACCCAAAACGATATTTTTCTTAAAATCGCACAAGTTTTTCCCCAGAAACAAACGAACTTTGAATCGGTTCACTTGAGGAACATACCAGATTCGGTCCAGGCTCGTGGGCCGGGTTTGGGGTGTTTCAGTACCTGTATCACTTGATCACATTGATTAGCATATTTTGACATAATAATCATGACTCTCTATTTCATCATTCATAGCATAAGTAATACTTAATATCAACTTGATAATACCTTTGCTTTCTTAGCCTCCTGCCATTTCATTTTTAACCTTACTCATTTGCCCGATGAATTTCTGTGAATAACTGAGGATACTAAATCTCGACCCACATAACTTGATGCCAAAGCCATATCCTAGACATGGTCTTACATGGAATATCTCATCTTGGTTTCAAGGCCATGTCTTGACATGGACTTATATGAAGTCTTTCTCTTGATAGCTTTTCAATGCCAAGCTTGCCTTGGACTTACATGATAACTTGTTCAATGCCAATGCCATGTCCCAAACATGGTCTTACACTGGCTCTCATATTGTGGTAGATCGAGTATCCTGGGAAATTCATCTTCAATTGGGACTTGCTTATACTTAATCTCATTGGTTTCTTGGTTGAACATAACATTAAACAATTCATGAAAATAGTGTACATTATATTAAGCAATTCATTGATCAGGTCTTCGTTTTTCTTGATCTATAATCATAAATAGATCATTTAAAATTCACATTGACTAAATTGACTCATTACTCATATTTTGGCAAAATTACTATTTTGCCCCTATACTTTCTCATATTTACACTATTGCCCCTAGGCTCGTAAAATGATTTTCATTCAACTTTCTTAAACTTCATGCTTAGTTGATTCATTTTCTCCACTATAACAATCATCAATTCTCACTATTTTTAGTGTGTATGACCAATTTCATAACTTTTACAAATTGATCCATACTATCATTTTTCATGAAATTCATTAAGGAAAAGATGTTTATTTAACATCAAACTCTTATAAACTTCCATAAAACATCATTTAACATGCATATCATTCATGGGTTGATTTTTAATCATGCACCTTAGCTCATTTTATAGCTAAAAATAGCTAATTCATAATACGAGAACTTCGAAAATACAAAGAATATTAAAAACAGGACTCAAATGAACTTACTAGCAAGCTTGAAAGGTGAACAAACCCTAGATATGGTGTTCTTCAAAATTTCGGCACCCCCAAGGAAGAAGATTAATGATTTTTTTCTCATATTTTTCCTATTTTAATCATTTAATAGGTAAATGACCAAAATGCCATTCTCTTAAAAAAATTTCTATTTTACTAACTCATGTCCGTTTTTGTCCAAAAATCATAATTTGGGCAAATTGCTACTTAAGGACTTCTAATTTATATTCTAAAGCTATTTCATACAAAAAGCTTCTAGAAATTCATATTTTTCAACTTTTGCAATTTAGTCCTTTTTGGACCATTCAACCTCAATTTAGCAAAATTGCTTTATGGAACTTTCGTACTAGCATGAAAACATAACATAAAATTTAAAAACTCATAAATTCACCTCAGATTTGTGGAATCGCACCACTATTCCGACTGGGCCCTAAATCGGGCTATTACAATTCTTTCCCCCTTAGGGATTTTTGTCCTCGAAAATCTTACCAGCAAAAAGGTTTGGATACTGGTTTCTCATATTCTCTTCGGTTGCCCATGTAGCTTCTTCTATCCCATGTCTTTGCCACAATACTTTCACTAAGGCAATAATTTTATTTCTCAACTGCTTAACTTCCCGAGCTGAAATCTTGACTGGTTCTTCACCATAAGTCATGTCAGGATGAATCTTTATTTCTGACGGGGTAATTACATGTGAAGGATCTGATCTATAGCGTCGCAACATTGACACGTGAAACACATCATGTATCTTTTCTAATTCTGATGGTAAGGCCAAACGGTAAGCTACCGGCCCAACTCTCTCAGTAATCTCATAAGGTCTGATGAAACATGGACTTAACTTGCCTTTCCGGCCAAATCTGAGAACTTTTCTCCATGGTGACACTTTCAAGAAAACTTTATCCCCGACTTGGTACTTTATCTCTTTTCTCTTTAAATCCGAATAGGATTTCTATCTATCTGATGCAGCTTTTAAACATTCTCGTATCACTTTCACTTTCTCTTCAGCTTCTTTAACCAAATCAACCCCGTGAATTTGGTTTTCCTTGAGTTCAGTCCAAAACAAAGGTGTTCTGCACTTACGCCCATATAAAGCCTCATAAGGCGCCATCTTTAAACTCGATTGAAAACTATTATTGTAGGCAAATTCTATCAATGGGAGAAACTTTTCTCAATTGCCTTGAAATTCTAAAATACAACATCTGAGCATATCTTCGAGTACTTGAATTAACCTCTCTGACTGACCGTCAGTTTGAGGATGAAAAGTTGTTCTAAAACTCAATCTTCGTGCAAAATTCTCTGAATAAGATCCTCTTTTCTCGGTACACAAACTCTATCTCTAAACATCAAGTATCCATCAGAATTAATCCGAAAGTCAGATTCAACATTGGACTTACACTGAGCTCTCTTAACTTGCAATTCATTAGCTTCTTTCTGAGCTTCCAAGATCTCATGAAGAAACATTGGTCTAGCTCTCAACTCAGCTAAAATAGAACCATCATCGGATAAAGATATTCTTGAATTCAATGCTCTTAAGGCAAATAGGGACTTTCTACTTAAAGCATCGGCGACCACATTCGCCTTTCCTGGATGGTAGTCAATGACCAGTTCATAGTCTTTTATCAACTCTAACCATCTTCATTGTTTTAAGTTCAACTCTTTCTGCATCATCAAGTACTTCAGACTTTTGTGATCAGTAAAAATTCGACATCTTTCACCATATAAATGGTGTCTCCAAATTTTCAAAGCGAAGACTATAGCAACCAATTATATATCATGTGTAGGATAATCTTCTCATGAGGCTTCAACTTTCTTGAGGCATAAGCAATCACCTTGCCTTCTTGCATGAGTACACAACCCAATCCAATTAAGGATGTATCGCTGTAAATCACAAATTCTTTTCCTATCTCAGGTTGTACTAAAACTGGAGCTTTTATCAACATTTCTTTTAACTTCTTGAAACTTTACTGGCATTGTTCTGTCCACTCAAACTTTACATTTTTCTGTAACAATTTAGTCATCGGGGTTGCAATCATGAAAAACCCCATGATGAATCGTCTGTAATAGCCGGCTAAGCCTAGAAAACTTCTAATCTCAGAAATGTTCCTAGGTGGCTTCCAGTCCATTATGGCTGAAATCTTACTTGGATCTACTCGGACTCCATCTCTTGAGACAACATGTCTAAGAAATCCTACTTCCTTAAGCCAAAATTCGCTTTTACTGAATTTGGCATACAAATGATTTTCTCGAAGAGTCTGTAAAACTGCTCGTAGGTGCTCAACATGCTCATTCTCATCTTGAGCATAAATTAGTATGTCGTCAATAAAAACAACTACAAACTTATCAAGGTATGGTCTAAAGATGCGGTTCATTAAATCCATTAATATCGTGGGAGCATTAGTTAACCCAAAGGGCATGACTAAAAATTCATAATGTCCATACCTTGTTCGAAAAGTAGTCATGGATACATCTGAATCTTTCACTCTTAGCTGGTAGTACCCTGATCTCAAGTCTATTTTGGAGAACACAGTGGCTCCTTACAATTAATTGAACAAACCATCGATTCTAGGCAATGGGTACTTGTTCTTTACTGTCACTTTATTGAGCTTACGGTAATCTATGCACAATCTCATGGTGCCATCTTTCTTTTTCACAAATAAAACCGGAGCACCCCATGGTGAACAACTTGATCTTGCAAAGCATTTATCTGTCAACTCTTGCAACTGTGACTTTAGCTCTTTCAACTATGTTGGAGCCATTCTGTATGGAGTAATGGATATCGGTACAGTACCGGGAGCTAGCTCACTACTGAATTCACCTCTCTAACTGGCGGTAATCCTGGTAATTCCTCAGGAAAAACATCCAGGTACTCACATACTATAGACACTGACTCAATCTTTAATCCGGTTTCTTTGTCATTCATCACAAAGGCCAAAAATGCCTCATACCCCTTTCTTAAATATATTAGCACTATCATGTGAGAAATCATTACCGGTAATCCACCTTGTTCATCTGATGATACATGAAGAATATCCTTATTCTCACATTTCATCTCAATGTACTTCTTCTTTCCACAATTAATAAATACATCATGGGCAGTCAACCAGTCCATTCCAAGAATGAGGTCAAACTCATCGAATGGTAACAACATAAGATTTGCTTTTAAGCAATAACCTCTAGTCATTAATGGGCAATCTTTACAAATTTTATCAACTAACACACTCTTGCCTAAAGGATTAGACACTTTAATCATAAATTCTATAGATAGGCATATTCAAATCGGATACTAATTTCATGCAAATGTAAGAGTGTGTGGATCTGGGATCTATTAAAGCAATAATTTTGGTATCAAAAAGAGAAAAGGTACCCGTAATAACATCATAAGAATATGCCTCTTCGCGAGCGCAAATGGCATAAGTCCTTGCAGGCACTCTACCCTCGGGTCTCGCAGCCTGCTCTCGAGGGTTACCTCTTCCATTGGTCCTACTTCCTGGGTTTCTCTACGGTCTTCCTCGGGCCATACTCCTGGATCTCGGGTTCTGAGCCCTCTTTTCTTTCATCATCTCTTTACAATCTTTTATATAATGGTCTTGGGAACCATATCTAAAACATGCGTTTTCATGCACTCGGCATTCTCCAAGATGGCGTCTGCCACACTGTGGGCACTCGGGTCTGTCAGATCGAATGTTCCCTACACTTGCAACCAAAATAGTCTGTGCTTTGTTCCCTGAATACTATTTACTCTTGTCTTTCCTTGAAAATCCAGTGGAAGTGGCCGATCGAGTAGGGAAATCTCTTGATTTTTTGGATGAATATTGGAATGACTTATTCCACTGTCTCTTTCTGGAGTCACGGGACTCCATTTCAGACTTTCTTTTCTCTTTTACTAGTTCTTCAGCTTTACAAGACTTTCCACTAGCACAACAAATTCCTTCAGTTCTAGGACAGCAACAAATAGTTTGATGTACTCATTCAGCCCGTCTTCAAATCTTTTACTCATGATGGCCTCAGTGGACACACATTCGTGAGCATACTTACTGAGTCGCACAAACTCACGCTCATTGTCAGTTACAGACATCTTACCTTGCTTTAACTCTAAAAATTCTTTTCTTTTCTGATCCACAAATCTTTGACTGATGTACTTTTTCTTGAACTCTTCTTGGAAAAATTCCCATGTGATCCTTTCCCTCGGTACCACTGGCACAAGGGTGTTCCACCATTGGTAAGCAGAGTCTCTTAAAAGAGAGACTACACATTTCATACATTCTTCAGACGTGCACGACAATTCACTAAATACCCGTATGGTATTTTCTAACCAGAATTCAGCTCTTTCTGGATCATCATCTTTTCTAGCCTGAAATTCTTCTGCCCCATGTTTACTGATCCTATCAATTGGAGGTTTATCTCCTCTTACCACCTCTACTACTTGAGGGGCTGCAGGGATAGGTTGTGGAACAGGCGGGTGTGGAGGGGGTTGTGCATTCGGGTTCGTACGAACGAACTCCGTATACCATGTATTCATCATATGGAGGAAGGCTTCCCTAGCCTCTTCTCATCCTCCTTGACTCACCGTAGTGGGCCTATTCTCATTCTCGTTCAGTACCGTCCCTTCTGCGAAAGCCGGCGTATTACTTTCTACATCATCTGCCTCAACTCCTTCGGGATCCATTTACTATATGTATAAGCATAATTTAAGTAGTCAGGAGTCGTCACACTATCAATATAAAAACAATCTTACGTATGGCATGTATAGCTTGACTCATGCTCGTGCTACGCTAGTCCTAGAATCGACTAAACCGTAGCTCTGATACCACTAAATATAACACCCCGTACCCATGACCGATGCTAGGACTGGATACGAGGCATTACCATGCTTGAACTCACTTAAGGTACACTTACGAGCTGTAAAATTTCGTTCCAACTTAAAAACTTCTGTTTCTTAGTCTATTCATATGTGTCATAGACCTACGAGGCCTTAAGCATAACTCTGAAAAGTTTTAGAACTTGATCAAAATACTTTCTTAGAAACAGGGGTCACACCCCATGTGACTTGGGACACGCCCGTGTACCCCTTGACACGTCCATGTCTTCCAATCGTGGGGAGTTATTGACTATATTCACACGGTCGTGACACGCCCGTGTCTTCCAACCGTGGGGAGCTATTGACTTGATCCACACGTCCAAGGCACACGCCCATGCCCAAACCGTGTGTCTTACACGGCTCATGTACATGGCCGTGGGATCTACCCGTGGCCTATTCTGACTAATAATAATAAGGTGCAGGGTACGCACGGCCTAGACACACCATCGTGTGTCTAACCGTGTGGGCACTTAGAGGCTATTTACCAAGCCATTTGCCACCCTAAAATCAAGATCAACGCAATACATTTCATCAACTATTCAACATGCTTCATTGAAGTTAACAACATACATATAGCAAATTTTGGCCAACCACTTAGCCATATACAAAAGAATAATGGTTTGATAGCCTATACAGTGGCCTTTCTTAAAACATGTTCTCAAAATGAATGCTTCCTATACATGCCATACTTAGTAAAATAACTTGGCTATACCAAAATAGAGATTGATAGTGTGCAACGAGCTCCGACTCGAACGATCCACAAGTCAGCTTGGCGGGACTACATAGAAAGAAAGAATGAAAGACGCAAGCATTTAGATAGTAAGTTCGCATGTAAAACGCATATCAATATATTTGTTTAATAAAAACCACTTGACATAACAATGGTATCATAATTTCAGCTATAGAGCTTACTTACTCATAATGATTCTTACATGTCTCATGATACTTAATATTTTCATACTTGTAAGGAAAACATGGTCCTTGTATCACTTGATCACATTGATCAGCATATTTTGACATAATATGTAACATCCCCAAACCCGGCCCATTCACTACGACCGAATCTGGTTATGTTAGCGAAAATATTTTTCTTTACTTAGAATTTAAAACACGAAAATCTACTATCTTTCTGGTAAAACCCGTGTACTTTTAAAAAAAAATACTTTTAGACTTTGATAATAAATAGAAATGTCCATTTTAAAACACTCGTTTAATTTATAAATTTGTTGAGTAAATAAATGGCTAAAAACTAAGTCGTTTGCACATAGTAATCAAAATAATCAAACCATTATTTAAAAATAATAATAAAGAAATTCCCAAAATAAATGAAAAGTCAAAGGGCCTTATTACATCAATATTTAAACCCAAATACTTAATATAAATAAACTTAAAAGATTTGAATTCTTCTTTCGCATGGGCCACCATGTGTCCTCTCCGATCCCGGTCCGATTCTATTCATTACCGAAATGGTTAGAAAATAATTGGGTGAGTCCACCGACTCAAATGCATAATCAAAACACAGATTTCCGCGTATGGGCTTGGCCCCATACCAAACCATTCACAAAGCAAGTCATGCACATATGCATCTTAGCCCAACCCACTCCAACCGTAACACCAACCTTAGCGGACTTCGCCCAAGGCCGTGGATAAACCACCACCGATCACATCGTGATCCAAAACCTTACCTTGGCTACTCATCGCACAAGGCCGTGTACGAGCCACCGATCAACCCAAGTGATCCAATATCGTAAACCGTCTACGGTGATGCACATAGCCATCAACCGCCGAGATGGGCACCTAGCCATCATCTCCCTTGAGGTAGCACGAAGCTAGCCATCAAGCGCTAATGTAGCCGGAGCTATCATTAGACCACGTACAACTAGTGTACATTTCCTCCTTCTTCAATCCAATCCCATGCCCATGTGTCAATAAATCATGCAAGAGTATCATGTAAAATGAGTACTTATTATTAATCAATACCACATCAATCATATATAGAATATATATAATGATCAATCTTACCATCAGGTTCACATCACTTAAGCCATTATAACCGGCTACCACACATTATACACAGGCTTAAACGTTAGCAATCAACCGAGAAATAGTGCGATGATTACGCACCTTAATAGCACGACCGATCAAATCCCGAAATACTATTTGACCAAAACTCTTCCGACACACCCTTAAAACCTGAAGACCCCACAGCTACCTCCCTACCGCTGGCTTCCAAGAAGAGTCACGGATCCAAGGCCTTGAATGGGTTTGGTCATACAAAAATACAAGGTTAACTTCAAGGTTTCGGCTAGCCCCAAACAAGAATAAAAGATTTAAATCAAAGAGGGAGACCTTACCACACTACTGAAATCGGCACAAGGAGATTCGGCAGAGGCTATTCGGCTTTGAAGAACAAATGGGAGAATTTGTTGGGTTTCAAACGGTCGCCAAGAAAGGAGAGGATTTCGGTTTAGGAACAAAGAAGATAAAAAGAGAATGGGAGGAAAGGTGGCTTGAAGTTTCGGCCAAGGGGAGTTTTGGTGAGGGAAAAGAGGTGTTTTAGCATATGGGAAGGAAAAGTGAAGGCTACAAGAAAAGAGAGCTAAAGTTTTGGCAAGAAGGAAGCTCACACCCTTTAAATAGAAGTTGGTTACCCCTCCAAACCCCCTAGCCGTCCCACTCCTCTTCCTCCACTCAAACCCTTGATTCTCTCCTAAAAATATTCTACACCAACCCTTCAAATAAATTCAAAAATAAAACCACCCACTCTTCTCCTAGCCACTCATTCAAAAAGGTTTGAATGAGTCAAACCTCACTCCTAGCCGAATTTAAAAGGAAAGACCAAGTCTTTCTCCATCTTTTAAGTGCCCAAACCGAATCCAACACCTTACCAAGTTGACGCAAAAATAAAGCCCCATCCGCTTTGCTCTTGAGTCGAACCTGAGACCCCCTTCCCCTGCCAATGGCGTCATCTCTCCAAGCTCTAAGTGGCGCTTCCCTTGCCACTTTGCCAAGCCATTCCTTGTGTTCTATTTTCCCAAATAAAACTCTTAAAGCCCCCTTCATCCAAGCTCCCCTTTTAACCCCTAAAACTAAAATTTTTCTAAGGCATTCCACTACCCTTAAAAGTTCTCAAGACCCCTAAAACACATCCAAGCATACCCAAAACCTACTAGAACTTGAATTATACCCAACATGCATAGCCCCTAAATTCGGGTGTTACATAATAATCATGACTCTCTATTTCATCATTCATAGCATAAGTAATATTTAATATCAACTTGATAATACCTTTGCTTTCTTAGCCTCTTGCCATTTCATTTTTAACCTTACTCATTTGCCCGATGAATTTCTGCGAATAATTGAGGATACTAAATCTCGACCCACATAACCTGATGCCAAAGCCATATCCTAGATATGGTCTTACATGGAATATCTCATCTTGGTTTCAAGGCCATGTCTTGACATGGACTTATATGAAGTCTTTCTCTTGATAGCTTTTCAATGCCAAGCTTGCCTTGGACTTACATGATAACCTGTTCAATGCCAAGCTTGCCTTGGACTTACATGATAACTTGTTCAATGCCAAGCTTGCCTTGGACTTACATGATAACTTGTTTAATGTCTATGCCATGTCCTAAACATGGTCTTACACTGGCTCTCATATTGTGGTAGATCGAGTATCCTGGGAAATTCATCTTCAATCGGGACTTGCTTATACTTAATCTCGTTGATTTTTTGGTTGAGCATAACATTAAACAATTCATGAAAATAGTGTACATTATATTAAGCAATTCAATGATATAAATCATAAAGCTTAGAAATCATACAAACTTACCTCAAAATTCAAAATGTATGTAGATATGCAATTTAGTCCTCGACTTTGTTCTTGCCTCGATTTTGATCCGGGCTTTGCTTTTCTTTATCTATAATCATAAATAGACCATTAAAACTCACATTGACTAAATTGACTCATTACTCATATTTTGGAAAAATTACTATTTTGCCCCTATACTTTCTCATATTTACACTATTGCCCCTAGGCTCGTAAAATGATTTTCATTCAACTTTCTTAAACTTCATGCTTAGCTGATTCATTTTCTCTACTATAACAATCATCAATTCTCACTATTTCTAGTGTGTATGACCAATTTAATAACTTTTACAAATTGATCCATACTATCATTTTTCATGGAATTCATTAAGGAAACGATGTTTATCTAACATCAACCTCTTATAAACTTCCGTAAAACTTCATTTAACATGCATATCGTTCATGGGTAGATTTTTGATCATGCACCTTAGCTCATTTTATAGCTAATTCATAATACGAAAACTTCGAAAATACGAAGAATATTAAAAACGGGACTCAAATGAACTTACTAGCAAGCTTGAAAGATGAACAAACCCTAGCTATGGGGTTTTTCAAACTTTCGGCACCCACAAGGAAGAAGATGAATGATATTTTTGTCATCTTTTTCCTATTTTAACCATTTAATAAGTAAATGGCCAAAATGCCCTTCTCTTAAAAAAATTTCTATTTTACTAACTCATGTCCATTTTTGTCCAAAAATCATAATTTGGGAAAATTGCTACTTAAGGACTTCTAGTTTATATTCTAAAGCTATTTCATACTAAAAGCTTCTAGAAACTCATATTTCGCAACTTTTGCAATTTAGTCCTTTTTGGACCATTCAACCTCAATTTAGCAAAATTGCTTCATGGAACTTTCATACTAACATGCAAACATAACATAAACTTTAAAAACTCATAAATTCAGCTCGGATTCGTGGTCTCACACCACTATTCTGACTAGGCCCCAAATCGGGCTGTTACAATCATGCACCATACACATTCATGAATAACCTCATCTTTTCATAGATTAATAATAATAAGCCATCAATTATGGCTTTATCCAAAAGAGTTCATCTTTAAAAGAGCCAATACACTTGGCCAAAACAACAAGACATTTCACTAAGTCTAGCCCCTATACATGCCATACTCAAAATTCTAAGTTTAAATATACCGAGCTGTGCTGATAGTGTGGGTGATCTTCTGGTTATCTTTGTATCCCGAACTGGCTCTTCGACATTATAAAACAAGGGAAAAGGAAGGGAGTAAGCTTTAATCTTAGTAAGTCTACATGTAAACAATAAGGTTTAATTTTAATTGCTTGCTATTCCTAGTTATAAAGATTTATTACTGACGAGCCACAGCAATTGCACCTATCAAAGCAACTAAAAGAATTATTGAAATGAATTCAAATGGAAGAAAAAAATCGGTTGCTAAATGAATTCCAATTTGTTGACTATTACTTATCGGGAGTAAGCTTTAATCTTAGAAAGTCTACATGTAAACAATAAGCATCATACCATATGCTAATCCATCAATAACATTACATACTATACAAAAACAATTCACATTATCATAATCATGCTTACTCATCTCAACTCTTACCACATCCCACACACATATCATATACATTGCTTACATTAATTTGCACATATTCCCTGCACCTATCATCACAAAGCCAGATGTAAATTCACTTAGACAAGTTTCTCGTTGAACCCTTCGAAATGATACTAGTACCCGGTGGTTTCGGACACAGCCCACCATTAACCAATAATAGGGTGGTATTGCACACAGCCCACCAACAATGATAATTACGGTTGTTTCGCACATAGCCCACCAAATGATAATATAAAAGATGGTAACGCACATAGCCCATCGTAAATAAATAAGAAGGTGGTATCACACACAGCCCGCCAATAATGTTAATTATGGTGGTATTGCACACAACCCATGAATATTTATCCATACTTACATTTCTATTCCGATGTTCATACGAGAATTACTCATTCTCTATCATTTTCAGTCTATCTCTCCAACAAGTATATACATCCATTCAATGCATCAATAGGTAACATTGTAAGTATTCAAGATGTATCGTTTACACGTAAACATACCTCGGTGCAAAATGTGTTAATTGACGGTTTAATCCGTAACCTTGCCTTTTCCTCGGTCAAGGTTGTTTCTGCGCACTTCTTGATCTATAATAATAAAATTCACTCATTCAATCACTACATAATTCATGACATTTCAAAATTTTTACTTAGGCAAAAATGATCATTTTGCCCTTATACTTTGGCAAAATTATGATTTTGCCCCTAGGCTCGTAAATCGTTTTTCATCATCTTGTCTCATTAAACAAGCTTAGCTGAACATTTATTTCTCTTACAACAATTCACAAAATCAATCATTTCATGCATTTATTACACAATTACAACCTTTACAAATAAGTCTCATTTAGGTGTTTTCATGGTAACATCTTTCACAAAAGTTATTTCTTAACCCACTAGCATTCATTTTCTTCCATAAAAACTCAGTAAACAACATAAACACTCACATGGAAAGTCCCTAAACTTTCAATCATTTTGTAAAATAGTCCCCTCTTTAGCTAGCTTAAGCTTTAAGGGTTCCAAAAGTACAAAAAATATCAATAAAAACCACTAAGATCACTTACTTGTAGAGGTGAAAGGTTGCTGAAAATTTTCAAGCTTTCATGGTTGTTTTTATTTGGAAAATTAAGTGGAGAGAAGGATGAGAAAAGATGATATCTTTTCTTCTCCTTATTTTATTATATTTCTAGACAAATTACCACTAAAACCTCACCTAATGCATTGAACATTTATTTCTTTGTCCCCTATGACCAGCCATTAACTTTAGAAAGGTCTAAGTAAACATTAGGGATCTCCAATTAATAATCTACAGCTATTAGACACCTTTTTCTTCTAGAACAATACTTTCACACTTTATGCGATTTAGTCCTTTTCGCAATTAAGCATGAAATTGCTAAAATTAATACACCAAAATTTTCATGCATTCATATAATTATGCCACCACACATAAAATAATATTAAAAATAATTTTTTTCAACCTCAGATTAGTGGTCTCGAAACCACTGTTCCGACTAGCCCTAAAATCGGGTTGTTACTACTCTCCCCCTTTAGAAATTTTTGTCTCCGAAAATCTTACCGGTAAAAAGGTGTGGGTATTGTTCTCTCAAGGCTTCTTCCGGTTCCCACGTAGCTTCTTCTACACCATGTTTTTGCCATAACACTTTCACTAAGGCTATGCTCTTATTCCTCAACTGTTTAACCTCTTAAGCCAAAATCTTAGTTGGTTCCTCTTCGTACATCATATCCGATCGTATCTCAATTTTGGTCGGAGGGATTACATGTGAAGGGTCAGAACGGTATCCCCACAACATTGATACATGAAACACATTGTGTATTCTCTCTAACTCTATCGGCAAAGCCAACCGGTAAGCTACTGGCTCAATACTATCAATAACCTCATACGACCCTATGAATCGTGGACTTAATTTACCCTTTCGACCAAATCTTAATATTTTCTTCCACGAGGATACTTTCAGGAATACTTTATCGCCCACCTGAAACTCGATTTCTTTCCTTTTTAAATTCGCATATAACTTTTGTCGATCTGATGCAGCTTTCAGACTATCACGAATCACTTTCACTTTCTCCTCAGTTTCTCTAACTAGATCAACCCTGTGAATTTGCCTCTCACTAAGCTCGGTCCAATACAAGGGAGTCCAACACTTGTGAGCATATAAAGCCTCATACGGTGCCATTCGTATACTCGACTGATAACTGTTGTTGTAGGCAAACTCAACCAAAGGTAGATACTTTTTCCAACTACCTTTGAACTCTAACACGCAGCATCTGAGCATATCCTCAAGAACTTGAATCACTCTTTCAGACTGGCAATCGGTTTGTGGACGGAATGCGATACTAAAATTCAATCTTGTACCCAAAGCTTCCTGCAACTTCTTCCAAAACCTCGAAGTAAATCTTGGATCTCTATCCAAGATAATAGATATAGGTACCCCATGTAATCTCACAACTTCAGTAATATGTAGCCTGGCCAACTTATCAAGTTAGTAATCCACACGCACCGGTATAATGTGAGTCAATTTCGTTAATCTATCCATAATAACCCACACAGCATCCTTCTTTTTTGGAGCCGTAGGTAACACCGTTACAAAATCTATTGTGATTCGATCCCACTTCCACTCAGGAATCATTACTGGCTGAAGTAATCCGGAAGGTACTTGATGCTCGGCTTTCACTTGTTGATAGATCAAACGCTTTGTAACAAACTCAGAGATGTCTCTTTTCATACCTGGCCACCAGTACAACTTTTTCAAATCATTGTACATTTTTGTACTACAAGGATGAATTGACAAGCAACCATTGTGTGCTTCATGTAAAATTTTCTGGATCAACTCATCATCCTTTTGTACACAAACTCTATCATGAAACATTAAACAATCGTCTAATTCATAGATGTGGATCTCAGACCTATGAATGGGGATATTCCCGAAACTCACAAAGAAAAAAGGAAGTGAGTTAGACAAAAAGAGAAGCAACTTGGACAAAAAGAGAAGTAACTTGGACAAAAAGAAACGAAGTGACTTAGACAAATCTTTTTGTCGATAACCTCGCACCAATCAATCGAATATTGATTAATACGTAATCGATCGAACACTACTTGAAAACGGCTCTTCTGCTCAGAAACGAAATGTTCCAAATGCTCCTGGAAATTCTTTTGAGCTCTCTTCGCTTGCATGTTTTTATCATTCTTTTGAGCTTCACATATCTGTTGAAGAAATAATGGCCTAGCCCTCAACTCAGCCAATATATAACCATCATCAGACAATGCTAAACTCGCATTCACAGCTCTCAAAGCATACATGGATTTTCTACTAAAGGCATCTGCAACCACATTCGCTTTCCCCGTTGTTGTAAATTTAAATCCTTTTGATTCATCAGGTACTTCAAAATTTTGTGATTAGTAAAGATTCGACACTTTTCACCATACAAATAAAGACGCCAAATTTTCAAAGTGAAAACGATCGCAGCCAACTCCAATCAAGAGTTAGATAATTCTTCTCATTTGGTTTTAGCTGTCTCGAGGCATAAGCTACTACTTTACCCTCTTGCATCAACACATAGCCAAGACTATTTAACAACGCATCACTATAAAACACAAACTCCTTTCCCAACTCAGGTTGTACTAAAATCGGCACCTCAGTCAACAATGCTTTCAATCTCTCGAAACTATATTGGCATTTCTCAGTCCATTCAAACCTAACATCCTTACGCAATAGTTTCGTCATCGAGGTAGTAATCATGGAGAACCCTTTAACGAACCGTCTCTAGTAACCTACTAAACCCAAAAAGCTCTTAATCTCTGACATGTTCCTCGGCGGTTCCACTCCAAAATAGCCGAGATCTTACTCGGATCAACTCTAATTCCATCACACGACACAATGTGTCCTAAGAATCCGACCTCTAGCCAAAACTCACTCTTGCTTAATTTAGCATATAACTGATTGTCTCTTAGAGTATGCAACACAGTTCTCAGGTGTTCTGCGTGTTCACTCTCATCTCGGGAATAAATTAGTATGTCGTCAATAAAAATGACTACAAAATTATCCATATACTACCAGAAGATATGATTCATTAAATCCATAAAGATCGTAGGAGCATTCGTTAAGCCAAATGGCATGAAAAGAAACTCATAATGGCCATACCTCATCCAAAATGTAGTTTTAGGCACGTCTTGCTCCTTAACCCTCAACTGGGAATATCCAAACCTTAAGTCTATCTCAGAAAACACCGTAGCTCCTTTCAGCTGGTTGAACAAATCATCTATCCTTGGCAAAGGATACTTATTCTTCACTGTTACCTTGTTGAGTTGTATGTAGTCTATACACAATCTCATCGACTCGTCTTTTTTCTTCACAAAAAGTACCAGAGCATCCCAGGTGAATAGCTCGGTCCTACAAAACCCTTATCCATTAACTCTTGCAACTGGACCTTCAATTCTTTCAACTCCAATGGTGCTATCCTATACAGGGCAATCAAAATATGTGCTGTACCCGAAACTAACTCAATCCCAAACTCGACCTCCCTAACTGGGGGTAATCCGGGTAACTTTTTTGGAAACACATCCGGATACTCGCACACCATAGGCACTGATTCAATCCTTACCTCTGACTCTTGAGTATTCAACACAAAGGCGAGATAGGACTCATACCTTTTTCTCATATATTTCTCAGCTACCATAGACGAAATTACTATAGGAAAACTGTCTGATTTACCTGATTCAACTCGAATGACATCTCCATTTACACATCTCAATTCAATAAATTTACTACCACAGTTTACTAAAACATCATGAGTAGTCAACCAATCCATGCCAAGAATCAAGTCGAATTTATCAAATGACAACAACATAAGGTTAGCCGGAAAACAATAACCTCTAATTGTCAAAGGACAATTCCTACACACTTTGTCAACTAGCACAAACTTACCCAACGGGTTTGACACTTTTACCAAAAATTTGATAGACTCAACAATCATACTCATGCTAGATGCTAATTTCATGCAAATATAAGAATGGGTAGACCCCGGATCAATCAAAGCAACAACGGAGATATCATGAAGAGAAAAAGTACCCGTTATCACGTCCGGAGATGATGCCTCTTTGCGAGCGCGAATGGCATAAGTCCTTGCAGGTGCTCCACCTTCCGACCTCAGAGTAGAGTCTCTAGGCGCACCTCTATTACTAATCCCACCTTTCAGGTTCTTTTGTGGTCTACCCCTTGATGATACATTGCTTGATCTTACTTCTTGTTTTCTATCCCTCTCATCCCTCTCTGGACAATTACGAATGAAGTGGTCGGGCGAACCACACTTGCAATAATTACGGTTATTTCCCCAACACTCCCAAGTATGTTGCCTACTACAATTTGGACACTACGATTTATTTGACTTTGTATTGCCCACGCTTGCCATTGAGGTGGCTTGAACTCTCGAGCCCGAATATGTATTACCTCGATCTCAGTGTGAATACTCAACCGAAGTAGTCGTCCAAGGGTTCGCTTCTTTGGACCTCTTGGATTGAGTTTGGAACGATTTACTCATTGGTCTCTTCCTTACATCTCAGGCCTCAATCATGACTTTTCTCTTTTCCTTATTCAACTCCTCAGCCTTGCGTGCCCTATCAACCAACACCACAAATTCTTTCAATTCTAAGATCCCAACTAGCAATCTGATATCCTCATTCAGCCCATCTTCGAACCTCTTGGACAAAATAGCTTTCGTAGACCACACTCTTGTACATACTTGCTGAGCCTAACAAACTCGTGCTCATACTTTGCCACAGTCATTTTTCCTTGCTTTAATTCAAGGAACTCTTTCCGTTTCTGAATTACAAATCTTTGACTTATGTACTTCTTTCGGAGCTCTTCCAAGAAGAAGTCCCATGTCACTCTCTCCCTTGGAACTATCGATGTCAACGTTTTCCACCAACGATATGCTGAGTCCCTCAGTAATGACACGACACATTTTAAGCTCTCCTTAGGCGTGCAATAGAGTTCATCAAATACCTACATAGAGATCTCAAGCTAGAACTTCGCTTTATTGGGGTCATCATCTATGTTGGCTCTAAATTCCTCTGCCCCTTGTTTTTGAATCTTATCAACCTGGGGTTTGGTCATCCTTATTAAATCTATACCTTGAGGAGCCATGAGGACTGGCTGAAGTATAGGTGGGGTGGAGGAGGTTGAGCATTAGGATTTGCTCGAACAAATTCGGTGTACCAGTTACTCATCATGTGGAAAAAGGCTTCCCCAGCCTCTTTTCCTTGACCCAAATTCTCGAGTCTACTTTCTACAGGCGCAGTCCATTGCACAGGAGCTGGCACGTTACTAGCAGCATCATCAGCAGCAGCTCGGTCGGGATCCATTTACTATACGAATACACATTTTAAATTGTTAGAAGTCACCACACTATCAATATACGTTCATGGCATGTATAGCTAGACTCTTACACATGCTACGGTAGTCTGAGAACCGACTAAACCATAGCTCTGATACCACTAAATGTAACATCCCTTACCCATATTCAACACCGGGATTGCGCACGAGGCATTATTGTACTTAAACTTGCTCAACATACAACATTGAACCATAAAATTTCATTTTAACTTAACACTTTTCATTTATACTCATAACATCCCTATTATGAGTATACGAGATCCTAAATATGCATCCAGGATGCTTCAGGTCTAACCAGAAATTTTTGTATACTTATAAAATTTTTACTCAAAACAAGGCCACACGACCGTGTGGGCAGGCCGTGTGGAATTTATTCCTCAATTCGAACCTACAGGGGTTTTAAACGGCCAGACAAACGCCCGTGTTCCTGGCCCGTGTCCCTCACACGGCCTCAACATGCCCGTGTGCTCCATCCGTGGTCGACACTGACTTGCATCACAAGGCCTGTCACACGCCTGTGTGTCTGGCCCGTAGTCAACACTGACCAGTATCACACGACCAGTCACACGCCCGTGTCCTTCGACCATGTGGCAGATTAAATTCCAAATTCAGGTGTAGACTTTGCACGGCCTGGGCACACGCCTATGTCCATGGCCGTGCCATCCACATGGTTGAGACACACGGTCATGTCTTTGCCCGTGTGTTTACTACTAAGCATACTAACTTGTAATCCTAGCATGCAGGGGACACACGACCTAATCACACACCCATGAGGCCGACCGTGTGTCATACACGGCCTAGACACACGCCCGTGTGTCTACCCATGTGGACAAGAACAAAGCTATTTGCCAAGCTCTTTTTATCACCCTAACTCATACAAACATAAATCATATTCAATTATCAACCCATTCATACATTCTTTAACCAAGTAACCCAATCATGCACCATACACATTCACGAATAACCTTATCCTTTCATAGATTAATAATAATAAGCCATCAATTATGGCCTTATACGAAAGAGTTCATCTTTAAAAGAGCCAATACACTTGGCCAAAACAACAAGACATTTCACTAAGTCTAGCCCCAATACATGCCATACTCAAAATTCTAAGTTTAAATATACCGAGATATGCTGATAGTATGGGTGATCTTCTGGTTATCTTCGTATCTCGAACTGGCTCTTTGACACTATAAAACAAGGGAAAAGAAAGGGAGTAAGCTTGAAGCTTAGCAAGTCAGCATGTAAAAATAAGCATCATACCATATGCTAATCCATCAATAACATTACATACTATACAAAAACAATTCACATTATCATAATCATGCTTACTCATCTCAACTCTTACCACATCTCACACACATATCATATACATTGCTTACATTAATTTGCACATATTCCATGCACCTATCATCACAAAGCCAAATGTAAATTCACTTAGACAAGTTTCTCGTTGAACCCCTCGGAATGATACAAGTACCAGGTGGTTTCGGACACAACCCTCCATTATCCAATAATAGGGTGGTATCGCACATAGCCCACAAACAATGATAATTACGGTGGTTTCACACATAGCCCACCAAAAGATAATATAAACGATGGTAACACACATAGCCCATCGTAAATAAATAAGAAGGTGGTATGGCACATAGCCCACCAAATGATAATTAGAAATATTTATCCATACTTACATTTCTATTCCGAGGTTCATATGAGAATTAATCATTCTCTATCATTTTCAGTCTATCTCTCCAATAAGCATTTACATCCATTCAATGCATCAATAGGTAATATCGTAAGTATTCATGATGTATCGTTTACACGTAAACTTACATCAGTGCAAAATGTGTTAATTGACAGTTTAATCCGTAACCTTGCCTTTTCCTCGGTCAAGGTTGTTTCTGCGCTCTTCTTGATATATAATAATACAATTCACTCATTCAATCAGTACATAATTCATGACACTGCAAAATTTCTACTTAGGCAAAAATGACCATTTTGCCCTTATACATTGGCAAAAGTACGATTTTGCCCCTAGGCTTGTAAATCGTTTTTCATTATATTTTCTCATTAAACAAGCGTAGATGAACATTTATTTCTCTCACAACAATTCACAAAATCAATCATTTCATGCATTTATTACTCAATTACAACATTTACAAATAAGTCCCATTTAGGTGTTTTCATGGTAACATCTTTCACAAAAGTTATTCCTTAACCCACTAATATTCATTTTCTTCCATAAAAACTCAGTAAACAACATAAAAAATCTCATGGCAAGTCCCTAAACTTTCAATCATTTTGCAAAATAGTCTCCTCTTTAGCTAGCTTAAGCTTTAAGGGTTCCAAAAGTACAAAAAATATCAATAAAAACCACTAAGATCACTTACTTGTAGAGGTGAGGGGTTGCTGAAAATTTTCAAGCTTTCATGGTTGTTTTTCTTTGGAAAATTAAGTGGAGTGAGAAAAGATGATATCTTTTCTTCTCCTTATTTTATTATATTTCTAGACAAATTACCACTAAAACCTCACCTAATGCATTGAACATTTATTTCTTTGTCCCCTATGACCAGCTATTAACTTTAGAAAGGACTAAGTAAACATTAGGGATCTCCAATTAATAATCTACAGCTATTAGACACCTTTTTCTTCTAGAACAATACTTTCACACTTTATGCGATTTAGTCCTTTTCGCAATTAAGCATGAAATTACTAAAATTAATACACCAAAATTTTCATGCATTCATATAATTATGCCACCACACATAAAATAATATTAAAAATAATTTTCTTCAACTCAGATTAGTGGTCTCGAAACCACTGTTCCGACTAGCCCTAAAATCGGGCTATTACACGTCTGCCGAGTGTGGGCTCACTTCGAATCTGAAAATTTTTCAGAAAAATTACCAGTGGAGTAATTTTGCAATTTCTATAAACTTTTGGGTCAAGTTGTAAATCAAAAAATATCTCTAGAAATTTTCGGGAATAATCTCTTCAGTAAATTTTCTCTCTACAACTTTCTCTTGAATTCAAGTGTGTGTAAATAATGACCCAAGGCTCTCTTTATATAGAAAGAGTTTAGAGAGTCCAACTTTGATTAAACTTAATCACTTTAATATTAAATTAATATAATATTTATCAAATAAATATTAGATTAAATTTAATATTAAATCTTATTAAATAATAGAATGTTTGTCTACAAGATAAACATTAAATTAAATTTAATATTAAGATAATCATATTAATATTAAATTAATAAAATACTATTAAGATAAGTATTTAATTTAATTTAATATGAAACTATTAAAATAAGACTATTTTTGGAATAAATAGTTTGAAATTAAATTCTCTAGTTGAATTCCAGTAGTGTAACGCCCCAAAAATATATGGTGTTTAATTTTTCATGTTCTGTCAAAATTGCTTGTCTGCTTCAATGGCTAAGTGATTTGGGTGTGTTTGGGGGTTATTTAGAAAGCCTGGGTTCAAGTATGGCCTCTGAAAAATTTTTATTTTTTGCTCTTTTGGAAACCTGGATGTTAGCTTGAAGGGCATATATTAAGTTGTGTTTGTTTTGTGTCACAAGTGAGCTTGTGTTGTGGTGGCAAGTGGCGTGTTGGGCATTTAAAAGGGAGTGGGTTCAAATCCCACGGCATGCAAAGACGGGATTTTATTTTATGTCTCTGTGGTGTGAGAGGTAGAGTTTGATTCAAACCCTTCAGAGGTGGTTGGAGAATTGGTCATCAAATTTGAATTAGTTTGAATGAGAGGCGTGGAGTGAATCTAGGAGGAATCAGTGGAGACTTTGAAGGAGTTTGAATGAGAGAGGAGTCTTGGCCGAATGGGAAAGCTTGAGTAGGGGATTCGGCTAGGGGCATTCATTTTGGTACATTTTTGGCATCTTTGTGAGAGGGTAGAAACCAAAAATCCTCTCTATTATTTTAGGTTTTCTTTTTGTGCATTTCAGGATTTACTTGTTTTTGTGGCATCTCTTCAGCATTTCTGACAATTCAGGTCTTTTTTCTTTTCATCTTTATTCTCAATTGTTGCCCACTCTTTACCGAAACATAAACATCAAGTGCTGAGTTCTCCCTTGAAGTTCTTTCTCTTTTTTCATCCCTCTGCCGATTCGGTATTCCTCTTTTCTTCTTCCTTTAATTTCTTCTTTAGCCAAATCCATTTCCTTTTCCTTTGTTCTTCAATCAATTCCTATTCGTTCTCCTCATCTCTTTTGATCTTTCAATTTTACCCTCATAGTCGAACCTGTTATTCCCTCTTCTCAACATTCTTCTCTTGTTCTTTAAGTTTGAGTAAGCTGAAATCTACCTCTCCTTTCCCTTTACTATTTCTTTTCTTTTCAAGTTAGCTGAATACTTCCCCCTTCTCACTACTTTAGATTTGTGTCGGTTTGGGCAACTAGGTTCTGTCAAGTGGCCGATTGTTACTTTATTCTACCGTTGCTATGAACTAATTATGGGTAAGTATTCCTTGTTTTTATTTGATTCTTGGTTCCATTATGATGGCTTTTTTCTCTGGAAAAGCCGAATGATTCGATTTAGGGTTGCTAACTCTTGGACCCTTCTCTCGTGTTGGATTCTCTTGGTTAATGCAGCATTTCGACAGGAAAGGGGTATAGATATCTTTCGGTTAGCATTGTAAGTGGATTGGATAGCATTCTTGGGTGAAGGTGAGTATCAATACCATTCTCTTTGGGATTTAACGTTAGTATTAGGTATTGATATTAATCAAAAAATGTTGATGGATGTAGGTTCGGTGTTCGTGGGTTGCTTGTACGAGCTGCAAAAAAGGTGTATAATCACACTATCGTTTCTATGAGTCGACAAAAGCCGAAAAGCCAGATAGCCAAAACTTCGGCATTCGAGGCCTCACCAGCGTGCGATCGCTTGGGCGGTAAACTGAGCCCACAAACATGGGCAATAGACTGTAGAGGCCACCACGAGTGTTTTCGTGCACTTAGGCCGTTATGGGCTTCGTTGGGCTGACATGGTCTGTGTGGGCCCAATGAGCTCGTGGGCCTACACGAATATAATTTACGAAAAGTAGCAGAAACTATTTTGGGCTATATAGATCGCATAACTGTGATAGAATTTGGGTCAGACGGGCTACACGGATGTGTAGGCCCATTTGGGCCAAATATTGGGCTTAGATCCCATTTACACTATTTCGACCAAACGGACTATCTATGTCGCTTGGGGCAACTGTAGGCCTTAGGAAAGGTCGTAAAATAACTAAAATACCCTTAATGACTAAAATGACTGAAATACCTTTAATGAGTAAGATGACTAAGATACCCTTAATGAGTAAAATGATTGAAATACCCCTTAATGAGTAAAATGACTGAAATACCCCTAGTGAGTTAAATGACTAAAATACCCTTGCAAGGTAGAATTACTGAAATACCCCTAAGAGGTGAAATTACTGTTTTACCCCTAACAGATAAAATGACCATTATAACCCTAGTGGTAGTTTAGTTGATATGTATATGATATCTACATGATTAGTTATAAATATGACATTCTGCATGCACGTAATATTTATGACACGACATTCTACATTGGGGTTGGGATTCTGATTTGGAAGAAGTACTGTACTAGTGGCTTTGCCTTTTTATTACTATTTTAGTGGCTTCGCTACGTATTCTGATTTTAGTGGCTTTGCCATGTTTTCGTTGTTAAGTGACTTTCTTTGCATTACTATTAGCGACTATCTTTGCGATATTGGTGTGTTGGCTGGGTGGGTCGACTTAGTCCCCATATGGTGTGTTGGTTGGTACGGGTGGTGTGTTGGCATGACTAGGTTGGGTTGCATCACTGTTCTGTATTGTTACTGTATTGGGCTAAGGCCCACACTATACTATTACTGAATAGGGCTCTGGCCCAGACTATTATTGCATGATAGGGGATTACAGACTGAGTTCTCGTAACTCTCCCTTTTCTTTTAACTGTACAGGTAATCCCCAACTTTAGATGATTTGGAGCTGCGAGGGACACGGAGGTGGCCACAAGTTTGCGAGTGTTCTAATTTAGATTTACATTTTTAAATAACTAATTTTGGGGTTGATATTTTTGTAATAAGGCCATTTGAGGTTTTAACTTTTATTTAGTTTAACTTCATACTTCAACCTTCTAGATTAGAAAATACGAGTTTTCAAAACAATAACTATTTTCAAAGGGAATCACGGATTTCAAATTTTAAAGTTTACAATTAGAAATGCTTCCGTGGTTTTCAATTCAGATTAATAAACTTGTAATAAATGAAACGACCAATAAGTGATTAACAAGTTTTGATTTTACAATCCCAACGTTTTCAATAGCAATTAGTTTTAAAAAGGATTTAAAACTTTAGTCACGAATTTTCATCGACAAGATCGGTTTTCAAATCAACACTTCAATGTGAAACGTTAGATTTAGTCGTAACGTCTAGGCCAGGTTTGGGTGGTTACATTTAGTGGTATCAGAGCCAAGTTGTAAAACTCGACTATGGAATGGGTTTTTGAAAATTTTCCTAAAATTGTCTAAATTTTGGTTTGGAAAGAAATTTGAAAGGTTGTTACTGAAAGTGTGGCACACCGAGTCTCCGGCGCCAAATTTGTAAGTTTTCTAACACTGTTTACTGTTATAGACTAAAATATTATACTGAGAAACTACTATATATAGTAGTACTATGCTCAAACTCTTTTGTTAGGGTAAACTGAGACTGTAGAAAACTGAAAACTATAGTGAGATATCACGATATGTGAAAACAAAAACTTTAAATATTGATTTTCATAAAACATCTGTTAATAGTGATTCATAAGACTTTTAAAATAGGTAATACGCTGTATCGATATGAGCACAAGAGGTACTCGCGGAAGGGGTACACGAGGCCGCGGTAGAGGCTGAGGTACTAGGGCTGGGTCTTCAGCATCAGGTCACATGCCTACTAAGGAGGCACTAGCCTCACTAGTAACTAAGACAGGGTCTCATGACTGAGCAGTTAGGGATGATGCTCTATCTCAAGTAATGCTCCGGGTTCTCAAAAGGGTTGCTGGAGCAAGTACTGGGTCAGTGGGCCGAGGGTCAATTTCTGAGTGACTCCAGTCTAATAGAGCGAAAAAATTCAGGGGTGTTTCTGGTGTAGCCCCAAATGTAGCAGAGTATTGGTTAGAGGCTACCGAGCGGATAATGGATGACCTCGACTGTACTGTGGAACATAAATTAAAAGGAGCAGTGTTCTTACTACTAGATGAGGCATACCAATGGTGGCTCACTGTACGCAGGCTGATCATTTGACATGGGATTTCTTCAAGATGACCTTTCAAGGGAAGTATGTGGGTGCAAGTTATGTGGACGTCTGAAGAAAAGAATTTCTGAGTCTGACCCAGGGGAATAAGACATTGGCAATATATGAGGTAGAATTCTTACATTAAATCATTATGCTCGCGATATAGTCGTAACTGAGTATGAACATTGTGTACGGTTCGAAGATGGCCTCTGGGATGAGTGACGCGTGCTAACGTTCCGCAGAGGGAGCGAGATTTTGCTGCCCTTGTTGAGAAAGCAAAAATTGCAGAGGATGTGAAGCGCTCTGAGCGCCAGAATCGCGAGAAAGATAAGGTTAGATTTAAAATGGATTAAGGGCCCTCGGGTTCTTCTGAAAGGCCTATAAAGAAAGTCAGGTTTTGATGGGTCAGTCTGAGCAGTCCTTGTTACTATGGTTAGACCGCGGCCTCGCGCAGATTGTGGGAGAGCTTACCAGGGTGAGTGCTGGAAACGAACTGGGGCGTGTTTTAGATGTGGGTCCATGGATCATCAGGTCAAGAACTGTACTCAGAGGCCTATTCAGATGCAAACCGCAGGTCAGGGCCATGTTCAGCCTGAGAGAGGTGGTTAGTAGCCACTAAGAGGCTGTGGTCAGGCCAGAGGAGGAAATGGTTTAGGACGAGGTCATGGAGCAGCGAGCAGAGGTGCTGGTAACACGGAGGCGAGACAACTAGGTTTAGTCTATGCTACTCGTTGTCGAGAGGATGGAAATGCCCCGGATGTCATAACTGGTACACTTCTAATTTATAATGTACCATACACTGCTTTAATTGACATTGGGTCTACACACTCGTATGTTGCATACACTGTGTCTGGGACGCTGGGTTTTCAGTTTGAAATTACTGATAGGGAGATGACTGTGTTAAGTCCACTGGGACAGTCGGTTAGGGTGAATAAATTATTCAGAAATGTGCCCCTAGATGTCCAAGGGGTTTTCTTTTCGGCAGATTTGATGGAACTACCGTTTGGTGAATTCGATCTTCTATTAGGCATGGATTGGCTAGTGAAACACCGTACGAATTTGGATTGTGCTGCTAAGCGGATGGTGTTGAGGTTTATTGAGGATGAGGAGGTGGTTTTGTTAAGGGAGAGAAGAGATTATCTATCTAATGTAATCTCAGCATTAAAGGCCAAGAAACTAGTTCGTAAGGGTTACGAGACATTTTTAACTTATGTCAGCAGAGTTGATTCTAAAGGACCTTCTGTTGGAGATGTCAGAACTGTTAAGGAGTTTCCAGAAGTATTTCCAGAAGAGTTTCCTGGGTTGCCTCCAAACCGTGAGGTCTAATTTAGTATCGAGCTCCTCCCGAGAACAGCTCCAGTGTCCATTACCCCTTATAGGATGGCACCGAAGGAGCTGGTAGAGTTAAAGGCTCAAATTCAAAAGCTACTGGATCAAGGGTTCATTCGGTCGAGTGTGTCTCCATGGGGAGCACTAGTGTTATTCGTAAAGAAGAAGGATGGATCCATGCGCATGTGCATCGATTATCGTCAATTGAACAAACTAATGATTAAGAACAAGTACCCTTTGCCGAGGATAGATGATCTGTTTGACCAACTGCGAGGAGCTTCGATTTTCTCCAAGATAGATCCTCGATCTGGGTACCATCAACTAAAGGTTAAGGAGACGAATGTGTATAAGACTGTGTTTAGGACTTGTTATGGTCACTACGAGTTCCTAGTAATGCCGTTTGGGTTGACGAATGCACCAGCTGCTTTCATGGATATGATGAACCGAGTATTCCAGCCCTATTTGGATCGGTTCATAGTGGTGTTTATAGATGACATCCTGGTGTATTCCAGAACCGAGGAGGATCATGATGCACATCTTAGAATTTGTTTTGCAAATTTTGAGGGAAAAGTAGCTATACGCAAAGTTCAGCAAGTGTGAGTTCTGGTTACAAGAAGTGACATTTTTGGATCACGTGGTGTCTGCCGAGGGGATTAGGGTTGATCTTCGAAAAATTGAAGTCGTATTGAATTGGAAACAACCAAAGATTGTATCTAAGGTTCGAAGCTTTATGGGTTTAGCTGGGTCTTACAGATGTTCTATTGAGGGGTTTTCACTGATTGCTACACCTCTGACTAAGTTACTGCGTAAAGGGGTACCGTTTAATTGGACCGATAAGCAGCAAGAGAGTTTTGAGAAACCGAAGAATGTTATGAGTGAAGCCCCTGTGTTAATATAGCCAGAGTCGGGGAAGGAATTCATTGTCTACAGTGATGCGTTGCACACTGGATTGGGTTGTGTGTTGATGCAAGAGGGTAAGGTGGTTGCATACGTATCTCGTCAGCTTAAGCCTCACGAGGCGAATTACCCCACTCATGACTTGGAGTTAGCTGCAGTGGTCTTCACACTGAAGATTTGGAGGCATTACTTATACGGTGAGAAGTCTATTGATTGTTGTTTTATGCAATGTCAAAGTCTTAAAATTTATATAAAGAATGATCGAACCTGGAAACTAACTATGACAATGATTTGAGGCAAGTGCACCTATCGAACAGTAGTATAGTTTAGGTAAGACCAGAATGTCGAATCCAAAGGAACCAAAAGTACTAATACTAACTCTCTTTTTATTATTTAGCCTAAGAATTAAGGGAATTGTTTATCTAATCTAAACTTAACTAACTACTAAACTAAAGACTCAAAGACAAAGAAGAATGAAATTGTGAAAATAACTTGAGGAAAAACCAATTGATTAAGACAACACCCAAGGAAGAATCACCTAGACTTCACTTCTTATCTAACTCTGAACCAGACGATTTATTCACTTGACTTGATCCGTAAGATTCCCTAAGTTATATTAATCCCTTTCTCGAGGAGACTAACGTCTATCCCTAGGTTGATTAATTGAAATCTCTTTCTAATTAAAACCCCTACAATCGCATTAACTCGATTTATGGACTCCCATATTAGGTTTCACCCTAATCCGGCAAAATCTCATCACCCTATCTCTAGGGGCGCGATCAACTCCGCTTAAGTTTGCTAGATCTACTCTTAGGCAGGGGTTTTTTCTCCTCCACCTAAGCACATCACACTTGGATTAATATCGCGGAAATATCAAAACAAGAATTAAGAACACATAATTAAGAACAAGTCAAATATTTATCATATAGTTCAGCAAATGATAACAAGATTCATCTTAGGTTTCATCCCCCTCAGGTATTTGAGGGTTTAGTTCATAACGATAATAAAAGAATACATCTCAAAAGAAAAGATAAAACAAAACATAAGAAATCCCTAAAACCCCTGAAGGAATTGAAGGAGAGATCCTCCGTCTTGAGTATAATTTTGGCTTCTTGAGATGGATCAACTGGCTATCTTCGAGTAATTCTCCATAAATTTGCCCTCTTTGGCCTAGCTGGACGCCCCCTGACTAAAGCCCTGGGTTCCCCCGACTAAAGCCCTAGCAGAAGGCTTCTGCCAAAATCCCCTTCAAGTTGCCCCTTTGGGTGTTTATATAGACTTTGAGATGCCTTACTTGGCCCCTAAGTATCCTAATTCAAGTAGAATTCCTACTAGAGTGTTTGAATAGGCTTAGGAATGTGTTTCTTTGCCACTAAGTATACAAATCTGAGTAAAAATTCTCTTGGCCGCGGCAGGGACACGCCCATGGCACACGCCCGTGTAAGTCGTGGCCAGGCCGTGTTCAGAGCTGTTAAATGAGGCACGGCCGTGTGGTCTTTGGCCCAGGCCGTGTGGATTTTGTGATATGGCCCATTTACTCCATTTTGGGCCTTTTTTTGTTCTTTTCATCATTTGGTGCTCTCCTGGGTATAAACCATGAAAACAAAGGATTAAGAGCACCAGATTACACAATTCAGGGCTTAAATCATCCAAAAGCATGCTAAATGTGGGCTTAAAATATGTTACTTTTACGGTTTATCATCTATTATTTACACAGATCATAAAAGCCTTAAGTACCTCCTTGCTCAGGTGGAGTTAAATCTTAGGCAACAAAGATGGATAGAGTTTCTTAAGGATTATGATTGCTCAATTGAGTACCATCCTAGTAAAGCTAACATAGTAGCCGATGCACTGAGCCGTAGGGTTGTATCTGACTTGAGAGCAATGTTTGCTCGTCTCAGCCTATTTGAAGATGGTAGTTTGTTGGCTGAACTCCAAGCGAGACCAACCTGGATTGATCAAATTAAAGAGAAATAGTTGTTGGATGAATCGTTGGTTCCTCATTTCCGATTGGTGGAGAAGGGGGAGACTGCAGATTTTGGGCTGAGTAGTGAGGGAGCACTATGTTTCCGTGGGAGAGTTTGTATACTGAGAGATTCTGATCTGAGGCTGTCTATCCTATGGGAGGCACATAGCAGTTCTTATGCTATACATCCTGGTGGGAATAAGTTGTATCAAGATTTGCGTGAACTGTACTAGTGGCCAGGGCTTAAGCGTGAGGTTACTGATTTCGTTGGCAAGTGTCTAACATGCCAGCAAATTAAAGCTGAGCACCAACTACTTTCTGGGTTACTGCAGCTAGTGAAGATTCCACTCTGGAAGTGGGAGAGGATAACCATGGATTTTGTAAGTGGGCTACCCTTAACGCGGACTAAGAAGGACTCGGTATAGGTTATTGTTGACTGATTGACTAAATCTGCCCACTTTATACCGATCTGCACTGATTATTCGTTGTAGAAGCTGGCTAATTTATACGTGGTGAGATTGTGAGACTGCATGAGGTATTAGTGTCTATCATTTCGGATAGAGATCCTAGATTCACATCTCGATTCTGGAAAAAGTTACACGAGGCTTTAGGTACAAGGTTGGACTTCAGTACTCATTTCATCCTCAGACTGACGGTCAGTTAGAGAGGGTGATTCAGATATTGAAGGACATGTTAAAAAGCTATGTAATTGATTTCAAAGGTAGTTAGGAAGACTACTTGCTGCTAGCAGAGTTTGCATATAACAACAACTACCAATCTAGTATTCAGATGGCACAGTACGAGGTGTTATATGGTCGTAGGTGTCCTACCCCTACCTATTGGACAGAACTTGGTGAACGGCGAGTTTCGAGACAAGAGTTAGTTTCTGAAACCAAAGAAAAAGTAAAGTTGATCCGAGATCGATTAAAAGAAGCATTTGATAGGCAAAAGTCGTATGCAGATTTAAAGCGTAAAGAGATAGAGTACTCTGCGGGGGATTATGTCTTTTCGAAGGTCTCACCATGGAAAAAGATTCTGAGATTTGGACAGAAAGACAAACTGAGCCCTAGATTCATCGGACCTTATTGAATATTAAAGCGAGTGGGACCGGTCACCTATCAGCTTGAGCTGCCTCCTGAGTTAAACCGGGTACATGATGTGTTCCATATTCAGCTTGAGTTGCCTCTTGAGTTAAACCGGGTACATGATGTGTTCCACATCTCTATGTTGAGGCGATACCGCTCTGATCCCTCATATATAGTGCCGGTGGAGGAGATTGAGGTTAGACCTAATCTAACTTTTGAGGAAGAACTGGTGCGAATACTAGATAGTGATGTTAAGGTATTAAGGAGGAAATCTGTTCCTTTGGTCAAAGCGCTTTGGCATAATCACGGTACTGAGGAAGCCACGTGGGAGCCTGAGGAGGCGATGCAACAACAATATCCTCACCTATTTTGACCAGGTAAATTTCGAGGCCGAAATTTCTTTTATGGGGTAGAGTTGTAATGCCCTAAAAATATATAGTCTTTAATTTTTCATGTTCTGACAAAATTGCTTATCTGCTTCAATGGCTAAGTGATTTGGGTGTGTTTGGGGGTATTTAGGAAGCGTGGGTTTAAGTATGGCCTCTGGCAAAATTTTGATTTTTTGCTCTTTTGGAAACAGTAAAGTGAGCTTGTGTTGTGGTGGCAAGTGGCGTATTGGGCATTTAAAAGGGAGTGGGTTCAAATTCCATCGCATGCAAAGATGGGATTTTATTTTATGTCTCTGTGGCGTGAGAGGTAGAGTTTGATTCAAACTCTGCAGAGGTGGTTGGAAACTTGGTCATCAAATTTGAATGAGTTTGAATGGGGGGTGTGGAGTGAATCTAGGAGGAATCGGTGGAGACTTTCAAGGAGTTAGGATGTGAGGGGAGTCTTGGCCGAATGGGAAAGCTTGAGTAGGGGATTCGGCTATGGGCATTCATTTTGGTACATTTTCGACATCTTTGTGAAAGGGTAGAAAACAAAAATCCTTTCTGTTATTTCGGGTGTTCTTTTTGTGCGTTTCGGGATTTACTTCTTTTTGTGGCGTCTTGTGTATCACTTCTGACCATTCAGGTCTTTTCCCTTTTATCTTTATTCTCAATTGCTGCCCACTCTTTGCCGAAACATAAACATCAAGTGCTGAGTTCTCCCTTGAAGTTCTTCTCCTTCTTCATCCCTCTGCCGATTCGACATTCTTCTTTTCTTCTTCCCTTAATTTCTTCTTTAGCCGAATCCATTTCCTTTTCCTATTCTTCTTTTCTTCTTCCCTTAATTTCTTCTTTAGCCGAATCCATTTCCTTTTCCTTTGTTCTTCAATCAGTTCCTGTTCATTCTCCTCCTTTCTTTTGATCTTTCAGTTTTACCCTTATAGCCAAACCTATTGTTCCCTCTTCTCAACATTCTTCTCTTGTTCTTTAATTTTGAGTAAGCCGAAATCAACCTCTCCTTTCCCTTTACTGTTTTTTTTCTTTTCAAGTTAGCCGAGTACTCCCATCTTCTTACTACTTTGGATTTGTGTCGGTTTGGGCGACTAGGCTCTGTCAAGTAGCCGATTGCTACTTTATTCTACCATCGTTATCAACTAATTTTGGGTAAGTATTCCTTGTTTTTATTCGGTTCTTGGTTCCATTTTGATGGCTCTTTTCTCTGAAAAAGCCGAATGATCCGGTTTAGGGTTGCTAACTCTTGGACCCTTCTCTCGTGTTGGACTCTCTTGGTTAATGCATCATTTCGACAAGAAAGGGGTATAGATATCTTTCGGTTAGCATTATAAGTGGATTGGATAGCATTCTTGGGTGAACGTGAGTATTAATACCATTCTCTTTGGGATTTAGTGTTAGTATTTGTTATTGATATTAATCGAAAAATGTTGATGGATGTAGGTTCGGTGTTCGTGTGTTGCTTGTACGAGCTGCGAAAAAGGTGTGTAATCACACTATCGTTTCTGTGAGTCGGCAAAAGCCGAAAAGCTAGAACGTTGAAACTTCGACATTCGAGGCCTCACCAGCGTGTGATCACTTGTGTGGTAAATCGAGCCAATAAACATGGGCAATAGACTGTAGAGGCCACCACGAGTGTTTCCGTGCACTTGAGCCGATAAAAATAGGGCGTGGGGGCCCAATGGGCTCGTGGGTCCAAACCAATAAAATTTACGAAAAGTAGCAGAAACTATTTTGGGCTACGTAGATCGCATAACTATGATATAATTTGGTCCAGACGGGCCACATGGGCTTGTAGGCCTATTTGGGCCGGATATTGGGCTTAGAGCTTATTTACACTGTTTCGACCAGACATATTATCTGTGTCGCTCGAGGTGACTGTAGGCCTTAGGAAAGCTCGTAAAATGATTGAAATACCCTTATTATGTAAGATGACTGAAATGCCCTTAATGAGTAAGATGACTGAAATACCCTTAATGAGTAAGATGACTAAAATACCCTTAATGTGTAAAATGACGGAAATACCCTTAATGAGTAAAATGACTGAAATACCCATAGTGAGTTAAATAACCAAAATACCTTTGTAGGGTAGAATTACCAAAATACCCCTGAGAGGTGAAATTTTCGTTTTACCCCTAACCGACAAAATGACCATTATACCCCTATTGGTAGTTTAGTTGATATGTGTATGATATTTACATGACTGGTTATAAATATGACATACTGCATGCACATAATATTTATGACATGACATTCTGCATTGGGGTTGGAATTCTGATTTGGAGTAAGTATTGTACTAGTGGCTTTGCCACGTTATTACTGTTCTAGTGGCTTTGCCACGTATTCTGATTTTAGTGGCTTGGCCACGTTTACTATTATTACCAGCTTTGCTGCGTTACTATTAACAGCTATGCTTCGATATTGGTGTGTTGGCTGGGTGGGTCGACTTAGTCCCCACATGGTGTGTTGGTTGGTACGGGTGGTGTGTTGGCTGGACTAGGTTGGGTTGCATCACTGTTATGTACTGTTACTATATTGGGCTAAGGCCCACACTGTACTATTACTGAATAGGGCTCTAGCCCAGACTATTACTGCATGATAGGGGATTACACACTGAGTTCTCGTAACTCACCCTTTTCTTTTAACTGTACAGGTAATCCCCAGCTTTAGATAATTTCAAGCTGCAAGGGACTCGGAGGTGGCCACATGTTCGCGAGTGTTCTAATTTACATCTAGCTTTTTAAATAACTAATTTTGGGATTGACATTTTTGTAATAAGGCCATTTGAGGTTTTAACTTTTATTTGGTTTAACTTCTTACTTCAACCTGCTAGATTAGGAAACACGAGTTTTCAAAACAATAACTATTTTCAAAGGGAATCATGCATTTCAAATTTTAAATTTTACAATTAGAAAAGCTTTCACGGTTTTCATTTCATATTAAAAAACTTGTAATAAATGAAATGACCAATAAGTGATTAACAAGTTTTGATTTTACAACCCCAACGTTTTCAATAGCAATTAGTTTTAAAAAGGAGTTAAAACTTTAGACACGAATTTTCATCGATAAGACCGGTTTTCAAATCAACACTTTGATATGACACATCAGATCCGGTCGTAACGTCTGGGCCAGGTTTGGGGTGTTACAAGTAGAAATGTGACTCTTCCACTACTTAACTATCCACGACCAACCACCGCCAGCCACTGGGACACCGCCGTCGCAATGGCCGGTACTGCCATCTAGTGATGTAGGTGTAGCACCTTTACGGCATCCCGAGCCAGTTTGGTCCAAGTCAACGATGATCTGGCCAATCTAGTCTAGCATCGATTAGATTGTAAGCCCGGCTTCACAAACCTGGCTCGATTCGATCAGTTTTGGGTCTTGGTTTCAGTTTTTGGCTGCCGGGCCTAATTTACGATCTCAACTCTAATTTTCAAGTTCAATTACCCATTGGAACATTTGTCTGACTTGAAAATTAACTTCCAAAAATATCATATTAATTTTAATTTATTTGATTAATTTAATTTTACGTGGTTAAAATTAATTTTTACAAAAATCACTTAGATTTTCTAAACTAACTTTTCAAGAAAACTCTTTAATCAAATTCTCTAGTTGAACAATTCTCACGACCACCTAATTTAATTCCACATCGAATAAATCGGCTCAATTAAATTATTCCAAAAGTCGTAGAATTTTCTTTTGATTCAAATGTAGTCCGGTCGAGCTTTTGTTCAGCTAGCAGAGGGACCAATCGGACATATACAATTAGGCTCTAGTAATTGCAATTATGTCAAGAAGCATCGTTCTGATAATTCGTAATTACTTAACCATAGAGACAGTCCACAAGAAGTACCATGATTGAAAACTCCTTATTGTATTCTCTTTACGAAAGTAATTCATCCAAATACTTTGTCCAATGGCCTCGTTATGTGTGTTTTACCCTCATATGATATCCTTGATTCCTTTGAGTTAAATCTGTTCACTCAATATAATCTTTTTTTGTCTCATTGTCACCATTATGTCTTCTTAATGATAAATATGATCACTGTCAACAAATGACTGTAATAAATTGCTCGTCGAGAACAAGCAACCAGTGATCACATTCTATATTTATCAATCCACACAATGCCAATGAGAGCATACCATTAACTCTTTCATTGAGCTATGAATTCCACTATTGCTAGTAAAACCATGCCATACACAAGTCATGTACCCAACATACCGGCTATGGGCTCAATCATGTTTAGAACATAAGCCTCCACTTATATCAAAGCACATGAGTTGCATACAAATGGTCAGTGACTAACTAGAGATTTAGGTAAATCACACCATGAACGTCATAAGGGAATTAATTCACAGACGGATTCAAAATTAATTCATCTTAGGTCTAGTCCAGTGTATCATTCTACCAATGAATACATCTATGTCTCTACTCGTGGAGTCAACTACTCCGATAGCCAAGAGTAGCCATCTCCCCAATTGGAATTGTAGATGACATAATAATCCTTCTAAGTATTTGATCAAATGCTCACTTTGATTCTTTTACGAGATTACAGACTCATTTAAATTATCTACTGAAATAAGTTATCTTTCTCGTAATGTAAACGTTCTTTAGAATGTCACTTATCTTCAATTTGAACTTTAGACAATCAATAAGCTAATATTTGTTTGTCACAATTTCGCGATGCATACAAAATATAAAAGACAGAAAATACAAAAGACATAATAGTGAAATGTGAAATTAACTTTATTTATTTATTCATCGTTCAAATAAATAGAAAATAGTTACATGTTTACTACAATATGGGCACATTTCCCAACACTTAATCCTTCAAATGAAGCCAAGTTCCTTATTGATGCTGTCACCGATGATGCTATTAATTGAGATGTAGCCATTCTCATAATACAAGGAAGATGAAAAAAAAAGATGAAGAAGACCGAAAGGAGGCTAGGGAAAAGAAAAAGAAGAAAAGAAAAGTAAAAAGGAAGAAAATGAGGGAAAAAGAAAAATAAAAGAGCTATAAGAGGACACTACGTGGCGGCACGTGATTTTCTAGCACTGCCATGTCAGCAAAAAACTAACGACGTTAGACTTGGGTACCAATATAGTTGACGGAAAAAATGTTCATGTATCAATCTTGGATAAAAAAACCATAAGTACTAATCTAGGAGAAGTGGACAAGTTCAGGTAGCAATTTTATATTTAACTCGTAATAGCATTTCAAATGAAAGAGTTACTTGTAGGGTCCGGCAATCTATAGAAAGAATATTCTACCTTGAAGTCGGCTTTGATTGTTTTTTTCACGGCATACTCTATTCCAAATTTTGCTAGCTCAATTCTCCATTTTTTCATTCTTCCTGAAGTATCTACCCTGGATAATATGTCTTTAATGGGTTGGTTCGCTATGATTGTCACAGGATGGGCTTGAAAATATGGTCATAACTTACGAGTTACCATTACTAAAGAAAAAAATGAGATTCTCCATCTTTGAAGATCTTTATTCGCCATTCTGCAACACTTTGCTAACATACAAATTTTGCTAGCTCAATTCTCCATTTTTTCATTCTTCCTGAAGTATCTACCCTAGATAATATGTCTTTAATGGGTTGGTTTGTTATGATTGTCATAGGATGGGCTTGAAAATATGGCCCAACTTGCGAGTTATCATTACTAAAGCAAAAAATGAGATTATCCATCTTTGAATATTTCTATTCGCCATTCTACAACACTTTGCTAACATAGTATAGGAGAAACTAGTGAACCCTTTTTATCCTGATCAAGAGTGCTGCAACTATTTCTTTAGACATTGGCAAAATAAGGGAAAGAGTCTCCCCCACTCGCAGCAACATTAGAAGTGGTGGAGATGTTAAGTACGGCTTAAGTTGTTCAAAAGTATCCTAACATTCCTTTTTGCAATTGAAGGAAGTCCTCAATGCCTTGAAGAAAGGCAAACACTTATCTGTCATTCTAACCACAAACTTGTTCAGTGCGACCACCCTCATTGTTAGACTCTGAATGTCTTTGATAGTCTTCAGGGGAGGCATATCTAGAAGAGCTTGAATATTCTTAAGGTTCACCTCTATACCTCTTTCTGAAACCATGAAGCCCAAAATTTGTCTACCCTTAACCCAAAGACACATTTCTCTAGATTCAACTTCATGTTATAAGCTCGTAGAAAAATAAAAGCTTCAAACAAATCCTCAACGTGCCCCTTCAAAGCAGTACTCTTCACTAACATATCGTCTATATAGACCTTAATACTACAACTAATTTGTTCCTTAAAAATATTATTAACCAGCTGCTGATATGTTTCTCCTGTATTCTTCAGCTCAAAAACCATAACTCAATAGAGTCTCTAGAGCCATGAAAAAATTGATTATAACCTGAGAATGCATCCATGAAGCTCATGAACTTTTGGTCCTCCGAAGCATCCATTAACCTGTCAATTGAGGGTAAAGGAAAACTATCTTTTGGGTAAGCCTTGTTGAGACTAGTAAAATCAATGCACATTCTCCATTTGTCGTTAGCCTTTTTTTCCCATAACAACGTTTGATACCCATTTAGGGTACGCCACTTTCCTAATAAATCTCACTGAAATCAATTTCGCCACCTCTTATTTGATGGCCTTCTCAACCTGTGGAGCGAACCCTCTCATTTTTTACTTGAGCAGCTTGACCTCGGGGAACACTTTCAGTTGATACACAATCACTTAAGGATTCACACCAGGCATGTCTTTTGCTAATCGTGCAAAAATTTCTAAATTCTTGCTCAAGCACTGTATTAAGCCCTTCTTTAATATTAATGAAATCCTTACCAACCTTTCTATGTCATCATAAAAAAATTGCATGGTTTATATGACATTTGTTGCTTTTGGCTTGCAAACTTTTTCCTCATTTCTAACATCCAAACTATCCAAATCTAAAACCAAACTAGCCATCTCTACCTCCTGCGACCTTTGTTCTTGTAGCTCATGTTCTCAAGTCTGTTTAACTGAAAACATATGACACTGTCTGGCTAACTGCTTTCAGACTTCATGAAATCTATCCTCGTCCAATTAGGGATTTGATCTTCATAAGTGGAAATTATCATTCCGGTCATTCTTATAATAGGACACCTAAAAATGGCATTGTAAGCCATAGGATTTTCTAAAACAAAGAATTGAACATATTTTGTAGTAGTGTGCTCACCATCCTTAAGGGTAATAGGTAGAGTAATACATCCTTTCACCTCAACTGGATGGTTAGCAAAGCCATACAAAGGGCTCGCCTTCTTCAAAGCCTGCTCTTTTAGCCCCATCCTTTCATCAGCATTTTGCCCAAAAATCTTGATCATTTGATCAAATCTTTTATTCCATGAAAGGGATGCCCGCTTAAGTCCATAAATGGTTCTTAGCAATTTGAAAACTTTCTCCTACTTTCCATTAACAACATAGCCTGTAGGTTGAACCATATAAATGGTCTCATTAAGATAGCATTCAAGAATGCTGTCTTGACATCCATTTTCCAGATCTCATAATCAAGAGCTGTGATAATGGATAAGAGTATGCGAATAAACTTGAGCATGTGTAACACCCCTTACCTATATTTAACACCGGAACATGGTACAAGGCATTACCGAACTTACAACACAAACATTCACACAATTTCGAGTCATAAATTTACGTCCAAATTAAAACCATTCATGTTCAATCATAAACTCCCTAACACGAGCCTACGAGGCCCAAAACATGCTTTAGAAGTGGTTCGGGACTAAGTCGAGAACTCAGGAAATTTTTATAAAACTTTGAAAAATTTTGCTAGAAATAGGGCTCACAAGCCTGTGTGGTCCAAGGGACATGCCCGTGTGACCCTGGGACACGCCCGTGCTATAGACAGTGTTCAATTTAGGGTGCTCTATGACTTGTGCCACACGGCCGTGCTACACGCCCATGTGCTAGCTGTGTGGTTAATTAATATAATTCGAATTAGGTGCAGATTTCACATGGCCAAGACACATGCCCATGTAGCACACACGGCTAAGATACACGCTCATTTCTCTACCTGTGTGCTCAATTCTGGACATTCTGTTTCTCAAAATTAAGATGCAGAGGACACACGGCCAACACATACGCCCATGGGGCAAGCCGTGTGTCGCACATAGCCTAGACACATGCCTGTGTGTCTACTCGTGTTGAAAAAAATAAGGCTATTTACCAAGCAATTTGTCACCCTTCCATGCACATACCTACACAACATCTTATAACGCCAATTGAAGTATATACAAGCAACCAAAACAATCACAACAAAAGTATTGACATCACATCCACTGGCTAACATCTCTCATGCTTTAACATCGTAATTTACCAAACACAAACATACCACAAGCACATCCAATTTAACCAAGATAGGCCATCTTTCAAGGCCTTTTACAAAATAAAACACTTATCAATTACAGACTAATACTTTTGGCCAAATCATAATGACACATATAACAAAATGACCAAGTCCCTATACATGCCATAACTCAAAATATTGACATTTCAATGGTGCCCAAAATAATGATTGATAGTGTGAATGGATCTCCGACGATCTTCGATCCCAAGCTAGCTTGGTGACACTATAAGGTAAGGGAAAGAAAGGGGGTAAGCTATATAGCATAGTAAGTTCATATGCAAACAATACAAAACATTATTCATACATTTGTCATATAAATAACTTAACATATACTAACATAAATGTCATTAAAACTTCATAAGCACAACTTACTCAATCAGATTCTTACCAATAGTTCATCATATATCGAGTTCATTGCCTTTGAGACATACCTGTACCAACTAGTAACATATTCACATACTTTCTGATATTTGACATATCCATTGAACCACTTGGAATACTATCGGATACATTGTAAAGTTTGCACATAGGTGCCACATATGTAGCCAATGTTACCGAAAATCTCGTAACACATATATACTCGCTCTCAAGTTATCCACGGGCCTGCTCACACAAGCTGTTAGTCAAGAACTAGCTACACGGTACTGCTCACACAAGCTATCAGGTATTCGCAACACATGCCAGTATACCCAGCCACCAGTAGGACGCACAAGACCAGCACCCGGGGCATATAAATAACATAACTACAAATTCACATGGATTCCTAGTGACATGTCACTTGTATACTAATCTATTCAGAAGGTTCAACTGGGATTTTCTCGCTTGTCGAAACTTCATCAATTACATCCATAGAGTCAATCATACAATTCATGGAATATGAAAACATTATAAATACAAATGTAACGTTGCATTATTAACATACGAACTTACCTTGGTACAAAAATAGTAGAAATAGACCTAATCGTCAAACACCTTATTTTTCCCCCGATCTAGGTCTGAACCTCATTTTTCTTGATCTATAATAGAAAATTTAACTCATTTAATACTCACATTATTCAATTCAACCTAAAAATCACATTATGGCAAAATTACATTTTTCCCCTAAATTTTCAAAATTTTACTCTTTAACCCCTAGGCTCGTAAAATGATATGTGTTCAATATCTTTAATACACAAGCCTAACCCAACCATTTTCATACTCATACCAGCCCACATTTATTAACAACAATTCTATTACATATTTTATAACTTTTTGCAAATAAGTCCTTTTTAGGCATTTTAATAAAAAATCACTTAGTGAAAGTTGTTTATCGAACATCAAATTTGCGTAATCTACCATTAAACATCAAAATAAACCCATTTCTAACATGGGTCAAACCCTAAACCTTGATCATTTCTTAAATTAATGGTAGAAATAGATAGATTGGGTTACAACGACCTCAAAAATGTAAAGAGTATTAAAAACGGGGCAAGAACGGACTTACAATCGAGCTTGGAAGATGAAAAGCCCTAGATATGTCTTCCTTAGTGATATTTGGCCATGGGAGAAGAAGATGGACAAGACTTTGGCTTTATTTTGCTTATTAATTCATATAATTACCAAATGACCAAAATGCCCTTTTTTAAAACACCCAAATTTCACCTAATTCATGTCCACAAACTTAACCAATGGTCTAATTATCATCTAAGGACCTCTAATTTAAGATCTCATAGCAATTGGACATCTTTAACATATAAAACTCAAATTTTGCACTTTTTACAATTTAGTCCCTTTAACTAAATTGAGTGCCCAAACATCAACATTTTCGAACGAAATTTTCACAAAATCATTCCATAAAACTGTAGACCATAAAAATATAATAGAAATAAATTTTATTGCGTCAGATTTGTGGTCCTGAAACCACTGTTCCGACTAGACTCAAAATCGGCTGTTACAACTCTCCCTCCATTAAGGATTTTCATCCCCGAAAATCTTACTAGAAAAGAGATTTGGGTACTATTTTCTGATAGCTTCCTCGGCTTCCCACGTAGCCTTTTCGACCCCTGCCGTTGCCACAACTAGAGCTATGCTTTTATTTCTCAAATGTTTAACTTCCCAAGTCAAAATCTTGATCAGTTCTTCACCATAAGTCATATCAGGTCGAATCTCAACCTCTATCGGAGAAATCACATGCGAAGGGTCTGATCGATAACGTCACAACATCGACACATGAAATACATTGTGAATCCTTTCCAACTCTATCGGCAAAGCTAATCGATATGCCATTGGCCTTATTTTTTCAATAAACTCGTACGGCCCAATGAAATGAGGACTCAGCTTGCCTTTGCGACCAAATCTCAAAAGTTTCTTCCACGGAGATACTTTCAAAAATACTTTATCACCAACTTGAAACTCAATCTCTTTTCTTTTCAAATCTGCGTAGGATTTTTTTCGATCTGAAGCTTCTTTCAAACAGTCACGAATTACTTTCACTATCTCTTCGGTCTCTCAAACCAAATCGACCCCGTGAATCTGTTTTTCACTAATTTCGGTCCAGTACAATGGTTTCTGACATTTACGACCTTATAATTCTTCATACGGTGACATCTTTATACTCGATTGGAAACTATTGTTATAAGCAAATTCGACCAACAGTAGATATTTCCCCCAAGTACCTTCGAACTCGAGAACACAACATTGGAGCATATCTTCAAGAATCTGAATCACTCTCTTGGATTTACTATCGATTTGCGAATGAAATGTGGTACTAAAATTTAACTTCGTACCCAAAGCTTCTTGGAACTTCTTTCAAAAAACGCAAAGTAAACCTAGGATCTCTATTCAAAATGATAGAAATAGGAACCCCGTATATTCTAACAATTTCAACAACATACAACTCAGTTAGTTTATCAAGTGAATAGTCCGTACGTACCGATATAAAATGAGCCAATTTCGTTAATCTATCCACCACAACCCACACAACATCTTTCTTTTTTGGAGTCAAAGGCAAACCTGATATGAAATCCATCATAATTCTGTCCCATTTCCACTCGGGTACCATCACTGGCTAAAGTAAACCTGAAGGTACTTGGTGTTCGGCTTTTACTTGTTGACAAATCAAACATCTGGAAACAAATTTTGAAATATCTCAGTTCATACTTGACCACCAATACAATTTCTTCAAATCATTATACATTTTCGTACTGCTCGGATGAACTAATAAACAACCATTATGTGCATCGTAAAGAATTTTTTGAATAATTTCATCATTTTTCGGTACACATACTCTATCTTGGAACATCAAGCAATCATTAGAACCGATCCGAAAGTCTGAACCACTACCCAATTCGCACTGAACTCTTTTAGCTTGAAGTTCTTTGTCACACCTTTGAGCCTCACAAATCTGCTGAAGAAATACCGGTCTAGCTTTTAACTCAACTAAAATCGAACCATCCTCAGATAAAGTCATTCTCATATTCATAGCTTTCAAGGCAAACAAGGACATTCTGCTCAAAGCATCTGCGACTACGTTCGCCTTTCCGAGATGGTAGTCAATCACTAGCTCATAATATTTCAGTAGCTCGAGCCATCTCCGTTGTCGAAAATTCAAATCTTTCTGAGCCATCAAGTACTTTAAACTTTTATGATCTGAAAAGGAATGACATTTCTCACCATTGAAAAGGCATGACATTTCTCACCATACAAGTGATGTCTCCAATTCTTCAAAGCAAACAATATGGCAGCCAATTCAAGATCATGCGTCGTATAATTCTTTTCATGCAGTTTCAACTGTCTCGAGGCATAGGCTATCACTTTGCCCTCCTGCATCAATACATATCTTAATCCATCCAGTGGTGCATCGCTATAAATCACAAACTCTTTTCCCGATTTAGGTTGCACTAAAACCGGTGCCTCAGTCAATAATGCCTTCAACTTCTCAAAACTTTGCTGACATTTTTCGGACCATTCAAACTTAACATCTTTTTGCAACAGCTTAGTCATAGGAGTAGCAATCATCAAAAAACCCTTAACAAAATGTCGGTAGTAACCGACTAAGCCCAAAAAGCTTCTAACCTCTGATACATTTCTTGGCGGCTTCCAATCAACAATTGTCGAAATCTTACTCAAATCAACCCGAATACCATCTCCTAAAAGAAAATGTCCAAAAAATCTGACTTCTTGGAGCCAAAACACACTCTTACTGAATTTAGCAATTAATTTCTTATCTTTCAAATTCTGCAATACAGTTCTTAAGTGCTTGACATGCTCAGTCTCATCTCGAGAGTAAATCGGAATATCATCAATAATCACAACCACGAATTTATCTAAATACGGTCAAAAGATTTGGTTCATCAAGTCCATAAAAATAGCAGGAGCATTAGTTAGTCTGAAAGGCATGACAAGAAATTCATAATGCCCGTACCTTGTTCTGAAGTGGTTTTAGGCACATCCGACTCTTGAATTCTCAATTGGTAGTGGCTAGATCTCAAATTACTCTTCGAAAACACTGTTGCCCCTTTCAACTGATCAAACAAGTCACCAAATCTTGGAAAAAGATACTTGTTCTTTATCGTACTTTATTGAGCTGACGATAATCAATAAAACGTCTCATAGATCTGTCTTTTTTCTTTACAAATAGTACTGGTGCACCCCAGGGAGAAAAACTCGGTCTTGCAAAACCCTTATCTGTCAACTCTTGCAATTGAAATTTCAATTCTTTCAATTCGATCAGAGCCATTCTATACGGAGCTATCGATATTGGTGAAGTCCCTGGTACTAAATCAATACCAAACTCAACTTCTCTAATCGGTGGCAAACCAGGCAACTCTTCTGGAAAAACATCTGGATATTCACAAACTATCGGCACTGATTCAATTTTCAATTCAGACACTTTTGTATTCAACACATAAGCAAGACAAGCTTCACAACCCTTTCTCACATATCTCTGGGCAGACATCGAAGAAATCACATCAGGTAACTCACTCGACTCATCTGAATCAACCTGAAGAATTTCACCACTTTCACATTTCAATTCAATAATTTTTCGTCTACAATTCACTACAACATCATGCAGTGTCAACCAATCCATACCCAAAATAACATCAAACTCATCAAATGGCAACAACATTAAGTCAATTGAAAAACAGTTACCTCAAATTATCAAGGGATGATTCTTGCAAACTCTATCAACTAATACATGTTTGCCTAAGAGGTTTGACACTTTAATTACAAACTCAGTAAACTCAACAGGTAAGCTCTTACTAGCTATCAATTTCATGCAAACATAAGAATGAGTCGATCCAGGATCAATCAGAATGAGTCGATCCAGGATCAATCAATGCAACTACATTAGTATTATAGAGAGAAAAAAGTACCAATGCTAACATCGGGAGATGTCGCTTCCTCATGAGTGCATATGGCATAGGCACTAGAAGGTGCCCTAGCCTCGGATCTTATAGCTATATCTTTGGTTACTCCCTTACTACTGGTCGCATTCCCTGTATTCCTCGGAGGTCTCCTTTTAGTGGCAGTGTTGCGCAATCTTGTATTCTGAATCTTGTCTTTCTCATCCATCTCAGGGCAGTCCCGAAAAATGTGGTCTTGTGAGCTACACTTAAAGCAAGCCCAGTCATTCATTCTACATTGTGAGCTACCTCTTTGTCATTTTACCTTACAAGCAAGATTCTCATTGTGAAAGACTAATGTAACAACCCGTTTTTAGTCAAATCAGAATAGTGGTTTCGGGACCACAAATTTTATTATTATTTTTAATGTTTACAATACGATTGAGTAATTGTGTGAAAATTTGTTAAGAAATTTTATCGTTTGAATGGTCAATTTGATAAAAAGGACTAAATCGCGTAAAATGTAAAATGCATGTTCTATTAGTTAAATGTGTCTATTAGCTATGGGTTATTAAAGTGGAGGTCCTTATGTTGTAATTAGACCATTAAAGTGGTGGGTGGACAATTATGAGCATATATTATGTGATTTTTAATGTTTTAAACTAAGGTTAAATAGGTAAATCAATAATAAACTAAGTTAAAGTATGAAAAACAAAATTATAATCTTGTCAACTTTATTTTATCCACAAAAAATAAGAAAGGAGAAACTCCATTGTTGTGTTTTAGGTTCGACACTTGCAAGGTTAAATTGGTAAGTGATTTTGACTCAGTTTTTAATGATTTCTATGTTTTTGTGATCATTGCATCTAGTACTAGCTAGCCCAGGGACTATTTTGCAAAAATGTTAAAGATTTTGAATGATTCCATGTAACACCCCTAACACTTAACCAACGCCGATCTAGGGTTAAAGACATTACCAGAAAAATCAGAATCTTTTACAGATATTTCATAATATATTTCATAATATAATTCAATGAATTGAGTTAAGTTGTCCCTTAAATAGGTCTACGAGACCTTAAGCATGCTTTAGAAAGGGCTGAGACTAAACTAAAAACATACAAAAATTTAGAAATTTAAAAATTTTCTAAGTTAGAGAGGTCACACGCCCGTTTGGGCAGGCCGTGTGCCTTCCACGGCCTCAAACACGCCCGTGTGTCTAACCCGTGCCAAAATAGGGCATACATACTACATGGCCGTGAACACGCCTATGTGTCTCACCCGTGGTCGCTACTGACTTGCACCACACGGCCAGTCACACGCCCATGTGTCTAGCCCGTGGTCGAGTCTGACTTGTTTTGAAATACAACCACGAGGGATACGGTCGAGCCACACGCCCGTGTGCTCAACCGTGTAGGCAATTATAAGCCATTTGCAAGGCCAAAATGCCACCCACACTTTGGGTCATCCCTAGAAACACATACAAGCATCATTCCAACACTTATAGCAACCAAAAACATACCAAATTAACCATCTACTTTTCTCATTTAAGAACATTTCATCACAACATCTTATATGCCAATTAGCCCAACTAAATCACAAGTAAATCCAAGCATGATTCATCCACAACTTACCACAATAATAAGACAACTTCTCATCATTGATATACCAAACCTTGCATCAATAAGCTTACCATTACTTTGACCATTTCATTAGTCATTAAACCATACCAAACAAAGCATCATATAACATGACTACTCATTCATATCACAACTATTTATCTAGCCATAGCACATGGCTATATACATATCTCAAACATAATTCAAAGTGACTAGCCTTTACATGCCATACTTTAATATATACATTTTCAAAAGGTACCAAAATAAGATTGGGTAGTGTGATATGATCCTCGATGATTCCCGAGCCTTTCGTAGCCTTAACGATCTATAAAACAAAGCAAACACACACAAAATAAGCTTTCAAAAGCTTAGTAAGCCATATACAAATAAACTTATCATATAATCATTTATAAACATAGTAATTTAAATCATAAACATATCTTCATTTCAACCACATAGATTTCTTTTTGGTTCAATTGGTTTTCCATTGCTTACCAACGTATCATATCTCAAGCATTTCTTTTACTCATATTTCAAACATACATATATCACACTTTTTTTTCATTGCATCTATGTACATATTTACTCACCTTCCATGCTTATTCAAAGCATAAATCAAACATACCTGAGATGATTACACAATTCACGTAGTCATTCATTTCTCGGACTTGCCCGTTGAACCATTCAGAATCAAATAGGATACTCAGAGTACTCGGAATAGTCGTACAATGCCAACATCCCAGACATGGTCATACATGTACTCAGATATCGATGACAGTGTCCCAGATAGGGTCTTACACGAATCAAATACGATGTCAATGTCCTAAACATGGTCTTACACGTAAATCTCAAATCGACGATAATGTCCCAGATGTGGTCTTACACGATACCACATATCAGAAACCTATGTCATGACATATGTAATCCTATCTATTCCTAGGTTCGTACGGGACATCTCGGACATTGATACATTGTTGATACTTCCTCGAATTTCATATATTTATCATCTCGTACACATTCATCACAATGAAATTTCATATGAACATACATAAATCAATACAAATACATTTCTTTATATATAGACTTACCTCGGGTTCGGATAAACGGAAACAACAGCTATTCAACTATTTTCGATTTTCCTCGATCTAAATTTGTTTTCTTCGGTTCTTGATCTATACACATTCAAATTTAATCCATTTATTCACCAAATCATTCAATTCCATCCAAAAACACATTTTTAGAGTAATTTACAAATTAACCCCCATATTTTTACATTTTGACATTTTAGTCCCTATTTCATAAAATCACAAAATAAAAAAATTCAATACAACCCATGCTTAGCCAAATTCTCACTAGCTTCATAGAAGTCCATACGTTTTGTTTATTTTACATTTTAGTCCCTCAAAATATTATTTTTTCAATTAAGTCCAAATTACTCAAATTCATCAAAAATCCAATGAGAAACTATGTTAATCTAACACATATATTTCATATTTCATCACCAAGCATCATAAAACTCATGAATTCTTCAATGGCATATTTCAAAATCATCATCAATTCACAAAATTGAAACATGGGTTTTGAAGAACACGAAGCAACGATTACAAAAATGTAGAAATTATCAAAAATCGAAGCAAAACATACCTTAAATCAAGCTAAATGAGTGCTGAATGCCTAACAAATTCTTTCTTTTTCTTTTTCTTTCTATTTTCAGTGAATGAACACACTTATCATGGCATTTTAATGTTTGTTTTATTTTAACATATAATATTTCAACAATTACCATTTTATCCATCATAAAATAATGCATAAATCTTTTAATTAATGACCACAACCGTCCATTCTAAAGTTTAATGGCCAATTTACAACATAAGGACTCATATATAGAAAGACACATCAATTTAATCAAATAGAATGCTACTTTTACATTTCATGCGATTTAGTCCTTTTATTAAATTAAGCATACAAACGGACAAATTAAGTCACGAAACTTTCACACATGCTTAATCACATACCATAAGCACGGAAAAATAATATTAAAATATTTTTTCAGACTCGGATCTGTGGTCCTGAAACCAATATTCTGACTAGGGTCTTGTAACACCCTAAAGCCGGCCTAGACGTTAGGGTCGAATCTGGTGTGTCACATTGAAGTGTTTTTCGAAAACCATGTTTTCATTGAAAACCCTTCCTTGAAATTTAAAACTTCTACAAAACCTCAGTTTGCGTTTGTTTATTTTCTATCGTGGTCTATTAAAAAGTTACCCCCTTTTAAAACGTTATTGCCTCTAAAACCTTTTTTGTTGCAGAAGCTTAATTTAAAATAAATGATTTATGAAAACGTGATATTTAAAATTGAGTTGCGGAAATGTAGTGTTTTGAAAACAGTTATCATTTTGGGAAAACCGCGTTCTACTTCTAACAAGTATAAATCATAATGATTAAAATCTCAGATCGAAAGCTATAACATTAGAGAGGCCTTATTACAAATATAAAACCCAGATGAAAACTATTAGTAAATAAAAGCCAAGTAATGAAAACAGGAGCAGTAGTGTGGCCATCCTCGAGTTCCTCGCAGCATCGAACTGTCTAATGATGGGGATTACCTAAAAGGTTAAAAATGGGGTGAGTTAACGAAAAACTCAGTGCGTAATCCCCTTATTAAAGAAGCAAATCGAATACAAAAAGCGAGATCGATGCGGGCACGAGCCCGAGTGAATCTGATTCGATTCAGAGTATATGTGGGCCAAAGCCCAAAACATATCATTTAGGTCACAGCCCATAACAGAACCAATTAGGCTTAGCCCATTCCAGTAATGGTGGCAACTGGGCCTTAGCCTTGTCAGCCTCGGTTGGGCCTGAGCCCATGTCAAAAGTCACATATCACATATATCTAGGCCTAAGCCCATCTCAATATCAAAATCAGTATATGCAATGCATAAATACCCAAACCAACCCTGCACTCCATCTCATGTCCAACCCTACACTCCTGTGGGGATTAAATCGACCCACCCAGCCAACACACCAAGCTTAGCATCGATTGTGGCACTAAGTCAATAGAACGGCTCGGTGCCGTAGACAGAACGGCTAAAAGCCATAAATATCGCAGCACTTGTAACAGCACAAATTAGGGGCTAGTTGGAACAATGGACTCGGGACCACTAACTTGAGGTTGAAGAAAATTATTTTGATATTATTTTGTGTTATAAGATGTTTATAAAGATGTATGAGAATTTTGGTGCTTTAGTTTTAGCGATTTCAAGCTTAATCGCAAAAAAAGACTAAATCGCATAAAGTGCGAAAGTTCTATTTTATTTGCTAGAGGTGCCAAATAGCTATAGAATATTAATAGGAGGTCCCTAATGTCTAATTAGGCCTTGTTTTAAGTGTGTTGGTCAGCCATGTGGTCAAGGGAGACAAGAGCATTTATTTTGGTCAACATTTGGTGAAATTAGGTGATAAAGATGAATAAAAATAAGATGAATAAAAGAAGCTATCATCTTTCACTATTCATATCTTCTCTTCCACCGAAAATTGAAAAGAAATAAGGGTTCTTGGAGTTCAAATTTTCAGCAAAACAAATCCCTTACAAGTAAGTGATTTTGGTGGTTTTATTTGATGTTTTTTGTACTTTTGGAGCCCCCAAAGCTTAAGCTAGCTAATGAGGGGACTAGTTTGCATTATGGTTGAAAGTATAGGGACTTACCATGAAAGAGTTTATGTTTTTTGCTGAGTTTTTATGGAAGATAATGAATTTTAGGGAGATGAGAAACAACTTTTGTGAAAGGTGTTGTCATGAAAAACACTTAAATGGACTAAGTTGTAAGTGTAGTAATTTGGTAATAAATGCATGAAATAGTTGGATTTGTGGGTAGTTGTAAGAGGATTAAATGTTTAGATAGGCTTGTTTAATAAGAAAATGTGATGAAAAGTGATTTACGGGCCTAGGGGGAAAATCATAATTTTGCCAAAGTGTAAGGGCAAAAAAGTCATTTTTGCCTAAGTGTAGATTATGATGTATTATGATTTATAAAGTGATTGAATGAATGAATTTCACTATTATAGATCAAGAAGAGTGTGGAAACAACCTTGATCTAGGAAAAAGGCAAGGTTAAGGACTAGATCGCCAATTAGCGCATTTTGCATCGAGGTAAGTTCGTATGCTAAATAATGCAACTCTAAGTGAAATATTAATATTTTGATGTTGTATAAATTGTATGTTGCCTCCATGTATGTATTAAATACGTTTGACAGGATGTTAAGAAATGAAGTCTTAAATTGAATCTAAGAATAGAGGGAAAGCAAATGTGATGACACTGTGATAATTAAGGTCCCATGTAAGACCATATTTGGAATATGGACTCGATGTGAGATTTCGTATAAGACCATGTTAGGGACATGGCATCGATAGGATATTTCCTGTAAGACCCTATCAGGGGTATGACGTTAATATGATATTATGTGTATGAGATTCAAGAGTGTTATTTAGCATTTTGAGTGATTCAACAGGTATGTTGACAATGAGAAAGTATGTGGTTGTATGATGAGAGGTACATGTATGTGCTAGAACTCAATTGAGGTGAATTCGGTATATGATGAAACAATGATAAGTTTATGTGTAAACGATTCATTACGAGTACACATGTTGTTAATTAATGGTGTATTGTATGAATGAGATTATTCATGGCTGAGATGAATTGAATTCAATAGATATTGGATAATCCCCGTATGATTCTAATTATAGATAAATGGTGGGCGATATGTGATACCACCTTATTGCTCATATATGATGGGCTGTGTGCAATACCATCGTTTACATTATCATTTGGTGGGCTATGTGTGATACCATCTTATTGTTCATATACGATGGGCTGTGTGCGATACCATCATTTACATTATCATTTGGTGGGCTATGTGCGATACCACCTTATTACTCAATTACGTGGGCTGTGTGCGTTACCATCGTTTATACTAACATTTGGTGGGCTACGTGCGAAACCACCGTAAATATTCTTAATGGTGGGCTATGTGCGATACCACCCTGTTATAGATTAGTGGTGGGTTGTGTGTGAAACCATCGGGTGTTAGGTTTTATTTCAATGGTTCATTGAGAAATTGTTAAGTGTTGTTTCAACAATTTTGTGGTGATAAGTGCAGAGAATGTATGCGAATAAATGTGAACATTAAGCTTGTTATATAGTTAGAATGTGGTAAGAGACGGAATGAGTAAACATTATGAATGATTGAATGGGTAACATGAGTTTAAGAGTAAAACTCATTATAATACCTTATGGTTGAGTATAATCAATGAATATCAGTAGCTGATTATGTTGGAATACTGGTACCCCTATGGCGCAGCAAAAAAAAATTCGGCGATCCAAACAATGGATCCATGTGCGAGGAACGAATCGGGGTAAAATAATGGTTTCAAAATTACCGAAACTTTAATCTGAGTAGACAGCGACGCCTCGGCAACGAGAAATTTGATCTACTGTTGAATCAAGCCGCAACCTTTCATGATTTCGACCTCTGCGTAATCCACCCAGTTTGACGAAGAAAGGAAGAAATCTCCAAAACTATTTTGGAGGTTTCTTTGCTTGACGGCTGCTAGACATCACAAGTAAAATTTCAGTTTTTTTTAGGGTTTATAAAAAAAACTCTCTACCTCTCATCTTTTATAATTGGCATATATATAATGAATCATAATTCATAAAATTTTTATCCGAACATAATAATCATAATCAAAAAATAAATAAATATAATAATGTTTTAACAAAAAAATTATAATTACATTAATTATAACAAGGATTTCAGTAAACTATATTTATTTAAATTTATATACGAACCAAATTCATATATTAATAGAACTATGTTCTCATTATGTGTACAACATCCTTGTACATATAATATGTTCAATATTTGATTGCCCAATTAAATTAATTCTATAATTAATTTAATTCACATGACAACCAAACACAATACCAACTATGTTTTATTCCGTTCATTTCAACCATAGCGTGTGACCTTGTAGGTTCTTGTAACGTTCGAAGTAATACTAGAATGATTCTAATGTTGCAAACAATGAGTGGCATCTAGTAATGCATCATTGTTACCTAAGTTACAAGAAGTCATGATTCGACATAACCTTCTATGATTAACCTTTCATGCATTAATCTTAAGTCCTTTATCTCTGGAATGGACACAAGTCATGGAATAGTCACATTTGCATAGTCTGTCCCATGTTTCTTGATATCTTGAGTAGACTATGATATACAAATAAGTATGACATCATATCAACTTATTTGAGCATCGCCATGCATTTCTAGTGTCATTCAATCAAGTGGCCTAAGATATTACTCCCATTATGCAGGAGGGACTTATCCTATATTGATCAACCACATCCCTCTACATAGATTGTGGTATATCCAACATCAGCATTTATAGAACAACCAGTTACAGTGAACGTTTGACTGTATCAAAAGATACAACTCACGATAATGGGATAATGATGATCTTACGTCTGAGGATCATATACATATTAATCACTATGAGTAATGTTGTGATAATTACATAATAATCCAAGAAACATACTCATAGCGGGTCAGTCCAATATGTTGTTCTCTAACACACATATTCATGCATTGATTTTCACACTCCATATCAATGACAACTCTTTATCATCAATCAACTACATGTTAGTCTTAATGCATTATTGTTGTCCTAGTCAACAATAATACTTGACTAAGGATCTTTTAAGAATAATCATATTATTCTCAGGATAATATTATAAAACAGTTTATTTGTACACACAGATAAAAAAACTAAAATAATAATAACAATGCCTTATATTAATAAACATGGTAAATCAAGTACGTTATTACAACCATATCATGATTGATCTTTGGGCATACTCTTACAATCTCCAACTAGCACTAAGGCCAATCACTCATATATCAAATACCAAGCGACGTAGTGTGACAATCATGCTTCTGCTGTGTCAGAGGCTTGGTTAGGGGATTAGTAATGTTATTATTTGTAGGTACTCTGCATATCTCTACATCCCCTTGATCGATAATCTCTCGAATAAGATGGTAGCACCTAACTATATGTTTGGATCGCTGGTGAGATCTGGGTTCTTTAGCTTATGCAATGGCTCCATTGTTATCACATCAGATTTCTATAGCATCTGATATGCTAGGCACAACCCCTAGTCCAGTAATGAACTTCTTGATCCAAACCGCTTCTTTTGTTGCCTCACTAGCTGCAATATACTCGGCCTCTGTTGTAGAATCGACTACTATACTTTGCTTTGAACTCTTCCAGCTCACAGCACCACCATTAAGGCAAAACACAAAACCTGATTGCGATCGAGAATCGTCCTTATCGATTTGGAAGCTGGCATCAGTGTAACCTTTTACACTTAACTCTTCCTCACCTCTATATATTAGGAACGTACCCTTATTTCTTCTTAAGTACTTAAGGATATTCTTGACTGTGGTCTAGTTACCTTCATCGAGATCTACTTGGTACCTGCTCGTCATACTTAAGGCATATGGGACATCTAGACGGGTACATAACATGGCATACATGATAGATCCAATAGCAGAAGTATATGGAAATTTACTCATGTGTTTTCTCTCTTGTGGAGTTGAAGGACACATTTCCTTCGAGAGTGAAATACCATGTCTCATAAGTAGGAATCCTCTCTTAGATTCTTCCATATTGAACCTTTTCAGTACTTTATCTATGTATGTACTTTGGCTTAGACCTAGTAGTCGTCTTGATCTATCTCTATAGATCTTAACTCCTAAGATGTAAGTGGCTTCGCCTAAGTCCTTCATAGAAAAAAAACTTCCTAACCAAGTCTTAATAGACTGCAAGGTAGGTATGTCATTTCCCATGGTAAGTATGTCATCCACATATAGTACCAAGAATGTGATAGTGCTCCTACTAACTTTCTTGTAAACACATGGTTCATCTTTATTTTTGATAAAACCAAACTCTTTGATTGCATCGTGAAAATGAAGATTTCAATTTCGAGAAGCTTACTTTAATCCATAAATGGATCTTTGTAGCTTACATATCTTTCTAGCATTCTTTGGACACATCCTCTTCAACTTTGCTATTAAGGAAAGCTGTTTTGACGTCCGTCTGCTAGATTTCATAATCATGAAATGCAGCTATGGTGAGCAAGATCCTGATGGATTTAAACATAGCTACAGGAGAAAAGGTTTCATCATAGTCAACGCCATAAATTTGGTGAAAACCTTTAGCAAATAATCGCCCCTTGTATGTTTGTACATTACCATCCATGTTGGTTTTCTTTTTGAAAACCCACTTGCACCCTATAGGTTTAACCCCTTCGGGTGGGTCAATCAAAGTCCATACTTGGTTTTCATACATGGAATCCATCTCAGATCTCATGGCCTCAAGCCATTTTCAGAGTCTGGGCTCGTCATCGCTTCTTGATAAGTCCTAGGCTCATCTTGATATATAAGAAGAACGTCACCATGGCGTTCTCTTAAAGATCTGCGGGGTGGCTGTGTTTCTACAGCAGTTACTTGTTCCTTAATTTATTGTGGAATTTACTGTTGTTCTATCTCTAGTTTAGTGGTATCTTGTGATTCTCGAATTTCTTCAAGTTCAATCTTTCTCCCACTTCCTTTTCTAGAAAAAAATTCTCTATCTAGAAAGACACCAGTCCGAGCAACAAATGTTTTGTTCTCAGTGGGATTAAAGAAATAATATCCTTTGGTTTCTTTCAGATACCCCACAAAAATACAATTTTCAGATTTGGGTTCAAGATTAGTAGACGTCTGGTGTTTAACATAAGCTTCACAACCCTAAATTTTCATAAAAGACATACTCGGACGTTTCCCAGTCCACATCTCATATGGCATCTTTTGAATCGATTTAGATGGAACACGATTTAGTGTGAAAGTAACTGTCTCAAGTGCATGTCCCCAAAAGGAAGTCGGTAGATCAGCATGACTTATCATGGATCGAACCATGTCTAACAGAGTTCGATTTCTTCTCTCAGAAACTCCATTCCATTAAAGAGTACCAGGAGGAGTAAGTTGTGAGACAATCCCACATTCCTTGCTGCCGATTGACTTACGAATCGAGTCTCGAAACTTTGTGATGCACACCCTTGTAATCGACTAGTCACCAAAACTCCTAACTAGTTAGTTTTCGGCTTTTAAAACAAATAAAGAATAGATCTAATTACCAAAATAGACCTTGGCCGATTGTACTTATGCACTCACCTTGCGATTTCAAATCCCGAAATTATCCCTTGTCTTAATTATCATAGATAATTAAATCATCATAGATGGCCCTTGGCCGAATGCTATAGACACTTACCTTGTGGATTTTAAATCCCGAAACTCACCGAATAACTAGGGAACACGCGGCCTATGGTGTACCTTCGGGAAAAGAACTTCTCCTTTCTTGTAGTCGACACTTAGTAAATCCCGAATGATCTCTTTAAATTTTCGGCAACAAGATATTAATGGGGTTAGTCCTAGATTTCGGCAAATCTAAAAGAAAAGAATAGAAATCAAAACTTGTTCTTACCCTTTCTTGAAGAAATCGACAGCACCTATGCTTGAAGCTCCTCAAAGATTCGGCTTTTGATGGATTGGAAAGAAAAGAAATTGGCTAATGGTGATATCTTGAATTTTCGGCTTTGGCTAACAAAAAGAAGAAGAACAAATGCTCTAAGAAATTCGGCAGAGAGAAGGGTTGAGAGAAAGAATGAGTAGTGGCCCTCTTTTCCTTATATAGCCGAATTTACTAACATAGAATCCCTTACTTGGCCATCACTCTTCTATTTTGATAGCTTTATCTCTTTAATTATCTCCTAAAATAAAAGATAATTCAGCAACTATCCTTACTTAATAAATTATTAAACTCAAAGTCCCTTACTTGGCCATCACTTCTCCCTTATTTTCCTAATTAAAGAATAATTCCTCATTTATCTCTTGAAAATAATCTAAAATAAATCCATTATTTATCCCTTATTTATCCACTATCTATCTCTTAAAAATAAAAGAATAAAGGCTCCTAAATTATAGCCTTGTGCCGTCCCTTCTTCGCTACTCTCTCTGTGTAAAATAAAACTTTTATTTTGCTTCCCCGTGACTCGAACCTTGGCCCAATACCCAGTATGTGGCGCCATTTCTGAGGCCCTAAGTGGCATCTTCAAGCCACTTTTCCAAACCCGTTTGTGTGTTATATTTCATATACATTTTCTCTTAAGACCACCTTGCTTCATGTCCCTCTTTTACACTTTAAACTTGACATTTCTAAAGCATTTCCTTACATTTCTAAGACATTTCCTTACATTTCCAAGACATTTCCTTACATTTCCAAGACAAGACATTTCCTTACATTTCCAAGACATTTCCTTACATTTCCAAGACATTTCCTTACATTTTCAAGACAAGACATTTCCTTACATTTCCAAGTCATTTCCTTACATTTCCAAGACAAGACATTTCCTTACATTTCCAAGACAAGACATTTCCTTCCATTTCCAAGTCATTTCCTTACATTTCCAAGACAAGACATTTCCTTACATTTCCAAGTCATTTCCTTACATTTCCAAGACAAGACATTTCCTTACATTTCCAAGATTCTAAAAATGCACACATCACTTCCATAACACATAAGACATACTAATGCATAGGCTATAATCCAGGATGTTACAGTTCTACCCCCCTTAAAAATAATTTCGTCCTCGAAATTACTTGGCTAACTGCATTCCTACTCACCACATACGCTTATGCTGCGCACTCTGATCATAATAACACTATCATACTTTCTAGGCATAATCTCTAAGTTCACGTCCCCTAGAACTCACTTCTAACACCGCGATTTAATCTGATTAAAAAGTTTTATACATTAGTACTTTTGTTTCACTGATTAACCGCGAACAGTTTTATGAAAAGATATGTTTAAAAGTGGTTCTTTCGATCAAACAATGTTCTCAGCTCAAGTTCACTATTCAGAAAGTCACGTTCAAATTCATCAACCAATTATGAACTTTCGTTCATTCAGAGAAATGTTGTAGTTTTCATTGTTGTTGTTTTTTTCCACTACCCAGGGTATTTTCGTAATTTGTCCTACAGGGGTATTTTTGTAATCTTTCAAAAGAAATAGTTCCTTGGTGATTTTGTCAAAAAGTATTTTGGAATTTTTAAATTCCCAGGGTATTTTGGAAAATTTTGAAATCTGAGGGCATTTCGGTAATTTTGAATCTCGGGGGTATTTTGGTAATAAACTAGGGTAAATTCGTAAATTTTAATAATTCCGGGGTATTTCAAAATTTGCAAACCTTTGAGGGTTCTTTTTGTGAATTTGCTTTCTATTATGATGACATTGCAAAAATTTTGGAAGTTAGGGTTATTTTGGTAATTTGCAAGTTAGAGGCAATTTCGTAATTTTCCAAAATCAAGGTATTTTGATATTTTGCAAATTAGGGTTTTTGAACATTTATAAAGTAAGGAAAATTTTGATTAAACTATGGGTAGTTTGGACATTTTATAAACCAAGGGCATTTTTGTAATTTCACAATCAGGGGTATTTAGGTAATTTATAAATCGGAAATTTTTCGAAAAATTTTTTTAAAAATAGTTCTCACTAATTAAAAGGGTAATTTTAAGAGTTTTAAAACTAGGGTTTTTTATAAAAATACGGCTAGTTTCCTTTCGGGTTTTAGTTATTGAGTTTAGCTGTGTGATCGAGTCCTCTTGGTTGGGTGAACCAGTAGCTACGCACTGTAGGATTCAGCGAAGAGGAGGTGAGTCACTAGGATCGCTTAAGTACCACGCTCTTTAGGATCCAATCCTAGACATGCGCATTGTGGGGTTACCACACCCTAACTCTGGCGACTTAGCCATAGGGTTATTTAGTTAGGCACTTAAGTCTTATGTAAGTGTTGGGGAAAACTAATCCTAGGGTTCAAGTACTTATCATGCTAATCTACGTTCCATTCCATTTCTACCCTTCTACACATCATATTATAAACCACACAAATGGATAGAAGTACTTACCTGGTGGACTGCGGGTCGGAGACTTAGGTGCCATGCCAGAAACCTGCTTATGTCAAAAATATTTTCATAAAACTCATTTGGGCTCGCTTTGAAAACGTTTTGGGCCTTAAACCCCTAGGCCGATGGTTTGAAACTCGGCTCTGATACCAAACTGAAACACCCCACACCCGGCCCACGAGCCTGGACTGGATCTGGTATGTTCCTCAAGTAAACCGGTTCAAAGTTCTTTTGTTACTTTGGGAAAATAGTGGGTTTTGAAAGAAATATTGTTTTGGGTTGGGCTCGAGTAGAAAACAAAAATCGTTTTATAATGAAAACCCTTTTAAATTTTAGGTGATAAAACATATAGAATACATTTAAAGTAAATTACTCAATCTTTAACTTAATAAAAATTTCGTAACATAATAAATAAAAACAAAAATAAAATAGTGCACTATGGCCTTATTACATCAAATTAAAACCCAAAAATAAAATTCAAGGTACTTAGAAATAAAAGAAAGTCCGGAATAAAATAAAATCTGAATTTTCGCATGGCCACCCCTAAGCTCCTGCCGACCCGGTCCATTACTGATCGTCACACAAAAATGTTCCCACAACTGGGGTGAGTCAACTGACTCAATGTGTACACAACACTAAATCATAATAGATTCAGGCGTAACAAGTATTACACATTCATATCATAGCATACAAATTATGATGCATTCCTAAACCCAAACCTAATAAGCCATCCGCTACACTCCCCGCACCAACCGTGCACACAGTGGGGACTACTAAGTCGACCCTCCTTCCGCTACACTCCATATCGCGGTCTTAGGTCACCGCATTTGTGGTCTTAGGTCACCATATTCAGATATCGCGGTCTTAGGTCACCGCATTCAGATTACTGTGGTCTTAGGTCACCACATTTAGATACCACGTTCTTAGGTCACCATGTTCGTGGTCTTAGGTCACCACATTCATTTCCCCTTTCAATAACCCATATGCCCCATTTTGTAATATGCATTAATATGCCAAAGTTCACATTCTTATTCTCATGTTACAAATAACATATTTCATATTCCTAGTAGGAGTAGGAAACGTACCTGAGTACTTAGTACCATAACATGGTACCTTAGCCACTTTCTTATTCTTAATATCACATATTTTAATTAGACATAGCCATAAAACATATTATGAAATAGTGTGGGGTACACACCTGATTCTCTTAGCAAATTCCTTGAGATCTTGAAATCTGATCTATCGCCTAGATCCTTAATCCCTACATTTGATTAATCACTTACTAATTTAATAAAAAGCCATTCGGCCATAAATCCAAATCCTAGTAGGATTAGTATACTTTAAAACCTACCTTGCTGCCGATTGACTTACGAATCGAGTCTCGAAACTTTGTGATGCACACCCTTGTAATCGACTAGTCACCAAAACTCCTAACTAGTTAGTTTTTGGCTTTTAAAACAAATAAATAATAGATCTAATTACCAAAATAGACCTTGGCCGATTGTACTTATGCACTCACCTTGCGATTTCAAATCCCGAAATTATCTATTGTCTTAATTATCATAGATAATTAAATCATCATAGATGGCCCTTGGCCGAATGCTATAGACACTTACCTTGTGGATTTTAAATCCCGAAACTCACCGAATAACTAGGGAACACGCGGCCTATGGTGTACCTTCGGGAAAAGAACTTCTCCTTTCTTGTAGTCGACACTTAGTAAATCCCGAATGATCTCTTCAAATTTTTGGCAACAAGATATTAATGGGGTTAGTCCTAGATTTCGGCAAATCTAAAAGAAAAGAATAGAAATCAAAACTTGTTCTTACCCTTTCTTGAAGAAATCGACAGCACCTATGCTTGAAGCTCCTCAAAGATTCGGCTTTTGATGGATTGGAAAGAAAAGAAATTGGCTAATGGTGATATCTTGAATTTTCTGGCTTTGGCTAACAAAAAGAAGAAGAACAAATGCTCTAGGAAATTCGGAGAGAGAAGGGTTGAGAGAAAGAATGATGAATGGCCCTCTTTTCCTTATATATAATTTAATTTACTAACTTAGAATCCCTTACTTAGCCATCACTCTTCTATTTTGATAGCTTTATCTCTTTATTTATCTCCTAAAATAAAAGATAATTCAGCAACTATCCTTACTTAGCCGAAATTATTAAACTCAAAGTCCCTTACTTGGCCATCACTTCTCCCTTATTTTCCTAATTAAAGAATAATTCCTCATTTATCTCTTGAAAATAATCTAAAATAAATCCATTATTTATCCCTTATTTATCCACTATTTATCTCTTAAAAATAAAAGAATAAAGGCTCCTAAATTATAGCCTTGTGCCGTCCCTTGCAGCTCGAACCTTGGCCCAATACCCCAGTATGTGGCGCCATTTCCTGAGGCCCTAAGTGGTATCTTCAAGCCACTTTTCCAAACCCGTTTGTGTGTCATATTTCATATACATTTTCTCTTAAGACCACCTTGCTTCATGTCCCTCTTTTACACTTTAAACTTGACATTTCTAAAGCATTTCCTTACATTTCTAAGACATTTCCTTACATTTCCAAGACATTTCCTTACATTTCCAAGACAAGACATTTCCTTACATTTCCAAGACAAGACATTTCCTTACATTTCCAAGTCATTTCCTTACATTTCCAAGACAAGACATTTCCTTCCATTTCCAAGTCATTTCCTTACATTTCCAAGACATGACATTTCCTTACATTTCCAAGTCATTTCCTTACATTTCCAAGACAAGACATTTCCTTACATTTCCAAGATTCTAAAAATGCACACATCACTTCAATAACACATAAGACATACTAATGCATAGGCTATAATCCAGGATGTTACAATAATTGTATTGATTATAACAAGGATTTCGGTAAACTATATTTATTTAAATTTATATACGAACCAAATTCATATATTAATAGAACTATGTTCTCATTATGTGTACAACATCCTTGTACATAGAATATGTTCAATATTTGATTGCCCAATTAAATTAATTCTATAATTAATTTAATTCATGTGACAACCAAACACAATACCAACTATGTTTTATTCCGTTCATTTCAACCATAGCGTGTGACCCTGTAGGTTCTTGTAACGTTAGCAGTAATACTAGAACGATTCTAATGTTACAAACAATGAGTGGCATCTAGCAATGCATCATTATTCGACATAACCTTTTGTGATTAACCTTTCATGCATTAATCCTTAAGTCCTTTATCTCTGGAATGGACACAAGTCAGGGAATAGTCACACTTGCATAGTCCATCCCATGTTTCTTGATATCTTGAGTAGACTATGATATACAAATAAGTATGACATCTCATATCAACTTATTTGAGCATGGCCATGCATTTCTAGTGTCACTCAATCAAGTGGCCTAAGATATTATTCCCATTATGTAGGATGGACTTATCCTATATTGATCAACCATATCCCTCTACATAGATTGTGGTATATCCAGCATCAGCCTTTATAGAACAACCAGTTACGATATACGTTTAACTGTATCAAAATATACAACTCATGATATTGGGATAATGATGATCTCAAGTTTGAGGATCATATACATATTAATCACTATGAGTAATGTTGTGACAATAACATAATAATCTAAGAAACATACTCATAGCGGGTCAGCCCAACATGTTGTTCTCTAACACACATATTCATGCATTGATTTTGACACTCCATATCAATGACAACTCTTTATCATCAATCAACATGTTAGTCTTAATGCATTATTGTTGTCCTAGTCAACAATAATACTTGACTAAGGATCTTTTAAGAATAATCATATTATTCTCAGGACATTATTATAAAACAGTTTATTTGTACACACATAAAAAAAACTGAAATAATAATGACAACGGCTTATATTAATAAACATAGTAAGTCAAGTATGTTATTACAACCATCTCATGATTAATCTTTGGGCATACTCTTAAAGATTATTATTTGCATATGAACTTACTAAGCATTATTGCTTACTCATCTTCCTTTCCTATCTTTTATAGGTTAACTTAACTAGATCGGGTTGGAGACTGTCGGAGATGTTTTCACACTATCTAGCAATCATTTAGGTATGAGGTTTCAAGTCTTTTTGAGATATGGCATGTATAGGGACCTTATTTCGGTTTAATTAAGTCATTGTTAATGTAGCCAAATGTGTTGGCCTAAAAGAGTTATGGGTTGGTTGTGTATAGCCATGGATGATGGCTCATGTCGATTGTAATAGTGCTATTAATTGTTCTCCCTTATATATGGGAAGATAGTCTGATTTTCGTGTTTCAAATGTGATAATTCAAGAGTTATAACTGATGATTTGAGAATTTTGTGTAATGATATGTGAATGTGTGCAAGTGAGGGTGGCTAAATGGCTTGGAAAATAGCCTTGAGTTGGTCCACATAGGTAGACACACGGGCATGTGTGTAGGCCGTGTGTGACACACGGTCAGTCCCATGGGTGTATGACTGGGCCGTGTGTCCCCTGCCTGTTAGTGTTATAAGTCAGTGTCGACCACGGGCTAGACACACGGTTGTGTGCCTAGGCCGTGTGACCCTTATGAGGTTGCTGACGTCACAAACATAATACCCAGGTTTTTACACAAGGACGTGTCTAGGCAATGTGGAGCACACAGGCCAAGCACACGGGCTTGTGTCCAGCCGTGTGAAAACCCCTGTAGGTTCGAAATGAAAATAAATCCAACAAGAGATAGGGACATGGGCGTGTATGACCACATAGCCTGCCCACACGGGCATGTCCCATTTCACACGGGCATGTGGCCCTTGTTTAGGTGAAAATTTTTAAACGCACAAAAGTTTCTGGTTGGGTTTCGAAACCCTCCATATGCTTGTTTATGGCCTCGTAGGTCCTTAATGAGAATGATTTGATAGTGAAAGAAATATTTTAAGATGGAAGGAAATTCCATGGACTAAAGTTGTATGACCAAGTGAGTTAAGTCCGGTAATGCCTCGTATTTGGTTTCAACGTGGGATACGGGTAAGGGGTGTTACAGCACCGCTGCCGATTAATAGAACGACTAAAAGCCATAAATGTCACAGAAAGGCTGAAAGCCTTGTACAGAGCAGCAACGACCGTACACTTCTTCCGTAACAAAGTCTCAACCCCATGCAATATGTCGTGTATGTCATGCTCAATCATCATATATGTATGCAGAATGGCCATGCTCAGTAAGAGTCATTTAAACATATATTAAAAGCATATCAGTCACACGACCATAGTCAAGTCAGTTAAAACACAGTCATACGATCACAGCCAAATCAGTCAAATTCGTAATCTAAGTCAGTCATTTACCCACAAGGGCAAAATAGTCATTTACCCTCCAAGGGCATTACGGTCAATTTACCATAAGGGGCATTACGCTCATTTTACCCTACAGGTGCACTATAGTCATTTTACCCTACAAGGGTATTATTGTCATTTTACCTTATGGGGGTATTTTGGTCATTTTACCCTATGGGGGAATTTCGGTCATTTACCCTATGGGGGTATTTCGGTCATTTTACCCTATGGGGGTATTTTAGTAATATAACAACCTTCCAGAAGGTTTACAGTCGACTCAAACGACACAGATAACATATATGGTCAAACAGTGTAATTGGGCCCAAAGCCCAATATTCGGCCCAAGTTGGCCCATACGCTCATGTGGCCCATTTAGCCCAAATTCAGTCACGTCTATGTGAACGTTATAGCCCAGTTTAGTATTTTCCACTTACAGTAAATTTTATTCGTGTAGGCCCACGAGCCTATTTGGGCTCACACGGCCCAACGCGGCCCATAACGGCCCAAGAGCACAAGAACGCTCGTGGTGGGCTCTACAATCTATAGCGCATGATTGTAGGCTCTGTTTACCACACAAACGATTGCATGCTCGTGAGGCCTCGAATGCTGAGGTTCCGGCATTTTAGCTTATCGGCCCTTGCCGATTCACAGATAGACAGGGGTGTGAATACACACCTTTTTTTAGCGTTTGACAGTCATGAAATCCGGCATACAGTTACACACCCTTTTCGGCTTTTAAGCCGCTTATCATTTACGGAAAACAGTTACACACCATTGTCTATTGTTTTGACAGTAATAATACTGGGTGTGTGATTACACACCTTGTAACAAGCCGAATTTGGGCCTAGTAGAATTGGGCTTATTGGGCCTTGACCAGGGGCGCGTTTAAAATTTTTGAGAACAAGAGAACGACACAAATGCAAGTTTGACCTATTAGGTGAGTGATTTTGGAAGGTTAGGGGGCTTCCATAAGTCCCGGGATCAAACTTGGGCTTTAGGAAAATTTTGGTTTTAGGTGAATAAAACCCCGGGAGTTAGTAGGTAGGCTTTAATAATAAAATGTGGAGAAAAATGACACAAAAAGAGTTGTGGTCTAGTGGCAAATAGCACCACATAGGAGACAAGGTGGTGACGTCACACAAGGAAGCAAGGGGTCCAAGGTTCAAGTCTTGGTGCTTGCATTTCATTTTGATTTATTTTTTAAGTGAACTTAGACTTTGGCCCATAGACTTATATTTAGTTGCGCATGATTTTAGACATAAGAGGAGCTTGTGGCCTAGTGGCTAGTGGCATGGATCAAGTTACAGGGGAGCTTGAGTTCGAATCCCATCGCAAGCAAAAAAGGGATATTTATTTTACTAAGTTGGGACAGCCAGAGTTTGTGTTGGAATTAAACTCTACTGAATGAGGAATCCCACATTGGGAAGCCAGCAAAAGGGAAGGTGAAAAGCTGGCTTTAAATAGAGCAATCTATGAGGAGAGTAAGCATACCTTAGTTGGCGTTGGGCATAGGAGTGGTTGGAGCGCTGATCAACTCCAGATTCCTATCAGGTGTGTATTTCGCCCTACTCTAGGTGTAGAGCGGCTAATGCAGAAATACCGGTCACACGGCAATGGTAGCCACACGAGCGTGCGAGCGCACGTGTGGGGGCTTCGACACGATAGTTGAGGCCATCATGAGTAATCTTGTGGGTTGGTGTTGTTTGGGCCGAAAGGGGCCGAAAGGGGCCGAGTGGGCCCGTGGGCCCATATGAATAAATTGTATGATTGTGTGGTAGATAGTGAACTGGTCTATGTGAATCTCATATCTGTGGCAAGATTTGGGCTAAATGGGCCACTCGAACGTGTGGGTCCACTTGGGCCGAGAATTGACCATTGGCCCAATCATATCGTTATCTCTGCTTAGAATACCTCGATATACAAAATTACTAGAATACCCTTGGTTTACAAAATTACTAAAATACCCTTGGTTCACAAGATTGCCAAAAAATCCTCAGTTTATAAAATTACCGAAATACCCCTGGTTTGTAAAAATTATCGAAATACCCCTGATTTGTGAAATTATCGAAATACTCTCGGATTGGAAAATTACCAAAGTACACCTATTTTGTAAAATTATTGAAATACCCCTGATTTGTAAAATTATCGAAATACCCCTAATTTGTGAAATTATCGAAATACCCTCAGATTGCAAAATTATCGAAATACCCTTGGTTTGTGAAATTACTGAAATACCCTAGAGGGAAAAATTATCGAAATACCCCTAGAGGGTAAAATTACTGAATTACCCTCGATGGGTAAAATACCAAAATTCCCCCAAAGGGGTGGAAATTACCGTTGTACCCTTACATGAGAAAATGACCGTTATACCCTCGCTTATGGTTAAATGTTGTGTATGTGATTTTAGTTATACTGTTTATATTTGTAATACATTGCATTCATAGCATGTTGCATGGGTTGGGTTTATGATTGGAGGAAGTGTAGCCTGGTGGCTTTGCCACATACTTTTTTAGTGTTTATGTCACATATATTATTTTGGTGGCTCAGCCACATATATCGTTATTAGCAGCAAGGCTGTATTATTGGAGAGCTTGGCTCTGTGCCATCTTGATTATGGCTTTGTGCCAATTGTATTTACCCGTGGCTATGTGCCTGACAGATACCGATGACTCTGTGTCAATCATATTTACCCAAGGCTGTGTGCCGATTATATTACCGTCGCTGATGGCTATGTGCCAAACATAATACAGTTACTGATGGCTTTGTGCCAATTATAATACCGCTATTGAAGGCTTAAGAGCCGTATATATACCGTGATTAGCAGCTTGTCTGCACTATTGGTGTGTTTGGCGGGGTGGGTTGACTTGATCCCCACACAATGTGAATGGTTGGTACGGGGGTGTGATTGGTTGGATTGGGTTGGGCTGCAGTTTATTGTTTGCATTATCATGATTATAGGGCTTAGGCCCAGATTGATGCCGTAAAGGGTCTGGCCCAAATAGTAACCGTTTAGAGGATTACACACTGAGTTCTCGTAACTCACCCCATTCTTCTTAACCTTGCAGGTAATCCCTAGCGTTGGATGATTTGGAGCTGCGGAAGACTCGGTGGTGGCCATACATCGGAGTTGTTTCTCAAAAAACTTAGTAAATCCACTTTTTACTTTATTTTAAGATTATTTATTTTGGGATTAATATTTTTTATAAGGCCATTGGATTTTATTTTCCTTTTAAACTGTTAATAATTAAACTCTGGGTTTTCTCAAAATGACAATAATCGTTTTTCTTTCAAAATATCACGTTTCCGCAATTTCGTAATTAAACTTCAGTAACAAACAAAGTTTTCAAAAATAATTATAACATTTTTACAAGAAATCAATTAAAGCAAATCTAAATTTCACAAACAACAAAGTTCAAAGTTTAAAAAGGAATACAAAGTTTTTAACGAACGCGTAGCTTCTAAACAACCCTTTTATGTGACACGCTAGATCTGCTCAAAACGTTTAGGCTAGTTTTGGGGTGTTACACACCATTTAGCGACCACTTGCGAAATTCCAAAAGCACCAACCTAGATTCAATTCAAAAATTCAATCAGTCCTTAAATCGTTAATAAGATTCACAAACCCTGAATCTCTACACTACCATTACCACTAGCCTTGGTAAACAAGAGTATAGCCTTTAACCCTAAAATCGCTTGGCTAGACTCCTACAATTGTTGATTGACCACTCACTGTATAACAACAGATCTCGTTAGAGGGTTGATTAAGGATGCAGTTTACACCCATCCACATTTACTTGAGCAAGACAGAGAACAATTTACCGAATCCTTCAGTTCTGAATGCTGACTTAATGCAGTGGTACACATGAGTGGAATATTACGTTCGATCTAAAAGGATTAACTGAAAGGAGATCATTAAATAGTAACATCGATAATCCTAAAAGGGAAAACTGTAAAGTAACAAGAAACAACCCAATTACTTACCCCAATATTTGGCTTGGTGACAAAGAGAAAGGGTAACAATAGATTCGCAACAGAAATGGAATGAAAAAATGAAAGTATGAGAAGGTCTTTGCAGTGATCGGCTTGTCAGAGTTTTAGAAGGAGTGAGGAGAAGGCAAGGTATTCAGCTATTACTCAAGAAAAAAGGAAACAGAAGAAACTTAATTCGATTTAGCGAAAGAGAAGAAGAAGAATGCCCCTTTCAGCAGAGAGAAAATGTGAAGAAGAAAAGAAAAGTTTCAAGGCAGAATTCGACACTTGGTAATTGTGTTTCGGCTAAAGTGAACAATAGTTGAGAAACAAATTTGAAAAGAGAAAGACCCGAATGGTCAGAAAGACTACACGAAACGCCACAAGGAGAGAAAACCCGAAACACAAAAAGGAAAGAACACAAAATAGCAGAGAGGATAATCGGCTTCTGAGCTCTCACAAGATGCCAAAAATGCATACCCAAAGACCCCCTTAGATGAATTGCACAAACAAGGCTCCCAATCGGCTACAACACTCCCTAATTTGAATTCCTTATCTTTCTCTTAAAATGTCTCCCCTTATCCCTCCTTGATATCCTCCATAACACCTTTCAAGACCCATTCAAACTCTCACCCAACAAAGTTCAAAACCACCTCAAAATCCTACCGCCTCATGCTAGCAAAATAATTATCCTTTTTGCTTGCAATGGGACTCGAACCCAAGCCCCACTCAATAGCTCAACACGCCACTTGCCTCTTTGCCACAAGCTCTTTTGTGTCACATTTTATCTTCCATTAATTAAAATGTCTAAAGGCCAAATTCCAAGTTCCTGTAAAAGAAAAACCAAAATAAATTGCAAGAGCCAAAACTTGAACCTAGGCTCCCTTGCAACCTTAATGACGACACAACCACTAGACCACATGCTTCCTTGTGTCATTTTTTTTAACACAATAATTTAAAAGGCCTACATCCAGGCATCCATGGTTTTATCCACTTAAAACCAAAATTTTTGCTAAAGCCCAGGTTTGAACCCAGGACTTTTCCAACTCCTCTCAGGTCTCTTAACCATATGAGCAGACATTTAATTGTATCATTTCCTAGCTCACATAAAATTTTATGCACAGTCTCCTAACCATTCCCTTGCTCAAAGCCCAATACTTCTAGGCCCAAATTTTGGGGCGTTACAATTTACCCTTTTAAAGAAATTTCATTCCCGAAATTTCCAACAATCAGAATAGTCGCACATCCTAACCTACCACACTAGCTCTCACCGCGCACTTTGATTCTAATAATACAAGCACGCACCACACCATCTATCCATCGGAGCGGATGGATATCACACGCATATAATTTCCAGAATACACACAGAATAAATACAAACTCTAACTTTAAGGGTAGCAATACAGTCTAATATCTATCTACTGCTTTTCCATAAAAACAAACAACAGTTTTAGAAACTTACGGATTCGGCGCCGAAGACTCGGTGTACCACACTTTTAGAAAAACAGTGAATACAACATTTCAGAACTTCAAATATTTTCAAGCCTTTTTGAAACAATACTTTCAAAAATTTAATTTTAAAAACCCAATCCACATCCGAGTTTTGCAACTCGGCTCTGATACCATTAAATGTAACATCCCAAACCTGGCCTAGATGTTAAGGCTGAATCTGGTGTGTCACATTGAGGTGTTTTTCGAAAACCATGTTTTCATTGAAAACCCTTCCTTGAAATTTATAACTTCTACAAAACCTCAGTTTGCTTTTGTTTATTTTCTATTGTGGTCTATTAAAAAGTTATTTCCTTTTAAAACGTTATTGCTTTTAAGACCTTATTTGTTGCGGAAGCTTAATTTAAAACAGATGATTTACGAAAACGTGATATTTAAAATTGAGTTGCGGAAACGTAGTGTTTTGAAAACAGTAATCATTTTAGGAAAACCGCATTTTAGTAAATAAAAGCCAAGTTATGAAAACAGGAGCAGTCGTGTGGCCATCTCCGAGTCCTTCGCAGCACTAAACCGTCTAACGCTGGGAATTACCTGAAAGGTTAAAAATGGGGTGAGTTTACGAAAAACTCAGTGTGTAATCCCCTTATTAAAGAAACAGTCAGAATATAGAAACAGAATTAGTTTGGGCCAGAGCCCAGTAACAGTAACAATACAATTTAGTTCAGAGTATATGTTGGCTAAAACCCAAAACAATATCATTTCGGTCACAGCCCATAACAGAACCAATTGGGCTTTGCCCATTCTAGTAATGGTGGCAATTGGGCCTTAACCCAGTCAGCCTCGGTTGGGCCTGAGCCCATATCAAAAGTCACTTATCACATATATGGGCCTAAGCCCATCTCAATATCAGAATCAGTATATGCAATGCATAAATACCCAAACCAACCCCGCACTCCGTCTCCTGTCCAACCCTACACCTGTGGGGATTAAATCGACCCATCCAGCCAACACACCAAGCTTAGCACCGGTTGCGGCACTGAATCAACAGAACAGCTCGACGCCATAGATAGAACTACTAAAAGCCATAAATATCGTAACATCGATGCCGGTTAACTGAACGGTTAAAAGCCATAAATATCGCAGAAAGGTTGAAAGCCTTGTACAGAATAGCAACGGCCGTACACTTCCTCCGTAACAATGTCCCAACCCCATGCAATATGTCGTGTATGTCATGCTCAATCATCACAGTTGTATGTAGAATGGTCATGCACAATAATAGTCATTTAAACATATATTAAAAGCATATCAGTCACACGACCACAGTCAAGTCAGTTAAAGCAAAGTCATATGATCACAACCAATTCGGTAAAATTCATAATCTAAGTCATTCATTTACCCACAAGGGCAAAACAGTCATTTAACCTCTAGGGGCATTACAGTCAATTTACCCTACAGGGGCATTACGGTCATTTTACCCTATAGGGGTATTATGGTTATTTTACCCTATGGGGGTATTTCGGTCATCTTACTTTATAGGGGTATTTCGGTTATTTTACCTTATAGGGGTCTTTCAGTCATTCTACCTTATGGGGGTATTTTAGTCATTTACCCTATGGGGGTATTTCGGTCATTTTGCCCTATGGTGGTATTACGGTTATTTTACTCTTTTAGGGGTATTTTAGTCATATAACAACCTTTCTAAAGGTCTATAGTCACCTCGAGCGACACGGATAACATGTATGGTCAAACGGTGTAATTGAGACCAAAGCCCAATATTCGGCCCAAGTGGGCCCACACGCTTGTGTGGCCCATTTAGCCCAAATTCAGTCATGGCTATGTGAATGTTATAGTCGAGTTCAGTATTTGCCACTTATCGTAAATTTTATTCGTGTGGGGCCCACGAGCCCATTTGGGCTCAACAAGGCCCATAACGACCCAAGAGCACGAGAACGCTCATGGTGTCCTCTACAGTCTATGGGCTCGGTTTACCATACGAGTGTTCGCACGCTCGTGAGGCCTCGAATGTCGAGGTTTTGGCATTTCAGCTTATCAGCTTTTGCCAATTCACAGATAGATAGGGGTGTGAATACACACCTTTTTTCATCATTTGACAGTCATGAAATCGAGCGTACGGTTGCACACCCTTTTCGGCTTTTAAGTCGCTTATCATTTATGGAAAACAGTTACACACCATTGTCCATCGTTTTGACAGTAACAATATTGTGTGTATGATTACACACCTTTTAGTGATCACTTGCGAAATTCCAAAAGCACCAACCTAGATTCAATCCAAAAATTCAATCAATCCTTAAATTGTTAATAAGATTCACAAACCTTTAATCTCTACACTACCCTTACCACGAACCTTGGTAAATAGGAGTATAGCCTTTAACCCTAAAATCGCTTGGCTAGACTCCCATAATTGTTGATTGACCACCCACTGCATAACAACAGATCTCGTTAAAGGGTTGATTAAGGATGTAGTTTACACACATCCACATTAACTTGAGCAAGATAGAGAACAACTTACTGAATCCCTTAAAATCGAATGCTGACTTAAGGGAGCGGCACACGTGAGTGGGATATTACGTTTGATCTAAGAGGATAAACCGAAAAAAGATCATTGAATAGTAACAACGATAATCCTAAAAGGGAAAAGTGCAAAGTAACAAGAAACAACCCAATTACTTACACCAATATTCGGTTTACTGACAAAGAGAAAGGGTAACAATATATTTGCAATAGAAATGGAATGGAAAAATGAAAGTATGAGAAGGTTTATGCAGTGATCGGCTTGTCAGAGTTTTAGAAGGTGTGAGAAGAAGGTAAGGTATTCAGCTATTACTCAAGAAAAGAGGAAACATAAAAAACTTCATTCGATTTAGCGAAAGAGAAGAAGAAGAAGAATGCCCATTTTAGCAAAGAGAAAATGTGAAGAAGAAAAGAAAAGTTTCAAGGGAGAATTTGACACTTGGTATTTGTGTTTCGGCTAAAGTGAACAACAGTTGAGAAACAAAGTTGAAAAGAGAAAGACCCGAATGGTAAAAAACACTGCACGAAACGCCACAAGGAGAGAAAAACCCAAACGCATAAAGGAAAGAACCCAAAATAGCAGAGAGGATAATCGGCTTCTACACTCTCACAAAATGCCGAAAATGCATACCCAAAGACCCCCTTAGCCAAATTGCACAAACAAGTCTCCCAATCGGCTACAACACTCCCTAATTTGAATTCCTTAACTTTCTCCTAAAATCTCTCCCCTTATCCCACCTTGATATCCTCCATAACACCCTCTAAGGCCCATTCAAACTCTCACCCAACAAAGTTCGAAACCACCTCAAAATCCTGCCTCCTCATGCTAGCAAAATAAATGACCTTTTTACTTGCAATGGGATTCGAACCCAAGCGCCCATCAATAGCTCAACATTCCACTTGCCTTCTTGCCACAAGCTCTTTTGTGTCACATTTTATCTTTCATTAATTAAAAGGTCTAAAGTCCAAAGTCCAAAGTCCAAAGTCTAGGTTCCTTTAAAAGAAAAACCAAAATAAATTGAAAGAGCCAAGACTTGAACCCAGGATCTCTGGCAACCTTAATGACGCCACAACCACTAGAGAACATGCTTTCTTGTGTCACTTTTTTAACACAATAATTTAAAAGGCCTACATCCAAGCATCCAGGGTTTTATCCACTTAAAACCAAAATTTTTGCTAAAGCCCAAGTTTGAACCCAGGACTTTTCCAACTCCTCTTAGGTCCCTTAACCACTTGAATAGACATTTAACTGTGCCATTTCCTAGCTCACATAAACTTTTATGCGCAGTCTCCTAACCATTCCCTTGCTCAAGGCCCAATACTTCTAGGCCGAAATTCCGGGGCGTTACAAGTCTATACCAGACTGTTACATTCCATTGATGAATACATGTGTATTTTTAAGTTTCTTGATATATTATGAATGCTTGTTGATAGTTAAACAAGTTTTGTTAAGTGATTCTTAGTGAAAATGCAAAATAGGGATTAAATTGAGAAATGTGTAAAGTTAGTGGTTAAAATGTGAAATAAATGAAAAATATGGGCTGCTAGGGGTATAATAGTAATTCGGCTAGGATGGGTATATTGTGAATTTTATTAATTTGTGATTTTGTGTAATAAGGACTAAATTGTAAAAATGTGAAAGTTTAGGGGCTAAAGTGAAAATTAGCTAAAATGTATATTTTGGATTGAATTGAATACATAGATGATTAAATAAGTCAATTTTGAATATATTTAGATCAAGAAAGGAGAAATACAGACTTAGATTGGGTAAAGAACAAAGTTACAAAATAGTTGACTCGATTTGTCGTTTTAATAACCGTGGTAAGTTCGCATGTTATAATTTTATTTCAAATGTATTCTATATGTTTTGATATAGCATAGATTGTGATTATGTGACTACGAACAAGTTTGGAAATGATTTTACGATGATTTGACAGTTGGAATCCCGGTTGAACCTTAGGAATATCTTAGGATAATAGTGATATGTCATTAGGGGATATAGTGAGTTGGCTTCAGGCCATGATATAGCACTTCGGGTGCGAGATATACCGATTTGGCTTCGGACCATGCATATCAGCTAATTTGGCTTCGGGCCATGATATTAATATTTTGGATAAGTTACCTTGATTTGGCTTCGGGCCATGATATAGGTACTTATCGTGTGAGACCCTCGAATATCTAACTTCTATTCAGAATGGTTTAATGGGTAAATGAAAGACAAGAATGTGTATGAGATTTGTACAAGATGGTACAAGTATGTGCATAAACTATTTTAGAATTGAATCGAGGAGCTGATTATGAAAGGTTTGTTAGCTAATATAAGCTACATGTTGGTATATTCAAATTATTGAATTATATTTTTGTCATTGCATTAATTTTATTTCATATGAGCTTACTAAGTTTTATAGCTTACTTTGTTTATTTTCCCGTGTTTTATAGTGATATCAAAGCTAGCTTGAATTCGGGGATTGTCGGAAATCGTTTCACACTACCATATCACTTGGTGCCTATGAACTTTGGTATTTTAAGTATATGGAATGTATAGGTTTTTTGAGTCATTTTGATTATAGGTTGATAGTGATTTTGGTTATTTGTAATGACTTGTGATGGCATATGTTTGGGTTTGTAAATATGGCCATGAGTGTTGGCTTAATTTGGTAGATGTGGTTATGTGCATATATGGTTGATATTTTGAGCTCATGGTGGTTATGTGAATGGTTATTATGATGTTTGTGGAATTGCAATCATGCTTGTGAATCAGCCTAAAATAATGTATGTTTGGAAATGGTTTATTCTTTTTATTTGTATAAGTGTTTTGGTATGTTTTGATTGAGTAAGAATTTAAGTTATAAGTATGTTGGTTGTTAGTATTGGAAATGGTATGAATTAGCCTTGATTGTGGCAAAATTAGATGTTCATTTATACTATGAATTGGTGCTATTTTGGTTGTTTACGTGAGCATGAGTTTGGGTGGCAAATTGGCTTGGTAAATAGCCTATTTTTGTCCACATGGGCAGAGACACGGGCATGTGTTTTAGCCGTGTGTGACACACAGTAATGTTACACGGCTGTGTATCCCCTGGTGCTGAAATCAAATGAAGTTAGTATTCTCCATACGGTCTCACACACAGACGTGTGATCGGCCGTGTGGCATAAGTCAGTATATCCCCTAATTTGCACATGGCTTAGCACACGGGCGTGTGACTTGGTCGTGTTGCATAAGTTAGTATACCTACAGGTTTGGCACGGCTTAGCACATGGCCTGGCACACGGGTGTGTGTGGCCACTTCAAAGGGCACACGGGTGTGTGGTTGGCCGCGTGACCCAAGTCAGTAAGTTCACTTGTTTGGACACGGGCTGGGACACGACCATGTGCTTCCATTTCGAATGTTCACACGGCCTGAGACACGGGTGTGTTTGGTGGCCGTGTGTCTCACACAGCCTGACCACATGGGCGTGTGTCTCCTATTTTGAGAAAAATTTGCTAAGTATTGAAATTTGTTTTGAGTTATCGATATAGTCCCAAACCACTCCCAATGCATGTTTAGGGCCTAGTAGGCCCATTTGAGGGACATTATGATTGGTTATGATTGAATTGTATTTTAATTGATAAATTGTATATGAAATGTATGTCTTAAAAGTGTTGTAAGTTCGATAATACTCTATAACCCTATTCCAGCGCTGAGTACGGGTTAGAGGGTTACAACTAACTTCCTTAAGCATACTCAAGGGACATCTTTCACGAGTCTAGTGATTCTTTCTTGGTTAATATGACCAAGTCTTAAGTGCCATAGGTACCCATCATTAGAGTGAGAAGTTTTATGCTTTTTATTCACTATTTTAGTTTGAAGCATCGAGTAGTTAATTGGTTTGATAAAGTAGGGATTGTTTTCGATCCATTCATTACAAATTAAAGAACAATTTCTATGAATAAAAATCCCTTTATTGAATGTCACAATATAACCGTCATAAAATAAACATGCTATAGAAATTAAATTCATTTTAAAATGAAATACATAAAATATGTTCTTTAAAACAATCTTTCTAAAATTATCAAAACGTAAAAATAATTCTCTCATTGCTTCGGCTGAAACATAGCTCACATCTCTAGTTTGCAACGAGAGGCTCCTCTCAAGCGAACTTCTCATTTCTCTGGACCCTTGTAAAGAAACACACACATGGTTAGTGGCTCCAAAATCCATAATCTAGTTGTGAATGGATTCTTCCACTAAGAAAGCTTCAACCACAAAGAGTTCCATACCTTTTCCCTTTCTGGCTAGGCAATCCAAATACTTACAATTTGATTTGAAATGCCCTTGCCTGTTACAAAAGAAAATTTTGATCTTTTTAGGCTCTTTGGACTTACTAGCATTCTTCTTATCCACACGAGGTGAAACAAAAGACTTAGCCAATTTCTTCTTTCTCTTAGCTTTCTGCTGTCCCTTAGAGGACCAGGGGCCCACTATTAAGTTTGCCTTAGGTTTCTCCTGAATCGGCTTACTACCATTCAGCATTAACTCATAGGATTTTAATTCCTACATGAGCTGAGTCACAATAAGCGCCTTGTTCCCCAAGTTGTAAGCGGCCCTAAAACTAGCAAACTCCTTGATTAAGGATTTGAACACTAGTTCAATTTGAGTGTTCACGTCTAGTTCAGCCCTATTGTTCTTTGCTTTGGCAAAGAGTCGCATAAGCTTAATCATATGTTCTTTGGCTAAAGCATCGGGTTTCTGCTAAGAGTTCATCAAATTTGTAATAGCGGATTGTCGAGCCAATGTGACTTGGCCACCAAGCAAATCCTTCAAAATTTTCATGACCTCTCTAACAATACATAAATTCTCGTGTTGCTTTTGCAACACGTTACTCATGCTCACTAACATATAAAATTGAGCAAACGACTTAGAATCTCTCCAAGAATTTCTCGCTTTGGGCTAAGCTTTAGGAGGACACACTTCGTCAAAAACGAATTTTTGTTTCTCACAGTTGAGAACTATTAGCAAGTTTAGTTTCCATTCTCAAAAGTTAACCCCATTCAATTTATTCTTAGTAAAAATGCTAATAAGAGGAGTAGGAGACATATTTGAATTGAAAAAAATAAAGATTCACTAAGTACTATCTTTGTATAATGAAATTATTTTCATTTCAGCAATATATCAAGAGTGTAGTATAATGCATGCGTCTTATACTAAAACCTTTAAAAAACATTTTTCATTGCTGTGATCATTCTCACACCCATCAACCATGTTGCACTAGGGTCTCATGATTAACTAGTAAGAACATGGATTACATCCAATCAGTTCGTGAATCTTAATTTTCAAGACTCCACACGAACCAACGACCGTTTAACATTTGGTCATCATCTCTAACTTAAATATCGTTTCTTGGGAAACTATTTAATAAGAGAAGATTTGAGTGTGTAACCATTGACTCAACATTCATCATGAACATGCTTTCATTTTTTAGTCATCTTGGGACAATCTCATTGAGAATCATGCATGACTAGTTGCCCTTAAAAGGAAATCCCATCCTATGAACCAAAATGATAATGTTTACCTGGGGGTGGGATTAGGGTAGGAACTTGATCGAAACTTTATCATGCTATCACTTAGGGACCATCAATGGAGGCCATAAGTCTTGTTTAAGGACTCTCACTTAATATTTTAAAATAAAATGCATAGTTTTTTATCCCAAATTTTAAAAATGATCATACAATAGTCCTAGTGGCATTCTTACCTAATCTATATGTCATGCTTCTAATATATACATGGTATGCTATGAAAAATTTATAATATTCACATTCATTTATTTATAGGAATCAATCAATCATAAAACAAACAATTTTGATTCTCCATAGTTTTTTTTTAGGGAAAAAACATGAGAAAGTGAATGTGAACGGAGCACTAGGAAAGGTCCCAGGAAAGGGAGGTGAGCCAAATTTGACCACTTAAAAACCAAGGCTTTCCTAGCCAGAGTCAATCCTAGACATGCACCTTCTTATTACCACACTTCTCACAGTAATCGAATAACCTAAAGAAGTGAATAGAACAATACCACACTTCTTATTTTTTAATCAATAAACTGTGAATCATCTTATATATATATCACAACTATAACATTTCATAATATAAATATTATAAACAATTATAAAATAGATACATAAGGAGATAAGTAATTGAAATAAAATTGCCAGCCAAAGTTTCCATGGTTCTATTTCTAGAAAATAAATGGAAAAATAAAATTAAAATTACATAGTTTTTCACCATAAGGCGTTCCTTGGGTCTTCAACTGCCATTACTCCATCTTTTCCTCGTCATGGACTTTTTTTTTGGAAAAATTACATTTTGGTCCTATGTCTATTTCCGTGTCAGAAGAATTCTATGAATTAAAAAAAAGTCCTACGTAGAGATAATAGTCGACGGTCTATTTCCTAAGAACTAGAACCTCGACAATAAAAACAATTATATAAAAAATATATAATATCGCATCCATTCCCATATATAACTCAAAACATGCATAAGATCTAAAGAATGCCACTTTCTATGTAATCAAATCATTCAAGAAGAAGAGAAATTTATTTTGATTATCGATTTATACGTATAGATAGAACCCAACCTGGCTCAGATACCAATTGTTGGAAAAAAAAGGGTTTGGAAAATAAATTTAGGGAAAAGCTAGTGTTTTATTTTTTTTTCCAAAACAAGATCTTAGTTGTGATATCTAAAGTAATAAACACTAAATCAAAATTGTTCATTTTCAATTCATTTGGGATGAACACTTCGATCAAGTAGTCTTCTCCGCTATCCTCAAGCTCACGTTTGTCGAGTGTGGGCTCTCTTCAAATCAGAATTTTTTTCACAAAAATTACTAGTGGAATAATTTTGTAATTTCTCAAAAAATTTAGGCCAAGTTGTAAGTAAGGAAAATATCCTTAGAAATTTTCTAAAATAATTTCTTTAGAGAATTTTCTCTCTATAACTTACTCTTGAATTCAAGTCGTTGTAAATAATGACCGAAGACTCTTTTTATATAAGGAGAGTTTAGAGAGTTCAACTATGATTAAACTTAATACTAAAATTAATCTAATATTTATCTTAAATTTAATATTAAATCTTATTAAAATAATATTAAATTTAGTTTAATCCAAAGATCTGAGGATGGAATTTGAAATGTGTTAATCGTAATCGTAATTTGTAAGTTGAAATTAAAATTTTATTAAATCTTCAAAAGGAAAATAATTTAAAACTTAAATTTTGAAAACTTAAAAATTTGGAGAAACATAAAAATTTGGAGAAACGAGTTTTGATCTCTGAAATGGGTATTTCAAGTCGTGCCCTTCATTCTAAATCAGATAGCCTTTCATAGAGGGCTATTGTCTCTTTACATCATTTGAATTGGGAAATTCAATCCCTTATATCATTACATAATTGAAACTTTTCAGAGAATATATTCTCTAGTTACAAAAATATAAACTATACAGAATATTCACTATTCATGCGCCAAAGAATCTTACTATTCTTGCCGGGGAATATTTACTGTTTACGCCAGAGAATATTTCCTGTTCACTTGTCTTTTCTTGCAGGGAATATTTACTGTTTATGCCAGAGAATATTTCATGTTCCTCTTCATTCATTTCTTTCTTTTGCATCAATTTTTCTTAGTCCTGGTAATGGTTACTGAGGTGGTATCATCTGCAAGATCCATCGTTTTGATAAATTTCACATCTTCGGATTCAGAATCCATTGAGATGAGCATTTCAGCCATGAGTTTTTTGTATTCCTTCTTGGTCTTGGCTTGAGTTAACATCACACTAGTTGTCGATTTTGCTTGAAGGAATTTTGCTGTGGTTTGATCAAGGGCTGGGGACTTACATAATCTCGAATTCTTGTTGAAAAAAATTATCCATATATTTTGAATCATATTTTTCATCATTAAACTTGTCCCACCATTTTTTTCAGTAGTTTCAAACTAGTAATGGAATTCCAGTACATTGATCTTGCGTATAGGAATAATTCCTAGAAATAATCCAAGAAATGCACAATTTTGAGAAAAAAATGCATTGTTCTGTAAATGTGTTTTTGGTCTAGTTCAGGTTGAAATTTTTCAAAGAATTTGGGCCATAAATTTTGAATTTTTTCTGGTAGGATCTCGAAGGATGATGGTCCATACCAATTCGACCATTATTGGAACCAGTTTGGGAATTTGAATTGGGTGTTGTATTTGAAATATATGAGCCAAGAATGTCTCATATGTTAGTTGTTCATTAAGAAGGCATTGTACCACACCATTTGGTAATCCCAATATGTGAAATACGGGTGGTGGTCAATTTTGGTGGTAAATTTGGCTGGAAATTTCTTTGGAGAATTTGGGTTTTCACTCAAATCCCTTGGTCGAAGAATTTTTAATATTTGGGTTGTTGAATGAGTAATAAAATTTGGATCTTTTGGGTTTGTGCAGTGTTTGAACAATACTAATCCAGTTTGAACCAGTATGTTTTCATAATACTATTTGTAACACCACAAACCCGGCCTAGAAGTTATGACCGGATCTGGCATGTCACATAAAAGAGTTGTTTAAAACTGCGTGTTTGTCAAAAATTTCGAGTTTAATTATTTATTCGCTGGTAATCCTATATTTAACATTTTGGAAAACGATTATTAAGGGTTTAGGAATTTCCCGTATTGAACATTTAATAATAATAGGCAGTAATCAAATTAAAAGATAAACCAAATAAAATACCAAATTTAAAGTAATAGTGGCCTTATTACAAAATAAAATCCCGAATTAAAATAAGTTCAAATTAAAACGAAGTTTACGAAAGCAATCGTAATGCATGGCCACCTCGAGTCCGCCCCGGCTCCAAAACCCGCGATCTATGAATTACCTGCAAAAATTTAAGCAGAAGGGGTGAGTCAAGAAGACTCAGTGTGCAATCACTCCACACCAACCATAGCTGGTCCCGAGCCCATTCAAATACCAACTGGGCCTTGGCCCTTACAAATCACTTTGGGCAAAGCCTATACAGAATCAGACTGAGCCTTGGCCCATTTAGCAGAGAATAGCAGATAATCAGATATCAATGCAATGTGATGCAAAACCCACCCCAACCTAGATTTCCATCCGCTACACACCTCCCGTACCAGCCAATCACCATTGGGGATTTTTACAATCAACCCTCATCGCTACACACCATTGATGGCAGTCATGCTACTCATCATTAGAATCGTGACAGAGTCACCAGAACAGATCGTGGTAGAGCCACTACAACAGATCATGGCAGAGCCACTACAATAGATCATGGCAGAGCCACTACAACAGATCGTGGCAGAGCCACTACAACACTTCCCCTTTCATCATATCCCAAGCCCATGCAACATGCCGTGACATAATAATTTGTGTATGCAGTATGACATGTATGCAAATCATATATCAAATATAGCATATGAAACGGATTACCATCATAATCAGAATAACAAATACAACATAATCAAGCTAATCAACCTCTAAGGGTATAACAGTAATTTACCTTACGAGGGTATTTCTGTAATTTACCTATCGAGGGTATTTCAGTAATTTTGCACCTACAGTGGCCTTTCCGAAGGCCTAATGTCACCTCGAGCGACTCAACTACCATTCCGGTCATTACCAGACTATTGGGCCTAAAACTCGATTTCGGCCCATTCGGGCCCACACGCTCGTGTGGCCCACCTAACACAAATCTAGCCACGTATATAAGATTCACCTATTCTAGTTCACTATATAATACACAATCATACAATTTTAATCAATTGGGCCCACTTCGGCCCATCGTGGCCCAAGCAGCCTCAACCCACAAGAATACTACTGATGGCCTCAACTACCGCATTGAAGCCCCACACATGCGCTCGCACGCTCGAGTGGCTACTATTTCCATGACCGGCATTTCTGCATTTGCCGCTCTACAGCTAGAGTAGAGAGAGTTACACACCTGATAGGAATCTGGTGCTAATCCGCGCTCCGACCACTCCTGCGCCCAAACGGCCTCAAAGGTGTATTCGTCCTCATCCTAGAATGCTATATATATATAGCTAGCTTCTCACCTTCCTTCTTTGTATCTTTCCGATGTTGGACCATTCCGTCAGGAGAGTTTAAATCCAACTCAAACTCTTCCTATCCAATTCAAAAAATAAATACTCCAATGCTTTTCATGAGATTCGAACCCAGGCTCCCTTGCAACATAATCCACACCGCTAACCACTTGGCCACAAGCTCCTCTTGTGTCTTAAACCATGCGCAACTAAATATAAATCTAAAGCCAAATACTAAGGTCCATGTAAAAAGAAAACCAAAATACAAGATCTAAGACTTGAACCTTGGACCTCCTTCCTTCCTTGTGGCGTCACCCCCTTGCCTCTTATGTGGCGTCACTTTGCCACTACACCACACACTCCACTTGTGCCATTTTTCTCCATATTTTATTCTTAAAGCCTACCTACTAACTTCCAGGGTTTTTTTCGCCTAAAACCAAAATTTCCATAAAGCCAAAGTTTGATTCCGAGACTTCATAGAAGCCCTCTAACCTTCCAAAGTCACTTACCTAATAGGTCCAACTTGCATTTAAGCCGATCTCTTGTTCTCTAAAAATTTAAACGCTGCTACGCTCAAGGCCCATTGGGCCCAATTCTACTAGGCCCAATTTTGGGATGCTACACTATTGGGGTTTTTGAGAATCCAATGGCTTGAAATTCCATACATTGAAAAGTTCTTTTACAAGTATATGTGGAGGTTTTTCTGAAAATTCTTCCTCCATAACAATAATTTTTTAAAAATATTTGTTTGGAAAATATTGTGATGATTTTTGTGTAGCAATATGTGAAGACACTACTATTTCTTTTGGAAATACATCTTGGAGAGATGTCTGTTTTAAAATGTTTTTGAGAGATTTTGGTTTGTGTAAAACAATCTCTTTATTTTTTATTTTTGAAATCTTTGCTGCTTCACCAGCAATTTGCTTGAGAGGAGTTTCCTCTTTCATTTAAGAATAGGCCAATGCCACTTCTGGAGATTGAGAAAGGGACTCAATCCATTTTTTTTTTATTTGAGAACCAAATTCATTTGGATCTTGTGCATCTTGAACGATTGCATTTTTGAAGGGTTTTGATGAGGATGAAGATCTCTCATTTTCTTCTTCATGGCAAATTTCATACCATGACTTAATTGGTTTTGAGGAAATTTGAGTTTTGGATGACTCTCCTGTTTTTCCTTTTTCTTTGTCTCAGAGTTTGGGTGGCATTTTTGAAGAAACTCTCTGGTGAGAAAATCAAGAAAAGAATTAGTTTTGTAACACCCCCAAACCCGGCCCACGAGCCTTGACCGGATCTGGTTATGTCACTGCGGAAAGACGGTTGAAAATCTTTTTGACTTTAGAATAAAACATGAAAATTTGTTAACTTTTGATAACCATGTCCATTTAGAATTACAAGTAACACTTTGTTATTATAAAATGTCCATATTAAAACTTTAGTATATATATATCTTGAATAAATAGATTGCTAAAAATAAAATCATCTTTATATAGTGATTTAATTTTAACCAAACCATAATTAAAATAATGCCGAAAATAATAATAAGGCCCTTATTACATCAAAGAAATTCCCAAAATACTTATTATAAAATGCATAAAAATAATTTGGACATCTTCTTCTGCATGGCCACCTCGTATCCACTACAACCTGGTCCAAGCTCATGAATCACCTGCGATGGTTAAGAAAAATAGGGTGAGTCCACAGACTCAGTGCATAACCATCACACATGCCTCCACATATGGGCTTGGCCCATATCCACTCAGATCATGCAAATCCATATGCCATTACGAAACCCAACCCATCCTAAGTCCATCCGTTACACCAACCTTAGCAGACTCCCTGCTCAAGGCCGTGGCTAATCCACCACTGATCACATCGTGATCCCACACATCCTACCTTGGCAGACTTGCTGCTCAAGGCCGTGGCTGAGCCACCGATTACATAAGTGATCCCAATATTAATCCGTCTACGGTGATGCACACAGCCATCAACCGCTGAGATGGGCACCTAGCCAACACCTCCCTTGATGTAGCACACAGCTAATCATCAAGTGCTAATGTAGAACGAGGCTAACATTAGACCACGTACATAAATATGTACTCCCCGTCCTTCTTTGATCAATCCAATCCCCATGAACATATGCCAATGCATCATGTCAAATTATCATATCAAATGTGTATACATCACATGCTCATTATTATATCACGTATACATCGTAAATAATTTACTATCACAACATACTAACCTGTTAACCGATTACCCCAAATCATGGGTATCCACCACTTTAGCCATTATTGTCGGCTACCACACATCATACACAAGTATACACATTAATAAACAATTAGCGGGAAACGGTCACGATTATTACGCACTTTGATAGCACTGATTGACTAAACCCGAAATCACATGTGGCACCTAAAAGTCCGCCAAAATCCCTAAATGGAACCATGTTAGATTCGGCTTTAACTAAAAGACATAACATTTTGTAGCCCTTAGCTGAATACCTACCTCCACTTACCGAATCTGACTACCAAAGAGTGAAAGCTTAGGTTGATTGCTTCAAGGAGATCCCGGAGGCCCTATAACACATTGATTCCAACAAGCGATTAACATACTTCCAATCACATGCCGAAATTGGCTCTTACCTTTGTAAAAGTCGACAGAGAACAGAGAGGGGAAGAAATAGACGTTCGGCTAAACCACTTACCTTCTTCAATGATTGGAAAAAAAAACAAAAACGCAAAGATATCAACACCACTCCTGATATTCGGCCAAGGTGAAACTAATAGGAAAGGGGAAGTTTCGGCAACAAGAGGAGAAGATTCGGCTAGAGTCTTGAAGGTAGAAATAAAAGAAATGTGATTCAAGGAGAAAAGAGAAATCGGCAATGGGAGATTAGAAGTGGAAGAGGGATGGTTCGGCTAAGAACAAAAGAAAAAGAAGCAAACAAAATAAGGTTTAGGGATTCAAGAGAACATTCGGTTACTAGCAAAATTTAGGAGAAACAAGTGCTAATTTTCGGCAAGTATAGGTTGCTTGGGGTTTTTGGTTTCAAGGAAGAAAAATGAGAGAACTTAGTTTGCAAAATTCGGTTAGGTGCACTAGACTAAAGTTGACCGAAAAACACCAAAATGCATTCGGCACTCCCCACTTATTCACCTACCAAAACCGGCCATTTCCCCCATGAAGACTCCAACATTCGGCCACCACCCAAAATCACTCCCAACCACTAATTCAAACAACTTTGAACAAGTCAAATTCCTTAATTTCCTCTCAACACCATCCTTTCAAACCAATTCAAATTAAATAAAATAAAATCCACCTTTTTATCCATTATCACCTCTTCCAAATAAAATACAAAATAAACTAATATTTATCCCCCACATGACCGAATTTGACTTCAAAAAGAGACCCATATCCAGCCACTTTATCCCCATTTAATCTCCTATATAAAAAAAACAATATTATCTTTTATCCTATCCTTCAGCCACCTCTTCCAATAAATAATAAAACTAATAAAAATATTGTTTATCCAACACTTTCTGCCGAATTTAAACACCAAGCTTATCCTTATCTTCAATTGCCCATGTGTCGTCCAATTCCCATCTTCTCTCTTGGCGCCAACATGAAAAAAAAAATGAAAACACCTATTTGATGCTCACGCCACTCGAACCTAGGACCAGCTAGGACCCTTGCTGCAGGATGCGCCCCCACGCTACTCTGCTGCTGTTCTCTTTGCGTCATAAACTCCCCTATATTCTTTTAAAGCCTCCTTCCTTAGTTCACCCTTGCCTTAACGCCCAAAACAAAAATAAAACACACCAGGCGCTTCCCTCATGGCTCGAACTTGAGTCCCTTTGCCAAGATCCTTAAGTGGCGCCCCAAGCCACTCCACCAAACTGACTTTCTTGTCCACCAATGCCCACAAAATGCTTTGAACCCTCCTTAACTCATCCCCTTCATTTTAACCCCAACACCCAAAAATAAAAACGCCTTGCTGCCACCTTGATTCGAACCCAAGCCCCTACTAGCGTTATAATCAGCCCCCTAAGTGGCGCATGGAAGCCACTTTACCAAGGCATTTCTTATGCCATAAACCCCCAACAACTTTTCTTAAAGCACCCTTAGCCTAGCTCCCCCTAATTAACACCTAAAAAAATAAATTTTCTCCTATAGCTCGGGCCTTCCCTTAGCTTATCACTAGCGCCTAAAATACCTCAATTAATACCATGATGACCACACTTATGCAAAATAATTTAAAAAAAAAAATTTTTTTACCCCTATTCCAGGATATTACAATTCTACCCCCTTAAAAATAATTTTGTCCTCGAAATTACTTACTATCGTTCAATCATGCATCCTTAATTCATCATACTACGCTACTGCTGCGCACTCTGATCTTAAAGAACTATCATGCTTTCTAGACACATTCTCTAAGTTCATAACCAAAGTTCCATACACCTCACTAGCGACATAAGAACGAACTAACTTAACCACAACAAAACAATTGAAGGTATTCCAAAAATAAGAACTTACCCTTTGGCACATCTTCCCCCTCGCGACGGCCGACTGCGTAAACCAACCTTGGCTGCCTTGCATCTGCACCTTTAGCCTCTCTGTTTGGTGCTCCACGACCTCGGCCTGAACCATTTCCTCCATGGTTCGGACCACGACCTCTTGTCGCTTGCTGACCATCTCTACTCGACTGCACATAACCTTGGCCTAATGTCCGAGGCCTACTCGGATCCTGAGGACAGTCCTTAATCAGTTGAGACTTAGACTTACACCTAAAACATTCTCGATTCCGTTTCCAACACTCGCCAACATGGTACCTACCACACTGAGCACCCGGACGATCCGAAATTTCTGTAGCTGGCTTAGCAACACGAACAGAATTTTCAACCCTCGGTCTTTTCTGAAGACCCTCAGATGATTCGGATGATCCAAAATTCCTCCTGTCCCGGTTCCTATCCTTATCTCTGTTCTGCCTCACTGAGTCCTTAATTCCCTCAGCTACCTTAGCTTTTTCGACTAACACAGCAAACTCCCGTTCCTGATGAGAAGCTATCAACAGTCTCAGGTCGTCCCTTAATCCGTCCTCAAACAAGACACATCGTTCATGCTCCGTAGTAACTACTCCTCGAGCATATCGGCTTAACCTTAGGAATTCTGCCTCGTATTCTGCTACGGACTTGTTCCCTTGAACCAATCCCAGAAATGCCTTCCTCTGAGCATCAATGTAATGAGTTCCAACATACTTCTTCTGGTACGCCGTCTTGACATACTCCCAAGTGAGGTCCTCAGCTATGGCACTATCCCGAATTGTTAGCCACCATTGATATGGCTCGTCGCGAAGCAGCACCACCATCCCTTTCAACTTTTCCTCAGGGGTCAGACCAAGCTCATCCATAATTCGCTCGGTTGCTTCCAACCAATATTTCACCGTCATTGGTGCCTCGCGCGTCACGCCCGAAACACCTCGGCTCCATTCGCCGAGTCGCTCAGCACTGCACTTCCTTGCTCTTATATTTCCACCCGCTCCAGCCACTATCTCCAAAACTCGCAGCACAGCCTGCGATATCGCATCATCCCACGTCTGCTCTTGCTGCTCATTACCAAAGGCTGGTGGTGGAGGGGGTACTTCATTTTCAGACCCTTGACCTGATCTAACGGGTTCCGATACAGCCATTCTGCCTCGACGTCCTCTAAAACTCATTTCTAGCGCCTCGATTTAGTCTGATTTAAGAAATGTTATGCATTAGAAATTTTGTTCCACTATTTATCCACGAGCAAATTTTATGAAATGAAGTTTTCAGAAGTTGTTCTTTCGATCAATCAGAGTTTTAGTTCGAGTTCACTTATCTAATTCAAAGAATCACATTCACATTCACATTCACACCATCCAACATACTATTATGGGCATTCTTATCCATTCCCCACCTAGGGGTAATTTCGTCATTTTTCCTACAGGGGTATTTTGGTAATAACTCAGGGTCGATTAAAAATCTTAATAAATCAAGATATTTTGAAATTTCGAAACTCCAGGGTATTTTTGGAAAATTTTTTTCAAATCAAAGGTATGACAAAAATTTTTTTTTTTGGAATTCAGGGTTATTTTGGTAATTTTGTTCATCAGGGGTAATTTTGTAAATTTTCAAATCAGGGTATCTTGAATTTTCGCAAAATAGCATTTTTGTATACTTTTGCAAAGTAGGGAAATTTTATTAAAGTTGGGGTTAAACCGAAAATTTTGAAAGTCAGGGGCATTTTAGTAATTTTCAACACAGGGGTATTTTTGTAAATTTTCCCAAATCAGAGTACCTTAATATTTGAAACTCGAGATTTTGGTATTTTGCAAAGTAAAATTATTTTAACAAAAGTTGAGGGTAGTACGGTAATTTTACAATATAGGGGCATCAAGTAGGGGTATTTTTGTAATTTTGTAAATCGAGAAAATGTCTCTCAAAATCAGATTTAGGGTTTACAAACCAAAGGGGTAAATTTTGGAAATTTTAAAACTAAGGGTTTTAAAACAGTAAGGCTAATCCCTTTCGGGTTTTAATAATTAGTTTAGCCTATGAACAAGTCCTCTTGGTTAAGGTGAACCGTAGCTACGCACCAGGTAGGATTCGAGTAAAGAGGAGGTGAGTCACTAGGACTGCTTAAATACCAAGCTCTTACTGAATACCATTCCTAGACATGCGTACAGTGGTTGCCACACCTTAACTCGGCGACGTACTTCACAGATTTGTTTAATAATCCTTAAGTCTTATGCATGTGTTTGAGTAGACTAGTCCTAGGGTTCAACAGATCCTAGTTCACTAATCTACGTTCCCATAAAAGCCCATAATATTCACATATAAATCACTTCAACAAATAGAGTTACTTACCTGGTGGACTGCGGGTCGGAGATCCAGGTGCCATGCCAGAATAACCTGAAAAATTTTATGAAAGCCCAAATCTTTAAAAAGCCCCAAAAAAAATGTTTTTGGGCCAAAAACCCTCAAAGCCGAGTTTTGAACCTGGCTCTGATACCAATCTGTAACACCCCCAAACTCAGCCCACGAGCCTTGACCGGATCTGGTTATGTCACTGCGGAAAGACGGTTGAAAATCTTTTTGACTTTAGAATAAAACATGAAAATTTGTTAACTTTTGATAACCATGTCCATTTAGAATTTTAAGTAACACTTTGTTATTATAAAATGTCCATATTAAAACTTTAGTATATATATATCTTGAATAAATAGATTGCTAAAAATAAAATCATCTTTATATAGTGATTTAATTTTAACCAAACCATAATTAAAATAATGCCAAAAATAATAATAAGGCCCTTATTACATCAAAGAAATTCCCAAAATACTTATTATAAAATGCATAAAAATAATTTGGACATCTTCTTCTGCATGGCCACCTCGTATCCACTACAACCTGGTCCAAGCTCATGAATCACCTGCGATGGTTAAGAAAAATAGGGTGAGTCCACAGACTCAGTGCATAATCATCACACATGCCTCCACATATGGGCTTGGCCCATATCCACACAGATCATACAAATCCATATGCAATTACGAAACCCAACCCATCCTAAGTCCATCCGTTACACCAACCTTAGCAGACTCCCTGCTCAAGGCCGTGGCTAATCCACCACTGATCATATCGTGATCCCACATATCCTACCTTGGCAGACTTGCTGCTCAAGGCCGTGGCTGAGCCACCGATCACATAAGTGATCCCAATATTAATCTGTCTACGGTGATGCACACAGCCATCAACCGCCGAGATGGGCACCTAGCCAACACCTCCCTTGATGTGGCACACAGCTAATCATCAAGCGCTAATGTAGCACGAGGCTAACATTAGACCACATACATAAATATGTACTCCCCGTCCTTCTTTGATCAATCCAATCCCCATGCACATATGCCAATGCATCATGTCAAATTATCATATCGAATGTGTATACATCACATGCTCATTATTATATCACGTATACATCGTAAATAATTTACTATCACAACATACTAACCTGTTAACCGATTACCCCAAATCATGGGTATCCACCACTTTAGCCATTATTGTCGGCTACCACACATCATACACAAGTATACACATTAATAAACAATTAACAGGGAAACAATGCGATAATTACGCACTTGATTAGCACGGTTGACTAAACCCCGAAATCACACGTGGCACCTAAAAGTCTGCCAAAATCCCTAAATGGAACCATGTTAGATTCGGCTTTAACTAAAAGACATAACATTTTGTAGCCCTTAGCCGAACACCTACCATCACTTACCGAATCTGACTACCAAAGAGTGAAAGCTTAGGTTGATTGCTTCAAGGAGATCCCAGAGGCCCTATAACACATTGATTCCAACAAGCGATTAACATACTTCCAATCACATGCCAAAATTGGCTCTTACCTTTGTAAAAGTCGGCAGAGAACAGAGAGGGGAAGAAATAGACGTCCGGCTCAACCACTTACCTTCTTCAATGATTGGAAAAAAAAACAAAAACCCAAAGAGATCAACACCACTCCTGATATTCTGCCAAGGTAAAACTAATAGGAGAGGGGAAGTTTCGGCAACAAGAGGAGAAGATTCGGCTAGACTCTTGAAGGTAGAAACAAAAGAAATGTGATTCAAGGAGAAAAGAGAAATCGGCAATGGGAGATTAGAAGTGGAAGAGGGATGGTTTGGCTAAGAACAAAAGAAAAAGAAGCAAACAAAATAAGGTTTAGGGATTCAAGAGAACATTCGGCTACTAGCAAAATTTAGGAGAAACAAGTGCTAATTTTCAGCAAGTATAGGTTGCTTGGGGTTTTTGGTTTCAAGGAAGAAAAATGAGAGAACTTAGTTTGCAAAATTTGGTTAGGTGTACTAGACTAAAGTTGACCGAAAAACACCAAAATGCATTCGGCACTCCCCACTTATTCACCTACCAAAACCGGCCATTTCCCCCATGAAGACTCCAACATTCGGCCACCACCCAAAAACACTCCCAACCACTAATTCAAACAACTTTGAACAAGTCAAATTCCTTAATTTCCTCTCAACACCATCCTTTCAAACCAATTCAAATTAAATAAATAAAATCCACCTTTTTATCCATTATCACCTCTTCCAAATAAAATACAAAATAAACTAATATTTATCCCCCACATGACCGAATTTGACTTCAAAAAGAGACCCATATCCAGCCACTTTATCCCCATTTAATCTCCTATATAAAAAAAACAATATTATGTTTTATCCTATCCTTCAGACACCTCTTCCAATAAATAATAAAACTAATAAAAATATTGTTTATCCTACACTTTCTGCCGAATTTAAACACCGAGCTTATCCTTATCTTCAATTGCCCATGTGCCATCCAATTCCCATCTTCTCTCTTGGCGCCAACATGAAAAAAAAATGAAGACACCTATTTGATGCTCACGCCACTCGAACCTAGGACCAACTAGGACCCTTGCTGCAGGATGCGCCCCCACGCCACTCTGCTGCTGTTCTCTTTGCGTCATAAACTCCCCAATATTCTTTTAAAGCCTCCTTCCTTAGTTCACCCTTGCCTTAACACCCAAAACAAAAAGAAAACACACCAGGCGCTTCCCTCATGGCTCGAACTTGAGTCCCTTTGCCAAGATCCTTAAGTGGTGCCCCAAGCCACTCCACCAAACTGACTTTCTTGTCCACCAATGCCCACCAAAATGCTTTAAGCCCTCCTTAACTCAGCCCCTTCATTTTAACCCCAACACCCAAAAATAAAAATGCCTTGCTGCCACCTTGATTCGAACCCAAGCCCCTACTAGCGTTATAATCAGCCCCCTAAGTGGCGCATGGAAGCCACTTTACCAAAGCATTTCATATGCCATAAACCCCCAACAACTTTTCTTAAATCACCCTTAGCCTAGCTCCCCCTAATTAACACCTAAAAAAATAAATTTTCTCCTATAGCTCGGGCCTTCCCTTAGCTTATCACTAGCGCCTAAAATACCTCAATTAACACCATGATGACCACACTTATGCAAAATAATTTAAAAAAAAAAAAATTTATCCCTATTCTAGGATATTACAATTCTACCCTCTTAAAAATAATTTCGTCCTCGAAATTACTTACTATCGTTCAATCATGCATCCTTAACTCATCATACTACGCTACTGCTGCGCACTCTGATCTTAAAGAACTATCATGCTTTCTAGGCACATTCTCTAAGTTCATAACCAAAGTTCCATACACCTCACTAGCGACATAAGAACGAACTAACTTAACCACAACAAGACAATTGAAGGTATTCCAAAAATAAAAACTTACCCGTTGGCACATCTTCCCCCTCGCGACGGTCGACTGCGTAAAGCAACCTTGGCTGCCTTGCATCTGCACCTTTAGCCTCTCTGTTTGGTGCTCCACGACCTCGGCCTGAACCATTTCCTCCATGGCTTGGACCACGACCTCTTGTCGCTTGCTGACCATCTCTACCCGGCTGCACATAACCTTGGCCCAATGTCCGAGGCCTACTCGGATCCTGAGGACAGTCCTTAATCAGGTGAGACTTAGACTTACACCTAAAACATTCTCGACTCCGTTTCCAACACTCACCAACATGGTACTTTGCACACTGAGCACACAGACGATCCGAATTTTCTGTAGCTGGCTTAGCAACACGAACAGAATTTTCAACCCTCGGTCTTTTCTGAAGACCCTCAGATGATTCGGACGATCCAAAATTCCTCCTGTCCCGGTTCCTATCCTTATCTCTGTTCTGCCTCACAGAGTCCTTAATTCCCTCAGCTACCTTAGCTTTTTCGACTAACACAGCAAACTCCCGTTCCTAATGAGGAGCTATCAACAGTCTCAGGTCGTCCCTTAATCCGTCCTCAAACCGGACACATCGTTCATGCTCCGTAGCAACTACTCCTCGAGCATATCGGCTTAACCTTAGGAATTCTGCCTCGTATTCTGCTACGGACTTGTTCCCTTGAACCAACCACAGAAATGCCTTCCTCTGAGCATCAATGTAATGAGTTCCAACATACTTCTTCTGGTACGCCGTCTTGACATACTCCCAAGTGAGGTCCTCAGCTATGGCACTATCCTGAATTGTTAGCCACCATTGATATGCCTCGTCGCGAAGTAGCGCCACCATCCCTTTCAACTTTTCCTCAGGGGTCAGATCAAGCTCATCCATAATTCGCTCGGTTGCTTCCAACCAATATTCAGCCGTACTAGGTGCCTCGCCTGATACGCCCCAAAACACCTCAGCTCCAGTCGCTCGGAGTCGCTCAGGTACAGACTTCCTTGCTCTCATATTTCCACCCGCTCCAGCCACTATCTCCAAAACTCGCAGCCCAGCCTGCGATATCGCATCATCCCCTGTCTGCTCTTACTGCTCATTACCAAAGGCTGGTGGTGGAGGGGGTACTTCATTTTCAGACCCTTGACCTGATCTAACGGGTTCCGATACGGCCATTCTGCCTCGATCACGTCCTCTAGAACTCATTTCTAGCGCCTCGATTTAGTTTGATTTAAGAAATTTTATGCATTAGAAATTTTTTTCCACTATTTATCCACAAGCAAATTTTATGAAATAAAGTTTTCAGAAGTTGTTCTTTCGATCAATCAGAGCTTCAGTTCGAGTTCACTACTCTAATTCAAAGAATCACATTCACATTCAAATTCACACCATCCAACATACTATTATGGGCATTCTTATCCATTCCCCACCTAGGGGTAATTTCGTCACTTTTCCTACAGGGGTATTTTGGTAATAACTCGGGGTCGATTAAAAATCTTAATAAATCAAGATATTTTGAAATTTCAAAACTCCAGGGTATTTTTGGAAAAAAAATTTCAAATCAAAGGTATGACAAAAAATTTTTTTTGGAATTCAGGGTTATTTTGGTAATTTTGTTCATCAGGGGTAATTTTGTAAATTTTCAAATCAGGGTATCTTGAGTTTTCGCAAAATAGTGTTTTTGTATACTTTTGCAATGTAGGGAAATTTTATTAAAGTTGGGGTTAAACCGGAAATTTTAAAAGTCAGAGGCATTTTAGTAATTTTCAACACTGGGGTATTTTTGTAAATTTTCCCAAATCAGAGTACCTTAATATTTTGAAACTCGAGATTTTGGTATTTTGCAAAGTAAAATTATTTTAACAAAAGTTGAGGGTAGTACGGTAATTTTACAATACAGGGGGCATCTTTGTAATTTTGCAAGTAAGGGTATTTTTATAATTTTGTAAATCGAGGAAATGTCTATCAAAATCAGATTTAGGGTTTACAAACCAAAGGGGTAAATTTTGGAAATTTTAAAACTAAGGGTTTTAAAACAGTAAGGCTAATCCCTTTCGGGTTTTAATAATTAGTTTAGCCTATGAACAAGTCCTCTTGGTTAAGTTGAACCGTAGCTACGCACCATGTAGGATTCGAGTAAAGAGGAGGTGAGTCATTGGGGATCGCTTAAATACCAAGCTCTTACTGAATACCATTCCGAGACATGCGTACAGTGGTTGCCACACCTTAACTCGGTGACTTACTTCACAGATTTGTTTAATAATCCTTAAGTCTTATGCATGTGTTTGAGTAGACTAGTCCTAGGGTTTAACAGATCCTAGTTCACTAATCTACGTTCCCATAAAAGCCCATAATATTCACATATAAATCACTTCAACAAATAGAGGTACTTACCTGGTGGACTGCGGGTCGGAGATCCATGTGTCATGCCAGAATAATCTGAAAAATTTTATGAAAGCCCAAATCTTTGAAAAGCCCAAAAAATATGTTTTTGGGTCCAAAACCCTCAAAGCCGAGTTTTGAACCTGGCTCTGATACCAATCTATAACACCCCCAAACTCGGCCCACGAGCCTTGACCGGATCTGGTAATGTCACTGCGGAAAGACGGTTGAAAATCTTTTTGACTTTAGAATAAAACATGAAAATTTGTTAACTTTTGATAACCATGTCCATTTAGAATTATAAGTAACACTTTGTTATTATAAAATGTCCATATTAAAACTTTACTGTATATATATATATATATCTTGAATAAATAGATTGCTAAAAATAAAATCATCTTTATATAGTGATTTAATTTTAACCAAACCATAATTAAAATAATGCCAAAAATAATAATAAGGCCCTTATTACATCAAAGAAATTCCCAAAATACTTATTATAAAATGGATAAAAATAATTTGGACATCTTCTTCTGCATGGCCACCTCGTATCCACTCCAACCCGGTCCAAGCTCATGAATCACCTGCGATGGTTAAGAAAAATAGGGTGAGTCCACAGACTCAGTGCATAATCATCACACATGCCTCCACATATGGGCTTGGCCCATATCCATACAGATCATACAAATCCATATGCAATTACGAAACCCAACCCATCCTAAGTCCATCCGTTACACCAACCTTAGCAGACTCCCTGCTCAAGGCCGTGGCTAATCCACCACTGATCATATCGTGATCCCACACATCCTACCTTGGCAGACTTGCTGCTCAAGGCTGTGGCTGAGCCACCGATCACATAAGTGATCCCAATATTAATCCGTCTACGGTGATGCACACAGCCATCAACCGCCGAGATAGGCACCTAGCCAACACCTTCCTTGATGTAGCACACAGCTAATCATCAAGCGCTAATGTAGCACGAGGCTAACATTAGACCACGTACATAAATATGTACTCCCTATCCTTCTTTGATCAATCCAATCCCCATGCACATATGCCAACGCATCATGTCAAATTATCATATCGAATGTGTATACATCACATGCTCATTATTATATCACGTATACATCGTAAATAATTTACTATCACAACATACTAACCTGTTAACCGATTACCCCAAATCCTGGGTATCCACCACTTTAGCCATTATTGTCAGCTACCACACATCATACACAAGTATACACATTAATAAACAATTAACAGGGAAACAGTGCGATAATTACGCACCTGATTAGCACAGTTGACTAAACCCCGAAATCACACGTGGCACCTAAAAGTCTGCCAAAATCCCTAAATGGAACCATGTTAGATTCGGATTTAACTAAAAGACATAACATTTTGTAGCCCTTAGCCGAATACCTACCACCACTTACCGAATCTGACTACCAAAGAGTGAAAGCTTAGGTTGATTGCTTCAAGGAGATCCCGGAGGCCCTATAACACATTGATTCCAACAAGCGATTAACATACTTCCAATCACATGCCGAAATTGGCTCTTACCTTTGTAAAAGTCGACAGAGAACAGAGAGGGGAAGAAATAGACGTTCGGCTAAACCACTTACCTTCTTCAATGATTGGAAAAAAAAAACAAAAACCCAAAGAGATCAACATCACTCCTGATATTCGGCCAAGGTGAAACTAATAGGAGAGGGGAAGTTTCGGCAACAAGAGGAGAAGATTCGGCTAGAGTCTTGAAGGTAGAAACAAAAGAAATATGATTTAAGGAGAAAAGAGAAATCGGCAATGGGAGATTAGAAGTGGAAGAGGGATGGTTCGGCTAAGAACAAAAGAAAAAGAAGCAAACAAAATAAGGTTTAGGGATTCAAGAGAACATTCGGCTACTAGCAAAATTTAGGAGAAACAAGTGCTAATTTTAAGCGCAAGTATAGGTTGCTTGGGGTTTTTGGTTTCAAGGAAGAAAAATGAGAGAACTTAGTTTGCAAAATTCGGTTAGGTGCACTAGACTAAAGTTGACCAAAAAATACCAAAATGCATTCGGCACTCCCCACTTATTCACCTACCAAAACCGGCCATTTCCCCCATGAAGACTCCAACATTTAGCCACCACCCAAAATCACTCCCAACCACTAATTCAAACAACTTTGAACAAGTCAAATTCCTTAATTTCCTCTCAACACCATCCTTTCAAACCAATTCAAATTAAATAAAATAAAATCCACCTTTTTATCCATTATCACCTCTTCCAAATAAAATACAAAATAAACTAATATTTATCCCCCACATGACCGAATTTAACTTCAAAAAGAGACCCATATCCAGCCACTTTATCCCCATTTAATCTCCTATATATAAAAAAAACAATATTATCTTTTATCCTATCCTTCAGCCACCTCTTCCAATAAATAATAAAACTAATAAAAATATTGTTTATCCCACACTTTCTGCCGAATTTAAACACCAAGCTTATCCTTATCTTCCAATTGCCCATGTGCCGTCCAATTCCCATCTTCTCTCTTGGCGCCAACATGAAAAAAAAAATGAAAACAGCTATTTGATGCTCACGCCACTTGAACCTAGGACCAGCTAGGACCCTTGCTGTAGGATGCGCCCCCACGCCACTCTGCTGCTGTTCTCTTTGCGTCATAAACTCCCCCATATTCTTTTAAAGCCTCCTTCCTTAGTTCACCCTTGCCTTAACGCCCAAAACAAAAATAAAACACACCAGGCGCTTCCCTCATGGCTCGAACTTGAGTCCCTTTGCCAAGATCCTTAAGTGGCGCCCCAAGCCACTCCACCAAACTGACTTTCTTGTCCACCAATGCCCACAAAATGCTTTAAACCCTCGTTAACTCAGCCCCTTCATTTTATCCCCAACACCCAAAAATAAAAACGCCTTGCTGCCACCTTGATTCGAACCCAAGCCCCTACTAGCGTTATAATCAGCCCCCTAAGTGGCGCATGGAAGCCACTTTACCAAGGCATTTCTTATGCCATAAACCCCCAACAACTTTTCTTAAAGCACCCTTAGCCTAGCTCCCCCTAATTAACACCTAAAAAAAATAAATTTTCTCCTATAGCTTGGGCCTTCCCTTATCTTATCACTAGCACCTAAAATACCTCAATTAACACCATGATGACCACACTTATGCAAAATAATTTAAAAAAAAAATTTTTTTTTACCCCTATTCCAGGATATTACAAGTTTCTCCTTTGATGTATTCAATATCAAAATCAAATATGCTCAAAATTATCTGCCATCTTGCAAAAATCTATTTTGAGGAAATATTTTGAACATCTTTTTGTAAAACTTCTTTTGCTGATTTGCAATCAATTTGTAAAAGAAATTTTTGATTTAAGAAATCACTTTGGAATTTTGTAATGCATAAAACAATTGATAAATTTTATTTCTTAATAGTACTATAATTTTGCTGAGTTGGATTCCATTGTCTAGAAGTAAACTGGACTATTTGCTGTTTTCCCCCTTTAACTTGTTTTAGGATCCCCCTGTATCCCATTTTAGAAGCATTTGTTTCTACAATCTTTCGGGCATTTGGATCAGCTAAATATAAACAAGGAAGCTTAGTGATTTGCTAATTAATTTGGGTGATAATATTGGTGTGGTCATTGTTCTGAGGTTGTGGATTCTTTTTGAGCCTATCATATAATGGTTTACATAATTTGCTAAGACCAGGATAAAAGTCTATGACATAATTGAGGCTTCCTAAGAATCTTTGTAATTGGACTTCATCAAAGATTTGGTCTGGGAATTTGCTAACAAACTCTATGGACCTTTCTATTGGGGTAATGGTTCCTTAGGTAATGTAATAACCTAAAAACCTTATTTTGGTTTGGAACAAACTTATCTTGGATTTAGAAACTACTAAAGAATTATTTTTTATGACTTTTATAAATATGGATAAATGTTTGAAGTGTGTTTCTAAATTTTCTGAAAACACTAATACATCATCGATGTATACTATTGTGAATTGAGAATATTGGTAAAAAATATCATTCATTATTCTTTGAAATTCGGATGGAGCATTTTTTAATCCAAAAGGCATTACATTCCATTCATATTGTCCAAATGGTACAATAAATGTTGTTTTATATCTTTATTCTTTTATTTGGATTTGCCAAAATCCAGATTTCATGTCAAATTTTGAGAAAATATTTGTATTACAAAGTTTCTATAACAAATCTTTCTTATTTGGTATTGGGTACCAAACCCATTTTAAGACTTGATTGAGAGGTTTGTAATTAATTAATTACTAATCTTGGCATTTCTCTTTCGAGTTCTGCATTTTTTATTACATAAAATACTGAACAACTCCAAGGAGAACTGCTTTTCCTAATTAAATTTTTATTAAGAAGATCTTGTATTTCTTTTTTACAAAATTCTTCCATTTCTTTGTTCATTTGTATTGGTCTTGCTTTTGTGGGTATTTGTCTTTCATCAAAATTATTTTCATATGGTAATGTTACTTCGTGTTTTTTCCTATTCCAAAAATCATTAGGAATGTCAGAACAAATTGTTGATTCTGTTTCTTCATTGATTTGATTTATCCTCTTTTGTACTTCTCTTTTTTCTAATTGTACAGTCAATTTTTTAAAACATATTTCTTCTTTTAGAAAAGGGATTTGTTTCTGTTTATTATTAATTAAATTATTGATTTTCCCATTATGGATGGATAAAGATTTTAATAAGTTGAGATTTCTTATTTTTGGTTTTTCTACAAAAGGAAAATCTACTTTAGTGTTTAAAACTTTGGTGAAGATAGAATTATTTGTTACTTTATATGGTTTGAGTAAGGATGTGATATCTTGGGTAATATCTTTTATCATTAAAAAACATGTTTGATATTTTATACCTTTGTTGCATATTTCTGCATTGAGAATTTTATAAGTAATTTTTAGGTTTTTACCATTTGTAGCTTTAAGATATTTTGAAGTTTTGTCATAATATTTTGTTGGAATTATCCCTTCTCTAATACAGTTTTGATTTGCTCTTGTATCAAAAAGGGCTATTGTTTCTAACTGAAATTCATTATTTATGACAATATTTATTTTTACTAAATATCTTCGGATAGATACTTCTGGGATATTTAATAAACTGAACCATCGGGTTTACAATGATGTAAACACTTATTCATTATTCATGCGCCAGAGAATCTTACTGTTCTTGCTAGGAATATTTACTGTTTACGCCAAACAATATTCCATGTTCCTCTTCATTTATTTCTTTCTTTTGCATCACTTTTTCTTGGTCCTGGTAATGGTTACTGAGGTGGTATCGTCTGTAAGATCCACTATTTTGATTGAAGACGCTGAAGATTTCTCATCTTTGGATTCGAAATCCATTGAGCTGAGCATTTTGGCCATGAGTTTTTTGTATTTCTTCTTGGTCTTGGCTTGAGCTAACATCCCACTACTTGTCAATTTTCCTTTAGGGAATTTGGATGTGGTTTGATCCGGGGCTACAGACTTACTTAATCTCGGATTCTTGTTGAAAAAATTATCCAAATATTTTGAATCATATTTTTCATCATTAATCTTGTCCCACCATTTAGTTCTGTAGTTTCGAACTAGTAATGGAATTTTGGTACATTGATCCTGCTCATAGGAATAATTCCATTAAACAATCCAAGAAATGCAAAATTTTGAGAAAAAATGGATTGTTCTATAAATGTGTTTTTGGTCTAGTTTAGGTTGAAATTTGTCAAAGAGTTTGGGCCATAAATTTTGAATTTTTTTCTGGTAGGATCTCGAAGGATGATGGTCCATACCAATTCCACTATTCTTGGAACCAGTTTGGGAATTGAATTGGGTGCCGTATTTGAAATATATGTGTAACAACCTAAACTTGGGCCTAGTCGGAACAGCGGTTTTGGGACCACAAATTCGACGAGGAAAATTTTTTATTATATTTTTATGGTCTACGATTTCACGAAATGATTTCGTGAAAATTTTGCTTGAAAAATTGTCGTTTGGGTACTCAATTTAGTCAAAATGACTGAATTGTAAAAAGTGCAAAAGTTGAGTTCTACATGTTAGAGGTGTCCAATTATTATGAAATTTTAAAATGGAGGTCCTTAAATGGTAATTAGACCATTGGTTAATTTGTTGGACAAAAATGGACATGAAATAGGTGAAATAGAATATTTTTAAGTTAGGGGCATTTTTGTCATTTAATGATTAAATGATTAAATAAACAAAATTAAAAGTCAAATTTTGTCCATCTTCAACCTCATGGCCGAATTTCACAAGGGAAAACCATGGCTAGGGGTTTTCAAGCTTCCAAGCTTGACTAAAAGTCTGTTCTAGCCACGTTTTTAATGATTTTTACGTTTTGAAATCCTCGTAACAAGATCTACCTATTTCTACCACTAATTTGAGATATGGTAAAGTCTAGGGTTTTGACCCATGATGAATGTGTGTGTATTTTGATGTTTAATGGTAGAAAATGCATGTTTACGGTTAGATAAATGACTTTTACTAAGTGATTTTCAGTGAAAATGCCTAAAAGGACTAATTTGTAAAAGTTATATAATATGTCATAAAAGTGTGTCTTAGTGGAAATTGTGGGCTGTTATAGTTATGAAAATGGTTCGGCTAGGCTTAAAGTACAAAGAAATTGAATGAAAATCATTTTACGAGCCTAGGGGCAAAAGTGTAGATATGACAGTTTAGGGGTAAAAATGTAATTTTTCCAAATATGATTTTTGGCCTGATTTGATTAGTATAATGATTAAATGAGTTAAATGTGTTGTTATAGATCAAGGAAAATGATATTCGGACATAGAACGAGGGAAAAACAAAAAATATGATGAATAAGTCCTTTTCACCGATTGTGCTACTGATGTAAGTTTGTATGTAAATAATGCATCGTTTTTACTTACGTTTTCATATTTTGATAAATGTTATGAATTGTGGCTGAATATTTGATGTAATTGAAAAAATATTGACAAGTGAGAAATTTCTCGGTTGAACCTTAGGAATAAAAATGGATACGAATGACATGTCACTAGGGACCTATGTGAAATCTATGTGAAATTGTGACTAAGTGGATTCAGGTTGTAACGCCCCAGAATTTGGGCCTAGAAGTATTAGGCCTTGACCAAGGGAACGGTTAGGAAACTGTACTAAAAGTTTATGTGAGCTAGGAAATGACACAAATAAATAACTACTTGAGTGGTTAAGGGTCCTGAGAAGTGTTGGAGAAGTCCTGGGTTCAAACCTGGGCTAGCAAAAAATTTGGTTTTAGGTGAATAAAACCATGGGAGTAAGTAAGTAGGCTTTAAGAATAAAATGTGGTAAAAAATTAACATAAGGAAACATGTGGTCTAGTGGTTGTGGTGTCATTAAGGTTGCAAGCGAGCCTAGGTTCAAGTCTTGGCTCTTGCAATTTATTTTGGTTTTTCTTTTAAAGGAACCTGGACTAAGACTTTACTGCTTGTGCTGGGGAGGTGTTGGAATTGGACGGAACTTTGTGCTTGAATTGGTCATAAGAATTTGAATTGAATTTGAATAAGGAGTTGGAGTAAATCAAGGAGAAAATTCAGTGGAGGGATTGGTGGAGTTTTTGAAGGACTTTGAAATGGGAGAAGTTGGAGCTGAATGGGGGGAGTCTTGTTTAGGCAAATTCGGCTAGAGAGTGCATTTGATGCAATTTTGGAAATTGCTTTCTTTTATGCCAATTTGTTTTAATTTCTCTCTTCTATCTATAGTGCCAAATATTGCCATAGACCTTTCTGTGTTTTTCCCATTTCAGTTTTTTTTATTCTCTTCTCCCTGTTTCCTATTCTTCTTAATGTGAGCTGAATTCAACCTCTCTTTCTCTGCCTTCATTCTTATTCCCTTCTCTATCTATCAAATGTTTCGACCTACAAGCGTTGTGACGAATCATTTCTCCAGCCTCTGAAGTGCCGAATCTGTTCTTCTCTTGTGGCTTGATTGAGTCCAATTTATCTGGTTGGCCGGTAAGTGGTTATGTGCTTTCAAATACTGGCCGAACGTCTAGTTCTCTTATTGGCCGTGTGTTTTCCTTAGGATAGTAATTGTTTAACATTTGTTATTGATATTGATGCTTAATAGATAATGTTGTGGTACAGATAAACCACAAGAAGGTGATATCGACTCATAGTCAAATGGCTTAGGAAGTATAAGCCAACTCAATCAAGGTAAGGGTGGTGAATGTTTGGGGGCTAAGTATTAAGAAGGTGGTATGTTTATGTGACTATTTAGGTTGGTTGTAGACCTATCAACATGTGATTAATCGTGTGTTGGGAATCGATGTAGGTCTTGGTGCTCAAGGATTATTTGCTTTCTTCGCAACAAAGGTGTGTAACAGTACCCTGTATTCGATAGTTGGCGAGAAAGCCGATAGAGTGTGTGTAACCACACTCCTTTTGATCGTAGATCGACAAAATGCTGAAAAGTTGAAATACCGATGAATGATGCCACACGAGCGTGTGATCGCACGTGTGGTGGACCGAGCCCACGAATATAGGCGTAAGATGGTTGAGGCCACCATGAGCGTTCTCATGAACCGTGTGGGCCCAATGGGCTGGTGGGCTCTACACGGATCAAATGCATGTTATATGGTTTCTATTTGTTTGAAATGTGCCGTTCGTATAGCCAAGGCTATTTCTGGGCTAATTGGGCCACGCGAGCAAGTGGGCCCACTTGGGCCAAGTAATGGGCCTCAGGCCTATTACACCATTGTGATTATTTAGGTTACTTAAGTCGCTCGAGGCGACGGTGGACCTTCTATTGAGTCGCTGAGCCTCCGATTTGCAAAATTACCAAAATACCCTCGATTTGTAAAATTACCGAAATACTCTCGATTTGTGAAATTATCGAAATACCCTTGATTTGTAAAATTACTAAAATACCATATATTTGTGAAATTACCTAAAATTACCAGAATACCCTCGATTTGTGAAATTACTGAAATACCCTCGATTTGTGAAAGTACCGAAATACCCCTAATTTGAGAAATTATTGAAATACCCTCATTTTGTGAAATTACTAAAATACCCTCGATTTATGAAATTATCGAAATACCCCTGAAGGGTAGGATTACTGAAACACCCTTATAGGGTAAAATGACTGTTTTGCCCTTGTGGGTAAATTACTCACTTGTACTATGATTTGATTGGGATTGTATGATTGTGTTTTAACTGACTTGACGGTGGTTGTTTGACTGGTATGCTTTTAATATATGTCTAATTGACTGTTCCTGAGCATGGCCATTTTGCAGTCACGTGTAATGATTGAGCATGACATGCACGACATATTGCATGGGGTTGGGACATTGATACGGAGAAAGTTCTGATAGGGTCGCACGGGTCGCATGAGACGACTGTAGACCGACGAACGGCTTAAAGCCGCGTAATCTAATTATGGCTCTGTGCCAACCTAACTATGGCTCTATGCCATCTTGATTATAGCTTTGTGCCAATCATATTTACCTGTGGCTATGTGCCTAACATATATACTGATGACTCTGTGTCGATCATAGTTACCCATGGCTGTGTGCCGATTATATTACTATCATTGATGGCTATGTGCCAAATTTATTACAGTTACCGATAGCTTTATGCCATCATGATTATGGCTCTGTGCCATCCTGATTATGGTTTATAATCATTCTGTTTATGGCTTTTAGCCGTTCTTTCCACGGCGTCGAGCTGTTCTGTTGACTTAGTGCTGCAACCGATGCTAAGCTTGGTGTGTTGGCTAGGTGGGTTGATTTTATCCTCATAGGAGTGTAGGGTTGGTACGGGTGGTGTTTTGGCTGGATCGGGGTGGGATGCATCCTCATACTGTTGCATATCTATTTATGAGATTTGTCATTGTACTAGGCTTAGGGCCACTTGTTCTGTATTGGTTTGGGCTGGGCCCAATTGATTCTGTTATGAGCTGTGACCCAAACGATATTGTAGTAGGTTTTGGCCCACGTATGCTTTGAACTGGACTGTACTATTCCTGTTAAAGGGCTTTGGCTCAGACCGTTTCGGTTTCTATTTCTGTATACTGACTGTTACTCTAGTAAGGGGATTACAGACTGAGTTTTCGTAAACTCACCCCATTTTTAACTGTGCAGGTAATCCCCAACGTTAGGAGGATCGGTGCTGCGAGGGACTCGGAGGTGACCACACGACTGAGGCTGTTATGCATTAGACTTTAGATATGTTTAAATTCTGTTTTGGGTTTTAATTTTTGTAATAAGGCCTCTCTGGATTTAATTTTGAATTTGGGGTTTTGTTACGTTTTATGTAACATCCTAGAATTAGGGGTTTTACATTTTGTGCTATTTTATGTGTTTGACTTGTTTAGCTTGTTATTTTGGTGTGTTTGGGGGGGTCTTGAAGAGGCTCGGGGTCGAGCCAGGGCTTTGGAAAAATTTTACTTTTTGGGCATTTAAGGGTGGAAAACTGTTGGCAGTAGGGTTTAAGAGAAAATATTGGTAAATTGCTAGCAGAAGAGGACCTAGTGCCAAGGTGGTGTGGCGTCACTTATAGGAGCAAAGGGGGAGGTGTTCGAATCCCATCTGCTGTATTATGGAGCTTTATTTTTGTGCTAGGATGGAGAAGAGATGGCATTCGGCTGGGATTCTGCAAGGTGGTTGTTGAATGGGTCAAACAGGTTCAAATAGATGGAGGAGAGGAGCTTGAGGAGTTTAAACTGGTCAACCAATTTGAATTGGTGGATGGAGAGTGAATGAAAGAGAAAATCATGGGAGGTGGGGAGTGAGAAGGAGTTTGGCCGAAAGTGGAGTGGTGCTAAGGGGGGGAAAATTTGGTTTTAGCTAATAGAGGGGTGTGCCGAATTTCTTTTGGTCCTTAGGCATGTTCATCTTGGCATATTCGGTCATAGTGTGTAGTGGGAGTGCCGAAATTTCCACTAAGTGCTTTTAGCTTTTCTTTTTGCTTTTCTTTCAATTTGTGCATTTTTGGCTCTCCTGAGCATTCGGGTTCTTTGTGCCTCTCTTCTTGCTGAAACCCTAACTCTCCATTTTTTTTCTTTTCTTCTCTCATTGTCAACATTTCTTTTTTCCATTGTGATTGTCAAAATACCATAGCCGAATCCTCTCCCAGTTTTTCTCTTCTTTAGCCGACCGATTTTTCTTTTATTTCATCTTCTTTCCTTCTTTGCTTCTTTATTTTCGTCTCCTCATAGCCGAACCTCTCTTTTTACCATTTGTTTTCTCACCTAGCCGAAACCTTGCTACTTCTCATCTCTTCTTCTCCCAGTTCTTTGTAAGCCGAACATAGAACTCTCTCAAACTGTGATTTTTCCTTCTAGGCCGAATACTCCTCAGTGCTAGGTTAGCCATTTCGATTTCACTGTTGGCAAAAAAGGGACTCGTTGAGTATCTTTTGGTTTCTTCGATCTTACCGAATCCCTTCAGTCGACGTTAGGGTTCCCTTTGGTTTAGTCCATAGCCAAGCTTGGTGTTGTACGACTTCTTGTTAACCAAGGTAAAGGGTTTCTCTCTAGTTCTCTGTGATTAAACTCTATCCGTCTTATTCTTCCATAACCAAACTTCCTGATTTGACACTCAACGTTTCTCTCTAGAAGTACTGTATTGAGTTACCCTTAGGGGGTAAGATTGGAGATAGCAGGTTAGTTACCTATTTGAATATGTCATTTTAATACCTTAGCATGAATATATGTATGCTTCGATTATCTGATGTACATTGTTATATGTTTGCATTCAATTACATTATGTTAATATGTGCATGGGATTGGGATATGATATTGATGAAAAGGGGCAGTGTATTTTGGTGTCTTGGTCACATTATTTCGGTGGCTATGCCACATATTTCGATGACTCAGTCACATTATTTCGGTGGCTAGGCCACATATTTCAGTGACTCTGTCACAATTTCCGCTTTGAGCAGCATGACTGTCAGCATGACTGCCAATGAGGTGTGTAGCGGATGGAGAGTTGATTGTAGAAATCCCCACAGGTGTGTTAGGTTGGATACGAAGTGGTGTGTAGCGGATGGAACATTAGGCTGGGCTGGGTTGCATTGCATTCACTATCTAATATGTCATGTTGTTAGGGCTACGACCCAAGTCGATCCATCTGGGCTTCGGCCAAATTTGTACCATGAGGGCTAAGGCCCAATTTGTTTCTGTAGGCTTAGGTCCAGATTTCATTCGTAAGGGGAATTGCACACTAAGTTTTCGTAACTCACCCCTCTACTTAATTTTACAGGTAATCCCAAGTCTGAGGATCTAGAGCCAAGGGTGACTCTGTGGTGGCCATGCATTACTTCTCTCGTAAACTCCGTTTTTTCCTTATTTGAAACTTATTTCAAATTTGGGAATTTGTTATGTAATAAGGCCTCCAGGATTTTTATTTTGGTTTTTGCTTTTATACACATATTATCTAATATGAATTGATCAATACAGGGTTTTCCTAACATAAACAACCGTTTTCCAAAACATGAACAAAAGGATTGCAAGCAATAAATAATTAAACTCGGGATTTTCTTAGAATCTAAAAACTGTTTTTGAAAATGTCACGTTTCTGAAATCCATTAGTTTCAGTTTTTCGTATCACAAAACAAGTCTTCAGTAGTTAGTATTATTTACTACAGTTTGCAAGAAAACCGTTAAGTCAACTCTATTTTTTAAAAAAATGGAACAAAAACCCGAACTTTTTAAACAATTGCAAAGTACTTTAACAACCATCCCATGTGACATGCCAGATTCGGTCGTAAAGTCTAGGCCAGGTTTGGGGTGTTACATTTTATGGTATCAGAGTCAAGTTGCAAAACTCGACTGTGGAATGGTTTCCAAAACGTTTTCCAAAATTAATTTGAAATATGGTTTAGAAAGATGTATGTCTTTCTGGAAGTATGGCACCTGAGTCTCCGGCACCAAATTCGTAAGTCTTCTGACTATGTTAGATATTATGAAATGATTCTAGGAAAACTATTAGAGTTAGTATTATGACTGCTAGTTATAAGACTGTAAAGACTGAGACATTAGGAATTCGACACGCGAAAACCACTTTTAAATTTACCTTTATAAGATATTTGTTAATAACATTGGAATTATACATTAATTCATAAAATTATTTTAATCAGATTAATTCGACATAGTGAACATGAGCACAAGAGGACGTGGATGTGGTATACACGGCCGTGGTAGAGGCCGGGGTACTGAGGCTGGGTCCTCAGAATCTAGAGCGGGCTGCTGGAGCAAGCACAGGATCGGTAGCTCAGAAATCTATTCCTGAGAAACTTTGAGCAAACGGGGCTGAGATATTTAGAGGTATTTTTGGTGTGGCCCCAAACGTAGCGGAATATTGGCTGGAGGTAGTTGAGCGGATTATGAAAGATCTGGATTGCACGGTAGAGGAGAAATTGAAAGGAGCAGTGTCCTTCCTACGAGATGAGGCATACTAGTGGTGGCTCACAGTAAAGGAGGGTACACCAGCTGACCGTATTACCTGGGACTTTTTTAATACAGCGTTCCAAGGAAAGTATGTCGGGGCGAGTTATGTGGACGCTTAAAGAAAGGCATTTTTGAACTTGGCCCAGGGGAGTAAGTCCGTGGCTGAGTACGAGGCGGAGTTCCTGCGCTTAAGTCGTTAAGCTCGGGGTATCGTTGCAACTGATTATGAACGTTGTGTTCGGTTTGAGGATGGTCTGCGGATGAGCTGCAAGTACTTATAGCTCTGCAGCGGGAAAGAGATTTTGCCATTTTGGTTGAAAAACCAAAAATAGCTGAAGAAGTGAAGCGGTCTGAGAGGTAGAATCGAGATAAGGATAGGGGTAAGAATAAGAGGAGTTTTGGGTCGTCAAGATCTGCTAGGGGCTTCCAAAAGATGCCTAAGTTTGATGGGCAAGGTCGAGTTGCGATACCTGTTGCAGCGGGTCAGTCTCGACTGTGTGCTCGGTGTGAGAAAATACATTCGGAGGAGTGTTGGAGAAGAACTGGGGGATGTTTCAAGTGTGGATCTATGGACCATCTGATAAGGGACTATCCACAAGAGTTGGCCAGGGCACGGTCGGTAAGTCAGGGTTATGCACAGCCGGGAAGAAGTGGGCAGCAGCCACTAAGAGGTCGTGGTCTGGTCTGGGGAGGAAATGGAGTTGGTCGAGGGCGTGGAACACTGGGCAGAGGTACTGGTAATATAGATGCAAGACAGCCTGGATTGGTTTATGCGGCTAGGCGGCGAGAGGATGGCGACGCACCGGACGTCATAACCGGTATGTTCCTTATATTTGGTGTACCCTTTACAGGTTTGATAGATATTGGGTCTACACATTCATACATTGCTAGTACTGTGTCTGGGACTTTAAGCATTAAATCTGAGATTGCTGCTAGAGAAATATCTGTGGTTAGCCCTTTAGGAAAATCTGTAGTGGTGAACAAACTATTTAGGAATGTGCCTTTAGAAGTGCAAGGGATTGTTTTCCCGACAGATTTGATGGAATTGCCATTCGGCGAGTTTGATTTGATCTTAGGTAAGGACTGGTTAGCTAAGCATCGAGCAAACTTGGATTGTGCTGCTAAGCGCATGATATTGAAGACTTCCGAGGATGAGGAGGTGCTGGTGATAGGTGAGAAGGAATTACCTGTCCAATGCGGTGTATGTACTAAAGGCTGAAAGAATGGTGCGAAAAGGGTATGAGGCGTTCTTAGCTTTCATTAGTGCTTTGGAGGCCAAAGAATTGTCTGTAAGGGACGTTAGAACGGTGAAAGAGTTCTCGGACGTCTTTCCAAAAGAGCTTTTAGGGTTACCTCCAGATCGGGAGGTGGAATTTGGGATTGAACTGTTGCCAGGAACTGCTTCGGTGTCCATCGCCCCATATAAGATGGCGTCGAATGAGCTAGTAGAACTTAAAGCTCAGATCCAGGAGCTATTGGACCGGGGATTTATCAAACCAAGTGTATCACCGTGGGGAGTGCCGGTATTGTTCGTAAAGAAGAAGGACGGGTCGGTGCGAATGTGCATTGACTATAGACAATTGAACAAGTTGACGATTAAGAACAAATACCCGTTGCCAGAGATTGACGATTTGTTCGATCAGCTAAGAGGAGCTTCGGTGTTCTCGAAGATAGATTTAAGGTCGGGGTATCATCAGCTAAAGGTTAAGGAGGCAGATATTCATAAGACTGCTTTTCAAACTCGTTATGGTCACTACAAGTTTTTGGTGTTGCCGTTCGGGTTAATGAATGCACCAGCCGCATTTATGGATATGATGAATCGGGTATTCTAACCCTACCTAGATCGGTTTGTCGTGGTATTCATAGATGATATCTTGATATACTCAAGAATGGAAGAGGAGCATGATTCGCATCTTCAGGTTGTTCTGTACGTATTGAGAGAGAAGCAACTGTATGCCAAATTTATCAAGTGTGAATTTTAGCTGAAGGAAGTTACCTTTTTTAGGGTTGGTTGTTTCTACCGAGGGGATTAGGGTTGATCCTTGAAAGATCAATGCTGTTTTTGACTGGAAACCGCTGAAGTCTGTGTCAGAAATTCAAAGTTTTTTGGGTTTGGCTGGGTATTACAGAAGGCTCATTGAGGGGTTCTTATTGATTGCTGCACCGTTAACCAGGTTGTTATGGAAAGGAGTACCGTATGTTTGGGTTGATAAGCATTAGGAAAGGTTTGAGAAGCTAAAGAGGATTTTGATTGAGGCACCAGTGTTGATTCAGCCTGAGGCTGGGAAGGAATTTGTCGTTTATTATAATGCATCACACACAGGGTTAGGATGCGTGCTAATGCAAGAAGGGAAAGTAGTAGCATATGCGTCTCGGCAATTAAGACCACATGAAGTGAATTATCCCACTCATGATTTAGAGTAGTCAGCTGTGGTGTTCGCCCTAAAGATATGGAGGCATTATCTGTATGGGGAGAAGTCGATCATCTACACCAACCATAAGAGTCTAAAATACCTCCTTACCCAGAAGGAGTTGAATTTAAGACAGCGGTGGTGGATAGAATTGCTGAAAGACTATGATTACTCAATCGAATATCACCCAGGTAAAGCTAACGTGGTGGCAGATGCGTTGAGTCGTAAAGTGATATCGGACTTGAGAGCAATGTTTGCTCATCTCAGTCTTTATGAAGATGGTAGTCTATTAGCAGAACTTCAAGTGAAGCTTTAATGGGTAAGTCAGATTAAAGAGAAGCAATTGTTAGATGAATTGTTAAGTTCTCAACTTCAGCAAGTGGAAGGTGGTGAGACATGGGTTTTTGGTGTGAACAGTGAAAGGGTATTGTGTTTTCATGGAAAGGTTTGTATGCTTAAGGACTCGGAGTTGAGGCAGATTATTCTGCAGGAGGTGCATAGTAGCCCATACGCTATGCATCCCGGTGGGAGTAAGGTGTACCGAGATTTGTGTGAACAGTATTGGTGGCCTGGTCTAAAACGGGAAGTTACCGACTTTGTGGGTAAGTGTTTGACGTGTCAGCAGGTGAAGGCGGGACATCAGTTGCCTTCGGGATTGTTGCAACCGATAAAGATTCCATTTTGGAAGTGGGAGAGGATAACGATGGATTTTGTTAGTGGGCTACCTCTTACGCCTACTAGGAAAGATTTGGTGTGGGTGATTGTCGATCGGTTGACGAAGTTCGCTCACTTCATACTGGTTCGTATCGACTATTCGCTACGGCAGTTTGCCAAGCTGTATGTAGTAGAGATTGTGAGGTTACATGAGGTACCAGTGTCTATCATATCAGACGGGGACCCTAGGTTTACATCGCAATTTTGGAAGGCATTACATAAAGCTTTGGGTACAAGGCTAGATTTCAGCATAGCGTTTCACCCACAGACTGATGGTCAGTCGGAAAGGGTAATTCCGATTCTGAAAGACATTTTAAGGGGTTGTGTAATTGACTTTAGAGGTAGTTGGGAAGATTTTCTACCATTGGCAGAATTTGCGTACAACAATAGCTATCAATCCAGCATTCAGATGGCACCCTACGAGGTGTTGTATGGACGTAGGTGTCGTACCCCTACCTATTGGATAGAGTTGGGTGAGCGACAGTTGTTGGGTTCAGAATTGATCCCAGAGACTGAGGAAAAGGTTAAGTTGATTCGGGCTCGGTTGAAGGAAGCTTCCGATAGGCAGAAGTTGTATGCAAATCTGAAACGTAGAGGAATAGAATTTTCAGTGGAGGATCGCGTCTTCTTAAAAGCCTCACCTTGGAAGAAGGTTCTAAGATTCGGACGGAAGGGCAAGTTGAGTCCCAGATTCATTCTTGAGTTACCTCCGAAGTTAAGTCAGATCCATAATGTATTCCATGTTTCGATGCTAAGGCGCTATCATTTGGATCTATCTCATGTAGTGCTGGTGGAAGAAATTGAGGTAAGACCTGATATGTCCTTTGAAGAAGAGCCCGTGCGGATTCTAGATCGGGATATTAAGGTGTTGAGAAGGAAATCTGTTCTGTTGGTCAAAGTGTTATTGCGTAATCACGGTTCAGAGGAAGCCACGTGAGAGCCGGAAGAGGCAATTCAACGGTAATACCCTCATCTCTTTTAAGTAGGTAAATTTCGAGGTAGAAATTTCTTTACGGGGTAGAACTGTAACATCCTAGAATTAGGGGTTCTGTATTTTGTGCTATTCTATGTGTTTGACTCATTTAGCTTGTTATTTTGGTGTGTTTGGGGGTCTTGGGGAGGCTCGGGGTCGAGCCAAGGCTTTGGAAAATGTAACATCCCGAAATTGGGCCTAGTAGGATTGAGCCCAATGGGCCTTGAGCGTAGGAGTGTTTAAAATTTTGAGAACAAGAGAATGGCATTATTGCAAATTGGACTTATTAGTTAAGTGAATTTGGAAGGTTATGAGGTTTCTATGAAGTCTCAGATTTAATTGGGCCTTAGGAAAAATTTGGTATTTTAGCACTTTAAGGAGAGATGGTAAGTAGCTTCAATACTTATAGAAATAAATGAGTAATGTGATTGCATAAATGAGCTATTGGTAAAGAGGATATGATGCAACATGAAGTACCTTGAAGGAAGAGGTTCAAATCCTATTGTGTGCAAATTTTAACTATTATTTTTGCACTCTTTCCTTAAGTGTCGGCCAAGAGGTATACATGGCAAGTTTAACTTCTTTATTTTGGTAAGGTGGCTAAGAAATAAGGAAAGGTTGAGGTTGGGGAAAAGAATCAAAAGGAAAAGGCAAGTAAGGGGAACAAGTGGCTTATCTCGTGGAGAGTGCTATGGGAAGTATGGTTGGCAAAATTTTGACCCTTAAGGCAATGCATGTGGACGGTTTTGGAGGTAGATAGGTGGCTGAAATTTTACTTTGGCATTTGCTAGGGTCTTAGTATTGTTTTGGTCAAAAACCTCATTCGCAACTTTAGTGTCATCTTCTCCCAATTTGCTATTCTCTTTGCCGAAATCTTCTAGCACAATAGTGCATTTTTCTTCTCTTTGGATTGGTCACGTATTCACCTTTTGTCCATCTTCCTTAATAGCCGAAACTTCTATCTCATCCATATTTTCTTCTCAACCGTATTACTACTCATACTTTGATCAATGGGTAAGTGATTCATTTCAACATTTTATTCTTCTTCTTTCTTCTTGATTGCCGAATTATGCCTTGGTTTGGGATAGTCATATTGACCGAGACCATCATTTTATTCTTCTCTCTAGTGCTTTAAGTGGGAGACCATGTATTGTTCTAGCCGAAGTCAAACGTTGGAAATTGGATCCAATATCGATAAGGTAAGGGGGTTCATGTTGGATATTTCGCTATATCTCTATTTGGCTATGTTCCAAATCAGATTGAAGTTTCGAATAATCGATTATGTTTTAGGGATTAAATCGCTCTATCTATCCATTCGTTGATCATGCAGAATTCGTGGTAAGTGGAGTTAGCCTACTAAAGTGTTTCTAGTTACGATTATCAAAGTTAAGACTAACCTTCTAACAACTAACATTATAGGTGTTGAAATCGGTAGGAAGCACAACTCGTAATCAGGTGTGTAATCCTGTACCTTTCGTATACATATCTGAAATGGTGTGTAATCTCACACTTCTCTGAAAGTTTGTATGAAATATTCGGTGAATCGGTCGAAATACCAAAGAAAACCAAAAACCGGCATCCGTGATCACTTGGACATGCTATGATCGTAGTGGTAATCGTATTTTTGTAATAAAACAGTTTCTGTTAGAAGCAGTGACATGTTTTTGAAAACTCACAAAAAATAGGAAAAAATAAATTAAAAAGTGAATAAGATATCAAATTAAAGCTGACTGTGTCTATTTTAATATGGAAGAAACGGAGAAGGAAAAAAATTTTTATATTCTGAGATATGTTAATTTTAGTGGGACTGGTTCTGAATGATTTCGTGGTTCCCTAATCTATCTTGGTAAAATCGTATAAAATTGTACAACGTGAATTATGAGTTATAGTTTATATGTACAGATTAGTCTATTTTCAATAGAAGGAAGTGGAAGCAACATATGAAAACTGTACAGTGAGATAGTTCAATTTTGGATAAGAGAGGTCAGAATCATTGGTCAGTGAAACAATGGAAAATTTAAGGAATAAACTATACGAAATAGTTAAGCCAAAAATTCTGGAAAGATTATAGTAAGAAGATATATGAGTCTAATTTCAAGGAAAATTTACGGATTTAGATTTCGAGATTTCTAACTCAAGTTATAGTCAATTTAATCAGTACGACGCAGATGGACAGTTTTAAATTGTTATGCCCAAATTAGTAGTTAAGTCTAGATTGCGAAATTACCAAATTACCCTTAGTGGGTAAATTATCGAATTATCGAAATGTCTTTATGGACCAAATTACCAAAATGCCCCTATGGGCTGATTTGATAGATTGTTATAATGGGCTGATATGCAAAGTGTTATAATGGGCTGATTTACCAAAAATGCCCCAATGGGCCGAATTGTTATATTGCCTTAATGGGCCAATTTGATAGATTGTTATAATGGGCCGATATGCAAAGTGTTATAATGAGCCGATTTACCAAAATGTCCTTATGGATTAAATTACCGAAATGCCCCTATGGGCCGAATGATCGTATTGCTTTAATGGGCTGATTCATAAAAAGTATTCAATAAGATAATGGATGTTATTTTTTTTATGGATGTTTTATGATTATGTATGTTGCATCTTTACATATTGCATGGGATGGGAAAATATGAATGAAGAGAAGTATAGATCGGTGGCATTGCCACAAATACTGATAAAGGCTATGTGCCAAGATATACGTGATTTGGCTATGTGCCATCGTGATTAAGGCTATGTGCCAATATAAACGTGATTTTGGCTTTGTGCCATCGTGATTAAGGCTGTGTGCCGATTATATTACCGTATATGAATATGGTGGCTCATCCACAAATTTTATAAATGGTAGCTTGACTGCAAATTGGAGAGACTGACTGGATGGGTTGACTAGATCTCCACAGGAGAGACTGGCTGGTACGGGTGGAGAGATTGGCTGGATGGGATGGGTTGCATTCATTTCATTCAATTATTATTTTGTTAATGGGCCTAGGCCCAAGATATTGCTGTATTGGTTTCGGCCCAATGGATAGCGGTAAGGGGATTTCACACTGAGTTCTTGTAACTCACCCCCTTTTCTCTTAACCCTTGTAGGTAATGCTTGGTGGTATGGACTTGGGCTATGGATGACTCGAGAGAGGCCATACTTCAGAAATGGTTTATTTGAACTTTAGACTTCTTTCTCGTTTATTTTATTACTCAACTATTTTGGGTTAAATGTTGTAATAAGGCCTCTGGACTATTTTGATTTTTCTTTATGGTTGGGATGTTTTTATTATTATTTTTTAAATTATTTAAAAAGGGAATTTTCTGAAAACTTAAATAATGGTTTCCAAAATCAAATAACAAATGAATTTTCAAAATAAACTTTTACAAATATTTTTAACACGGATATTTTCTCTCGAACTATTAACGCTATTTTCCAAAGTCACGTTTTATAAGATCATTAGTTAAAATTTATCAATTTATCAATCAATCTTTGAGGTTAGTAGTATTTTATCAAATATTTCAAATCAAACTTGTTTTCTTGATTTTAACAAAGCAATATTTTTTTTATTACTAATAAAAAGGGTTTAACATGTTTTGCTTGTGTGACATGCCAAAACCGCTCATAATGCATGGGCCGAGTTTGGGGTGTTACATTTTATGGTATCATAGCCCGTTTCAAAACTCAGCTGTGGTTTGGGTTCAAAACCGTTTCCAAAATTGTTTTTGAATTTTAAATTATAAATGCATGTTCTAAAGGAAGTATGGAACCACGGGTATCCGGCACCAAGTCAAGTAATTATTTGTTTTCGTTTTATGATTAGTGTGTTAGTACTGTGGTAAGAAAATTCCACAAAATAGAATACTCTAAAACTTTTAGTTTTAGGAACTGAAACTATAGAGATTGAGACTGTAGGATGCGTTTTGCGAAAACAACTTTACTTCTAATACTCTATAAAACATTGTCTAATAAACACTGAAATAGTATATTGATTCATAAAACCCGTAATCAAGATTATATCGACTTAGTGAACATGAACACTAGAAGATGTGGACGCAGTAGACGTGGACGTGCTAGAGGTCGAGATGCTAGGACTAAATCTTCAGCATTGGTGCGTGTTTCCGAAAGGGAGACGTTGGCATCGCCAGTGGCTGAGACGGGATCTCATGATCGAGCTGGGGTTAATGAGCTCACTCAGATAGTTAAGAAGGTATTGAAGGAGGTTAAGGAGATCAGTGGAGCACTTCGAGTTCAGTCTGTGGACTGTAAGAAGAAAAGAGATCACGATTCTTTAGGGTCAAAGTCTCGTTCTGTAAAGCATGTCAAGGCACGACCAAACTTTTCGGCTTGCGATTATTGTAGAAGGCGTCATCCGGGAGAATGCTAGTGGAGGTTAGGAGCATGCTTGAGATGCGGGTCTGAGAAGCATAAGGCTCGGGATTGTTTCATCACCATCAAGTCAGGTATGTTTTGGTTGGACGTGATGATTGAATGTAGAAAATTCTAAGTATAAATGGTAGATAACTGTTTGCTTCTGTGGTTAGACGTTGGGTTGTGTGAAAGAGGATTCAAGATTATGTTAAAGGTACATTAGTGTTATTAAGATCAGAGTGAGCAGCGAAAGCATAGTGGCGTGATTTGAACGATGCGTTTAGTAGTTGGTTGGAAATTTCGAGGACGAAATTTCTTTAAGGAGGGTAGAATTGTAACATCCCGAAATTGGGCCTAGTAGGATTGGTCCCAATGGGCCTTGAGCGTAGGAGTGTTTAAAATTTTGAGAACAAGAGAATGGCATTATTGTAAATTGGACTTATTAGTTAAGTGAATTTGGAAGGTTACGAGGTTTCTATGAAGTCTCGGGTTTAATTGGGCATTAGGAAAATTTTGATATTTTAGCACCTTAAGGAGAGATGGTAAGTAGCTTCAAGACTTATAGAAATAAGTGAGTAATGTGCTTGCATAAATGAGCTACTGGTAAATAGGATATGATGCCACATGAAGTACCTTGAGGGAAGAGGTTCAAATCCTATTGTGTGCAAACTTTAACTATTATTTTTGCACTCTTTCCTTAAGTGTCGGCCAAGAGGTATATATGGCAAGTTTGACTTCTTTATTTTTGGTAAGGTGGCTAACAGATAAGGAAAGGTTGAGGTTGAGGAAAGGAATCAAAAGGAAAAGGCAAGTAAGGGGAACAAGTGGCTTATTTCATGGAGAATGCTATGGAAAGTATGGTTGGCAAAATTTTGACCCTTATGGCAATGCATGTGGATGGTTTTGGGGGTAGATAGGTGGCTAAAATTTTACTTTGGCATTTGGTAGGGTCTTGGTATTGTTTTGGTCAAAAATCTCATTTGCAACTTTAGTGTCATCTTCTCTCAATTTTCTATTCTCTTTGCCAAAATCTTCTAGCACAATAGTGCATTTTTCTTCTCTTTGGATTGGTCACATATTCACCTTTTGTCCATCTTCCTTGATAGTCGAAACGTCCATCTCATCCCTATTTTCTTCTCAACCGCATTACTACTCATACTTTGATCAATCAGTAAGTGATTCATTTCAACATTTTATTCTTCTTCTTTCTTCTTGACTGTCGAATTATGCCTTGGTTTGGGATGGTCATATTGACCGAGACCATCATTTTATTCTACTCTCTCAAACGAGATTATTTTCTATTTTCATAGTACTTTAAGTGGGAGACCGTGTATTGTTCTAGCCGAAGTCAAACGGTGGAAATTGGATCCAATATCGATAAGGTAAGGGGGTTCATTTTGGATATTTCACTATATCTCTATTTGGCTATGTTGCAAATCGAATTGAAGTTTCGACTAATCGATTATGTTTTAGGGATTAAATCGCTCTATCTATCCACTCGTTGATCATTCAAAATTCGTGGTAAGTGGAGTTAGCCTACTAAAGTGTTTCTAGTTACGATTATCAGAGTTGAGACTAACCTTCTAACAACAATCATTATAAGTGTTGAAATCGGTGGAAAGCACAACTCGTAATCAGGTGTGTAATGCCGTACCTTTCATATACATATCTGAAATGGTGTGTAATCTCACACTTCTCTAAAAGTTTGTTGAAATATTCGGTGAATCGGTAGAAATAACAAAGAAAACCAAAAACCGGCATCCGTGATCACTTGGGCGTGCGTATGATCGTAGTGGTAATCGTATTTTTGTAATAAAACAGTATCAATTATAAGCAGTGACATGTTTTTGAAAAATCATGAAAAATATGAGAAAAGGAATTAAAAAGTGAATAAGATATTAAATTAAATCTTACTGTGTCTATTTTAATATGGTAGAAACGGAGAAGGAAAAGGATTTTTATATTCTGAGATATGTAAATTTTAGTGGGACTGGTTCTGAATGATTTCGTGGTTCCCTAATCTGTCTTGGTAAAATCATATAAAGTTGTACAAATTGAATTATGTGTTATAGTTTATATGTACAAATTCCTTAGTGAGTTTATTTTCAATAGAAACAAGTGGGAGCAACATATGAAAACTGTACAGTGAGATATTTGAATTTTAGTTAACAGAGGTCAGAATCGTTGGTCAGTGAAACAAGGGAAACTTTAAGGAATAAACTATACTAAATAGTTAAGCCAAAAATTCTGGAAAGATTATAGTAAAAAGATATATGAGTCTAGTTTCAAGGAAAATTTACGGATTTAGATTTCGAGATTTCTAACTCAAGTTATAGTCAATTTAGTCAGTACGACGCAGATGGACAGTTTTAAAATGTTATGCCCAAATTAGTAGTTAAGTCTGGATTGTGAAATTACCGAATTACCCTTAGTGGGTAAATTACCAAATTATCGAAATGCCTCTATGGGCCGATTTGATAGATTGTTATCGTGGGCCGATATGCAAAGTGTTATAATGGGGCGATTTACCAAAATGCCCTAATGGGCCAAATTGTTATATTGCCTTAATGGGCCGATTTGATAGATTGTTATAATGGGTCGATATGCAAAGTGTTATAATGAGTCGATTTACCGAAATGTCCTTATGGACCGAATTACCGAAATGCCCCTATGGGCCGAATGATCGTATTGCTTTAATGGGCTGATTCATAAAAAGCATTCAATAAGATAATGGATGTTATATTTTTTTATGGATGTTTTATGATTATGTATGTTGCATCTTTAGATATTGCATGGGATGGGAAAATATGAATGAAGAGAAGTTTAGACCGGTGGCATTGCCACAAATACCGATAAAGGCTATGTGCCAATATAAACGTGATTTGGCTTTGTGCCATCGTGGTTAAGGCTATGTGCCAATATAAACGTGATTTTGGCTTTATGCCATTGTGATTAAGGCTGTGTGCCGATTATATTACCGTATATGAATCGATGGTTCAACCCAGATTTTATAAATGGCGACTTGATCGCAAATTGGAGAAGGCCGGCGGGGTGGGTTGACTAGATCCCCACAGGAGAGACTGACTGGTACGGGTGGAGAGATTGGCTGGATGGGATGGGTTGCATTCATTTAATTCAATTATTATTTTGTTAATGGGCTTAGGCCCAAGATATTTCTATATGGGTTTCGGTCCAATGGATAACGGTAAGGAGATTTCACGCTGAGTTCTTGTAACTCACCCCCCTTTCTCTTAACCCTTGTAGGTAATGCTTGATGGCATGGACTTGGGCTATGGATAACTCAAGGGAGGCCATACTTCAGAAATGGTTTACTTGGACTTTAGACTTCTTTCTCGTTTATTTTATTACTCTACTATTTTGGATTAAATGTTGTAATAAGGCCTCTGGACTATTTTGATTTTACTTTATGGTTGGGATGTTTTTATTATTATTTTTTAAAATTGTTTAGAAAGGGAATTTTCTGAAAACTTAAATAATGGTTTCCAAAATCGAATAACAAATGAATTTTCAAAATAAACTTTTACAAATATTTTTAACACGGATATTTTCTCTCGAACTATTAACGCTATTTTCCAAAGCCACGTTTTATAAGATCATTAGTTCAAATTTATCGATTTATCAACCAATCTTCGAGGTTAGTAGTATTTTATCAAATATTTCAAATCAAACTTGTTTTCTTGATTTTAACAAAGCAATATTTTTTTTAATATGGGTTTAACATGTTTTGCTTGTGCGACATGCCAAAATCGCTCATAACGCACGGGCCGGGTTTGGGGTGTTACAGAAAATTTTTTACTTTTTGGGCATTTAAGGGGGGAAAACTGTTGGCAGCAGGGTTTAAGAGAAAATGCTGGTAAATTGCTAGCACAAGAGGAGCTAGTGGCAAGGTGGTGTGGCGTCACTTGTAGGAGCAAAGGGGAGGAGTTCGAATCCCATCTACTGCATTATGGAGCTTTATTTTTGTGTCAGGATGGGGAAGAGGTGGCATACGGCTGGGACTCTTCAAGGTGGTTGTTGAATGGGTCAAACAGGTTCAAATGGATGGAAGAGAGGAGCTTGAGGAGTTTGTACTGGTCAACCAACTTGAATTGGTGGATAGAGAGTGAATGGAGGAAAAAAATCGTGGGAGGTGGGGAGTGAGAAGGAGTTTGGCCGAAAGTGGAGTGGTGCTAGGGGGGGAGCAATTCGGTTTTAGCTAGTAGAGGGGTGTGCCGAATTTCTTTTGGTCCTTAGGCATGTTCATCTTGGCATATTCGGTCATAGTGTGTAAGGGGGGTGCCGAAATTTCCACTAAGTGCTTTTAGCTTTTCTTTTTGCTTTTCTTTCAATTTGTGCATTTTTGGTTCTCCTGAGCATTTGGGGTTCTTTGTGCGTCTCTTCTTGCCGAAACCCCAACTCTCCATTTGTTTCTTTTCTTCTCTATTTGTAAACATTTCCTTTTGCCATTGTGATTGCCGAAATACCATAGCCGAATCCTCTCCCAGTTTTTCTCTTCTTTAGCCGAACTCTTCTTCTTCTATTTCATCTTCTTTCCTTCTTTGCTTCTTTATTTTCATCTCCTCATAGCCGAACCTCTCTTTATACCATTTTTTTCTCACCTAACCGAAACCTTGCTACTTCTCATCTCTTCTTCTCCCAGTTCTTTGTGAGCTAAACATAAAACTCTCTCAAACTGTGATTTTCCTTTTAGGCTGAATACTCTTCAGTGCTAGGTTAGCCATTTCGATTTCACTGTTGGCAAAAAGGGTACTCGTTGAGCATCTCTTGGTTTCTTCGATCTTGCCGAATCCCTTCAGTCGATGTTAGGGTTCCCTTCGGTTTAGTCCATAGCCAAACTTGATGTTGTACAACTTCTTGTTAACCAAGGTAAGGGGTTTCTCTCTAGTTCTTTGCGATTAAACTCTATCCGTCTTATTCTGCCATAACCAAACCTCCTGATTTGACAATCAACGTTCCTTTCTGAAAGTACTGTACTGATCAAGACTCTCTTCATGGATGCGAGTGCTAGCAGATCCAAGGAGGGTGCGTTAAAGGAGCCTGAGGGGAGTGGACTCGTAGTCTCTGCTCCCAAGTTCAAACGACGTGCTGTGTCGGTGGTTTGAGATTTTTCGCCGGGTTGTGGTAGAGAGCCAACAACCATTTGGGATAGGCAGATAGTGGCTATTCCCGCTAGTGAGAGTAACGACGATCAAGAGTGTTTAGTTCTTCGTGTAATCAGGTGTGTAATTCTCACACCTTCATTTGTTTGACTAGTAATAATTATATGTATTGCTTAAAAGCCGAAATATCGGTAACGGCTGTTGAGTTACCCTTAGGGGGTAAGATTGGAGATACCAGGTTAGTTACCTATTTGAATGTCATTTTAATACCTTAGCATGAATATATGTATGCTTCGATTATCCAATGTACATTGTTATATGTTTGCATTCAATTACATTACGTTAATATGTGCATGGGATTGGGATATGATATTGATGAAAAGGGGCAGTGTATTTCGGTGACTCGGTCACATTATTTCGATGGCTATGCCACATATTTCAGTGACTCTGTCACAATTTCGGCTTTGAACAGCATGACTGTCAGCATGACTGCCAATGAGGTGTGTAGCGGATGGAGGGTTGATTGTAGAAATCCCCACAGGTGTGTCAGGTTGGATACAGAGTGGTGTGTAGCGGATGCAACACTAGACTGGGCTGGGTTGCATTGCATTCAATATCTAATATGCCATGTTGTTAGGGTTACGGCCCAATTCGATCCATATGGGCTTCGGCCAAATTTGTACTGTGAGGGCTAAGGCTCAATTTGCTTCTATGGGCTGAGGCCCAGATTTCGTTCGTAAGGGGAATTGCACACTGAGTTCTCGTAACTCACCCCTCTGCTTAATTTTGCAGGTAATCCTTAGTCCGAGGATTTGGAGCCGAGGAGGACTCTGTGGTGGCCATACGTTACTTCTTTCGTAAACTCCGTTTTTTTAACTTATTTCAAATTTGGGAATTTGTTATGTAATAAGGCCTCCAGGATTTTTAATTTGGTTTTTGCTTTTATACATATTATCTAATATGAATTGATCAATACGGGGTTTTCCTAGAAACATAAACAACCGTTTTCCAAAACATTAACAAACGGATTGCAAGCAATAAACAATTAAACTCGGGATTTTCTTAGAATACAAAAACTGTTTTTGAAAATGTCACGTTTCTGAAATCCATTAGTTTTGGTTTTTCGTATCACAAAACAAATCTTCAGTAGTTAGTATTACTTACTACAGTTTGCAAGAAAACTGTTAAATCAACTCTATTTTTTTAAAAAAAAATCGGAACCAAAACCTAAACTTTTTAAACAATCGCAAAGTACTTTAACAACCATCCCATGTGACATGCCAGGTCCGATCGTAACGTCTAGGCCGGGTTTGAGGTGTTACATTTTATATCTGCTAGACGTGGACGAGTTTTCAACCCAATTATTGTTTTTAAAACATACGTTTTAAACTTCTTTACCTTAAATTAGCTTCCGTAACTAAAAGAGATTTTTAACGAAGTTAATAACGTTTTTAAAAGTGATTAACTTTTTAATGAACCACATTTTGGAATTGAACGAACACAAACTGAGACTTTAGTTTTTAAATATTAAGGAGGGTTTTCAATGAAAACATGGTTTTCAAAAAACACTTCAATCTGGCACGCCAGATTCGGGCCTAATTTCTGGGGCGGGTTTGGGGTGTTACATGGGTGCTGGTCTTAAGTTCTACCAATGGCTGGGAATACCAAAATGTGTTGCGGATACCTGACAGCTTGTGTGAGTAGCACTGAGTAGTAACGAATGACTGACAGCTTGTTTGACCAGACCTGTGAAAGTGAATAGATCGAGAACAAGCCTCTATGTGATAAGTGATGTGAAGTAGCTTGGGCTACAAGTGTGGCACTTATGTGCAAACTTCCGATGTATCCAATAAAATTCTGATGTTTTCAACGGGAAAATGACTAAGTGTAATTGAATGTGATAATGTGATGAACAAGTGCAGGTACATGTGTATATATATTCATGAGCAATGTGCTCGATATGCGATCGAACTTTGGCAAGGTTGATATGGAGTAAGGGTTACAATGAAGACTTTTAAATATTTGGTGATGACTAGCTATTGGCATTACTCACTATGGATATACTTTAGTGTTATATGTGTGTAAATGAGAATTAATACAAAGAAAACATGATAGAGTAAAATTAGCAATAAAACAGTTTGGACAGCAGTAGTTGTATCACTTTGAAAAATCACCAAAAATGGTGGAAATAAAATTAGAGGTTGAATAAGATGTGAAATTAAATATTATTGAGTCTATTTTCACATGAAATAAACGATGTAAGTGAAAAAATTTCATATTCTGAGATATTTGAATTTTTGTGAGACAAAGTCAGAATGATTTTGGAATACCTTGTTCTGACTTGGGAAAATCATTAAACATTGTAAAAAAAATAATTATGGGTTATATTTTACATTCCTAAAATCCTTAATGTGTCTATTCTCAAAAGAAACAAACGGGACCATCATCCAAATCTCGTATGAAGAGATAACTAATTTTAAGTGAAGAACAGTCGAAACTGTCAGACAGCAGAATAGGGTAGAATTTAAAAACTAAACTGTACTTATTGGATAAACCAAAAATTCTGAAAATTATATGGCAAGAAGATATGTGAGTTTAGTTTTATGGAAAATTAACGGATCTTAATTTGGAGTTCTGTAACTCGAGATATAAATAATTTAGTTACTGTGACTCGAGTAGACAGCTTGAGATGAACATGAGTAAATAGTGGAACTATGTGCAATTATGATTGTATTACCTTGAGAACATATTGTGAAGACTTATAAAAGCATGTTAATAAATTACTTATTATTTACATACCTACTTACTAAGCTAGAATGCTTACCCCCTTTCCTTTCCTTTTTCCTATAGTGTCACAGATGCTAGCTTAAGTTGGAGGTCATCGGAGACTCTATCACACTAACAAGTTATTGATTGGTATTGTATCAACAATTTTCAAGTATTTTTATGTCTATGGCATGTATAGGGACTAGATTATGTGTGTATATGTTAATATGAGTTGGTTTAGAATGTTAGCCTATGTTATTAGAAGGTTATTGTTGTATAAGGTCGTTTAATATGGCTAATAATTGTTATGTTATAAGTCTATGATGATGCATTTCAAGAATGTGTATGCTTGGATGTGTTGGATGAGTAAATGTGATTGGTTGTGTAAGATGCATGATGTGAATGGTTAAGTTGTGTGTGTGATTATGCATGATGAATGTGGTTAGTAAATGGTATGTGGATGTCTTAGTGTGGGTGTTTGAATGCTTAACAATACCATGTTGTGTGATGATAAACTTGTAGAAGTGTATAAGTGTTTTGGGGATGCAAAGGGCTTGGTAAATAATCTTACTTGTGGCCACACGGGCAGCCACATGGCCATGTGCCCAGGATGAGTGAAGTCTGCAGTTGATTTTTGGAAATTCGAAACGCCACACGGCCTAACACACGGGCGTGTATCTCGGCTGTGTAAAGGATATGGCTTTGGACACGGGTGTGCGCCCCTATTTTTAAAGAAATTTTTCAGTGCTTTCAAAAGTTCTTGATTTAGTCCCGAACCACTTCTAAGGTATGTATTGGGCCTCGTAGGACCTATTTAGGGACTCAAAGATAAAAATTTGAAAAGTTTTAACTTGGATGAAATTTTATGACTCGGTTTAATACGGTTACAAGTGTATGTGTTCCTGTAATGCCTCGTACCCTATTTCGGTGTCACATATGTTGGTTATTCGTTAACAAGGAGTTGTACCACGCCATTTGGCAATCCCAATATGTGAAATATGGGTGGTGGTCAATTTTGGTGGTAAATTTGGCTGGATTTCTTTGGAGAATTCGGGTTTTCACTCAAATCCCTTGGTCGAAGAATTTTTAATATTTGGGCTATTGAATGGGTAATAAACTTTGGATCTTTTGGGTTTGTGTAGTGTTTGAACAATACTAATCCAATTTGAACGAATATGTTTTCATAATACTGTTGGGGTTTTTGAGAATCCAATGGCTTGAAATGTCATCCATTGAAAAGTTCTTTTGCAAGTATATGTGGAGGTTTTTCTGAGAATTCTTCCCCCATAAGAATAATTTTTTCAAAATATTTATTTGGAAAATATTGTAAGGATTTTTGTGTAGCAGTCTGTGAAGACAATGCTATTTCTTTTGGAAATACATCTTGGAGAGATGTCTCTTTTAAAATGTTTTTGAGATATTTTGCTTTGTGTAAAATGATCTCTTTTTTTTTTTTGAAATATTTGCTGCTTCACTAGCAATTTGCTTGAGAGGAGTTTCCGCTTTCATTTGAGAACAGGTCAATGCCACTTTTGGAGATTGAGAAAGGGACCCAATCCATGTTTTTATTTGAGAACCAAATTCATTTGGATCTTGTGCATCTTGAACAATTGTATTTTTGTAGGATTTTGGTGAGGATGATCATCTCTCATTTTCTTCTTTATTGCAAATTTCATACCATGACTTAATTGGTTTTGAGGAAATTTGGGTTTTGGACAACTCTCCTATTTTTCCTTTTCCTTTGTCTCGGAGTTTGGGTGGCATTTTTGAAGAAACTTTCTGGTGAGAAAATCAGGCAAAAAATTAGTTTCTCTTTTGATGTATTCAATATCAAAATCAAATATGCTCAAAACTATCTGCCATCTTGCAAAAAATTGTTTTGAGGCAATATTTTGAACATCTTTTTGTAAAACTTCTTTTGCTGATTTGCAATCAATTCATAAAAGAAATTTTTGATTTAATTAATCACTTTGGAATTTTGTAATTCATAAAACAATTGATAAAATTTCTTTTTTAATAGTACTATAATTTTGCTGAGTTGGATTCTAGTGTCTGAAAGTAAACTGGATTATTTGCTCTTTTCCCCGTTTAACTTGTTTTAGGATCCCACCGTATCCTATTTCAGAAGCATCTGTTTCTACAATCTTGGGGGCATTTGGATAAACTAAATATAAGCAATGAAGCTTAGTGATTTGTTTTTTAATTTGGGTGATAATATTGGTGTGGTCATTTGTGCAAGGTTGTGGATTCTTTTTGAGCCTATCAAATAATGGTTTACATAATTTGCGAAGACCTGGATAAAAGTCTAAATAATCTATTATTTTAATATTAAGATAATAACTTTAATATTAAATAATAAAATACTATTAAGATGAGTATTAAATTAAATTTAATAGTTAATATATTAAAATAATATCGTTTTTGGAATAGTTAATTTGAAATCAAATTTTTTGGTAGAGTCTAAGTAGGAATGCAATTCTTCCACTACACAACCACCGAAGGCCCATCGCCATCGTAGCCGTCGACACCCTGAGCTTCGATTTATGTCGGTCTGGTCCAGGCTAGTGATGGCTCGATCAGTTCGATCTAGCCATCTGTTAGATCATCGGTTTGGTTTCACATACCAAGCCCGATTTGACTAATTTTTGGGTCTTGGTCTTGGTTTTGGGCTCCAATTTACGATTTCAGGTCCGATTTTCAAGTTCAATTACCTATTGGGCCAATTGTCTATCTTGAAAATTAATTTCCAGAAATATCATATTAAATGTTAATTAATTTGATTAATTTAATTTTACTTGATCAAAAATAATTTTCCCAAAAATTACTTAGATTTTCCAAATTAATTTTTCAAGAAAATTCTTTAATCAAATTCTCTAGTTGAACAATTCTTATGTGCACCCAATTTAATTCTGCATGGAACAAATTGACTAAATTAAATTATTTCCAAATTCGTAGAATTTTCTTCTGATTCAAATTCAACTCGATCGAGCTTTTGTGGAGCTAGCAGAGGGACCAATTTGACATATAAAATTAGGCTCTAGTTATTACAATTATGTCCAGAAGCATTGTTCTGATAATTTGCAATTACTTAATCATGGAGTCAGTCTACAAGAAGTACCATGATTTAAAACTCCTTATTATATACTCTTTACGAAAGAAATTCATCCAACTGGTTTGTACAATGACCTCGTCATGTGTGTGTTACCCTTATATGATATCCTTCATTACTTTAGGTTAAATACGTTCAGTCAATACAATCTTATTTTATGTCATTGTCACCATTGTGTCTTTTTATTGATCAATATGATCACTGTCAACAAATGATTGTGATAAATTTCTTGTTCGAGTACAAGCAACCCGTGGCCACGTTCCATATTTATCAATCCACACAATGCTGATGAGAGGATATCGTTAAGTTATTAATTGTTCTATGAATTACACCGTTGCTAGTAAAGCCATGCCATACACAAGTCATGTACCCAACACACCAGCTATCGATTTGATCATCTTTAGAGCATAAGCCTCGACTTATATCAAAGCACATAAGTTACATACACATGGTCAGTGACTAACTAAAGATTTAGGTAAATCACACCATGAATGTCATAAGTGAATTAATTCACAAACGTATTCAAAATTAATTCATCTTTGGTCTAGTCCAATGTATCATTCTGCCAATGAATACATTTGTCTCTATACGCGGAGTCAACTGCTCCGATATGTCAAGACTAGTCATCTCCTCAATTGGAATTGTAGACAGCATAATGATCCTTCTCAGTATTTGAATCAAATGTTTACTTTGATTCTTTTACAGGATTACGGACTCGTTTAGATTATCTACTGAAGTAAGTAGTCTTTCTCGCAATGTCAATATTCTTATAATGCCACTTATTATAACTTTGAACTTAGACATTTAATGAGCTAATATTTGTTTGTAGCAATTTCTTTATGCATGCAAAATATAAAAGAAAGAACAAAAGGCATAACAGGAAATGTGAAATTTATTTATTCATCGTTAAAATACATAGAAAATAATTACATGTTTACTACAATATGAACACATTTTCCAACAATCTCCCACTTGCCCTAGTGAAGTATATGTTTCATGTTTCGTATTCCTATATCCTCGACGTGTATGTTAGAACTCCTATTTAAAAGAGTCTTAGTGAATGGATCTGTAAGGTCATCTTCATATGCTACTTTCACCACACCTGTAATTCTTTTGGTTACTGTCTCTCGTATCAAGTGATACTTCTGATCAATGTGTTTCGCCCTCTTATGACTTCTCATTTCCGTGGTAATAGCTATCGCAACATTATTATCGCAATATAATGTTATAGTTTTTTTCATACCATGAATCACAATATTGCTTCTTTCATTGCCTTAGAAGCAGCAACATACTCAAATTCCATAGTAGAGTCAGCAATGTAAGTTTGTTTTACACTTATGGCTCCATGACCTAGGATGAATAAATTTGCCGATGTCAATTTTCTCGAATCTTTACTGGGTTGAAAGTCTGAGTCCATATATCCAATAGGAGTAAGGTTCTCCCTAGAATACACAAGCATATAATCCCTAGTTCTTTTAAAAAACCATAATATACTTTAAAGCTTGCCAATGCTTGAGACTAGGATTCGTCTGATATTGATGAACCATTACTACTGAGAAATATATATCCGGACGTGTGCAAAGCATTGCATACATAAGGCTTCCAATTTCCGAAGCATATGGAACCTTAGTCATATGCTCTTTTTTCTTTTGTTGTCTTAGGACAATCATCTAAAGAAAGATGAAAACCTGATGCGGTCGATTGAGCGTCTGGCTTCACATCGATCATTGCAAAATGTTCTAATACCTTATTGATGTATAAAGCTTGTTATAGAGATATCATTTTATTCTTCTGATCTCTAAGGATTCGAATTCCAAGAATATAACTAGCTTCGCCCAAGTCCTTCATGGTAAATTGTTAAGCTAGCAACAGTTTAACGAATGACAATTCTCCCACATCGTTTCTGATAAGTAGAATATCATCAACATACAAAATGAGGAAGACGACCTTTTTGTCCTTTATACGCTTATGAACACAAGGCTCATCAGCATAAAATAAACTCTAAAACTAAGAAAGGAGGAGAGAAGTAAAACCATCTATAGAAAAACTAAAAGAAGACCTAGAGGAACTAAAACTTAAACTAAGCTAATGTGTGTCTTCTATCTCCTCAGCCAAAATTGGTTGTTTTATGCTGATGGATGATAAGTTTTTGTTTCCAAAATTTCCTTTACACCAGCCTTGTACGACTGCTGTGTTGGGTTAAAAAAAGTACCCTTTTTGTCCAATTTTGTCCCCTTCATGATATCAGTATCGCGATACCTAAGAAAAAGATATCGCAATACCCCATTTAGTTTTGAACTTGGGGGTCTTCTTGGAGGGTCGATATTGCAATACCCTTTCCTTGGGTGCCATTATCGCTCGTTTTCATCCTCCAATAGGTCCCTACATCACACAACCATACGTTAAGGCCCCCAATGGAACTATTGACCAAATTGGGTCTTAAAATAGATAAAAACAAGACATTCACACTTATTAACTTCAAATCTAAAAATTACAAGAAAATACAAAAAAAGACGCTACTTTGTTTGAGAATAAGCTCTTTAGGTATACAGGGAAAGCCTAATTTTTCATATCAAATTATGACAGATCAAACTCCTCCACACTTAACTCTTGTCTTGTCTTCAAGCAAGCACACCAAACATGCAGAAGAAAAGACGACTCTTGGACTAAATCAGACAATTAAGCTTCATAGTGATAAAACATCGAACTCGTATAAGAACTACTTCACATGCAACTTGAGTGATATCTAGCTAACTTGTTTATTCCTAATGCAAACATAGTAGTTTAGTAACTTAAAATGTCAATAGATGTATAGGAAATTAAAATGAACATATGTACAAGTGTTATCCATCAAAATAAATTATGCGGACCACTCATATATATATATATATATATATAAAGAATTGGTCATATTCATTCAAACAAATGCAAGCTATTCTCGAATTATTGTGTTGGTGACTTAGTCAGGTCTCAGAAGTCTTTTGGGCTTATAACGTTCTAAGACTTAGGACGGTTCAAAATTTAAATGATGTGCAACACCCCTTACCTGTGTTAGATGACGAAATAGGGTACGAGGCATTACCGGACAATAGCACAAACATTCATGCAAAACTGGGCCATAAAATTTCTTTCAATTTAAAAATTTTCATATTCAATCATAAAGTCCATGAAATGGGCCTACGAACCAGGATCGAATCGAGAAATTTAGAAAAATTTAGAAAATTTACATAAAAACTAGGCACACGCCCGTGTGGCATAGGGACACGCCCGTGTGGGCAGACCGTGTGGTCGCACACGCCCATGTCCCCAGCTCGTGTGGATTTATTTTTCATTTCAAACCTACAAGGGTTTTCATACTGCCGAGCACACACCCATGTCCTAGGCCGTGTCATTTACACGTGTGCAAAAACTTAGGTATTCTGTTTATGACTTCAGTACACATTTTAGGTCACACGGCCAAGGCACATGCCCGTGTGTTAGCCCGTGTGACAAACTTAATTTTTTCACAAATTAGGTGCAGGGGACACACGACCAGGCTACACCCCCATGAGGCAGACCATGGGTCACACACGGCCTAGACACACGCCCGTGTGTCTACCCGTGTGGACCATTATAAGGCTAGTTACCAAGCCTTTTGCCACCTTGAAAAGCATCCACACTTATACCATTTCCAACCAAACTGAACATGTTATTATTAGACATCTATTTGTCCACATTAAGAGCATTCATGCACCATTTAATAACCATACTCATCATGTATAACCACACTTATACTTAGCCATCACACATACACCTACACAACCATTCACATGTCACACTTCCCACACTTCAATTTCATGCTATCATTCATTCCAACTTAGGCAAGAAAACTCATTCATGAAAGGCCTCATCATAGACTTATAACATAATCAATATTAGCCACATCACATGGCCGTATACAAAATGATATATCAAATGACATAGACCACATTCTTGGCCAAACAATTATGACACTTACAAAATGACCAAATTCCGATACATGCCATAATTCAATGTAAATCTCAATATACCAAAATGTGTGGATAGTATGGATGATCCTCCGACAATCTCCGTATCCCGAGATGGCTTGGCGACACTATAAAACAAGGGAAAAGAGAAGGGAGTAAGCTTTCAACTTAGTAAGTCTATATGTAAACAATGAACATCATACCACATACTTATCAATCAAGAACATTACATACTAATTAAGAACAATTCAGATCCTTGTAGTTGCACTTACTCATTTCAAACCTTACCACATTCCAAATACATACCATAGACATTGCTCACAATTACATGCACTTATAACCCTGCACTTGTCACCACATTGTCACACGTAATTTCACTTAGTCAAATTTTCCCGATGAATACTTCGGAATAATACCGGATGCACGGTGGTATCACACACAGCCCACCAATAATCACATATACACGGTGGTATCGCACACAGCCCACCAATAATAATAAACATGGTGGTATCGAACACAGCCCACCAATAATCACAAATACATGGTGGTATCGCACACAGCCCACCGATAATAACAATTATACAATGTTCATTCGTATCCTTTTTCTATTTCGAAGGTTCATCTTGAAATTTCCTTACTTTTCATCATTTTAATAAATATCAATAATATGCACTCACATTTCACATAATACATTAATATGTAAAAACATAAATAAAAAGTATGTATCATTTACATATAAACTTACCTTGATACAAAATGTGTCAATTTACAATTTAGTCCCAAACCTTACCTTTTCCTCTATCAAGGTTGATTCCACGTTCTTCTTGATCTATAATGACACATTTAGCTTATTTAATATACACATTATTCAAACCAGTCCAAAATCTTCCAACGGCAAAATTTACAATTTAGCCCCTAACTTTCTCAAATTTCACACTTTAGTCCCTAGGCTCGTAAAATGATATGTGTTCATTTTTCACACACCCAAGCCTAGTCGGTCCATATTCTCTCTTATAGTTGCCCATAATTTTAATTGTTTTATATTTTATACACATATTATTTCATCTTTTGCAAATAAATTCTTTTTATCAATTTCACCAAAAATCATCTAGCAAAAGTTGTTTATCACACTTCAAACTTTCATATTCTACCACTAGACATCAAAATACATGTATGTTATCCATGGGTAAAATATTAAACACAAACTCTAGCTCAAAATAGTGGTAGAAATAACTAGATCGAGCTATGAGGATTTCAAAAATATGAAGAACATTAAAAACGGGGCTAGGAGGTACTTACAATCAAGCTTGAAAGTGAAATAAAACCCTAGCTATGGCTCCTTGCAAATTTCGGCTATGGAGGATGAAGATGGACAACATTTTAGCCTTATTTTCCCTTTTATTTCTTTTAACAGGTAAATGACCAAATTGCCCTTCATTAATCTTTTAGATATTTTATCCCTTTATGGGCATTTTGTGTCCAAACTATAATATAATGGTCTAATTACCAACTAAGGACTCTCAATTTAAAAACCCATCTCAATCAAGCACCTTTATGGATTATAATACACACTTTTCACCCATTGCAATTTAGTCCAACTTATCAAATTGGACATCCAAACAATAAAATTTCTCAACCAAAATTTCCCACAAACATTCAATCAGTCAATAAACACTAAAACTTAATAGGAATAAATATTTTGCCCTCAAATTCATGGTTTTAAAACCACTATTTTGTTTAGGCCCTAATTCGAGCTGCTACAACTCTCCCTCTTTTAGGGATTTTCATCCCCGAAAATCTTACCGATAAAGATGTTTTAGTACTATTTTCTCATGGTTTCTTCCGGTTCCCACTTAGCCTATTCTACACCATGCTTTTGCCACAACACTTTCACTAAGGCTATACTTTTATTCCTCATCTGCTTAACCTCTTGAGACAAAATCTTAATTGGTTCCTCATCATATGTCATATTCGATCATATCTCAATTTCTGTCGGAGGAATTACATGTGAAGGATCAGAATGATATCGTCGCAACATTGACAGATGGAACACATTGTGTATTCTCTCCAACTCCACTGGCAAAGCTAACCAGTAAGCTACTGGTCCAATCCTCTAAATAATCTCATACGACCCAATGGAACGCAGACTCAACTTGCTCTTTCGACCAAATCTCAAAATCTTCTTCCACGGAGATACTTTCAAAAACACTTTATCACCCACTTGAAACTCTATTTCTTTTCTTTTCAAATCTACGTATGACTTTTGTCAATCTGAAACAACTTTCAGACAATCACGGATTACTTTCACTTTCTTCTCGATTTCTCTAACTAAATCAACCCCATAAATCTGTTTCTCACTGAGCTCGGTCCAATACAAAGGAGTTTGACACTTGCGACCATATAATGCTTCGTACGGTACCATCTGTATACTCGACTGATAACTGTCGTTGTTGACAAATTCAACCAAAGGTAGATATTTCTCCCAACTACCTTCGAATTCTAAAACACAACATCAGAGCATGTCTTCAAGAACTGGAATTAGTACTAAAATTCAATTTTGTACATAACACTTCTTGCAACTTTTTTAAAAATCTCAAAGTGAACCTTGGATCTCTATCTGAAATAATAGACATAGGCACCTCATGTGATGTCACAATTTCAGAAATATACAGCTCAATCAACTTATTAAGTGAGTAATCAATGATAACCCACACGACATCTTTCTTTTTCGGAGTCATAGGCAACCCTGTTACAAAATCTATCGTGATTCGGTCCCATTTCCACTTGGGAACCATCACTTGCTAAAGTAAAGTCTAAGGTACTTGATGCTCAGCTTTCACTTGTTGGCAGATTAAACACTTTGTCACAAACTCAGAGATGTCTCTTTTCATACCTGCCCACCAATACAACTTCTTCAAATCATTATACATTTTTGTACTACCCGGATGAACTGACAAAGAACCACTGTGTGCCTCATGTAAAATTTTTCGAATCAACTCATCATCTTTTGGTAGACATACCCTCACGGAACATCAAGCAATCATCTGGTCTGATTCAAAAATCTGAATCACTACCCGATTCACACTGAACTCTTTTAACTTGCAATTCCCTGTCTTTCTTTTGAGCTTCACAAATTTGCTGATGAAATAACGGTCTAGCCCTCAACTTGGCCAAAATCGAACCGTCATCAGAAAAAGGCAAACTCATACTCATAACTCTCAAAGCATACAAGGATTTTCTACTTAAGGTATCTGCGACTACATTCACTTTCTTCGGATGATAATCAATCACTAGCTCATAATCTTTCAATAATTTGAGCCACCTCCATTGTCGCAAATTCAAGTCTTTTTTGATTCATCAGATACTTCAAACTTTTGTGATCAGTAAAGATTTGACACTTCTCACCATACAAATAATGATGCCAAATCTTCAAAGCAAAGACGATGGTGGCAAATTCCAAATCGTGCGTTGGATAGTTCTTCTCATGCGGTTTTAGCTGTTTCGAGGCATAAGCTACTACTTTGCCCTCTTACATCAACACACAACCAAGACCATTCAATGATGCATCACTATAAATCACAAACTCTTTTCTCGACTCAAGTTGTACCAAAATCGGTGCTTTCAACTTCTCGAAACTTTGCTGACATTTATCGGTCCATTCAAACTTAACATTCTTTTGCAACAACTTAGTCATAGGAGAGGAAATCATCGAGAATCCCTCAACAGAACGTCTAAAATACCTGGTGTAACACCCCTAACCCATAACCATTGCCGATTTAGGGTTAAGAGGCATTACCAGACAATCGGGAACTTTTACAGACATTTCAAAGCATAATTCGACAAATCACATCAAATTGTCCCTTAAATAGGTCTTCGAAACCTTAACCATGCTTTAGAATAGGGACGGGACTAAACTAAACACATACAGAAATTCTCGAAAATTTAAATTTTTTTAAAGTTACAGAGGTCACACGCCCGTGTGGGCAGGCCATGTGCCTCACACGGCCTCAAACATGCCTGTGTGTCTAAGCCGTGTCAAAATAGAGCATACATACTGACATGTCCACACCACTGTGGACACGCCCGTGGTCGCTACTAACTTGCACCACACGGCCAGTCACACGCCCGTGTGTCCAGCCTGTGGTCGCTACTGACTTGATCCACACGGCAAATCACACACCCGTGTGTCTTGCCTGTGGTCGAGTCCGACTTGTTTTGAATTACAACCACGGTCGAGCCACACGCCCATGTGCTCAATCGTGTGGGCAATTATAGGCCATTTTCAAGGCCAAAATGCTACCCACACATTGGGTTATCCCTACAAGCACATACAAGCATATTTCTAAACACAATTGGCAACCAAAAACACACCAAATGGTCATCATATCATCCCATTCAATCTCATTTCTAAGCATACCAACTTATATACAAATAAACCAAGCATGATTCATCCCAACTTACCACTTCAACATAACCATCATTCATCAAAGACATATACTCACTTTACATCAATAAGCTTACCATTATTTTGACCATTTCATAACCATGGAATCATACCAAAGCAAAACATCATATAACATGACTCTTCATTCATTACACAACCATTCAACTAGCCATATCACATGGCTATCCATATATCTCAAACATAACTCAAGGTAACTAGCCTATACATGCCATACTTTAGTATATACATTTTCAAAAAGGGTACCTAAATAAGATTGAGTAGTGTAATGACGATCCTCGATGATTCCCCGAGCCTTCAGTAGCTTTGACGATCTATAAAACAGAGCAAACACACACAAAGTAAGTTTCCAAAAGCTTAGTTAGCCATATACAAATAAACTTAATATAAAATGAACATATCCTTAGACTCACTAGTTTAGCCATTACTTACCCACATTTCATAGCTCAAAATATCACTTTACTCATAACTCTTTCAAGCATGTATCACATATTATCACATCAAATCTATACACATATTCACTTAAGTAAGCTCATATAAATACTTACCTTTCATACACATACATAGTGTACCTTCCAAACGTACCTGAATCGTATATACATTTTTCATAGACATTTATTTTTCAAACTTGCCCGTTGAACCATTCGAAACTAAATAGGATACTCAGAATAATCAGAATAGTCGCATAATGCCAACGTCCACATGTAACCAAATATCGATGCCACTGTCCCAGACAGGGTCTTACACGAATCAATATGATGCCAATGTCCAAGACATGGTCTTACACGTAAATCTCATATCGATGCCAACATTCCAGACGTGGTCTTACACGAAATCTCGAATCAATGCCAACGTCCCAGATGTGGTCTTACATGATATCACATATCGGCAACCTATGTCATGACATATGTAATCCTATCTATTCCTAGGTTCGTACGGGGCTTCTCGGACATTGTTACACTATCAATACTTCCTCGGATTTCATATATTTATCATTCTCGTACGCATTCATCACATTGAGATTTCACATGAATATACATAAATCAGTACAAATACATTTATTTGTGTATAGACTTATCTCGGATTCGAATAAATGAAAACTCGGCTACTGAATTACATTTGATTTCCCACAATCTAAGTCTGTTTTCTTCGATTCTTGATCTATACATATTCAAAATTAACTTATTTATTCACTAATTCATTTAATTCAATCCAAAAAGACATATTTAGGGAAATTTAAAAATTAGCCCTCATATTTTCACATTATGACATTTTAGTCCCTATTTCACAAAATCACAAAATACACAAAATCTCAATACACCAATGCTTAGTCGAATTCTCTATAGGTCCTAGCAACCCATATTTTTAATTTATTTCACAATTTAATCCCTCAAAATATTATTTTCTCAATTAACTCCAAATTACTCAAATTCACTAAAAATCTAAAGACAAAACATGTTAATCTAACACATATATTTCATTTTTCACCATCAAACATCACAAAACTCACGTGTTCATTAAAGGCACATTTCAAAACTTTCATCAATTCAAAAAATTAAAGCATGGGTTTTGAAGAACATGAAGCAACGATTAAGAAATCATAGAAATCATCAAAAATCGAAACCGAAACATACCTTAATTGAGATGAATAAAAGCCGAATACCTAACAAGCTTTTTCTTTCTCTTTTCTTTGTGTTTTCAGCACAAACAAGATGATAATGGCCATCTTTTATGTTTTATTTTATTTAACTTAACATAATTTCAAATTTCAAATTTAACCTTTAATAATAATATAATATAACACATAATAGTTGGTTATAAATGTCCATTAACCATGCTAATGGTTTAATTACAACAGAATGCCACCACATTTATAAAGACATAACACATAGGTGCTTTTAACATATGCCATGCTAATTTAGCATCTTTCACAATTAGGTCCTTTTATCAAATTAAGCACCCAAACAGATAAATTAAATCACAAAACTTTCACACGTGCTTAATCATATAATGCAGACATAGAAAATAATATTAAAATATTTTTTTCTAACTCGAGTTTGTGGTCCCAAAACCACTATTCCGACTAGGGTCTAAACCGGATTGTTACAATTCTTCCCCTTTAGGGATTTTCTTCCCCGAAAATCTTTTTATTTCTCAATTCCTTAATCTCACGAGCCAAGATACGAATCGGTTCTTCTTCATAAGTCATATCGGATTGGATTTCAATCTCAGATGGAGAAATCACATGAGAGGGATCAGATCTATATTGTCTAAGCATCGATACATGAAATACATTATGAATCTTTTCTAGTTCTGGTGGCAACATCAATTTATATGCACCAGGTCCAATGTGCTCGATAATCTCATATGGCCCGATGAACCTCGGACTTAATTTGCCTTTACGTCCAAATCTGAGTACTTTCTTTCACAGAGATACTTTCAAGAATACTTTATCACCGATCTCAAACTCAATATCTTTTCGTTTCAAATCTGCAGATTACTTTCATTTTTTATTAGTGGCTTTTATCAAATCGACCCCGTGTATCTTACTTTCACTGAGCTCAGTCCAATACAAAGGTGTCCAACATTTGCGTCCGTACAAAGCTTCGTAAGGTGCCATTTTAATACTCGAATGAAAAGTATTATTATATGCAAATTCAATCAGTGGCAGATATTTTTCACACGTACCATTAAACTCAAGGATGCAACATCTCAACATATCCTCGAGTATCTGAATAATCCGCTCAAACTGACCATCAGTCTGCGGGTGAAAAGCTATACTGAAATGCAATTTAGTACCTAAGGCTTCTTGCAGTTTCTTCCAGAATCGTAATGTAAATCTCAAATCTCTGTCAGACACAATAGATAGTGGCACTCCGTGCAATCTCACAATATCAGAAATGTAAAGTTCAGCTAACTTATCAAGTGAGTAATCAGATCGTACTGGAATAAAGTGAGCTGATTTCATCAATCTGTCAACTATGACCCAAATTGCATCTTTCTTTCTCGGAGTCAAAGGCAAACCGGAGACAAAATTCATTTTCACTTTGTCCCATTTCCATTCGGGAATCATTATCGGTTGTAACAAACCAAATGGAACCTGTTGTTCAGCTTTAACTTGCTGACAAACTAAACATTTTGAGACAAAATTAGAAATATCTTTTTTCATACCAAACCACCAATAGTGTTGCTTCAAATCACGGTACATCTTTGTACTTCCCGGATGAACAAATAGATGACTATTATGAGCTTTATTCAAAATTAACTGTAATAAATCTAGATTTCTCGCAATGCAAAGTCAATCTCAAAATCTCAAACAATCATCAAATCTAAATTCAGAATCGAAGTTCATATCACACTGGGATCGTTTTGCTAGCATTTCATTGTCAACTTTCTGAGCATCACATATTTGTTGTAAAAACAACGGTTTCTCTAACCATCATCAGACAGGTCTAAATGAGCATTCATCGCACGCAATGCAAATAATGATTTTCGACTTAATGCATCAGTAACAACTTTTGCCTTACTCGAAAGATAGTCTATCACAGGCTCATAGTCTTTCAAAAGCTCTAACCATCTTCTCTGCCGCAGATTCAAATCTTTCTGGGTCATCAAATATCTCAAACTTTTATGATCCAAAAATACACGACATTTCTCACCGAAGAGATAATAACGCCAAATCTTTAAAGCAAATACCATCACAGCTAACTCAAGGTCGTGTGTCGGATAGTTCTTTTCATACGACTTTAATTGCCTTGAGGCATAAGCTATAACTTTGCCTTCCTGCATCAATACACATCCTAGACCGTTTAACAAACCATCACTACAAATCACGAATTCTTTACCCGATTCTGGTTGTACCCAAACTGGAGCTTCAGTCAACAGAGTTTTCAGCTGATCAAAGCTTTTCTAACATTCATCAGACCATTCAAATCTTACGTCTTTCTGAAGCAATCTAGTTAACGGAGTAGCTATCATCGAAAAGCCTTTTACAAACCTTTAATAATAACCAGCAAGTCCCAAAAGGCTACAAACTTTAGACACATTCTTCGGAGGCTTCCATTCCAAAATAGCAGAAATCTTGCCTGGATCAACTCGTATACCAGATGCTGACATAATATGTCCCAGAAGGCCAACTTCACACAACCAAAATTCACGTTTACTGAACTTTGCATACAACTATTTATTTCACAGAGTTTACAACACTATTCTCAGATGCTCAGTATGCTCAATCTTATCACGTGAATAAATCAAGATGTCGTCAATGAATACTACAACAAATTGATCTAAGTACAGTCTGCAAATTTTATTCATCAGATCCATAAAAACAACAAGAGCATTTGTTAGTCCAAAAGGCATAACTAAAAACTCATAATGCCCGTACCTCATTCTGAAAGCAGTTTTTGAAATGTCTGAATCTTTTACTCACAACTGATAATAACCTGATCTTAGATCTATCTTTGAAAACATAGTGGCTCCTTTAAGCTAATCAAACAAATCATCAATTCTGGGTAGAGGATATTTATTCTTGATAGTCACTTTGTTCAACTGATGGTAATCAATGCCCATTCTCATCATGCCATCTTTCTTTTTGACAAACAGAACAGGAGCACCCCAAGGTGAGAAACTCAGTCTTGCAAATCCTCTATCGGTCAACTCTTGTAACTGTGACTTTAACTCTTTCAATTCTGTTGGTGCCATTCTATATGGAGCTATTGAGATAGGAGTCATCCCCAGTACTAATTCAATACCAAACTCAACTTCCCGTATCGAAGGTAATCCCAGTAGTTCTTTAAGAAACACATCTGGAAACTCAAAAACTACAGGTAAAGATTCAACTTTCTTTTCAGTCACTTTTGAATCACTTACATAGGCAAAATAAGCTTCACAACCCTTTTTTCACATAACTCTGACCTTTTAACACTGATATCACAGCCGGTAACCCATTCAAATCATTAGACTCAATCAAAACTATTTAATCATTTTGACATCTCAAATCAATAATCTTTCTTTTACAATTCACAACCGCATTATGCAATGTTAACCAGTCCATACCCAAAATTATATCGAACTCATCAAAGGTAATAGCATCAGATCAGCCGGAAAACAAACATCTCGAAACATCAACAGACAATTCTTGCATATTTTATCAACCAAAACACATTTACCTAAGGGGTTAGATACTCTAATAACAAATTCAGTAGAATCTACAGGCAAAGTCTTACTGGATACTAAGTTCATCCATATATATGAATGTGTAGAACCTGGGTCTATCAGTGCAATCACAGAAGTATCATAAAGAGTAGCATCTGGAGATGAAGCTTCCTCACGAGCTCGGATGGCATATGCTCTGGCAGGTGCTTTAGCTTCATATCTCGCAATAGTGTCTTTCGTAGTTCTCTGACTACCACTGACATTTCTTACATGTCGGGAAGGTCTACCTCTTGTTGGAACATTATCAGATCTCAGATTCTGAACAATCTCTTGCTCAACAGACTTTGGGCAATCTCGGATGAAATGATCTAGCAATTCATATCTGAAACAAGCTCGATCGTTCAATCTACAACTACCTGGATGTCTTTTACCATAGTGCTTACATTCAGGTCATTCGGATCGGATATTTCCCATACTAGCTATCGATGTAGCTGGAGCTTTAGAATTCGACTGTGATCTAGCTCGATCCCTCGGATTCGAATGTCCCACATTAGTTCTGGAACGGCTATGCTAATCTCTAAATTTCTTTGAAGTAGACTGAAATGATTTACTCGAAAATCTCTTTCTCGCATCTCTAACTTCAGACTCAGCTTTTATTTCGTCTTTCCCGAGTGCCTCAACTTTACATGCTTGATCAACAAGCACAATGAACTCATTTATTTCCAGAATCCCAACAAGCAAACGGATATCTTCATTAAGGCCATCTTCAAATCTTTTGTACATTATTGCCTCGGATGATACACATTCTCGAGCATACTGACTTAATCTCACAAACTCTCTCTCATACTCAGTGACGGACATACGACCCTATTTCAATTCCAGGAATTCTTTTCATTTCTGGTCAATAAATCTCTGACTGATGTATTTCTTCCGAAACTCTGTTTGAAAGAAATCCCATGTAACCGTTCTTTCAGAATTATGGAAATCAAGGTCTTCCACCACTAATAGGCTGTATCTCGTATGAAGAAAATAACATACTTTGCACACTCTTCAGGACTCAACGACATCTCATCGAACACTCAGATAGTGTTCTCTAACCAAAACTCCGCTTTCTCAGCATCGTCATCACTATTGGCCCTGAACTCTTCAACTCTATATTTACGAATTTTGTCGACCGGAGGTTTATTCAATAGATTCATACTCATAACCGGAGGCACAACAGAGGTCTGAGAGGGATTAGGAGGGGACGAAGGTTGTGAAACAACCAGATTATTTCTCACGTACTGAGTGAACCACTCGTTCATCATTTGGAAGAAAGCTTGTTTAGCTTCTCCCTCTTGATTGCTAGTAGCTGGTCTCGAATCAGATGGTGCTGTCCCTTGAGCGGGAGCATGTGCGTTACTTTCTACATCGTCAGCTACGGCTCTTTCGAGATCCATTGCTATACGGTAAACATATTTTATACGTCAGGATTCATTACACTATCATATTTCATATATATGACATGTATAGCTAGACTCTCACATGCTACATTAGTCCGAGAATCGACTAAATCATAGCTATGATAGCAATCAAATGTAACACCCCTAACTCATAACCTTCACCTGTTTAGGGTTAAGAGGCATTACCGAAAAATCGGGAAACAGACATTTCAAAGCATAATTCAACAAATCACATCAAATTGTCCCTTAAATATGTCTTCGCGACCTTAAACATGCTTTAGAATAGGGCCGGGACTAAACCAAACACATACTAAAATTCTCAAAAATTTAAAATTTTTCAAAGTTACAGAGGTCACACGCCCGTGTAGGCAGGCTGTGTGCCTCACACGGCTTCAGACTTGTCCGCGTGTCTAAGTCGTGTCAAAATAGAGCATACATACTAACTTGTCCACACGGCCGTGGACACGCCCGTGGTCGCAACTGACTTGCACCACACGGCCAGTCACACGCCCGTGTGTCCAGCTCGTGGTCGCTACTAACTTGATCCACATGGCCAGCCACACGACTGTGTGTCTTGCCTGTGGTCGAGTCTGACTTGTTTTGAATTACAACCACGAGGGACATGGTCGAGCCACACGCCCGTGTGCTCAACCGTGTGGGCAATTATAGGCCATTTTCAAGGCCAAAATGCAACCCACACAATGGGTTATCCCTACAAGCTCATACAAGCATATTTCTAAACACAATTGGCCACCAAAAACACACCAAATGGTTATCATATCATCCCATTCAATTTCATTTCTAAGCATACCAACTTATATACCAAATAGCTCAACCAATTCACAAATAAACCAAGCATCATTCATCCCCAACTTACCACTTCAGCATAACCATCATTCATCAAACACATATACTCACTTTGCATCAATAAGCTTACCATTATCTTGACCATTTCTTAACCATGGAATCATACCAAAACCAAACATCATAGAGCATATCTTTTCATTCATTATACAACCATTCATGTAACATCCTGAATTTATGGGCTTGTGCATTTTTGTGTAGTGCATGCTTAAAATATTAATATGAGAATTTGAGGTACAAAAAAGGGGCTCAGGTTTGGAGCTGAGGCCTAGATTAAATATTCTATTTAGACATACTTGGGTTTAAAATAAAGTTTTAGTAGTTTAATTGGCATATTGGGCTTGTGCCCCAAAGAAAAATGGTGCCACTAGGAGGAAGAGGAGTTGGCGTCACTTGTGCATGAGGAAGGCCCAAATTGTGGTTGCTTGAAGCCCAAGTTTTAGGGCTAAAATTCGGCACTTAAATGAGCAAGGAGGGACGGTACAAGGCTAAATTTTAGGGATTTTATTGTGTGGATAATAAGCAAATAAAGGCTATTTTTGAGGAGATAATAGATCAAAGATAGGAGCCATCTTTATGTGTTTAATGCTAGCCGAAACTTTGAAGAATTTGAAAAGAAAGGGGCATTTGTTTTGGCTTAAGGTGTATGTGTTGAAATTTTCTAGCAAGTTCTCATCATTCTTCTCTTTTCTCTGCCAAAATTCCTACTCCATACTTGCTCTTTTCTCTTTTCTTTTTCTGACAGAAACCGAAACTCCTTAGATCTCAATTGCCGAAACCCCACCATTCTTTTTGTCTTTTCTCTTGGCTGAATCTCTCTATCCTCTCCTTGCTTATATTTTTCCCATTCTTTGTTCTTCTAAAAGCCGAAATCCCTAAGGTCACATCTCCTGAAGTTGACGAATTTTCTTCAGTGGAGTCTGCTTGTGCTGAACTTTGAAGGAAACAATAGGTAAGTGTCTATTTCGGGATTTCAATGTTTTTTTAGCTTTTCAAAGTCCCTAGCCAAATGGCTATTTAGAAACTAATCTCTTATTTCTCTCTTATTTTCGGCATTCTAGGATCTAAAGAGGAGTCAATCGCGTAGATCTCTAAGTTATAAGTTCAGTAATACTCGAATCGTGATACTTTCGGGATTTCAAGGTAAGGAAATCTATTGATTTTAGTGTGTAAAATCGGGTAGAACACTAACCATGACCGATTATAGGAGAGGCCCTATTTTCACATCATTCCGGCTTTTCGAGAAAAGTTGTAGATCGGTTTAGCAAGGGTATCGGCATTAATCAGGTGTGTAACCTTTCACACTATTAGATTGATTGTTAAGATATATGTATAAATCTGCTATATTCTGTTAAATGCCGAAATCCCCGCATGACAAGTGAAAACCCGGAAAGGGTAGAGGCTAATCATTAGGTTTGTAACTTCTGTTCTTCTTCAGTGAATGTACCTGTTAAAACGATATGCTTTGTATGTCAAATTCTTTGTATGCTTGGGGTTGGGTGATTGATAGGGGAAGTGATCTGTTCTGGTGGCGTATGCCATTTCAGCCTGGTGACTCTATCACAACTCTGTTTCTGGTGGCTTCTGCCATTTTAGCCTGGTGACTCTGTCACAACTTGAATATGAGTAGCTAACTGTAGCATGACTGCCATCGATAGTGTGTAGTGGTGTGGGTTGATTGTAGAAATCCCCAATGGTGTGATTGGCAGGTAAGGGTGGCGTGTAGCGGATGGAAACCTAGGATTTGGGTTGGGCTTCCATAATTTTTGTTATATATATTAATCTATTATTCTGTTCTATGGGGCTAAGGCCCAAATCTAGTGGTGCATGAGGGTTGCACACTAAGTCTCGCGACTCACCCTTTTATTTTAACAATTCCATGTGACACTTAGCGCGTCGGACCGGGCTAGAGAGGAGAGCAAGGTGGCCATGTAAAAGAACCTTTGGATTCAGCAAAAAGACTTTAGTTTATCATTTTATATTTTTATTTAATGGGTTTAAAATCTCGTTGTAATAAGGCCATGGGCCACTAGACTATTGTTCATGTTTCTGGGTTTATGTTGGGTTTTATTATTAAACATTTTAAATTATGTGTTAAAAATTAAACTAAGACATGTACAAGATTTCGGATTTTATTTAAAATTCACCAAGGCAATTTATAACTTTATATCTTATATAACTTAATAACCTATTAAATTTTCGGTATTAACAATTAAACCTAGTAATTGTTTTCTAAAACGCGACATGTTTTGTAAAATCACTCAAGTGCTTTGGATGCTAAGGAGGTGACTGTCGATGAGGTTCAAACAGTTAAGGATTTCGAGGATGTTTTTCTTGAGGAATTGCCAGGATTACCTTCGGATCATGAAGTGGAGTTTGGAATAGAGCTATTTCTGGGTAGAGCTCCGGTGTCCATTACTCCTTATCAAATGGCACTAAAGGAGTTGATGGAACTCAAAGCTCAAATCCAGGAACTATTGGATCAAGGGTTTATTCGACCGAGTGTGTCTCCATGGGGAGCGCCGGTCCTATTTGTGAAAAAGAAGGACGGATCCATGCGTATGTGCGTGGACTATCGTCAACTGAATAAGTTGACGATTAAGAACAAGTACCCATTGCCAAGAATTGATGACTTGTTCGATCAGCTCAAAGGAGCTTCAGTTTTCTCTAAGATTGATCTAAGGTCGGGTTATCATTAGTTCAATGTGAAGGAAGAGGACATCCATAAGACGGTGTTTCGAACATGCTACGGTCATTATGAGTTCTTGGTGATGCCATTTGGGTTGACGAACGCGCCAGCAGCCTGGATATGATAAACCGAGTGTTCCAACCCTACCTTGATCGGTTCGTGGTGGTGTTCATCGACGACATCTTGGTTTATTCTAAGTCTGAGAAGGAACATGATGAACATCTTCGTGTAGTGTTGCGAACCTTGAGGGAGAAGCAGTTGTGTGCGAAGTTTAGCAAGTGTGAGTTCTGGCTGAAGGAAGTGACTTTCTTAAGGCATATGGTTTCCGCAGAGGGAATTAGGGTAGACCCCCGGAAGATAAAAGCTGTATTGGATTGGAAACCGCCGAAGTCTGTGGCGGAGATTCGAAGTTTCTTACGATTAGCAGGATATTATCGAAGGTTCGTTGAGGGGTTTTCGTTAATAGCGGCACCTTTAACTAAGTTGTTAAGGAAGGGAGTATCATTTGTATAGACTGACAAAGAGCAGGAGAGCTTTGAGAAGCAGAAGAGAATCTTGACAGAAGCGCCAGTGTTAATTCAGCTAGAGGCGGGAAAAGAATTTACCGTCTACTCTTATGCATCACACACATGATTAGGGTGTGTGTTGGTGCAAGATGGAAAAGTTGTTGCATATGCGTCTCGACAGTTGAGACCGCATGAATTGAACTACCCTACGCATGATTTGGAATTGGCAGCGGTAGTGTTTGCTCTGAAGATTTGGAGGCACTACTTGTACTGGGAGAAGTCGGTAATTTACACCGACCATAAAAGTCTGAAGTATCTCCTTACCCAGAAGGAGTTAAATTTAAGACAACATAGGTGGATCGAGCTCTTAAAGGACTATGATTGCTCAATCGAATACCATCCGGGTAAGGCAAATGTGGTGGTAGATGTGTTAAGTCGTAAGGTAGTATCGGAACTAAGAGCGATGTTCGACCATTTGAGTTTATTTGATGACGGGAGTTTGCTAGCTGAGTTGCAAGTAAAACCGACATGGGTGAGTTAGGTTAAAGAGAAACAGTTAATAGATGATGTCCTGAGTGCGGGATGGTGGAATAGATGATTATAGTCTGAACAATGATGGAGTTTTGTGTTTTCGTGGGAAGGTTTGCATGCCAAAAGATGGGGAGTTAAGGTAGATGGTTCTTTAGGAATCGCATAGCAGTCATTATGCTATGTATCCTGGAGGAGTTAAGAGGTATCAGAATTTGCGAGAGCAATTCTAGTGGCCAGGTTTGAAGCGGGAAGTTACAGAATATGTGGGGAAGTGTTTGACGTGTCAGCAGGTTAAAGTTGAACACCAAGTGCCCTCGGGATTGTTGCAACCGGTGCAGATTCCGCAGTGGAAATTGGAGAGAATCACAATGGATTTCGTTAGTGGGTTACCCCTTACGCCCACTAAGAAGGATTCAATATGGGTGATTGTGGATCAATTGACGAAATCTGCTCACTTCATACCAATTTGTGTTGACTACTCCTTGGAAAGGTGGCTAAGTTGTACGTGGCTGAGGTTGTGAGATTACATGATGTACCGGTGTCGATCATATCAGATAGGGACCCTAGGTTCACGTCACGATTTTGGAAGGCTCTTCATCAAGCAATGGGAACAACGTTAGACTTTGGTATCGCTTTTCACCCACAGACTGATGGTCTGTCTGAGAGGGTAATCCAGATTTTGAAAGATATGCTAAGGGGTTGCATCATCGATTTTAGGGGCAGTTGGGAGGAGCATTTACCTTTGGCAGAATTCGCATACAATAATAGCTATCAAGCTAGTATTCAGATGGCGTCGTACTAAGCATTATATGGAAGGAGATGTCGTACCCCTACGTGTTGGACGGAGTTGGGAGAATGTCAAGTGGTGGGTCCAGAGTTAGTCTCGGAAACGAAGGAGAAAGTTAAGTCAATACGGGCTCGGTTAAAGGAAGCGTCTGATTGGCAAAAGTCTTATGCGGATCTAAAGCGGAAGGAGATGGAATTTGCAGTAGGAGATCAAGTCTTTTTGAAGGTATCTCCATGGAAGAAGGTAATGAGGTTTGGACGGAAGGGTAAGTTAAGTCCTCGATTTATTGGGCATTATCGGGTTCTAAAACGAGTGGGCCCAGCGGCATATCGTTTGGAGTTGTCTTCGGAGTTGGAGCAGATACATGATGTGTTCCATGTCTCGATGCTAAGATGTTATCGTTCTGATCCATCGCACGTTGTGCCGGTGGAAGAGATTGAAGTAAGGCCGGATTTGCCCTTTGAGGAGGAGCTAGTGCAAATCTTGGATCGAGATGTAAAAGTGTTAAGAAGGAAGTCCGTCCCTTTGGTCAAGGTTTTGTGGCGGAACCATGGCACGGAGGAAGCGATGTGGGAGCCAGAGGATGTTATGCGACAGTAATATCCCCATCTCTTTTGATCAGGTAAATTTCGAGGTCGAAATTTATTTTAAGGGGGTAGAACTGTAACATCCTGAATTTATGGGCTTGTGCATTTTTGTGTAGTGCATGCTTAAAACATTAATATGAGAATTTGAGGTACAAAAAGGGGGCTCAGGTTTGGAGCTAAGGCCTAGATTAAATATTCTGTTTAGACATACTTGGGTTTAAAATAAAGTTTTAGTAGTTTAATTGGCATATTGGGCTTGTGCCCCAAAGGAAAATGGTGCCACTAGGAGGAAGAGGAGTTGGCGTCACTTGTGCATGAGGAAGGCCCAAATTGTGGTTGCTTGAAGCCCAATTTATAGGGCTAAAATTTGGCACTTAAATGAGCAAGGAGGGACGGCACAAGGCTAAATTTTAGGGATTTTATTGTATGGATAATAAGCAGATAAAGGCTATTTTTAAGGAGATAATAGATCAAAGATAGGAGCCATCTGTAAGTGTTTAATGCTAGACGAAACTTTGAGGAAATTGAAAAGAAAGGGGCATTCGGTTTTGGCTTAAGGTGTATGTGCTGAAATTTGCTCGCAAGTTCTCATCATTCTTTTCTTTTCTCTGCCGAAATTCCTACTCCATTCTTGCTCTTTTCTCTTTTCTTTTTCTGACAGAAACCAAAACTCCTTAGATCTCAATTGCTGAAACCCCACCATTCTTTTTCTCTTTTCTCTTGGCCGAATCTCTCTATCTACTCCTTGCTCATATTTTTCCCATTCTTTGTTCCTCTAAAAGCCGAAATCCCTAAGATCGCATCTCCTGAAGTTGCCGAATATTCTTCAGTGGAGTCTGCTTGTGCCGAACTTTGAAGGAAACAATAGGTAAGTGTCGATTTCGGGATTTCAATGTTTTTTTTTGGCTTTTCAAAGTCCCTAGACGAATGGCTATTTAGAAACTAATCTCTTACTTCTCTCTTATTTTCGGCATTCTAGGATCTAAAGAGGAGTCAATCGCGTAGATCTCTAAGTCATTAGTTCAGTAATACTCGAATCGTGGTACTTTCAGGATTTCAAGGTAAGGAAATCTATTGATTTTAGTGTAGAGGCTAATAATCAGGTTAGTAACTTCTGTTCTTCTTGAGTGAACGTACCTATTAAAACGATATGCTTTGTATGTCAAATCCTTTGTATGCCTGGGGTTGGGTGATTGATAGGGGAAGTGATCTGTTCTGGTGGGGTATGCCATGTCAGCCTGATGACTCTGTCACAACTCTGTTTCTAGTGGCTTCTGCCATTTTAGCCTGGTGACTCTGTCACAACTTGACGATGAGTAGCTAACTGCAGCATGACTGCCATCGATGGTGTGTAGCGGTGTGGGTTGATTGTACAAATCCCCAATGGTGTGATTGGCAGGTAAGGGTGGCGTGTAGCGGATGGAAACCTAGGATTTGGGTTGGGCTTGCATAATTTTTGTTATATATATTAATCTATTATTCTGTTCTATGGGGCTAAGGCCCAAATCTAGTGGTGCATGAGGGTTGCACACTGAGTCTCGCGACTCACCCTTTTATTTTAACAATTCCAGGTGACACTTAGCGCGTCAGACCGAGCTGGAGAGGAGAGCAAGGTGGCCATGCAAAAGAACTTTTGGATTCAGCAAAAAGACTTTAGTTTATCATTTTATATTTTTATTTAATGGGTTTAAAATCTCGTTGTAATAAGGCCATGGGCCACTAGACTATTGTTCATGTTTTTGGGTTTATATTGGGTTTTATTATTAAACATTTTAAATTATGTTTTAAAAATTAAACTAAGACATGTACAAGATTTCGGGTTTTATTTAAAATTCACCAAGGCAATTTATAACTTTATATATTATTTAACTTAATAAACTATTAAATTTTCGGTATTAACAATTAAACCTAGTAATTGTTTTCCAAAACGTGACATGTTTTGTAAAATCACTCAAGTGACATACTAGATCCGGTTGTAGTGTTTGGGCCGGGTTTGGGGTGTTACAATTCAACTAGCCATATCATATGGCTATCCATATATTTCAAACATAACTCAAGGTAACTAGCCTATACATGCCATACTATAGTATATACATTTTCAAAAAGGGTACCAAAATAAGATTGAGTAGTGTGATGGTGATCCTCGACGATTGCCCGAGCCTTCAGTAGCTTTGACGATCTATAAAACAGAGCCAACACACACAAAGTAAGCTTTCAAAAGCTTAGTAAGCCATATACAAATAAACTTGCACAGAGCCACATTGATACAATGATATTACTGTTTCTCATTTGCAAATTCATCACATATCCTTTGACTCACTTGTTTAGCCATTACTTACCCACATTTCATAGCTCAAAATATCACTTTACTCATAACTCATTCAAGCATGTATCACATATTATCACATCAAATCTATACACATATTCACTTAAGTAAGCTCATATAAACACTTACCTTTCATACACATACATTGTGTACCTTCCAAACGTACCTGAATCGTTCATACATTTTCCACAGACATTCATTTCTCAGTCTTGCCTACTGAACCATTCGGAAGTAAATAGGATACTCAGAATACTTAGAATAGTCGCACAATGCCAACATCCTAGACGTGGTCTTACATGTAACTAAATATGGATGCCACTATCCCAAACAGGGTCTTACACGAATCAATATGATGCCAATATCCCAGACATGGTCTTACACGTAAATCATATATCGATGCCAACGTCCCAGACATGGTCTTACACGAAATCTTGAATCAATGCCAACGTCCCAGACGTGGTCTTCCATGATATCACATATCGGCAACCTATGTCATGACATATGTAATCCTATCTATTCCTAGGTTCGTACGGGGCTTCTTGGACATTGTTACACTATCAATACTTCCTCGGATTTCATATATTTATCATTCTCGTTCCAATTCATCACATTGAAATTTCACTTGAATATACACAAATCATTGCAAATACATTTATTTGTATATAGACTTACCTCGGATTCGAATAAACGGAAACGAACTCGGCTACTCAATTACTTTTGATTTCCCACGATCTAAGTCTGTTTTCTTCGGTTCTTGATCTATACATATTCAAAATTAACTCATTTATTCATTAATTCATTCAATTCAATTCAAAACCACATATTTAGGGCAATTTAAAAATTAACCCTCATATTTTCACATTATGATATTTTAGTCCTTATTTCAAAAAATCACAAAATACACAAAATCTCAATACACCTATGCTTAGTTGAATTCTTTATAGGTCCTAGCAACCCATATTTTTCATTTATTTCACAATTTAGTCCCTCAAAATATAATTTTCTCAATTAAGTCCAAATTACTCAAATTCACTAAAAATCCAAAGACAAAACATGTTACTCTAACACATATATTTCATTTTTCACCATCAAACATCACAAAACTCGTGTTCATCAATGACACATTTGAAAGCTTTCATCAATCCACAAAATTAAAGCATGGGTTTTGAAGAACACGAAGCAACGATTACTAAATCATAGAAATTATCAAAAACGGAAACCAGAACATGCCTTAATTGAGATGACCAAGAGCTGAATACCTAACAAGCTTTTTCTTTCTCTTTTCTGTGTATTTTCAGCACAAACAAGATGATAATGGCCATCTTGTCTGTTTTATTTTATGTAACTTAACATAATTTCTAATTTACAAGTTTAACCTTTAATAATAATATAATATAACACATAATAGTTGGTTATAAATGTCCATTAACCATGCTAATGGTTTAATTACAAAATAATGCCACCACATTTATAAAGACATAACACATAGGTGCTTTTAACATATGGCAAGCTAATTTAGCATCTTTCACAATTAGGTCCTTTTATCAAATTAAGCACCCAAACAGATAAATTAAATCACAAAACTTCCACACATGCTTAATCATATAATGCAGACACGGAAAATAATATTAATTCTTTTTCTAACTCAGGTTTGTGGTCCCAAAACCACTATTCCGACTAGGGTCTAAGCCGGACTGTTACTTCCGGCTTAGCCCAGAAAACATCTAACCTTGGATACATTCTTTGGTTGTTTCCAATAAAATATTACAGAAATTTTGCTCGGATCAACCCGAATACCATCACTCAAAACAATGTGTCCCAAAAATCCGACTTTACAAAGCCAAAACTCACTTTTACTTAATTTAGCAAACAATTTCTTCTCTCTCAAAATCTACAACACCATTCTCAAGTGTTTGGCATGCTCAGACTCATCTCGAGAATAAATCAGAATATCATCTATGAACATAACCACAAACTTATCCAAGTATGGTCGAAAAATGCGATTCATCGAGTCCATAAAGATGGCAGGAGCATTAGTCAAACTGAAAGGCATCACAAGAAACTCATAATGTCCATACCTCGTTCTAAAAGCGGTTTTTGACACATCTGACTCTTTAACTCTCAGCTGATAGTAGCCAGACCTCAAGTTCATCTTTGAAAACATTGTCACCTCTTTCAACGAGTCAAATAAATCATCAATTCTCGGCAACGGATACTTGTTCTTTATGGTCACCTTGTTGAGCTGTCGATAGTCAATACAAAGTCTCATAGATCCGTCCTTTTTCTTCACAAACAATACGGAAGCACCCCAAGGAGAAAAACTCAGTCTCACAAATCCTTGATCTATCAACTCTTGCAAATGAGCTTTTAATTCTTTCAACTCTAAGATCCCAACTAACAATCTAATATCCTCGTTCAGCCCATCTTTGAATCTTTTGCACATAATAGCTTCGGTAGACAATCACTTAAACATACTTACTGAGTCTGACAAATTCACGTTCATACTCTGCCACAGACATTTTACCTTGCTTCAATTCGAGGAACTCTTTTTGTTTCTGATTGATGAACCGCTGACTTATATATTTCCTCCGGAACTCCTCTAGGAAGAAATCCCATGTCACTCTCTCTTTCGAAACTACAAATATCAGCGTCTTCCACTACCGATATGCCGAGTCTTTCAATAATAATACAGCACATTTTAAGCATTTTTCGGGCGTGCAAGAAAGTTCGTCAAATACTCACATAGAATTCTCAAGCTAGAACTCTGCTTTCTCAGGATTGTCATCTATGTTGGCCCTAAATTTTACAGCCCCTTGTTTTTGAATGTTATCAACCGAGGTTTTAGTCAATCTTACCAAATCAATACCTTGAGGAGCTATGGAGATCAGCTGAGGTATAGGAGGAGGTGGAGGAGGTTGAGCATTAGAATTTGATCGAACAAATTCAGTATACTAATTACTCATCATATGGAGAAAGGCTTTCCAAGCCTCCTTTCCCTGACTCAAGGTCTCAAGTCTACTTTCTACTGGCACAGTCCCTTGCGCAGGAGTCGGTGCATTGCTTGCAGCATCATCAGCAGTAGCTCAGTTGGGATCCATTTACAATATGAAAGCACAATTTAAAATTGTCCGGAGTCACCACACTATTATAATATATTTATGGCATGTATAGCTAGACTCTCACACACACTATGGTAGTCTGAGAACTGACTAAACCATAGCTCTCATACTACTAAAATGTAACACCCCTTACCTGTGCTCGACGCCAGAACATGGTACGAGGCATTGCCGGACAATAACACAAATATTCATGCAAAATCGAGCCATAAATTTCTTTCAATTTAAAAATTTTCATATTCAATCATAAAGTCCCTAAAATGGGCCTACGAGGCCCAAAACACACTTTCGGAATGGCCCGGGACCAAATCGTAAACTTCAGAAAAATTTAGAAAATTTACATAAAAACTGGGCACACGCCCATGTGGGCAGGCCTTGTGGTCGCACATGCCCATGTCCCCAGCCGGTGTGGATATATTTTTCATTTCAAACCTACAGGGGTTTTCACATGACCGAGCACACACCCGTGTCCAAAGCCGAGTCCTTCACACGACTAAGCCACACGCCCGTGTCCCTGCCTGCGTGTAAAAACCTGGGTATTTTGTTTATGACGTCAGCACACATTTTAGGTCACACGACCAAGGCACATGTCTGTGTGTTAGCCCGTGTGACGAACTTAATGTTTTCAAAAATTAGGTGCAGGGGACACACGACCAAGGTACACGCCCATGAGGTAGACCGCGTGTCATACACGGCCTAGACACACACCCGTGTGTCTACTCGTGTGGACAATTATAAGGCTATTTACCAAGCCTTTTGCCACCCTGAAAAGCATCCACACTTATACCATTTCCAACCAAACTTAACATGCTATTATTAGACATCTATTTGTCCATATTAAGAGCATTCACACACCATTTAATAAGCATACTCATCATGTATAACCACAGTTATACTTAGCCAACACACATTGACCTACACAACCATTCACATGTCACACTTCCCACACTTCAATTTCATGCTATCATTCATTCCCACTTAGGCAAGCAAACTCATTCACGAAATGCTTCATCATAGACTTATAACACAATCAATATTAGCCACATCACATGGCTTTATACAAAATGATATATCAAATGACATAGACTACATTCTTGGCCAAACAATTATGACACTTACAAAATGACCAAATTCCTATACATGCCATAATTTAATGTAAATCTCAATATACCAAAATGTGTGGATAGTGTGGATGAGCCTCCGGCGACCTCCGTATCCCAAGCTGGCTTGGCGACACTATAAAACAAGGGAAAAGAGAAGGGAGTAAGCTTGAAGCTTAGTAAGTCTATACGTAAACAATGAACACCATACCACATACTTATCAATCAAGAACATTACATACTAATCAAGAAAAATTTAGATCCTTGTAGTTGCACTTACTCATTTCAAACCTTACCACATTTCAAATACATATAATAGAGATTGCTCACAACTACATGCACTTATAAACCTGCATTTGTCACCACATTGTCACACGTAATTTTACTTAGTCAAAATTTTCCTAATGAACACTTTGGAATAATACCGGATACATGGTGGTATCACACACAGACCACCAATAATCACATATACACGGTGGTATCACACACAGCCCACCAATAATAATAAACACAGTGGATTCGCACATAGCCCACCAATAATAATAAACACGGTGGTATTGCACATAACCCACCAATAATAATAAACACGGTGGTATTACACACAGCCCACCAATAATCATATATACACAGTGGTTTTGCACACAGCCCACCAATAATCACATATACATGGTGGTATCACACACAACCCAATAATAATAAACACGATGGTATCACCCACAACCCATCGATAATAACAATTATACAGTGTGCATCCGTATCCTTTTTCTATTCTGAAGGTTCATCCGGGAATTTCTTTACTTTTTATCATTTTAATAAATATCAATAATATTCACCCACATTTCACATAATACATTAATACGTAAAAACATAAATAAAAAAAGGATGTATCATTTACATATAAACTTACCTCAATACAAAATATGTCAATTTGCACTTTAGTCTGAAACCTTGCCTTTTCCTCGGTCAAGGTTGATTCCATGTTCTTCTTGATCTATAATGACACATTTAGCTTATGTAATATACAAATTATTCAAAACAGTCCAAAATCTTCCTATGGCAAAATTTACAATTTAGCCCCTAACTTTCTCAATTTTCACAATTTAGTCCCTAAGCTCGTAAAATGAAAAGTGTTCATTTTTCACACACCCAAGCCTAGTCGAATCATATTCTCTCTTATAGCAGCCCACAATTTTAGCTATTTTACATTTTATACGCATATTATTTCATATTTTGCAAACAAATCCTTTTTATCAATTTCACCAAAAATATCTAGCAAAAGTTGTTTATCACACTTCAAACTTTCATATTCTACGACTAGACATCAAAATACATGTATGTCATCCATGGGTAAAATCTTAAAATAGTGGTAGAAATAACTAGATCGAGCTACGAGGATTTCAAAAATACGAAGAACATCAAAAACGGGGGTAGGAGGTACTTACAATCAAGCTTGAAAGTGAAACAAAACCCTAGCTATGGCTCCTTGCAAAATTCGGTTATGGAGGATGAAGATGAACAACATTTTAGCCTTATTTTCCCTTTTGTTTCTTTTAGGAGCCAAATGACCAAATTGCCCTTCATTAATCCTTTAGATATTTTATCCCTCTATGGGCATTTAGTGTCCAAACTATAATATAATGGTCTAATTACCAACTAAGGACTCTCAATTTAAAAACCCATCTCAATCAAGCACCTTTATGGATTATAATACACACTTTTCACCCATTGCAATTTAGTCCAACTTATCAAATTGGACATCCAAACAATAAAATTTCTCAACCAAAATTTCCCACAAACATTCAATCAGTCAATAAACACTAAAACTTAATAGGAATAAATATTTTGCCCTCAAATTCATGGTTTTAAAACCACTATTTTGTTTAGGCCCTAATTCGAGCTGCTACATAATGGGCACTCAAAACTGGTTCAAGCACTAAAAATGGTTAAGCACATGACATAGTTCCCTACTTGCCCTCAATTTATTCATAAGCCTACCTCCTTATTTCTCTTTCCCTCGCCTACCTTATTTCTCCAAAATCTTAGAAATTATTATGTAAGATTAGTACGTACAAAATTTTGTAATTGTGAACTAAAAGATTTTCATTTTTGAGCTTATTTTTGATTTAGCTCTTATTTTCTTTATTTTGTGCTATTTCGTTCCCCCTTTTTTTCAAACGTACTATCCTACGTAAGCCCTTAATTTTCTTTTACACAAAGTGTAACAACCTGTTTTTAATCAAATAAGAACAGTGGTTTTGGGACCACAAATTTGAGGTCAAAATAATTATTTTATTAATATTTTAATGTGTACAGCATGATAGTATGATTGTGTGAACATTTTGTTAAGAAATTTTATCGTTTGAATGCTCAATTTGATAAAAAGGACTAAATCGCGTAAAGTGTAAAACTTGAGTTCTATTAGCTAAAGGTGTCTAATAACTATAGAAACTTAAAGTGGAGGTCCTTATGTGATAAATATCCCATTAATTAGATAGTGGATGATATTGGTTTGGCATTATGGAAATTTTAATTAAGTAATAAGGTTAATTAAGTAATTTAGTAATTAATGTTAAAATTAAATAAAATAAAACAAATTTTCAAGTCATTCATCTTCTCCACCAAATTTATGAGGAGAAAAGAAACCATTTTAGGGCTTTCATTCAGCCAATCTTCTATTTCTCATTTGGTATGATTTTTGTCCCGTTTTTAATTTTTTCTATGTTTTCGGAATCATTGTAGCTCAATCCAGTTAGCCTAGGGACTAATTTGCAAAATTGTTAAAGGTTTTGTAACATCCCAAAATTGGGCCTAGTAGGATTGGGCCCAATGGGCTTTAGGCGTAGTAGCGTTTAAAATTTTTGAAAGACAAGAGATCGGCTTAAGTGCAAGTTGGACCTATTAGATAAGTGATTTTGAAAGGTTAGGGGACTTCTATGAAGTCCTGGGATCAAACTTTGGCTTTAGGGAAATTTTGGTTTTAGGCGAGAAAAACCCTAGGAGTTAGTAGATAGGCTTTAAGAATAAAATATGGAGGAAAATGACACAAGTGGAGTGTGTGGTGTAGTGGCAAAGTGACGCCACATAAGAGGCAAGGGGGTGACGCCACAAGGAAGGAAGGAGGTCTAAGGTTCAAGTCTTGGCTCTTGCATTTTGGTTTTCTTTTTACATTGACCTTAGTATTTGGCTATAGATTTATATTTAGTTGTGCATGGTTTAAGACACTAGAAGAGCTTGTGACTTAGTGGCTAGCGGCCTGGATTATGTTGAAGGGAGCCTAGGTTCGAATCTCATGAAAAGCAAGGGAGTATTTATTTTGCGAATTGGACGACAAGAGTTTGAGTTGGATTTAAACTCTTCTGACGAAGGGATCCTACATCGGAAAGATACAAAGAAGGAAGGTGAGAAGCTAGCTATATATAGAGCATTCTATGAGGAGAGTGAATATACCTTGGTGGGCGTTTGGGCACAGGAGTGGTCAGAGCGCGGATTAGCACCAGATTCCTATCAGGTGTGTACTTCTCTACTCTAGTTGTAGAGCGGCAAATGCCGAAGTGTCGGTCACGGCAATAGTAGCCACATGAGCATGCAAGCACACATGTGGGGCTTCGACGTGATAGTTGAGGCCACCATTAGTAATCTTGTGGGGTAAGGCGGCTTGGGCCACGATGGGCCGAAGTGGGCCCAATGCGCATGTGGGCCCATATGAGTAAATTTTGTGATTTTTTAGTATATATTGAACTAGACTAGGTAAATCTTATATACGTGGCTAGATTTGTGTTAGGTGGGCCACATGAGCGCGTAGGCCCGAATGGGTCGGAATCGGGTTTTAGGCCCAATAGTCCGGTATGACCGAAAATGGTAGTTGAGTCGCTCGAAGTGACATTAGGCCTTTGGAAAGGCCATCGCAGGTGCAAAATTACTGAAATACCCTCAATAGGTAAATTACGGAAATACCCCTGGAAGGTAAATTACTGTTATACCCTTAGAGGTTGATTAGCTTGATTATGTCGTATTTGTTATTCTGATTATAATGGTAAGTCATTTCATACGTTATATCTGATATATGTTCTGCATGCATGACATACCGCATACACAAATTATTATGCCATATTGCATGGGCTTTGGGGTATGATGTGAGGAGGGAGGAAACATAATCTTTCAGACTGTCACCAGTGGTCAGGTACCATAAGTGGGGTGGCCCCACATATTATTATTTTGTGACTAAGTCTCAGTGGTTTGGAACCACCAGTGGTTAGGTACCACATAAATTTATCTCTGTGACTCATCCTAGTTGTTTGGTACCACAGTGGGTTGGCCCCATATATCGATATAGGGGATTGTCACCAGTGGTTAGGTACCACAAGTGGGTTGGCCCCACATATTATTATTTTTCACTTTTGTCACCAGTGGTTTGGAACCACCAGTGGTTAGGTACCCCCAGTGGCTAGGTGCCACAGATATTGGGTAGATTTCGGAGATATGGAGGATAGATAATAGGTTGGTTGGGCTGCATTACATACATATATAATATATATGAATTTGTGTGAGAGCCTAGAGCTTGTTTAAGATGGGGATTTACACACTGAGTCTCGGTGACTCACTTCTTTGCTTATTTTTCCAGGTAATCATTAGATCGCGGATTTGGGAGCTGAGGCAGACTTGTGGTGGCCATACAATGTTTTTCTCGTACATTCATTCTCTTAGTTAAACTTATTTTTAATTGGGATTTTGTTATATAATAAGGCCACTTTAACTACATTTTTGGTATTTTATTTGGTTTAGCTTTTAATATGATTACTTCCTATTACTATTAAATGTTTGATACGGGATTTTCCTAAACCCTTAATAGCTATTCTCCAAAATGTTAATAAAGGATTACCCGCAAATAAATATTTAAACTCAAAATTTTTAACAAACGCGCAGTTTTTGAACAACCCTTTTCATGTGACATTCCAGATCCGGTCATAACTTCTAGGGCGGGTTTGGGGTGTTACAATTATGGTATCAGAGCCTAGGTTCAAAAACTCGGCTGTGGGTTTGGGTTCAAAAATATTTTCAAAGGATGGTTTGGAAAATGGTTTAGAAAAATATATATCTATTTTTTTTCAAGTATGGCACCCGAGTCCCCTGCACCAAATCCGTAAGTTTCCTGATACTTTGCTTTGTTATATGCTGTATTTCTGGTATCTATTCTGTGTGTCTGGTTTGGATGTGATGTTCGGCTATAGAGTGGGTTGCGTATGAAATATTTGTCTGCTTTAATGGCTAGGTGTTTTTGAGTATGTGTAGGAGCTCTAAATTCTGTTAAAAGTATATTAGTTTTATTAAGATTAGACTGCGCAGCAGGAGAGTGGTGTGGTAGGTTAGAATGTGTGACTGTTAGTTAGTTGGAAATTTCGAGGAAGAAATTTCTTTAAGGAGGGTAGATTTGTAACATCCCGAAATTGGGCCTAGTAGATGTGGGTTCAATGGGCTTTGGGCGTAGTAGCATTTAAAATTTTTAGAGAATAAGAGATCGGCTTAAGTGCAAGTTGGACCTATTAGATAAGTGATTTTGGAAGGTTAGGGGGCTTCTATGAAGTCCCGGGATCAAACTTTGGCTTTAGGGAAATTTTGGTTTTAGGCGAGAAAAACCCTGGGAGTTAGTAGGTAGGCTTTAAGAATAAAATATGGAGGAAAATGACACAAGTGGAGTGTGTGGTGTAGTGGCAAAGTGACGCTACATAAGAGGCAAGGGGGTGACGCCACAAGGAAGGAAGTAGGTCCAAGGTTCAAGTCTTGGCTCTTGCATTTTGGTTTTCTTTTTACATGGACTTTAGTATTTGGCTATAGATTTATATTTAGTTGCACATGGTTTAAGACACAAGAAGATCTTGTGACTTAGTGGCTAGCGGCGTGGATTATGTTGAAGGGAGCCTGGGTTCGAATCTCATGCAAAGCAAGGGAGTATTTATTTCACGAATTGGACGGCAAGAGTTTGACTTAGATTTAAACTCTACTGACGAAGGGATCCCACATCGGAAAGATACAAAAAAGGAAGGTGAGAAGCTAGCTATATATAGAACATTCTATGAGGAGAGTGAATATACCTTGGTGGGCATTTGGGCACAGGAGTGGTCGGAGCGCGGATTAGCACCAGATTCCTATCAGGTGTGTACTTCTCTACTCTAGTTGTAGAACGGCAAATGCCGAAGTGCCAGTCATGGCAATAGTAGCCACACGAGCGTGCGAACGCACGTGTGGGGCTTCGACGCGATAGTTGAGGCCACTATTAGTAATCTTGTAGGTTGAGGCTGCTTGGGCCGCGATGGGCCGAAGTGGGCCCATATGAGTAATTTGTATGATTGCTTAGTATATATTGAACTAGACTAGGTGAATCTCATATACATGGCTAGATTTGTGTTAGGTGGGCCACACGAGCGCGTGGGCCCGAATAGGCCGGAATCGGATTTTAGGCCTAATAGTCTGGTACGACAGGAAATGGTAGTTGAGTCGCTCGAAGCGACATTAGGGCTTCGAAAAGCCCATTGCAGGTGCGAAATTACTAAAATACCCTCAATAGCTAAATTACAGAAATACCTCTGGAAGGTAAATTATTGTTATACCCTTAGAGGTTGATTAGCTTGATTATGTCGTATTTGTTATTCTGATTATGATGGTAAGTCGTTTCATACGTTATATCTGATATATGTTCTGCATACATGACATACAGCATACATGAATTATTATGCCATATTGCATGGGCTTTAGGGTATGATGTGAGGAGAGAGAAAACATGATCTTTCAGACTGTCACCAGCGTGGTAGGATCGTTAGCAAGGGTAAGTGTACTGAACTCGATTGTGGTTTAAGTGAATGGCCGAATGTGTGGGGTGACTTGTGTGGATTATGAGTCACTCAGATTTTGATGGTGTATGTGTGAGTGCAGATCTAGGGGATACTCCTGATTAGTAGCTAAGGAAGGGCTATTAGAACCCGGTGGCACACGGTAAGGTTACGATGAGGCTTCAGCTTTTGGTAAATGTTTTGATTTAGTGATTGATTGAATGTTAGTCGGTTGTAGGTTCGAGGCTAAAGATAGTATAGCACGTCACAGTAACCAGGTGTGTACAAACACTACACACACAATATTGGCAATGCCAGAAAGCCGAAAAGCCGAAAGTGGCTAAATGGGCCCTGAGGCTAAGTTTGATGAAATTGTTTGGTTGGTTATACTAATTGAGTTAGTCATGCATGTTAGATGATCTGGAATTATTTTGGGCCTAATAGGCCATATGGATGATATTTGGGCCTAATGGGCCGTAAGGATGTGATTTGGGCTTGATGGGCTTTATGGGGACGTAGACAAGTATGCTAAGGTTTAATAGACTTTAGGCCTAGTTCTGAACAACTCTTAAACCACATAAGACTTAATCTAATAATTAAACATATCCGTGGACAAGTCGTTGGGTTAAAGTGTGGCAACGGACATATGCATGTCTATGATTGGATCTAGGGAGAGCTTGGTACTTGAGCGGTCCTAGTGGCCTACCTCCTCTTCCCAGGAATCTTACCTGGTGCATAGTGTCTATTCGCTTTAGTCGCAAGGACTTGTTAATGGGCCAAAGTTCATAACTAAAACCCGAGAGGGACCAAATACCCCTGATTTGGAAATTACCGAAATATCGTTAGATTTGTAAAATTACTAAAATACCCCTGATTTGGAAATTAACGAAATATTCTTAGATTTGTAAAATTACTAAAATACCCCTAATTTGAAAATTACCGAAATATCCTTACATTTGTAAAATTACTAAAATACCCCTGATTTGCAGAATTGCCAAAATATCCCTGATTTACAAATTTCCAAAGTACCCCTGTTTTGCAAAATTACCTAAATACCCCTGTAGGGTAGAATTATAAAATACCCCTGGGTAGTGAAATGACTAAAATGTGTGTGAAAATGTGTGTGAAAATGTGTGTTGCATTCACGAAATATATGTTGCACTTGGGTGTGTTTTGATAATACGGAGGAAGATTTGATGATCGCATAGTCGCTTGATGACCATGGATCCACCGGTGGCTTCAAACCTATTATAGTAGCTTTGCTGCAACGTTTGTGTTGTGCCGCTGCTGGTGCTACCTTTCATGTGTATGGATGGGTGGGTTGATATTTATATCCCCACAGGTGTGTATGGTTGGAAGAGAAATGGTGTATAGAGTTGGATTTAGGATGGGTGCATTGCATTCATGTGATACTGATGTGATATGAGGTCGTTGTGGGCTAAGGCCCAAGGCCACCGTTTTTTATAGGGCTTAGCCCCAATGTGATTTGTATGTTGATTAGATTACCAAGGGTCGTACACACTGAGTTTCGAAACTCACCCCTTTTTATTAAATGTTTCAGGTGATCCTCAGTAAATGGCTCGACGTGGGAGAGGACTCGGAGATGGCCACACTACAAGATATTTAGAAATTTTATCTACTTGTTTCAAAAGACATGATTTTAATTGCTTTATTTTCATTGGATGTAATAAGGCCTTATACTCCGATTTGACTTTAGATTTTAGTTTTGTTATTATTGTTTTAACTGTTTACTTAGTTATTAAACCTGAGTAAATTTATTATGTTTAAACTTGGTTTCCAAAATACTTAAAATAATAAAATGGGCTTTTATCATTACTTAACAAGATGGTCAAGGATTTTTGGGCTTTTCGGCCTTAAACTTTAACTTAGCAAAATTGTTTTGAACTGTGCCTTTGATGTTAAATTCCCAGATTCAGCCACAATGTCTGGGCCGGGTTTGGGGTGTTACACTAATTGCATAAATTTGTATTTTTATGAGCTAAGGACTAAATTGTAAAAATGTTGAAATATTAAGGGCAAAAGTGTAATTTTTCCATAATGTGATTTATGGACTAAATTGAATAGATTAAAAATTTTAGAAGTTAAATTTGATATTATATATATCAAGAAAAACAAGGTTCGAATTTAGATCGGGGGAAAAATAAAGTTTTGGACTAGTCGATCCATTTTGTCGTTTTTGCGATCGAGGTAAGTTTGTATGTTAATAAGCATTATTATAATTATGTTTTAAATGCTTTATTATTGAATTTAATTGTGAATACAACCTTATGGACATGTTCGACAAAGATTCGCCAATGTGAAATCCTGGTTGAACCTTAAGAATAGATTAGGTTACGAATGTCATGACTGAGGGGTTATGTGATTTGGGTGCTGGTTCGTACGCCCTACCGGTGGCTAAGTTATTTGGCATGTGTTGTGAATTCTCGTCAGCTTGTGTGAACAGCACTGTGTAGATACGTCATGACCATTAGCTTGTGTGAGCAAACCCATTGATAGCTCGAGAGTAAGCATTATATGAGATATGAGATTGAGATACCTTCAGCTATGTATTGCCACTTAGAGTGCGAGATTCCCGAGTATCCTATATTATTCCAAATGGTTCAATAGGTATATCGAAGATATGAAATGGTGTGAGATAAATACGTATCAGTACAGATATGTACGGAAATCATATGAGCATTGAATCTATGAAATTGTAAGTTCATGATCATTATGTGGATGAATACATGTTAACTTTGTGATTAAATGGTTTTGTAGTACATTATGTTTATATCACTTGAATGATGAATGAATGGTAAGTTTTACTTATTAACTATACGAGCTTACTAAGCTTTATAGCTTACACTATTTACTTATCTATGTTTTCTAGTGAATATCAAAGCTTGCTCAGATTTGGGAGTCGTTGGAGATCTCATCACATTATCAAGCTATCACTTTGGCACTTTGGAATTTATATTTTTGGTTATATGGCATGTATAGGAGTTATGGTTATTTTGGTATATGGTTAGGTAATGTATTTAGCCATTTGATTTGGCTTGTAAATGATGAATGGTTAGTTATGTGTATAGCCATGTGATTTGGCTTATTTTGGTATACTTGGTGATGTATATATATGTGCAAATGGACTTTTGATATGTTGTGTATAATTGCTATATAGATGCTTGATGTGAATTGGTGTTTGGAGGTCCAAATGGTTGAAATTTGAGATTAGTATGCTTGTGGCTTTAGGTAAAGTGAAGCATTATTAAAGTGACCGTTTAGGTGATTTAGAAATGTGAAATTGGTATAAATTGAATGGCTTATTGTGATATTTATGTATCATGTGGTTGATGGTATGGAATTAGCATGAATTAGGCTTAGTTGAGATTGGTTTGAATGGCTATTTATGTCATGTTATATGCCATTTGTTTTGTGTAAGTAAATGCAAGTTTGGGTGAGAAAAATGACTTGGTAAATAGCCTATTTTTTGTCCACACTGGCGTGTGCCTCAGCCGTGTGTGACACACGGTCAGGTGACACGGCCCTGTGTCCCCTAGTGTTTAACTAGAAACCAAGTCAGTATGCTCCACAGGGTACACGCCCATGGCCTTGTGGCATAAGTCAGTATACCCTACAGTTTTGGCATGGCCTAGCACACGGCATGGCACACGGGTGTGTGTGGCCATTTTGAAGGGCACACGGGCTAGTCTCACGTGCGTGTGTGTTGGCCGTGTGACCCAAGTCAGAGAGTTACACGGGGTCGGATACGGGCTGGGACAGGACCATGTGATCACAGTTCAAATGTCTGCACGACCTATGACACGGGTGTGTCTTTGGCTGTGTGAAAAACACGGCTGGGCCACACGGGCGTGTGTCCCATGTATTTTGAAAATTTTCTTAGTTTTCTATAAATTTTCCTGCGTTATCGGTTTAGTCCCAAACCACACCTAATACATGATTTGGGCCTAGTAAGCTCATATTAGGGATAATGTGATTGATTGTGAATGATTATTATTTAAGTATGCAAAATGTATGAGAATCGTATGTTTATTTGTATAATAAGTCCGGTAATGCTCCGTAATCCTATTTCGGCGTTGAATACAAGTTAGGGGTGTTACACAAAGCCACCATGATGTCTCTAGTTAGCCCTCAATGTCCATGGCCCGACATCCATTATGTAGTGCATTTTAAGGAACAGTACCGAGAAGGATTGAGTACTAGACTCATTTTAGGCTAGTGGCTTTAATAAGAAGGCTTACAAGAAAATGGTACTCAAGGATCAAAGATATGGGAACTAAGCGTAAAAAGCAACAAGTAAGCTTTTAGGCCCTAGGTTGTTTCAAACAATGCCTAAGGTCTTTCTCGAATCAATGGAACGACAAAAATGTGCAAGTGTACACAATCGTAACAAGTAATAAAGTGACAAGTAAATGTCGAGTTATCGTACCTACAGGGACTGTGAAATGAATTATTTATGAATCAATTAAAAACACTTTGGTGAAGATGTAACATCCTTATTTCGGGGCTAGTCGGAACAGTGGTTTCGAGACCACTAACCCGAGGTTGAGGAAATTTTTTTTAGTATTAATTATTGTGTTATGGCATTAATATATGGCTATATGAAAATTTTGGTGCTTTAATTTTAGCAATTGTATGTGTAATTATGAAAAAGGACTAAATTGCATAAAGTGTGAAAATTCCATTATAAGTGGTAGAGGTGTCTAATAGCCAAAGAATATCAATTGGAGGTCTTTAAAGTGATATTAGGCCATTGGATTTGTGATGGCCAGCAATATAGAGGCTAGGGAGACAAGATATTAAATGTTGGTCAAATTTGGTGAAAATTAGGTGATAAAAATGAATAAAATAAGATGAATAAAAGATGTTGTCATCTTTCACTATTCACCCTCCTTTTTCCTCCGAAAATTGAAGAGAAAAATAGAGTTTTTGGGGTTCAAACTTTCAGCTAAGCTATCCCCTTGCAAGTATGTGATTTTGGTGGTTTTATTTGATAATTTTTGTACTTTTGGAGTCCCCAAAACTTAAGCTAGCTAATGAGGGGACTAATTTGTGAAATGGTTGAAAGTTTAAGGACTTGCCATGAGAGTGTTTATGTTGTTAGCTGAGTTTTTATGGAAGAAAATGAATGTTGGGGAGATGAGAAACAACTTTTGTGAAAGGTGTTGTCACGAAAACACCTAAATGGGACTAAGTTGTAAATGTTGTAAATTAGTAATAAATGCATGAAATAGTTAGATTTGTGGGTTGTTGTAAGAGGAACAAATGTTTATCTAGGCTTGTTTAATGAGAAAATGTTTTAAAAAATGACTTACGAGCCTAGGGGCAAAATCGTAATTTTGCCATATTACAAGGGCAAAATGGTCATTTTTGCCTAAGTAGAGATTATGATGCATTATGATCATAAAATGTTTTAAATGAGTGAATTTTGTTGTTATAGATCAAGAAGAGCACGGAATTAACCTTGACTGGGGAAAAGGCAAGGTTTCGGATTAAACCGCAATTAACGCATTTTGCACTGAGGTAAGTTTATGTGTAAATGATGCATTTTAATTACAGATGTTGTTACTTATTGGTGTGTTGTATGATTGAGAACATGTATGATTCAAGTGGATTGAATTTGGTAGATATTGAATAATTTTCATATGAATGACGAAATAGATATGTAAATGTGAAATAACATCCGTAGTAATAAATGGTGGGTTGTGTGCGATACCACCGTAATAATTCTTGATGGTGGGCTAAGTGCGATACCACCTTATTACTTATTCACTATGGGCTGTGTGTGATACCATTGTTTATTATATTATTTGGTGGGCTAAGTGCGTTACCATCGTAAATATTCCTGTTGGTGAGCTATGTGCGGTACCACCCTGTTGAAGATTGATGGTGGGCTCAGTCCGAAACCACCGAGTGATTGGTAGTATTATGAATGGTTTATTGGAAAAATTATGATTTGTTGTTTCATGTGATCATGTGGTGATAAGTGCAGGGATGTATGTTAAATAATGTGGGCATTTGGCTTGTGATATGGTTGGAATGTGGTAAGAGATGAAATGAGTAAGCATGATCATGGAATGTGGATTGTTCTTGCTTAGTATGTAATGCTATTTATTGTTGAGCACATACTATAATGTTATTTGTTTACATGTAAACTTACTAAGCTTAAAGCTTACTCCCCTTTTCTTTTCCCTTGTTTTATAAAGACAAAGAATCGGGTCAGGATCCAAAGATAATTAGAAGATCACCCACACTATCAGCTCACCTCGGTATATCTAGACTTAGTGTTTTGAGTATGGCATGTATAGGGGCTAAACTAGGTAAATTGTTTTGTTATTTTGGCCAAGAGTGTGTTGGCTCCTTTAGAGGTGAACTCTTTTGTATATAGCCATAGTTGATGGCTCATTGTTTTTATTTAATGGAAAGATGAAGTTATTCATAGAAGTTTATATTGCACATTTGAGATGCTTAGTGATTGGTTGAATGGTATTATGATGTGTGAATTAGGGTGGTGAAAAGAGCTTGGAAAATAGCCTTGTTCTTGTCTACAGGCGCAGCACACACAGGCGTGTGTCTCTAGCGTGTGTGGGACACACTGATCGATCCCATGGGTGTGTGACCAGGCCGTGTGTCCCCTGCATGTTAGTTTTACAAGTCAGTAAGCTTTGTAATAAACACACGAGTAGAGACATGGCCGTGTGTCTCAGCTGTGTGGTAGGCACGGCTACGAACATGGGTGTGTGCCAAGGCCGTGTGAAAGTCTGTACCTTGAAATTGGAATTTATTTCGACACACGGTCTAAGGACATGGGCGGGTGCCTTGGCTGTGTGACCTTAGTGAGATGATGGCATCATAAACAAAATGCCAAGGTTTCGGCACACTAGCTAAGGCATGGGCGTGTCAAGGCCGTGTGAGGGACATGGGCCAAGGACACGGGCATGTATCCAGCCGTGTGAAAACCATTGTAGGTTCGAAATGAAAATAAATCCCACACGGGGTAGGGACATGCGCGTGTGTGACCACACAGCCTGCCCACACGGGTGTGTCCCATTCCACACGAGCGTGTGGCCCCTGTTTAGGTGAAAATTTTTTAAGTGCACTAAAGTTTCTAGCTGGATTCTGAAACCCTCCGTATGCATGTTTAAGGCGTCGTAGTTCCTTAATGAGAATGCTTTGGTGGTGAAAGAGATATTTTAAGTTGTATAACCAAGTGAGTTAAGTTTGGTAATGCCTCGTGCCCGGTTCCAGCGTAAGATACGGGTCTAGGGTGTTACAGAAGAAAAATATTTTGATTTGAAGAGGTGATTAAAAACTAAGATTTTAACTAAGTAAAATAAATAAAAATAAAATAAAGTTCCAAATGATTTTAATCAAGATGACATAATTGTGCTAGATTAATTACATTTCTTAACTTAGAATTATGAAACTCATGTTTATGTTGTTACGAATAAATTCACGGCAACTTGGTAATTTGCTAACTTATGAACATACTTACCTACCAAAATCCATTTATCTCTTGACTATATCTCTATGACAATTTAACCGATTAAACAAATTTTATTAAGCAAATGTGTTAATGCACATACATACTTATAAAATTAAAATAATCTCTTGTACATATCCCTATGCCAATTCAAACAATTAATTCAATCTCATAAGCACATAAAATATTACGTGAGGTAACAATGTATTCCTACCTTGAAACAGTTTAATCACAATAATCTTGCAAGTTATGCAAGGCTAATGTGTCGATAGATGCGGTTGCTAATTTAACCCTCAGCTACCATAGATGATTAAACATGCACGAATTAAGTATCGTGCCAATTAATTACAATTTTGATTTTTTAAAAAAATTAATTCATTAGTTACCTTACAATTGTAATGTAAGAATAACTTAGTCATCGTTTTACTTAATCAAACATCTTAAAGAGGCCTATAGCAACATGAACACAATTTTAATAACTCAAGTAGACGAAATGCAATCAACCTAACACAAATTAAATTTAAGCCATATTAATTAAATTAAACATATCAACATCACAAATATTTATAGACATGTTCATTGTAACGCCCAAAAAAATTTATGGTTGTTGTTTTGCAAGCTTGGACGTAAATGTCATGGTTGCTTGTGGGTCAGGTAATCTGGGCATGGTTTGGGGATTTTAAGAAGCCTGGGTTCAAGTATGGCCTTTGACAAAATTTTGATTTTTGCTCTTTTGGAAACCTGGATGGTAACTTAAAGGGCATATATGTTAAGTGTGCTTGTTTTATGACACAAGAGATCTTGTGTTGTGGTGGCATGTGGCATGTTGGGGCATGTAAGAGGGAGTGGGTTCGAATCCCATGGTATACAAGAAGGGGGTTTTATTTTATGACTCTGTGGCGTGAGAGATAGAATTTGATTCAAACTCTGCAAAGGTGGTTGGGGACCTGGTCATCAGAATTTGAATGGATTTGAATTGGGGGTTTGCAATAAATCAAGGAGAAATCTGTGGAGATTTCTAATGAATTGGGATGTGAGGGGAGTCTTGGCCAAATGGGGAAGCTTGAGTAGGGGAAATTCGGCTAAGGGTATGTCATTGGGTGCATTTTCAGCATTTGGGGAGAGTGTAGAAGCCGTTTTTCTCTTTGTTATTTTCTTGCGTTTCAGGATTTACTCTCTTTGTGGCATCTCATGCAACATTTTTGACCATTCGGGTCTTTCTCTTTTCATCCTTATTTCTCAATTGTTGTCCATATTTGCCGAAACATAAACATCAAGTGTCGAGTTCTCCCTTTAAGCTTTTCTTCCTTCTTCATTTTTCTCTCGGCCGATTCGGCATTATTCTCTTCTTCTTCTCTTTGGGCTAAATCGAATTAAGTTCTTTTGTTCCTCTCTTCTGGTGTAATAGTCGAATACCTTGCCTCCTCCTCTCATCTTCTAACTCTGACAAGTCGAATATTGGGGTAACTGACTGGGTTGCTCTTGTACTTTGAGATTTTCCCTTTTAGGATTATCGTTGTTGCTATTCAATAATCTTCTTTCAGTTTACTCTCTTTTAGATCTAACGCAATACTCCACCCATGTGTGCCGTTCTTTTAAGTCAGCTTTCTGTCCTGAGGGATTTGTAAGTGTTCTCTGTCTTGTTTAAGTTTTGTGATGGCTGTAAACTGCACCCTTAATCAACCCTCTAACGGCATTTTTTTGTTATGTAGCGAGGGGTAAATCAGCAATTGTGGGAGTCTAGCCAAGCGATTTTAGGGTTAAAGGATATACTCCTATTTACCAAAGTTAGTGGTAAAAGCAGTGTAGAGATTCAGGGTTGTGAATCTTATGTTCAATTTGAGGACTGATTGAAATCTTTTGGATTGAATCTAGGTTGGTGCTTTTGGAATCAAGCAAGTGGTCGCTAAAAGGTGTGTAATCATACGCCCTGTATTGTTACCGTAAAATGGATGGACAATGGTGTGTATTGACACCCCTGTTTTACTGGGAATCGGCAAAAGCCGAAAAGTTAAAACTTCCGCATCTGAGACCTTACGAGCGTGCGAACGTTCATATGGTAAACCAAGCTCACTAGCCGTTGACGACGGACTGTAGAGGCCGCCGCGAGATTTTCATGGGTTTGGCTTGTAATGGGCGCGTTGGGCCGAAATGGGCCGTGTGGGCCCAATGGGCTTGTGGGCCCTACACGAATAAAATTTACAAAAAGTAGCAGAAACTATTTTGGGTTACTTAGATCGCATAACTGTGATAGAATTTGGGCTGAACAGGCCGCACGAGCATGTGGGCCCATTTGAGTCGAGTAATGGACCTTAGGCCCAATTACACTGTTTTGGCCATATAGGTTATCCGAGTCGTTCGAAGTGATTGTAGGCCATTGGAAAGGTCGTTAACTATACTAAGACCCCTAGAGAGTAAAATGACTGAAATACCCCTAATGAGTAAAATGACCAAAATACCCTTATAGGGTAAAATTACTGAAATACCCTTATAAGGTTGAATTATCGAAATATCCCTAAAGGGTGAAATTACCGTTTTACCTCTAACTGACGAAATGACAATTATACCCCAAGTGGTAGTTTAATTGATGTGTATATGATATCTATATGACTAGTTATGAATATGGCATACTACACACACGTAATATTTATGACACGACATTCTACATTGGGGTTGGGATTCTGATTTGGAGGAAGTACTGTACAAGTGGCTCTGCCACATTTTTACTGTTCTAGTGGCTTCGCCACGTATTCTGATCTTAGTGGCTGGGCCACAATTACTGTTGTTAGCAGCTTTGTTGCGTTACTATTAGCAGCTATGCTGAGGTATTGGTGTGTTGGCTGGGTGGGTTGACTTAGTCCCCACATGGTGTTTTGGTTGGTACGGGTGGTGTGTTGGCTGGATTGGGTTGGGTTGCATATCTGTTCTGTACTGTTACTATTTTAGGCTTACGCCCACACTATTATTGTATAGGGCTAAAGCTAGACTGATGTGTACTATATAGGGCTTAGGCCCAGTCTGTTTCCGCTTGCACCGATTGTTATTTGATTGTTAGGGGATTACACACTGAGTTTTCGTAAACTCACCCTCTCTTTTAACTATACATGTAATCCCCAGCCTTAGACGATTTGGAACGGCGAGGAACTTGGAGGTGGCCACGTGAACACTGATTTTCCGCTTGAGACTTAAATATTTAATTTATATTTTGGTTTGATTATGTAATAAGGCCATTAAAGGTTTAACTTTTATTTGGTTTTAACTTCTTATTTCTACCTGCTAGATTAGGAAAAATGGGGTTTTCAAAATAATAACTGTTTCCAAAGAAAATCACACATTTCAAACTTTAAAGTTTTCAATTAGAAAAGCTTCCACGATTTTTGTTTCAAAAATATAGGGTTTTTAATTTTTCATGTTCTGACAAAATTGCTTGTTTGCTTCAATGGCTAAGTGATTTGGGTGTGTTTGGGGGTATTTAGGAAGCCTGGGACCAAGTATGGCTTCTGGAAAAATTTTAATTTTTTCTCTTTTGGAAACCTGGATGTTAGCTTGAAGGGCATATATTAAGTTGGGTTTGTTTTATGACACAAAAGATCTGGTTTTGTGGTGGCAAGTGGCGTGTTGGGCAGTTAAGAGGGACTGGATTCGAATCCCATGGCATGCAAAGAGGGGGCTTTATTTTATGTCTATGTGGCATGAGAGGTAAAGTTTTTTTCAAACTCTGCAGAGGTGGTTGGAGACTTGGTCATCAAATTTAAATGAGTTTGAATAGGGGTGTGGAGTGAATCTAGGACGAATCGGTGGAGACTTTCAAGGAGTTGGGATGTGAAAGGAGTCATAGCCGAATGGGGTAGCTAGAGGAGAGGAATTTGGCTATGAGCATTCATTGGTGTATTTTCGGCAATTGGGGGGGAGAGTGTAGAAGCCAATTGTCTTCTCTGCTGTTTTGGATTTTCCTTTTTCTTTGTTTTGGGTTTTCCTCTACTTGTGATTTCTATGCTGTGTTTTGACCATTCGGGTTTTTTTCTTTTCAGGTCACTTTTGCCGAAACTCAGGTGAGCAAATGCCAAACTCTCTTAAAAGCCTTCTTTTCTTCTTCCCTTAATTTCTTCTTTGGCCAAATCTGTTTCATCTTCTTTGCTTACACCGAATCCTTTCTCCTCTTTCCTCGTATTATTCTGTCAATTCATTTTCAATAGCCGAATTTTCCCCCCATTCATCTTCCTCTCCTCTTGGTTTTCTCCTTTGGCCGAACACAACTTCCTTGTTTCTCTTGATTCCCTAAGCCGATTATTTCTCTTTTTCTTGTGACGCCAACCTCTGTCAACTGGCCGAATACTCAAGCTTTTGACTTTACTCTTTTCCTTTCCACTATTTGATTTTGGCATACGAAGGGGGAGGTTTCTCTAGTATCACAGGGCATCTGAAGCGATTACGTGGGGGGTAAGTGTTTTGGCCGAATGTTACTTTCCCTTTTTGGGGGAAGGGTTGCGTGTACTTCCTTTAGACTGATGTGTACTAAACCATGTTTTTAGACCATCGTGGTTGATAGTTTGTATTTGTAATGCAGTTAATCGTCAAAGAGGAGTGTGATCATCTCTAGCCTATGTTCTAAGGAAAATAAACTGATTAGCGATCAGTTAAGGTAAGTATGGATTGTCATTTTGGGCTTGGACATTTATTAACTCTATTGGTTGTAAATTTGATACGATAAGTTGGTTGATTATAGGATTCAGAGAGCGTGGATCTTAACTAGTTTTGCGAACAGGTGTGTAATCGTATGCAGTATTCGATGATCGGCTGAAAAGCTGAAAGTATGTAATGTTTACACTGCTATGACTGTAGATCGGTAAAATGCTGAAAAGCCAGAAATATGGTGTACGATGCAACATGAGCGTGCGATCGTACGTGTGGTAAACTGAGCCCATGAATATGGGCTCTAGACTGTACAAGCCACCATGAGTGTTCTCGTGGGCTTAGGTTGTAATAGGCCTCGATAGGTTGAGTTGGGCCATGTAGGCCCAATGGGCTCATGGGCCCGACATGGGTAAAATCCACGGTAAGAGAATAATAAAGGACTGTGTAACATCCCAGTTTAGGGAAGTTTCATGAAATAATTTTGTGAAATCTTGGTTGTTTTGTCCAAAAAGGACTAAATTGCAAAAGTTGCAAAATGTGAGATTCTAGAAGCTATTTGTGTAAAATGGCTTTAGAAAATATATTAGAGGTCTTTAAATAGAAATTTACCCAAATTCTAATTTTTTGACAAAATTAGGCATGGATGAGTTAAAATTGAAAGTTTATCAAAGGCATTTTGGTCATTTAACAATTAAATGATTAAAATAGGAGAAAAGATGACAAAATTCATTCATCTTCTTCTCCAAGGTTGCCGAAAATTTCAAGAGCCATTGTTAGGGTTCTTCAAATTTTTCAAGCTTACTCGTAAGTGCATTCAAGCCCCGTTTTTGATATTATTCGTATTTTTGAAGTCCTTGTAGCATGAGTAAGCTATTTTTAGCTATTTGATGAGCTATGATGGATGTTCAAAAATGTACCCATGTATGACATGCATGTATTTTGATGTTTTATTGAAGAATATGGAAGTTTGTTGTAGTAGAAACATCTTTTGCTAAGTGATTTTCCATGAAAATGCATGTAGGGACTAGTTTGTGAAAGTTTTGAGTTGGTCATACATGTGTGGTTTAGTGAGAATTGATGAATGCTTTAGTTGAGTAAGTGATTTGGCTAAGCACGAAAGGCTAGAAAGTTGAATAAAAATCACTTTACGAGCGTTGGGGTAAAAGTGTAATTATGATCAAGTTTAAAGGCAAATAGTAATTTTGTTAAAGTATGAGATAAGGGTAAATTTAGTAAATGTATGTATTGAATGAGCTGATTTATTTATTATAGATCAAGAAAAACGAAGCCCGGATCGAGATCGATCACGAGAAAGGTGGTGGACTAAATTGCGCGTTCCTATACTTTTGAGTATCAAGGTAAGTCTATGCATAAACAATGCATTCATAGTTACAATTTGTTAATGCTAACTAGTGTGTAGCATGATTAAGAATAATTGAGAATGATTGAGAACCTATGTAGGATGAATGTGTTAGAATTTGTGAATGGATGTATGGTTAAGTAAGTAGATATATGAATGTGTGGTGAGAATGCTAAATGGTGGGCTAAGTGCGATACCATCTTTATGAATATTGACGATAAGCTGGCTATGTGCGATGCTATCGTTAGGTATATCGTCTAGTGGGCTATGTGTGAAACCACTATGATTACCTTTGTGGTAGGCTAAGTGCGATGCTATCTTAATAATTGATTATGGTGAGCTAAGTGCGAAACCACTGAGAATTAGTTGTGTGGTTGTATTATTGAGTTAAGTAGCTCTGTCGATGAATTATCGAGAAATGATGTTGTGTGGTATATTATGTGAATGTGATATTGAGTGCAAGGGTGCATTTCAATGGTTATGAGTATGTGACTCATGATGTGTTGGGATTGTGGTAAGGGATAGAAAGAGTGAGCATAGTTGTACATTATTTGTTAGTATAACGCTAATTGTTGTTTAGTTTATACTATGATGCTAAATTGCTTAAGTGTAAACTTACTAAACTCAAAGCTTACTTCTTTTCTTTTCCCTTTTCTTATAGAGTAAAAGTGTTGAATCGAGATATGAGGATCAATTGGAATACCGCCGACACTATCAACACACTCTGGTACATGATACTCAATGTTTTGTATATTGCATGTATAGGGACTAGACAAGTTAGTGAATTTTGTTATAAATGGCTAAGAAGTGTTGTCCTTTAGATGGATAGTCCATTTTGTATAATGCCTTAGTTGTTGGCTACATTATAATATGAAAAGATTGTAGTTATCTATGTGAGATTGTGATTTTATTTGAGTTGATTATGGATGTGTTGAATGAGTGCACGTTGTGAATGCTATAAGGGTGAGAAGGGCTTAGCAAATAGCTTTGTTCTTGTCCATATGGGTAGACACACGGGCGTGTGTCTAGGCCATGTATGACACACGGTCAGCCCATGGGCGTGTGACTTGGCCGTGTGTCCCCTGCATGTTGACATTTTTAGTTAGAATGGACTACGGACTAGTCACACGGGCGTGTGCATAGGCCATGTGAGTTTAGTCAGTGTTGGCCACGGGCTAGCCACACAAGCGTGTAACTAGGCTTTGAAGTCGTGTGTATATAGTCAGTACTTTCCGCGGTTGTGGAGCATGGACATGTGGGTCTATACACAGGCGTGCCTTATCTTACACGGGCGTGTGAGTCCTGTATAAAAGAGGAAAATTTTAGGAATCGAAAAGGTTCTGGAATAGTCTCAAGAGCCCTCGTGTGTATGAGTGAGGCCTCGTAAGTCGAGAAAGAGGTTATTGAGGTGACTTAAGAGAGTAGTCACAGTGAGCCTAAGTGACAATCATGAGGTTTTAATTTGGTTCCGGCATAGAACTCAGGTAAGGGGTGTTACACGTAGTGGTATCAGAGCTATGGTTTAGTCGGTTCTAGGACTACCGTAGCAGGTGTAAGAGTCTAGCTATGCATGCTATAAGTGTACAATGATAGTGTGGTGGTTTCTGATGATTTAAATCTTGTTTTATATAGTAAATCGATTCCGATCAATCACTGCTGATGAAGCAGCTAGTAATACGCCGGCTCCTGCCCAAGGAACTGTACCGGTACAAGACCCGAGGCTAGGGGTCAAGGGGAAGAGGCACGGGAAGCCTTTCTCCAGATGATGAGTAATTGGTACTCAAACTATGTTCGAGCGAACCCTAATGCTCAACTTCCTCCACCTCCTCCTATACCTCAGCCAAATCTAGTGGCTCCTCAAGGTATGGATGTAGTGAATATATCGAAACCCCCGGTGGATAAGATTAGGAAGCATGGGGCTGAGGAGTTTAGAGCTAAGGTAGATGATGACCCTAACAGGGCGGAATTCTGGTTAGAGAACTCGATGAGAGTGTTCGATAAACTCTCATGTACACCTGAAGAGAGCTTGAAGTGTGTTGTATCCTTGCTAAGAGATTCGGCATACCATTCGCGAAAAACATTGACGTTAGTGGTCCCGAAAGAGCGGGTGACGTGGGATTTCTTTCTGGAAGAGTTTCGAAAGAAGTATATAAGCCAACGATTTACTGATCAGAAAAGGAAGGAGTTCCTTGAGTTGAAGCAAGGAAGAATGTCAGTAGCAGAGTATGAGCGTGGGTTTGTTAGGCTTAGCAATTACGCTCAAGAGTGTGTATCAACAGAGACCATCTTGTGTAAGAGGTTTGAAGACGGGCTGAATGAGGACATCAAACTCCTAGTGGGTATTTTCGAGTTGAAAGAGTTTGTTGTGTTGGTGGAAAGGGCAAGTAAGGTCGAAAAGTTGAGTAAAGAAAAGAAAAAGGCTATGAGTGAAGCCCGAGAGGCGAGGAAAAGGTCGATGGGCAAATTGTATCAAGCCCAGTTGAAAAGATCCAAGGAAGGGAATCCTCGGACGACAACACCTGTGGGTTATTCACATAGAGACTTGGGCAATGCTCGTTCGGGATCCTGAGGCCAAACTACCTCGATGGAAAGTGTGGGCAATATAAAGAGCAAACCAGAGTGTCCAAGTTGTGGTAGATATCACACCTGAGAATGTTGGGGTAATAGTCGAAACTGTTATAAGTGTGGCTCCCCCGATCACATTATCAGAAACCGCCCCGAGAGGGATGATAAGGAAAAGAAGCAAGAGATAAGATCCAGTGATGTGTCTGCAAGAGGTAGACCACCTAGGAACCCGAGAGGTGGAAATAGTGGTAGAGGTACATCCAGAGATTCTGTTGTGAGACCAGAGGGTCGAGCACCTATGAGGACGTATGCTATTCGAACTCGCGAAGAGGCATCCTCCCTAAATGTGATAACGGGTAATATTTCTCTTTTTGACACCTTTGTTATTGCTTTAATAGATCCAGGGTCTACTTATTCTTATATTTTCATGAGATTAGCATCTAGTTTGAGTATGACCATTGAGTCTACGGATATTGTGGTTAAGGTGTCAAACCCATTAGGAAAGCATGTGTTAGTGGACAAAGTGTGTAAAAATTATCCTTTATTAATTGAGAATCATTGTTTTCTAGCAAACCTGATGTTGTTACCATTTGATGAGTTTGATTTGATCCTAGGCATGGATTGGTTGACTACCCATACTGTTTTAGTGAACTGTCGTAGTAAGTATATTGAATTGAAATGTGAGAGTGGAGATGTGGTTCGGGTTGAATTAGGTGGATCGGATAGTCTACCAGTGATGATTTCTTCCTTTGTGGCTGAGAAATGTTTGAGAAAAGGGTGTGAGTCCTATCTCACCTTTGTGTTGAGTACTCAAAAGGTTGGAGTGAAGTTGGAAACAGTGCCAGTGGTACGCGAGTATCTGGATATATTCCCGGAAGAGTTACCCTCCAGTGAGAGAGGTCGAGTTTGGGATTGAGTTAGTTCCGAGAACAGAACCTATATCAATTGCTTCATATAGAATGGCACCTTTAGAGTTGAAAGAAGTGAAGGTTCAGTTTCAAGAGTTGACAGATAAAGGTTTTGTAAGACCGAGCTACTCACTATGGGGTGCTCTGGTATTGTTTGTGATGAAGAAAGATGGTCTATGAGATTATAGACAACTCAACAAGGCGGCGGTGAAGAATAAATATCCTTTACCAAGGATTGATGATCTTTTTGATCAACTAAAAGGAGCTACAGTGTTCTCGAAGATAGATTTGAGGTCTGGTTATTATTAGCTCAGAGTGAAAGAGCAAGATGTGTTGAAAACTGCATTTTGAACGAGGCATGGCCATTATGAGTTTTTGGTTATGCCGTTTGGTTTAACGAATGCACCTACGATTTTTATGGATCTGATGAACCGTGTTTTCAGACCGTATGTGGACAAGTTTGTAGTTGTCTTAATATTGATCTATTCTCAGGATGAGAACGATCACGAAGAGCATTTGAGAATTGTCTTGCAAACTTTAAGAGATCAGCAATTATATGTTAAGTTTAGTAAAAGTGAGTTTTGGCTCCAAGAAGTCGGATTCCTAGGACACATTGTGTCGGGTGATGGTGTCAGAGTTGACCCAAGTAAGATTTCGACTATTGTGGATTGGAAATAGCCAAGGAACGTGTCAAAAATTAGAAGTTTCTTGGGATTAGTGGTATATTATAGACGTTTCGTAAAGGGGTTATCTGTGATTGCTACCCCGATGATGAAACTATTGCACAAAGATGTCAAGTTTGAATGGACTGAGACTTGTCAACAGAGTTTCGAGAGACTGAAAACAATGTTGACTGAGGCACCTGTTTTAGTTCAACCAGAATCGGGGAAAGAGTTTGTGGTTTACAGTGATGCATCGTTTAATGGTCTCGGTTGCGTGTTGATGCAAGAGGGTAAGGTAGTCGCTTATGCCTCGAGGCAGTTAAAATCGCACGAGAAGAATTATCCGACTCATGATTTGAAGTTGGCCGTGATTATTTTCGCGTTAAAGATTTGGCGACATTATTTATATGGTGAGAGGTGTCGAATCTTAACAGATCACAAGAGTTTAAAGTATTTTATGGATCAAAAGGATCTGAATCTGAGACAGAGGCGGTGGCTTGAGTTGTTGAAAGACTATGAGTTAGTCATTAATTATCACCCAGGAAAAGCGAATGTGGTTGCGGATGCCCTGAGTAGGAAATCCTTGTATGCTCTAAGAGGTATGAGCACGAGTTTAGCAATAGCTGATGATGGTGCTATTTTGGTAGAGTTGAGAGCTAAGTCACTATTTGTTCAATAGATATGTGAGGCTCAGAGAAATGACAGTGAGATGCAAGCTAAGAGAGCTAAGTGCGGATCTGAAAGTGATTCTGATTTTTGAGTGGACTCGAATGGTTGTTTGATGTACCAAGACAAAATTTGTGTACTAGAGATGAAGATTTAATCCGAAAGGTTTTGCATGAGGCCCACAGTGGATGTTTGTGAGTACATCCGGGTAGTACGAAAATGTACAACGACTTGAGGAAGTTTTATTGGTTGTTGGGTATGAAAAGAGACATTTCAGAGTTTGTAACAAAGTGTCTGATTTGTCAACAAGTTAAAGCTGAGCACCAAGTGCCTTCCGAATTGCTTCAGCCAGTGTTAGTACCCGAATGGAAGTGGGATCAGGTTACCATGGATTTGGTAATGGGGTTGCCGATGACTCCAAAAAAGAAAGATGATGTGTGGGTTGTTATAGATAAACTAACAAAGTCGGCTCACTTTATTCCAGTACATGTTGATTATTCACTGGATAAGTTAGCTGAGTTGTATGTTGCAGAGATAGTGAGATTGCATGGTGTACCTATGTCTATTATATCGGATAGAGATCCGAGATTTACTTCGAGATTTTGGAAGAAGTTGCAAGAAGCCTTGGGTACGAGATTAAATTTCAGTACTGCGTTCCATCCGCAAACTGATGGTCAGTCTGGAAGAGTAATTCAGATTCTTGAAGATATGCTTCGATGCTGTGCGTTAGAATTCGTAGGTAGTTGGGAGAGGTATCTACCTTTGGTTGAATTCGCCTATAACAACAGTTATCAATCAAGAATACAGATGGCAGCGTATGAGGCTTTGTATGGTCGTAAGTGTCAAACACCTCTGTATTAGACCGAGCTTAGTGAGAAGCGGATCTAGGGAGTTGATCTGGTAAAAGAGACCGAAAAGAAAGTGAGAGTGATCCATAATAGTTTGAAAGCTGCTTTGGACTGACAGAAGTCGTACGCGGATTTGAAAAGAAAAGAGATCGAGTTTGAGGTGGGTGACGAAGTGTTTTTAAAGGTGTCCCCGTGGAAGAAGATTATGATATTATGACGAAAAGAGAAATTGAGTCCAAGGTTTATAGTGCCATATGAAATTACAGACAGATTTGGGCCAGTAGCTTATCGGTTGGCTTTGTCAGTAGAGTTGGAAAAGATTCATAATGTGTTCCATGTGTCGATGTTGCGACGGTATCGCTCCGATCGTTCACATGTGATTCCTTCAACGAAAATTGAAATAAGACCAGATATGTCTTATGAAGATGAGCCGATTAAGATCTTAGCTCGAGAGGTTAAACAGTTGAGAAATAAGAGCATAGCACTAGTGAAAGTGTTGTGGTAGAAGCACGGTGTGGAAGAGGCTACGTGGGAAACAGAAGAATCTATGAGAGAGCAATATCCAAACCTATTTATTGGTAAGATTTTCAAGGGCGAAAATCTCTAAAGGGGGGAGAGTTGTAACATCTCAGTTTAGGGCCTAAATAGAACAGTGGTGCGAGACCACAAATCCGAGGTCTATGTATGGGTTCATGAGGTTTATGTTGTGTTTGCATGTTCGTGTGGAAGTTTCATGAAGCAATTTAATGAAATTTTGGTTGATTTGTCCAAAAAGAACTAAATTGCAAAAGTTGCAAAATGTGAGATTCTAGAAGCTATTTGTGTGAAATGGCTATAGAAAATATATTCGAGGTCCTTAAATAGAAATTTACCCAAATTCTAATTTTTGGACAAAATTGGGCATGGATGGGTTAAAATTGAAAGTTTATCAAAAAGGGCATTTTTGTCATTTAACAATTAACTGATTAAAATAGGAGAAAAGATGACAGAATTCATTGATCTTCTTCTCCAAGGCTGCCAAAAATTTCAAGAGCCATTGTTAGGGTTCTTCAAATTTTTCAAGCTTACTAGTAAGTGCATTCAAGCCTCGTTTTTGATATTCTTCGTATTTTTGAAGTCCTTGTAGCATGAGCAAGCTATTTTTAGCTATTTGATGAGCCATGATGGATGTTCAAAAATGTACCATGTATGACATGCATGTATTTTGATGTTTTATTGAAGAATATGGAAGTTTGATGTAGTAGAAACATCTTTTGCTAAGTGATTTTCCATGAAAATGCATGCAGGGACTAGTTTGTGAAAGTTTTGAGTTGGTCATACATGTGTGATTTAGTGAGAATTGATGAATGCTTTAGTTGAGTAAGTGATTCGGCTAAGCATGAAAGGCTGGAAAGTTGAATAAAAATCACTTTACGAGCCTTGGGGCAAAAGTGTAATTATGAGAAATTTTAAGGGTAAATAGTAATTTTGCTAAAGTATGAGATAAGGGTCAATTTAGTCAATGTATGTATTGAATGAGCTGATTTATTCATTATAGATCAAGAAAAATGAAGCCCGAATCGAAATCGAGGCAAGAGCAAGGTGGTGGACTAAATTGCACGTTCCTATACTTTTGAATATCAAGTTAAGTCTATGCATAAACAATCCATTCATACTTACAATTTGTTAATACTAGCTAATGTGTAGCATGATTGAGAATAATTAAGAATGATTGAGAACCTATGTAACATCCTGAATTGGGGGCTTTGCATTTGATGTGTTTTGTGTGTATGTTATGTTCTGTGTGTTGTGCAGGTGTGTTTGGGGGTCCCTGGAAGGCTTGGGGTTAAGCCTGAGCCTTGCTGGAATTTTCTGTTTTAGGCACCCTGGGGGGAAATTAGTTGAGTTGGGCCTTAAGAGATGTTGTTGGTGTTGGATGACACAAGTGTTGGAGCAGTAAAGTGGCAAGGGGGGCGCCACTTAAGGTGGAGGCAAATGACGCCACAATAGAGCATAAGGGAGCAGGTTCAGGTCGCATGGTGCTCATTTTGGGAATTTCTTTTTGGCGTTAAGGGGAGCAGAGGTAGAGTTCGGCTAGGATGCTTGAAAAGGGGAGAGTTGATTGAATTAAATAATTCAAATGTATGGATAGGAGTAGAAAGTGGGTTTTGAAACTTTCAAACAATTTCGAATGAGTGATCAGGAGGGAATTAAGGAGAAAAGGAAGGGATTGAAGGGGTGTGGGGTGCTAGCCAAATTTTGAAAGGGGCTAGGTGTTGTTGGGCATTCAGTTTTAGGGGTGTGTATGTGTGCCGAAAATTCAAGAGGGGTTAGCTTTAGGTGTTAAACATTTTGTGGTGTTAGTTTCGGCAATTGTGTGTAAGGCATTTCGAGTAGTGTGGTCCTTTTCTTTGAGTAGCCAAAATACTCAAGAGCAAGCATCCATTCTTCTTTAGTTTAAATTGGAGTCAATTCTTTCTCTCTTCCTCTCTTCTGTATTTCGGCAACTTAGGTTCTCTGCCTTACCAACAAAAGCCGAAAACCCTCAGGTACTCTAGACTACGCTTCATTCCTTTCCATTCTTGTAGCCGAACCCTCTGACCATCTTACCACTTCTCTTTTTCTTTTTTTCATTTGCATCATCAAAAGCCGAAACTCCATTCTCTATTTCTTCTTTTCATCCCTTCTATTTCTTTTTTAGCCGAACCTCTATAGCCAATTTCTTTTCGTATTTTCTCTTTATTCCTTCGTGAACCGAAACCTATCTCCTCTTCTTTCTTCTTAAGTTATTCTTTTTCTCCTATATTTCTTGTGGCCAAATCTTCCTTGAGTGCTCATCTTCTTCTTTCGTTCTTTGTTCAGTAAATTACCGTCTCTCCTTGTTCCATAACTTTGACAAGCGGATTCTGTTTGATCGTTGTAAGTGTTCCTTTTCGTTTCAGTTCTCTTTTCTCTCCTTTTGGATGCCAAAGGCTTTAGCCTTGTCTTTTGATTCTTGGCCGATTGAAGGAGGGGCTTGTCTTCGTGTTCTTTCGGCATATGATCTGTGATTGAAGGGTGTTAAGGAATACTCGATTTTAGTCAAGTTAGGTATTCAATCGGTGCCTTAATCCAAGTCTTTTAATCTCCGGGATTTGTCGATCTAGGTAAGGGATCCTTGTGTTTTAAGCATATACTCTTATTTGTTTCCTATTCAATGCTTTAGTCCGGTCTATTGACCAAGATCTTTTCATGGACCCAAGCGTTAGCCAAACGAAGGAAGGGGTTAAACCCATAGCCCTAGCCCCAAAGTTCAAGAAGCGCGCGGTGTCTGCTATTCGGGATTGGCCACCGGGTTGTGGGCCGGTTTCTGAGCAGAATAGTAGACAGATAGCAGTAGTTCCTGTTAGCGATAGTGTCGACATAGAGAGTGTTGTGTTACGTGTTATCAGGTGTGTAACTCTCGCACACTTCGTATTTTAATTATGTTATTAACTCTGTTAGCTAAAAGCCGAAGTGATGAAAGGGGATCACTAAGATACCCTTGTGGGTAAGATCGAGGACTCCGGGTAAGTTCTGCTATGTTCTGTTTTCAACGAATGTATGTATAAGTGAAATGACTATTTGTTGTACATTGAAAGCATGATCATACCATATTGATTGTTAAACATGGACATGAAATTAGGGTATGATGTGAAGAGGGAGGAAACATGATCTCTTTTAAACTGTCACCAGTGGTTCGGTACCACAAGTGGGTTGGCCCCACACATTATATTTTGTGACTAAGTCTCAGTGGTTTGGAACCACCAGTGGTTTGGTACCACATATATTATTTCTGTGACTCGTCCCAGTGGTTTGGTACCACAGTGGGTTGGCCCCACCTATAATCATTAAGGGATTGTCACCAGTGGTTTGGTACCACAGGTGGGTTGGCCCCACACATTACATGTTGTGACTTTTGTCACCAGTGGTTTGGAACCACCAGTGGTTAGGTACCACCAGTGGCTAGGTCCCACAAATATTGGGTAGATTCAGGAGATATGGTGGATGGACATAATAGGTTGGTTGGGTTGCATTACATCCACACTTAATATATGAATTTGTGTGAGAGCCCAAAACTCATTTGGATGGGGATTTACACGCTGAGTCTCGGTGACTCACCCCCTCCGTTAAAATTTTGCAGGTAATCCTTAGACCGCAGATATGGAGCCGAGGTGGACTCGAGGTGGCCATGCTTAATCGTTTAAGTAATTTTATTTTAATATTTATTTTAGATTATTACTATTTTAGTTTGGATTTTTGGGTGTTGTAATAAGGTCACTTAGACATTAATTTGGATTTTTCTTATGAAATTGTTATGGCATGCCTACTAAATTATCAAGTGGGCGTTTTTCCAAAATTAAAAGAAAACTAAGTTTACGATTTTATAATCGGTTATTTAAAGACGGGTTTTAGTAACAAATGGATTCAAAATTTTCAACTAAAATCGCAATATTGTTTCCAATTGATCACTTAATGGAATTCTCTTAAAATTTGATTTTTGATTAAGAAACCTGAACTGTAATACGGCTTAAGTAAAACAATTGTTTTAAATTTCTGTCAAAGACATAGTAATATGAAAATTTTTTCTCAACACATGATTTTAAATCTGTTTTCCGAAATTTTCTTTCCTGTAACGTGCCAGATTTGGTCGTAGCGTTTTGACCGAGTTTGGGGTGTTACAACCTATGTGGGATGAATGTGTTAGAATTTGTGAATGGATGTATGGTTAATTAAGTAGATATATGCATGTGTGGTGAGAATGCTAAATGGTGGGCTAAGTGCGATACCATCTTAATGCATATTGACAATAAGCCGGCTATGTGCGATGCTATCGTTAGGTATATCATCTAGTGGGCTCTGTGCGAAACCAGTATGATTACCTTTGTGGTAGGCTAAGTGCGATGCTACCTTAATAATTGATTGTGGTGGGCTAAGTGCGAAACCACTGAGAAATTAGCTGTGTGGTTGTATTATTGTGTTAAGTAGCTGTGTTGATTAATTGTCGAGAAATGATGCTGTGTGGTATATTGTGTAAATGTGATATTGAGTGCAGGGGTGCATTTCAATGGTTATGAGTATGTGACTCATGATGTGTTGGGAATGTGGTAAGGGATAGAAAGAGTAAGCATAGTTGTACATTATTTGTTAGTGTAACGCTAATTGTTGTTTAGCTTATACTATGATGCTAAATTATTTAAGTGTAAACTTACTAAGCTCAAAGCTTACTCCTTTTCTTTCCCCTTGCCTTATAGAGTAAAAGTGTTGAATCGAGATACGAGGATCAATTTGAAGATCGCCCACACTAACAGGACACTCTAGTACATGATACTCAATGTTTTGTATATGGCATGTATAGGGACTAGACAAGTTAGTGAATTTTGTTGTAAATAGCTAAGAAGTGTTGGCCTTTAGATGGATAGTCCATTTTGTATAATGCCTTAGTTGTTGGCTACGTTATAATATGAAAAGATTGTAGTTATCTATGTGAGATTGTGATTTATTTGAGTTGATTATGGATGTGTTGAATGAGTGCACGTTGTGTATGCTATAAGGGTGAGAAGGGCTTAGCAAATAGCTTTGTTCTTGTCCATATGGGTAGACACACAGGCGTGTGTATAGGCCATGTGTGACACACCGTCAGCCCATGGGCGTGTGACTTGGCCGTGTGTCCCCTGCATGTTGACATTTTTAGTTAGAATGGACTACGGACTAATCACACGGGCGTGTGCATAGGCCGTGTAAGTTTAGTCAGTGTTGGCCACGGGCTAGCCACACGGGCATGTGACTAGGCTTTGAGGCCGTGTGTATATAGTTAGTATTTTCCACGGTTGTGGAGCATGGGCATGTGGGTCTATACACGGGCGTGCCTTATCTTATACGGGCGTGTGAGTCCTATATAAAAGAGAAAAATTGTAAGAATCGAAAAGGTTCTGGAATAGTCTTGAGAGCCCTCGTGTGTATGAGTGAGGCCTCGTAAGTCGAGAAAGAGGTTATTGAGGTGACTTAAGAGAGTAGTCACAGTGAGCCTAAGTGACGATCATGAGCTTTTAATTTGGTAACTCCTTCGGCCCAGTTCTGGCATAGAACTCGAGTAAAGGGTGTTACAGATTGGGCTGCGAAGTTCGCATAGCTGTGACTGAAATTGGGTTGAATGGGCCACACGAGCGCGTGGGCCCACTTGGGCCGAATAGTGGGCTTTGGGCCCATTTACACTGTTTTGGCCATATAGGTTATCCGAGTCATTCGAGGCGACTGTAGGCCTTGGAAAGGTCATTAACTGTATCGATACCCTAATGAGTAAAATGACAGAAATAGCCTTAGGGAGTAAAATTACTGAAATACCCTTGTAGGGTTGAATTACCGAAATACCCTTGTAGTGTAGAATTACCAATTTACCGCTAACTGAAAAAATGACCATTATACCCCTAGTGGTAGTTTAGTGATGTGTGTATGATATCTATATGACTAGTTATGAATATGGCATACTGCATACACGTAATATTTATGACATGACATTCTGTATTGGGGTAGGGACTCTGATATGGAAAAAGTACTGTACTAGTGGCTCTGCCACATTTATATTGTTATAGTGGCATTTGCTACGTGTTCTGATTTTATTGCCTTGGCCATGTTTACTGTTATTAGCATATTTGCTGTGTTACTATTAGCAGCTATGCTGCGATATTGGTGTGTTGGCTGGGTGGGTCGAGTTAGTCCCCACATGGTGCGTTGGCTGGTAGGGGGTGTGTTGGCTGGATTGGGCTGGGTTGCATCAATGTTCTGTACTGTTATTATGTTGGGCTTATACCCTCACGGTTACTATATTGGGCCAAGGCCCACACTGTATTGTTACTGAATAGGGCTCTGGCCCAGGTTGTTACTGCATGATAGGGGATTACACACTGAGTTCTCGTAACTCACCCTTTCCTTTTAACTATACAGGTAATCCCCAGCCTTAGATGATTTGGAGCTGCGAGGGACTCGAAGGTGGCCACATGTTCGCGAGTGTTTTAATTTCTACCTAGCTTTTTAAATATTCTATTTTGGGTGTGATACTTATGTAATAAGGCCATTTGAGGTTTTAACTTTTATTTGGTTTTAACTTTTTACTACAACTTGCTAGATTAGGAAACACGGGTTTTCAAAATAATAATTGTTTCCAAAGGAAATTGCGCATTTCAAATTTTAAAGTTTACAACTAGAAAAGTTTTCGCAGTTTTTAATTCAGATTAATAAACTTGTAATAAATGATATGATTAATAAGTGATTAGCAAGTTTTGATTTTACAACCCCAATGTTTTCAATAGCAATTGGTTTAAAAAAAAGGATTTAAAACTTTAGTCACGAATTTTCATCGACAAGATCGATTTTCAAAAAAACACTTCGACGTGACATGTCAAATTCGATCATAACATCTAGGCCAGGTTTGGGGAGTTACATTTAGTGTATCAGAGCCTAGTTGCAAAACTCGGCTGTGCAATGGGTTCTTGAAAATTTTTCTAAAATGGTTTAACTTTTTGTTTTGGAAAGAAAATTGAAAGGTTGTTACTGAAAGTGTGGCACACCGAATCTTCGGCGCCAAATTTGTAAGTTCTCTGACACTGTTTACTGCTATAGACTAAAATGTTGTACTAAGAAACTACCGTAGATAGTAGTTCTTTCCTAAAACTCTTTTCTTAGGGTAAACTGAGACTATATAAGACTGAAAACTATAGTGAGATACCTCGATCCGCGAAAACAAAAACTTTAAATACTGATTGTCATAAAACATCCGTTAATAATCACTAGAATTATGAACTGGTTCATTAGATTGTTAAAATATATAATACGTTATATCGATATGAGCATAAGAGGTACTCACGGAAGGGGAACACGAGGCTGCAGTAGAGGTCAAGGAACTAGGGCTGGGTCTTCAGCATCGGGTGACATGCCTGCTAAGGGAGGCACCAGCCTCACTAGTAACTGAGATAGGGTCTCATGACCGAGCAGTTGGGGATGATGCTCTATCCCAAGCAATGATATGTGTTCTTGAAAGGGTTGCTGGAGCGAGTACTGGATCAATGGGCCGAGGGTCAATTTCTGAGCGACTCCGGTCTAATAGAGCAGAAATCTTCAGGGGTATTTCTGGTGTAGCCCTGAATGTAGCATAGTATTAGTTAGAGGCTACCGAACGGATAATGGATGACCTCGATTGTGCAGTGGAATAGAAATTAAAAGGAGTAGTGCCCTTACTGCGAGACTAGGCATACCAATCGTGGCTCACTGTAAGAGAGGGTACACAGGCTGACTGCTTGATATGGGATTTCTTCAAGACGGCCTTTCAAGGGAAGTATGTGGGCACAAGTTATGTGGATGCCTGAACAAAGGAATTTCTGAATCTAACCCAGGGGAAAAAGATAGTGGCAGCATATGAGGCAGAATTCTTAAGGTTAAGTCGTTATGCTCGCGGTATAGTCGCAACTGAGTATGGACGTTGTGGGTGGTTCGAAGATGGCCTTCGGGATGGGTTACGTGTGCTAATCACTCCACAGAGGGAGTGGGGTTTTACTGCCCTTGATGAGAAAGAAAAAATTGCAGAGGATGTGAAGTGCTCTGAGTGCCAGAATCGTGAGAAAGATAAGGGTAGGTTTAAAAGGGATTCAGGGCCCTCGGGTTCTTCTGGAAGGCCTATAAAGGAGGTCAGGTTTCATGGGTCAGTCCGAGCAGTTCCTGTTACTATGGTTAGACCGCAGCCTTGCACAGATTGTGGGAGAGCTCACCAGGGTGAGTGCTAGAAACGAACTGGGGCGTGTTTTAGATGTGGGTCCATGGATTATCAGGTCAAGAACTATACTCAAAGGCCTGTTCAGATGCAAACCGCAGGTCAGGGCCATGTTCATCCAGGGAGAGGTGGTCAGCGGCCACCAAGAGGCCGTGGTCAGGCCAGAGGAGGAAATAGTTTGGGACGAGGTCGTGGAGCACTGGGTAGAGGTGCTGGTGACACTGAGGCGAGATAGCGAACTTTGGTCTATGATGCTCGTCTCCAAAAGGATGGCGACACCCCTGACGTCATAACTGGTGTGTTCCTAATTTATAATGTACCATACACTACTTTAATTGATATTGGGTCTACACACTCGTATGTTGTATGCACTATGTCTGGGGTGCTGGGTTTTCAATTTAAAATTACTGATAGGGAGATGAATGTGTTAAGTCCACTGGGACAGTCGGTTAGGGTGAATAAGTTGTTCAGAAACGTGCCCCTAAAGGTCCAAGGGGTTGTCTTTCCTGTGGATTTGATGGAACTTCCGGTTGGTGAATTCGATCTTATATTGGGCATGGATTGGCTAGTGAAACTCCGTGCGAATTTGGATTGTGCTTCTATGCTTATGGTGTTGAAGTCTATTGAGGATGAGAAGGTGGTTGTGTTAGGGGAGCGAATAGATTATCTGTCTAACGTAATCTCAGCATTAAAGGCTGAGAAACTAGTTCGCAAGGGTTGCGAGACATTTATAGCTTATGTCAACAGTTCTGATCTAAAGGTCCTTCTGTTAGAGATGTCAAAACTGTTAAAGAGATTCTGTATGTATTTTATGAAGAGCTTCCTAGGTTGCCCCCAGACCGTGAGGTCGAATTTGGTATTGAGCTCCTACCAGGAATAGCTCCCGTGTCCATCGCCCCTTATAGGATGGCACCGAAAGAGCTAGTATAGTTAAAGGCTCAAATTCAAGAGCTACTGGATCGAGGATTCATTTGGCTAAGTATGTCTCCATGGGGAGCACCAGTGTTATTTGTAAAGAAGAAGGATGGATCCATGTGAATGTGCATCGATTATCGTCAACTGAACAAATTGACTATTAAGAATAAATACCCTTTACCAAGGATAGATGATCTGTTTGACCAGCTACGAGGAGCTTCAGTTTTCTCTAAGATATATCTTTGACCTGGGTACCATCAGCTAAATATTAAGGAGGCAGATGTGTATAGGACTACATGTAGGACTAGTTATGGTCATTACAAGTTTCTAGTAATGCCGTTTGGGTTGACGAATGCACTAGCTATTTTTATATATATGATGAACCGAGTATTCCAGTCCTATTTGGATCTGTTCGTAGTGGTGTTTATAGACGATATCCTGGTGTATTCTAGAACCGAGGAGGATCATGGTGCACATCTTCAAATTATTTTGCAAATTCTGAGGGAAAAATAGCTATACGCAAAGTTTAGCAAGTGTGAGTTCTAGTTGCGAGAAGTGACATTTCTGGGTGACGTGGTGTCTGCCGAGGGGATTAGAGTTGATCCTCAAAAAATTGAAGCCGTATTGAATTGGAAACCACTAAAGACTGTATTTGAGATTTAAAGCTTTTTGGGTCTGGCTAGGTATTATAGAAGTTTTGTTGAGGGGTTTTCACTGATTGCTGCACCCCTGACTAAGATACTGCATAAAAAGGTACCGTTAATTGGACCGATAAAAGAAAAGAGTTTTGAGCGAAGAATGTTCTCGTGAAGCCCTCGTGTTAATGACCAGTGCAGGAAGGAATTCGTTGTCTACAGTGATGCGTCGCACATTGGATTGGGTTGTGTGTTGATACAAGAGGGTAAGGTGGTTGCTTACACATCTCGTCAGCTTAAGCCTCACAAGGCGATTACCCCACTCACGACTTTGAGTTAGTTGTGGTGGTATTTGCACTGAAGATTTGGAGGCATTACTTATACAGTGAGAAGTCTATTATTTACACGAATCATAAAAGCCTCAAGTACCTCCTTACTCAGAAGGAGTTAAATCTTAGGCAACGAAGATGGATAGAGTACCATCCTGGTAAAGCTAACATAGGAGTCGATGCACTAAGCTGTAGGGTTGTATCAAATTTGAGAGCAATGTTTGCTCGTCTCAGCCTGTTTGAATATGGTAGTTTGTTGGCTGAACTCCAAGTGAAACCGACCTCGATTGATCAAATTAAGGAGAAACAGTTGTTGGATGAATGGTTGGTTCCTTATTTCCGGTTGGTCGAGAAGGGGGAGACTGCGGATTTTAGGCTAAATAGTGAGGGAGTACTATGTTTTCGTGGGAGAGTTTTTATACCGAGAGATTCTAATCTGAGGCAGTCTATCCTACAGGAGGCGTATAGCAGTCCTTATGCTATGCATCCTAGTGGAAACAAGTTGTATCAAGATCTGCGTGAACTGTACTGGTGGCCAGGGCTTAAACACGAGGTTACTGATTTAGTGGGCAAATGTCTGACATGCTAGCAAATTAAAGCTGAGCACCAACTACCTTTGTGGTTACTGCAGCCAGTAAAAATTCCACGCTGGAAGTGGGAGAGGGTAACCATGAATTTTGTAAGTGGGATACCCTTAACACCGACTAAGAAGGACTAAGTATGGGTTATTGTTGACCGACTGACTAAATCTACCCACTTTATACCGATCCACACTGATATTTTGCTATAGAAGTTAGCTAAGTTATACGTAGTTGAAATTGAGAGACTGCATGGGGTACCAATTTCTATCATTTCGGACAGGGATCCTAGATTCACATCTAGATTCTGGAAAAAGTTACACGAGGCTTTGGGTACAAGGCTGGACTTCAGTACTGCATTTCATCCTCAGACTGACGGTCAGTTGGAGAGGGTGATTCAGGTATTGGAGGACATGTTAAGAAGCTATGTAATTGATTTCAAAGGTAGTTCGGAAGATTACTTGCCGCTAACAGAGTTCACATATAAAAACAGTTACCAATCCAGTTTTGGGGCTAGAGTTAGCTTCTAAAAACGAAGAAAAAGTAAAGTTGATCCGAATCGGTTAAAGGAAGCATCTGATAGGCAAAAGTCGTGTGCAGATTTAAAGCGTAAAGAGATAGAGTACTCTATGGGGCATTATGTATTTTTGAAGGTCTCACCATGGAAGAAGATTCTGAGATTTGGATGGAAAGGCAAACTGAGCCTTAGATTCATCGAACTTACCGAATATTAAAGCGAATGGGATGGGTCACCTATCAACTTGAGCTGCCTCCTGAGTTAAACAGGATACATGATGTGTTCAACGTCTCCATGCTGAGGCGATACCGCTCTGATCCTTCACATATAGTGCCGGTGGAGGAGATTGAGGTTAGACCTGATCTGATTTCGAGGAAGAACTAGTGCAGATACTGGATTGTGATGTTAATGTATTAAGTAGGAAATCTGTTCCTTTGGTCAAGGTGCTTTGGAGTAATCACGGTACCGAGGAAGCCACGTGGGAGCCTGAGGAGGCAATGCAACAACAATATCCTCACCTATTCTGACCAGGTAAATTTTGAGGTAGAAATTTCTTTTAGGGGGTAGAGTTGTAACGCTCCAAAAATATATGGTCTTTAATTTTTCATGTTCTGACAAAATTGCTTGTCTGCTTCAATGGCTAAGTGGTTTGGGTGCTTTTAGGGGTATTTAGGAAGCCTGGGTTCAAGTATGGCCTCTGGCAGAATTTTGATTTTTGCTCTTTTGGAAACCTAGATGTTAGCTTGAAGGGCATATATCAGGTTGGGTTAGTTTTATGACACAAAAGATCTGGTGTTGTGGTGGCAAGTGGCGTGTTGGGTAGTTAAGAGGGAGTGGGTTCGAATCCCATGCTATGCAAAGAGGGTGTTTTATTTTATGTCTCTGTGGCGTGAGAGGTGGAGTTTGATTCAAACTCTGCAGAGGTGGTTGGAGACTTGGTCATCAAATTTGAATGAGTTTTAATGGGCTGTGTGGAGTGAATCTAGGAGGAATCGGTGGAGACTTTCAAGGAGTTTGGATGTGAAGGGAGTCATAGCCGAATGGGGTAGCTAGAGTAGAGGAATTCGGCTATGAGCACTCATTGGTGTATTTTCGACAATTGGGGGGAGAGTGTAGAAGCCAATTGTCTTCTCTACTGTTTTGGGATTTTCCTTTTTCTTCGTTTCAAGTTTTGCTCTACTTGTGACGTTCTGTGTAGTGTTTTGACCATTCGGGTCTTTTTCTTTTCAGGTCACTTTTGCCAAAACTCAAGTGAGCAAATGCCAAATTCTCTTAAAAGCCTTCTTTTCTTCTTCCCTTAATTTCTTCTTTGGCCAAATCTGTTTCATCTTCTTTGCTTACACCAAATCCTTTCTCCTATTTCCTCGTATTATTTTGTCAATTTATTTTCAATAGCTGAATTTTCCCCTCATTCATCTTCTTCTCCTCTTGGTTTTCTCCTTTGTCCGAACATAACTTCCTTGTCTGTCTTGATTCCTGAAGCCGATTATTTTTCTTTTCTTTGTGATGCCAACCTCTGTCAACTGGCCGAATACTCAAGCTTTTGACTTTACTCTTTTCCTTTCCACTATTCAATTTTGGCATACGAAGGGGGAGGTTTCTCTGGTATCGCAGAGCATCTGAAGCGATTACGTGAGGGGTAAGTGTTTTGGCCGAATGTTACTTTCCCTTTTTGGGGGAAGGGTTGCCTGTACTTCCTTTCGACTGATGTGTGCTAAACCATGGTTTTAGACCATCGTGGTTGATAGTTTGTATTTGTAATGCATTTAATTGTCAAAGAGGAGTGTGATCAACTCTAGCCTGTGTTCTAAGGGAAATAAATCGATTAGCGATCAGTTAAGGTAAGTATGGATTGTCATTTTGGGCTTGGACAGTTATTAACTCTATTGATTGTAAATTTGATACGATATGCTGGTTGATTATAGGATTCGGAGAGCGTGGATCTTAACTAGTATCGCAAACAGGTGTGTAATCGTATGCAGTATTCGATGATCGGCTGAAAAGCCGGAAGTATGTAATGTTTACACTGCTATGACTGTAGATCGGTAAAATGCTGAAAAGTCGAAAATATGGCATATGATGTCACACGAGCATGCAATCGTGCGTTTGGTAAACCGAGCCCATGAACATGGGCTCTAGACTGTACAAGCCACCACGAACGTTCTCATGGGCTTAGGTCAGAATAGGCCTCGATAGGACGAGTTCGGCCATGTAGGCCCAATTGGCTTTTAGGCCCCACATGGGTAAAATCCACTGTAAAAGAATAATAATGGATTGGGTTGCGAAGTTCGCATTGTCGTAACTGAAATTGGGCTAAATGGGCCACACGAGCGTGTGGGCCCACTTAGGTCAAATAGTGGGCTTTGGGCCCATTTACACTATTTTGGCCATATAGGTTATCCAAGTCGTTCGAGGCGACTGTAGGCCTTGGAAAGGTCGTTAACTGTACCGATACCCTAATGAGTAAAATGAAAAAAATACCCTAGGTAGTAAAATTACCAAAATACCCTTGTAGGGTAGAATTACTGAAATACCCTTGTAGTGTAGAATTACCGTTTTACCCCTAATCGACAAAATGACCATTATACTCATAGTGGTAGTTTAGTAATGTGTGTATGTTATCTATATGACTGGTTATGAATATGACATATTGCATACACGTAATATTTATGACATGACATTCTGCATTGGGGTAGGGATTCTGATATGGAGGAAGTACTATACTAGTGGCTGTGCCACGTTTATACTGTTCTAGTGGCATTTGCCATGTGTTCTGATTTAAGTGGCTTGGCCACGTTTACTGTTATTAGCAGCTTTCCTGCGTTACTATTAGCAGCTATGCTGCGACATTGGTGTGTTGGCTGGGTGGGTCGACTTAGTCCCCACATGGTGTGTTGGTTAGTATGGCTGGTGTGTTGGCTGGATTGGGCTGCGTTGCTTCACTGTTCTGTACTGTTATTATTTTGGGCTTATACCCACACTGTTACTGTATTGGGCCAAGGCCTTGACTGTACTATTACTAAATAGGGCTCTAGCCCAGACAGTTACTGCATGATAGGGGATTACACACTGAGTTCTCGTAACTCACCCTTTCCTTTTAACTGTACAGGTAATCCCCAGCCTTAGATGATTCGGAGCTATGAGGGACTCAGAGGTGGCCACATGTTCGCGAGTGTTTTAATTTAAATCTAGCTTTTTAAATATTTTATTTTGGATTTGATACTTATTTAATAACGCCATTTGAGGTTTGAACTTTTATTTGGTTTTAACTTTTTACTACAACTTGCTAGATTAGGAAACACGGGTTTTCAAAATAATAACTGTTTCCAAAGGAAATCGCGCATTTCAAATTTTAAAGTTTTCAACTAGAAAAGTTTTTGCGGTTTTTAATTCAGATTAATAAACTTGTAATAAATGATATGATCAATAAGTTATTAACAAGTTTTGATTTTAGAACCCCAATGTTTTCAATAGCAATTTGTTTAAGAATAAAAGGATTTAAAACTTTAGTCACGAATTTTCATCGACAAGACCGATTTTCAAAACAACACTTCGATGTGACACGTCAGATTCGGTCGTAACGTCTAGGTCCGATTTGAGGTGTTACAGTTTTTTAAAATTTAGATTAATAAACTTGTAATAAATGATATGACCAAAAAGTGGTTAATAGGTTTTGATTTTACAACCCCAACGTTTTTAATATCAATTAGTTTTGAAAAGGATTTAAAATTTTAATCACGAATTTTCATCGACAAGACCAGTTTTCAAATCAACATTTTGATGTTACACGTCAGATCAGGTTGTAACGTCTAGGTCGGGTTTGGGGTGTTACATCCATCATAACAACAACAAAATTAAAAGGATATGGAACAAGAATCTAATCCGTGTTGCTCCGAGGCTTGACTAGTTTGTTCTGCTCCTCCTTCTCCGGTTGTTCTTGTTGAACTGAGGCTTCCAAAAACACTTGAATGCTGATCCAAATAGTGTTTAAATGACTCTTTTTCAAGAGGTGAAATCAACAAGGGAATACGGAAGGAAATGAAGAACAATTAAGAGAGAAAAATAAAAGAGAAGTGAAGAATGAATGGTTTTGAGATGATATTTTTTTGAGTAATTTGGCTAAGGTACTGAAGAAATACGAAGAGACAAATCTTGTCTTTAACTGGGAAAAATGCCATTTTATGGTTAAGGAAGGGATTGTTTTAGGGCATAAAATCTCAAAGGGAGGAATTGAAGTTGATAAAGCAAAGGTGGACATAATTGAAAGATTACTAACCCAAATTAATGTGAAAGGAGTCAGAAGTTTCTTAGGCCATGATGGTTTTTACTGAAGGTTTATCAAAGAGTTCTCAAAAATTTCTAAACCGTTGTGTTTGTTGTTAGAGAAAGATACAGTGTTTGTTTCAACAAAGCATGTTTGGAAGCTTTTGAAGATCTAAAAAATGGTTAATCTCAGCCCCAATAACTGTTACACCTAATTGGAGCTCACCTTTTGAGTTGATGTGCGATGCAAATTATTATGTCGTTGGAGCTGTGATGGGTCAAAAAAGAAAAAAAGTGTTTAACCTTATTTACTATGCAAGTAGAACTTTGACCGGAGCCCAACTCAATTATACAGTAACTGAAAAGGAACTCTTTACTATAGTTTTTACTTTTGACTAATTCCATTCATATCTTATAGGTACCAAAGTAACATTATTGACTGATCATGCGACCATTAAATACTTGCTCACAAAGAAATATGCGAAATCGAGGCTAATTCGTTGAATACTATTACTCCAAGAATTTGACCTTGAGATCCAAGATAGAAAAGGTGTCGAAAATCAAATAACTGATCATCTGTCAAGGTTGGAGAAAGATAAGGTAACTTGATCACGTGTGCCTATCAATGAGAATTTCCCAGGTGAATACTTATTTGAGGTAAGTCGATCCCCTTATTTGAGGTAAGTCAAATTCATGAAACACCTTGGTTTGCTGATTTTGCTAATTATCTTGCATGTGGAATAATTCCTCGAGAAATGACATACCAACAAAGGAAAAAATTTCTTCATGATAGTCGGTATTATTTTTGGGAGGATTTGTTTTTGTTTAAACAGTGTGCAAATAATATAATCCAAAAGTGTATAGCTGAAAGTGAGATTGCTGAGATCTTATATCATTGCCATTCATCTCCAAGTGGGGGACACTTTGTTGGTTCACATACTGCAGTAAAGATTTTTCAATCAGGGTTATTTTGTCCTACATTATTTAAAGTTGCTTATACTTATGTGAAGAACTGTGATAAATGCCAAAGGATTGGAAATATATCAAAGAGGAATGAGATGCCGTTGACAAAAATTTTAGAGATTGAATTATTCGACGTATGGGGCATTAACTTCTAAGGCCCGTTTCCTTCTTCGTATGGGAACAAATACATCTTGGTTGCTATGGACTATGTATCCAAGTGGGTTGAAGCTGAAGCATACCCTACAAATGATGCTAAGGTAGTCATGAGATTCCTACATAAGCATGTGTTTACACAATTTGGGACACCAAGAGCTATTGTTAGTGATGAAGGTTCTCACTTTATGAATAAATGGCTTAAGTGGTTGCTTGACAAATATGATGTGAATCACAAAATTGCTACTGCCTATCACCCTCAGTCCAATGGGCAAGTTGAAAGAGTGAACTATGAAATCAAAGGTATCATTGAAAAGGTAGTACGCCCTAGCAAAAAAGATTGGTCTCGAAGGCTCGATGATGCATTATGGGCCTATCGAACAGCATTTAAGAATCCATTAGGAATGACTCCTTATCGGTCAGTCTTTGAGAAAGCATGTCATTTGCCATTAGAGCTGGAGAATAGAGCTTACTGGGCTTTGAAGCAGTTAAACTTTGATCTTAAGCAAGCTGGTGAGAGAAGGATGTTACAACTTGATGAGTTGGAAGACCTGAGGTTGTTTTCCTATGAGAATGCCAAAATGTGTAAAGAAAGACCAAAGAGATGGCATGATAGTCATATACAACCTTGTGAGTTTAAAGAAGGTCAGAAGGTTTTGTTGTTTAATTCAAGGTTGAAGTTATCTCCTGGAAAGCTTAAATTCTGATGGAAAAGACCCTATACCATCTACCGAGTTTATCCTTATGGAGCTATTGAATTATAAGACAATTATGGAGATACGTTTAAAGTTAATGGTCAATGTCTCAAACACTACTAGGATGGTGAAGTTGAGCAAGTTGAATCCTCATTCAAATTAATAGACCCTTGATTTTTCATGAACTCGTTTTGTAAATAAATAAATAATTAGAACTTATTTTCTTAATTTATTACATTTAATTAATTTTGTCTAAGGAGATTGGAACTGTGACCCCTCCAACCTTTTCTGGGAATTAATTTAATGTAATTTGTTAAGAATAAATTTTCTAATTAAGATTTAATTTTTTTTAAGTTTCATTTGTTTTGTTTAAATTTTAAATTTTTATGTTAATAAAGAAGGTCAAAATTTGGCCCAAGTACTAATCTTCTTTTTTTTAGTAAGTTTGTAAATACAGTTTGAGTTTGAGGCCTAAGACAGCAAAAAGGAGGGAAAATCCATACTTTGCCACCACCCCCATTACTTGCTGCCTAAGTAACCCTAATGTAGCTAAATTTTCGCTACATGTTGCCCTAATTATTCCCTATATAAACTCCTCTTCATCTGCTATTTTTTATATCCCTTAAAGCAATTTGCTTAACCCTAAAAATCCCTAAATCTCCTTCTTGTGCCACTAAGCCTCAAATCCCGAATGAAAACCTAGTTTCTCTTCCCTTTTTGTCAAAATCACATATTGCCGCCGCAAGAAGATTGCCGAAGCACCATTACTACCGAACATCGTCGTTGTCATCGCCGCACACCACCATTGCTGTCGCACCCTATTGTTGCCACCGTACCATTCTTGACGTTACAAGATTTTCGTCATAGCAAGTCCTTACTCACCTTGCTAAATTCTCTTTTCCCCCTTGTCCAAAAACTTTGCCAAATTCTCAAGAAAAGATGTCATGTCTCGTAAAAGAACTAGATCTTCAAAGACTACTCCTAAAAACTTTATTTTGATCGATGAAGAAGTGAAAGAGAGATTTGATTCAATCTTCAAGAATCAACCTATGATTGCGGAAAAACGTTTTAACTTGAAAATTCATGATATGATGGTTGTTCCTATACCGATTAGAAAGAAAATCAATGCTCTCAAGTGGGAACAATTTTGCGATGCTCGTTCACTTCTCGATGATGTACTAGTTCGAGAATTTTATGCTAGTTTGACTATGCAAGATGCTACTGAGGTCATCATTCGAAAGAAAAAGGTACCTCTTACTTCTAAGTCCATCAATGATTTTTTAACTTACCTGATGTTGAAGAAGATGAATACTACCCTATGATGATCAATATCAATTGGGATATTCTTCAACAAGTGCTTGATGTTATGACAAATCTAGGATCCCAAAGGATCATAAGAAAGTGTGGGAGCCATTCTTGCTTAAGGGAATACCTAAAACCAGTAGCAAGGTATGGTTTTATTTTGTTCGCTACAGTTTTATGCCTATCTCACATAGTTCCACCATCTCGATGATGCTCTTGTTATATGCAATTTGGATAAAAAAGTCCATTAATGTTGGGAAAATTATTCTCCAAGTGATTCATGCTTGTGCTAAAAAGAATATAGAAAGTGCTTATTTCCCATCATTAATCACTTCACTTTGCTTAAGTCATGTTAAAACACAAGTAAATCTGACGGCCAATATGTTCAAGGGTGCATTACAAATCATGATCTTGAAAGGCTAGTAGAGAAGGTGCATAATTTGAATCAAGGCGAGCAAGAAGAGCCAACTGAGCCAGATACCAAGGAGTCAACAAATGAAACTGAAAATGAAGCTAATTCAGTTACAGACACTGAAGAAGAAGAATCTGATAAGGAACTGAACAGTCCTAAACCAGTTGAAGGATCTGCAAACTCTAAACCAAAGGTTGAGCTAGAAGAAGAAACAGTCAAGTTAAGTTTTGAACCTGAATCTACAACTCCTATGACGACATATGCAAGTACTTCAAAGAAATCGGAGTTGTCAATTATGATGGATATGTGCAAGTTCATGCACAATCAACAACAAACTTACTGGAAATATGAAAAAATTAGAGATAACTCAATTCAAAATATTTTTAAGAATATCTCTAATAGATTTGTTCCTGAGTTCCCAGATGCTATCTTTGAGACATGGACGGACGATACGGACTATGCAAGCGGAGATGAAGCTAAAAAAGACAAGGGGAATGAGTCAGAAAAATAAAAGGGAGGATTCTTGGCTTGTTATTTATTTAATTATTTTTAGGACTTTAGGAATTTATTTCTTTCGTAATTAGGATTTAATTTCTGCAGAATAAAACATAACAAGCATGAATAAACTTAACACTTCTTTAGAAAGAAAAAGACTAAGTGATGTGGTAATGGGAATGAACATGTCTAGGATTAAGTTATTAGGAAAGACTTAGTATTTAAGTAGTCTTAATGACTCGCCTCTCTTTCTTTACAACCCTGTCTGGTGTTTAGTTTTCATTCATTACTTTGCTCTTGCAATGAGAACATTGCTTCTTTTTAAAGAGGGGTAAGGCAAATAAATTGCTCAAATTTTTAAAATTTTTCAAGTATGTTTCAATCATTTCTTTCATAAGTATGTTTTAATAAATGAATGTTTAGAGACATTTTTATTTGTTAATGAGATAGTTTGTATGCAAGTATGAATGATGATTATATCTGAGTGAAAGTATGTTATCATGAAGAATGGAATGCTTGTATGATCTTAGTCTTAGTAATGTTTGCCATGAAAACTTAGTTTCTCTTGAGATTAGACATGCATGAAGGTTTATATCTTTAGAATTGACTTACTAACTTTCTTGAGGCGAAATCCTAGGAGACATAAAAATCTAAAATGATATGGCACTATTTCTTTGGATCGTTTGAGCCTTTTCAAACCAATCATATGATATGAGACCCTTGAAACTGTAATTTTGAGCTTAAAGGCCTATTTATTGTAATGAACCTACACTATAAACCACATTACCATCTTTTTAAGTTGTAACACCCCTTACCCGTGTTCGACGTCGAAACAGGGTATGAGGCATTACTAGATAATAACACAAACATTCATGCAAAACTGGGCCATAAAATTTCTTTCAATTTAAAAATCTTCATATTCAATCATAAAGTCCCTAAAATGGGCCTAAGATGCCCAAAACATACTTTGGGAACGGTTGAGCACACGCCCGTGTGGCACAGGAACACGCTCCTGTCCCCAGCCCATGTGGATTTATTGTTCATTTTGAACCTATAGGGGTTTTCACACGACTGAGCGCACGTCCGTGTCCAAGTCCATGTCCTTCACACAACCGAGACACACGCCAGTGTCTCTACCCATGTGCAAAAACATGAGTATTCTGTTTATGACGTCAGCACACATTTTAGGTCACACGGCCAAGGCACATGCCCGTGTGTTAGCCCGTGTGACGAACTTAATTTTTCTCAAATTAGGTGCAGGGGACACACGGCCAGGCTACACGTCCATGAGGCAGACCGTGTGTCACACACGGCCTAGACACACGCCCGTGTGTCTATCCGTGTGGACAATTATAAAGCTATTTACCAAGCGTTTTGCCACCCTGAAAAGCAGCCACACTTATACCATTTCCAACCAAACTTAACATGCTATTATTAGACATCTATTTGTCCACATTAAGAGCATTCATACACCATTTAATAACCATACTCATCATGTATAACTACATTTAGACATCACACATGCACCTACACAAGCATTCACATTGTAACACCCCAAACCCGAACAAGACACCACGTCCGAATCTGGTATGTTACGGGGAAAACGTATTTGAGAGGTTAGATTTTTTTCACTTAAAAGCTGGGTGAAAACATAATGTATTTGAAGAAAATTTGAGTAGACTTGTTTGAAATCAAATGGTGTATTTGAAACCCGAAAGTCTTGAAAACTTAACCAAAATGTGTAGTTAAAACGAGTTCATTCCATTAGGAATTCAATAGTTTCTTAGTATTACTTAAAGCATTTTTGAACTTAATAGAAAATCGAGTTTGATTTGGGAAATCATTTGAGTTTGCTTTATATCAAAACATAGTGTGATACCCGATGGTATAGTTTAAAACACATTGCGTTATAATTTTGAAATCATTGTCTTTCCAAATTTTAGTAAAATTCATACCAGATTATTTTGTTAAGGCATATGAAAATCTAATTAAAACATAAACATCATAAAACATAAATCAAAGGCCTTTTACAAATCCAAATTAAAACCCAAGTAAAGTAGATAAGCTAAAGTACCCAAATTGAATAGTCTGAGCAAAACTTTTATTAAAGCATGGCATGTGCACCCCGAGTCCATCCCGGCTCCATGTCCGCGTCTACGAGTCACCTGAAATGTCAAAGGAGAGGGTGAGTCGAATGACTCAGTGCATAAATCCCGCTCCCGATAAAACAATATGCTAACACACATTATATTTAGCAATACAATTAATGCAACCCGATCCTAACCATCCGTATCGCTTTTTTTCTACCCCGTGTGGTACCAAACCACCTGGTGGTGCCAAACCACCGGTGACCCAAAGTCACGATATCCATAAGTGTGGTGCCAAACCACTTTGGTGACCGAAGTCACGAATAATCCACCGATGGGGCCAACCCATCGCGTGATACCAAATCACTAGCGACAATCCCGTATCTCTCAAGTGGGGCCAACCCACGGTGGTGTCAAACCACAGGGACGAGTCGCAATGAGGTGCCAAACCTCTCGGTGTCCCAAAGACACAATGTGGTACAAAACCATGGTGACCGCGATCCACAAATCGATGATGGGGCCAACCCATCGTGTGATACCAAATCACTTTGGCGTCAATTCAGTATAATCAAGTGTGGGGCCAACCCACCGTGGTGCTAAGCCACTGGGACGAGACGCTGAGGTGCCAAACCTCTAGTGACCCAAAGTCACAAAATATCACTGTGGTACAAAACCACTGGAGGTGCCAAACCTCTGGTGTCCCAAAGACACAGTGTCCCAAAGACACGGATATCATCATATCCTCCCTCCACTCATATCACCCATCATCATGCCATACTCATGTGATCATGCATATCATACAAGTCATACATATCATGCTATCATGTTTAATATTATATCCCATATCACATACATCCATACTCATGGTACCATATAGATCATTAGTAAGCTCATAACAATATTGACTTACCCGAGTCCAAGGTCCTACCAAAAAAAAAAAAAAGGGTATCATATCAATCCATCAAAGCGCCATGAATTTAATAGGCAAACGGGTTTAATAACAATATCACTAAGTATGGGTGTGTTAGTTACACACACAGTAAATCTGAGTCTAAAAATCCCGACGAACACGATCTAAGTCCCTCGATTACTAGCTCCTACAATCGGCCAAAACATAGGGGTTAGGCACCTACAACATTCGGCCAACACCCTTTAGACCAAAAGGGTTTGTCGAATCACCCTTACCTTGAAGATGATTTGGTTTCCTACCAAACCTGAACCAAGCAGTGATTCTTCTTCCAACAATCAGCACCCTAATAAACAAATAGTTAATCACCAATCACCTTTAACTTAACCGAAATCTAAGGATTGAACTAAGAATAATATACCAATTACTTACCCCTTACTAACCAATTGATTAACAAAGGGGAAAGGCTCCAACTGACTGCTTTGAAATCCTTGATTGCCCTAAGATGAGATGTTAAAACGAATGGTTAATCCTCTTCCATAAACCAAAACAACATAACCATTGAGATATAAGAGGAATGGCCATTCGGCCAATAGCTTACCAACACCCAAATTCGACCAAAAGAGGATTTCTAGGAGAGAAGATGGATTCGGCTATCACCATTAACAGAGAGAAAAGATTCGGCCACAGTGTTTTAACACACACCCAAAATCGGTTTCGAGTGAAAGGTTATAAGGAAAATGTTGATAAAAGTATAGGTTCGGCACAAAGAAATAAGAAGAACAATTAAGAAATCGGCTAAGGGTTTTTTGGAAACAAAAGAAACAAAAATGGATAAAAGGTAGGAACTTTCGGTTTTGAACAAGAAAAGAAAAGATGAAGGTGCTTGGGAAGGTGAATGTTTCGGCTAACAAGGGGTTAAGAGAAGAAAAGAGAGGAAGGTGGGATGCTAAATTCGGCTTAGCTCAAATGAAGAAGAAAAAAAATGTAAGGGAAATGGTTCGGCTAATAATAATAAGAAAGAAAAGATGCAACCCGAAGATGTGCCTTCAAAATGACATTCGGCCACCCCAATTCAAATGACAAAATAATTTCGGCAAGATGAGAGCTTGACTTTCGGTTTCAAAAGGAAGAAAAATGCAAAAGAACACTCTTGAAAATTCGGCTATTGTTGACAAAATGAGAGCTTTGTTTGCTTACCAAAGCTTGACTGAAAATGTACCAAAATGCCAAGGTACATTCAGCCTTCTCCTATCCCACACTAAGCCGTCCACTCCTCCCCCAAAAATCTCCAAAAGTTTCGGCCAAAACACCTCCCACTACTCACAACCACTCAATTCAAACAGGTTGAACTAGTCTCCCTCCTACTTTCACTCTCCACCCTTCTTTTAAATAATTTGACTTGGTCCATGGCAGAGTTTGAACTACCAACAACTCTCCTCCTTCATGCCGTCAAAATGGGAGCAAAATAGGAGGACACCCCAGCTTGAACCCAAGACCTCTTCCTCCTGCAAATGACGCCATTCCAAGCTCCAAGTGGCGTCTTGCTTTGCCACTTTGCTAGCTCATCTTTTGTGCAACCAAACACCAAATAAAATCTTTAAACCCCAACTCCCTCAGCTCCTCTCACCTAAGCCCAAAAACTAAAATTTTCCTACCTAGTGAGGCTTACTTCTAGCTCATAACTAAGCCCCGAAACCACACAAACAACAACAAAGCACACAAAACACATGCAAAACATGCCATAACAAAATAACCCCTAACCCGGGATATTACAGTTCTACCCCCCTTAAAAATAATTTCGACCTCGAAATTACCTGATCAGAAGAGTTGCGGGTATTGCTGTCTCATCGTATCCTCGGGTTCCCACGTAGCTTCTTCTACGCCATGATTTCGCCAAAGTACCTTAACCAAAGGCACAGACTTCTTACGCAGAACCTTCACACCCCGATCAAGAATCTGCACAGGTTCTTCTTCCATAGTCAAATCTGGATTTACCTCGATCTCCTCTACTGCTACCACATGCGACGGATCTGAACGATAACGCCGAAGCATCGAAACGTGAAAAACGTCGTGAATCTGGCTAAGCTCTGCTGGCAACTCAAGTTGATACGCTACTGGTCCTACTCGTCTCAGTACCTTATACGGCCCAATGAACCTCGGATTTAGCTTGCCTTTCTTTCCAAATCTCAACACCTTCTTCCAAGGTGAGACCTTTAAGAAGACCTTATCCCCAACAGCAAATTCTATGTCTCTCCGCTTAAGATCGGCATAAGACTTCTGCCGGTCCGAAGCTTCCTTCAACCGAGCCTGAATCACTTTAACCTTGTCCTCAGTCTCAGCTACTAACTCGGGTCCCAACAACTGGCGTTCACCCAACTCCGTCCAACACGTAGGTGAGCGGCACTTTCTACCATACAATGCCTCATACGGTGCCATCTTGATGCTCGCTTGATAACTGTTGTTGTAAGCAAACTCAGCTAATGGTAGAAACTCCTCCCAACTACCTCTGAAATCCAGAACACAACCTCTCAGCATATCCTCCAAGATCTGAATAATCCTTTCTGACTGCCCGTCAGACTGTGGGTGAAAAGCCGTGCTGAAATCCAATCGAGTACCCAGTGCCTGATGCAACGCTTTCCAGAACCTTGACGTAAATCTGGGATCCCGATCTGAGATAATCGAAACTGGTATACCATGCAGCCTCACTATCTCTGACACATACAGCTTTGCCAATCTCTAAAGTGAATAATCCACTCTCACTGGAATGAAATGAGCTGACTTAGTTAGACGGTCCACAACAACCCAAACCGAATCTTTCTTGCTTGGCGTAAGCGGTAATCCACTGACGAAATCCATGGTTATCCTTTCCCACTTCCACTGAGGAATCTTCACCGGCTGAAGCAACCCTGACGGTAACTGATGTTCAGCCTTGACCTGCTGACAAGTCAGACACTTACCAACAAACTCTGTCACCTCTCTCTTCAGACCCGACCACCAGAACTGCTCTCTAAGATCCTTATACATCTTGCTACCTCTAGGATGCATAGCATAAGGACTACTATGTGCGTCCTGGAGAATCTTCCACCTCAGCTCAACATCTTTAGGCATACAAGCCTTACCTTGGAAACACAGAACCTCATCACTAGACAAGCTGTAACCCTCCAAACCACCATCCTGCACTTGTACCCTTCGCGCACTCAGAACCTCATCCTCTAACTGTTTCTCTCTGATTTGCTCAACCCAAGTAGGCTTAACTTGCAGCTCTGCCAGAATACTCCCGTCGTCGTACAAACTCAAGTGGGAAAACATAGCTCTTAAGTCCGAAACAACCTTAAGGCTCAACGCGTCTGCCACTACGTTAGCCTTGCCCGGATGATATTCAATCGAACAGTCATAATCTTTCAGCAACTCAACCCATCATCTCATGCGCCTCAAATTCAAATCCTTCTGAGTCAGTAGATACTTCAGACTCTTATGATCCGTGTAGACTATCGATCTCTCTCCATACAAGTAGTGCCTCCAAATCTTTAAGGCGAAGACTACAGCCGCTAGCTCCAAATCGTGCGTCGGATAGTTGACCTCATGTGGCCTCAGCTGTCGAGAAGCGTAAGCCACAACCTTACCTTCTTGCATCAGCACACAACCCAAGCCCGTATGTGATGCATCGCAATATACTGTGTAATCCTTACCAGCCTCAGGTTGAATTAAAACCGGAGCCTCAGTCAAAATCTTCTTCAACTTATCGAAGCTTTCCTGCTGTTTCTCAGTCCAAACAAACGGAACTTCTTTCCTCAGCAACTTGGTCATCGGCGCTGCTATTAACGAGAAACCCTCAACAAACCTTCGGTAGTATCCGGCCAAACCCAGAAAACTCCGAATCTCAGCCACTGACTTAGGAGGCTTCCAATCCGAAGATGCCTCAACCTTCCGAGGATCTACTCTAATCTCTCGGTGATACTACATGACCCAAGAGAGTCACTTCCGACGAGCGAACTCGCACTTCATCGAACTTAGCATGAGAATTTGTTTCTCCTCAAAATCTGCAAAGACGACTCTCAAATGCGCATCATGCTCTTCCTCTGTCTTAGAGTACACTAAGATGTTGTCTATGAAAACCACAACGAACTGATCCAGATCATCTTTGAAACACCCTATTCATCATATCCATAAATACTGCGAGACGTTAGTCAACCCGAACGGCATTACGTAAATTCGTAGTGTCCATACCGAGTCCAAAACATTTGTTTTATGGATATCGACCTCCTTAACCTTTAGCGGTAATACCGGACCTCAAGTCAATCTTGAAAAAATACCGCGAAGACACTTCCGGTGATCAAACAAGTCATCTATCCGTGGCAACGGATACTTGTTTTTAATCGTCAGCTTGTTCAACTGGCGGTAGTCTATGCACATCCGCATTGTGCCATCCTTCTTCTTAACAAAGAGTACCAGCGCACCCCACGGCGAAACACTTGGCCTGATAAAACCTCGATCCAATAACTCCTGGATCTGAGCCTTAAGCTCCACCAATTCCTTTGGCGCCATCCTATACGGGGCAATAGACACCGGCGCGATCCGGCAATGATCTATCCCAAACTCTACCTCTCGATCTGGCGGCAAACCCGGAAGCTCCTCAGGAAACACATCAGCAAATTCCCTAACAGTACGAACCTTCTCTACAGCAGACTCTTTAGCCTCCAAGGCATACACATGAACCACATACGCTTCACAGCCCCTCTTGACCATCTTCTCAGCTTTCAGAGCAGATACCACATTAGATAGGTAATCTCTCCTATTACCTATCATAGCCACCTCATCACCCTCAACCGTCTTAAGAACCATGCGCTTGGCCGCGCAATCCAACCTCGCCTGGTACTTGACCAACCGGTCCATCCTAAGAATCGATCGAACTCCCCAAACGGCGGTTCCATCGGATCAAGACAAACACTACCCCTTGGAGTTCTAGGGTACATCCCTAAACAGCTTATCTACAACTACTGAGTGACCTAGAGGGCTAATTACAGTCATCTGCCTAGAAGATATCTCAGAGTTTAAATCCATGGTCTCTACTATACTACTGGCAACATAAGAGTGCGTTGAACCCACATCAATCAAAGCAGTATAAGGAGAACCAAAGATCAAAAACGTACCAGTTATGACGTCCGGTGCGTCGCCTCCTCTCGGCGCTCATTGCATATACACTAATCCAGCCGTCGGCATCGAACTACCGCACCTCTGCCCGGTGCTCCACGACCCCGACCAAAACCATTTCCATTTCTGCCATTACCACGGCCCCTCTGCGGTGGCGGTCCATTACCTCTGAACTGATTACGGCGTTGACTCTCAGACTGAATCCTGGCCAACTTACGCGGACAGTCCCTCACACGATGCTCCAGAGAACCACACTCAAAGCAACCTTTTCCTCCAGTCCAGCAACCACCCCAATGAGATTTTTCCACATCGATTGATCTGCGGCGCTCCGCGCTAGCAAACAACAAACCTAGCAGACGCTGATTCGGCCCACTCGGTCTAGCCCTTTTCTGCGGATTACCCGACGATCCAAAAGACCCAAAGCTCCTCTTATGCCTATTTCTATCCATACCCTGCCTCACTGACTCCTTAACACCCTCGGCTATCTTAGCCTTCTCAACTAAGACAGCAAACTCGCGTTCCTGCTGTGGAGCAATCAGCAGTCTCAACTCGTCTCTCAGACCATCCTCGAAACGAACACACCTCTCATGTTCAGTGGCCACAATGCCTCTGGCATACCTACTCAGCTTTAAGAACTCAGCCTCGTACTCAGAAACAGACTTACTCCCCTGGACTAGCCTCAGAAATGCCTTTCGTTGGGAGTCAATATAACTAGCTCCAATGTACTTCTTTTGATATGCAGCCCTGAAATAATCCCATGTCAAATCCTCCGCACGCCACATCGTGTCCGAATCGTGAGCCACCACCGGTATGACTCATCCCGAAGAAGCGATACTATGCTGCCCTTGACTTCTCTTCAAGCGATCAGTCCAGATCATCCATGATCCGCTCTGTCGCCTCCGCCAATAATACTCGGCGATCAAAGGCCGGGAGCAACACCAGAAACACCTCGAAAGAATTCGGCCCCGTTTGCCCGGAGTCGCTCAGGCACTGATTTCCTAACTCCTGCGCCACCACCTATACCGGCTACCCTTTCCAACACTCGCGAAGATCGCTGCGACACATCGCATCATCCCCGCCCGATCTTGGAACTCACCACCTCCGGTGGTGGCGGGCCAGTATCTCATTTTACGAACCCGACCGGATCCTACGGGCTCAGAAACTGTCATCCTACCCCTACCTCTACCACGAGTATTACGACCACGTCCGCCTCGAGTGCTCATGACTAATCTTTCTACGTATCTGATTAAGAATTTTATGCATCAGTATTTATTCCACTATTTTAAAGCAAGTCTTATGAATATTAAAGAGGATTTGTTCTCGCGAGTTCACAAAATCCTATCAGTCTCAATCTCTAAAGTAGCATACTATTGCTAATCATCAAATCATATCACATCCAACCAAATCACAAGCAATAGTACGGGGTACTTACCTGGGCGAACTGGTGCCGAAGACTCGGTGCCATGCCTTTCGAACCATACTTTCAAAACAAACACTTAAAACAGACTTTTGAAAACATTTTGGGCCTCGGGCCCACAGCCGAGCCTTTGAACTTGGCTCTGATACCACAATTGTAACACCCCAAACCCGGACAAGACACCACGTCCGAATCTGGTATGTTACGGGGAAAACGTATTTGAGAGGTTAGATTTTTTTCACTTAAAAGCTGGGTGAAAACATAATGTATTTGAAGAAAATTTGAGTAGACTTGTTTGAAATCAAATGGTGTATTTGAAACCCAGAAGTCTTGAAAACTTAACCAAAATGTGCAGTTAAAACGAGTTCATTCCATTAGGAATTCAATAGTTTCTTAGTATTACTTAAAGCATTTTTGAACTTAATAGAAAATCGAGTTTAATTTGGGAAATCATTTGAGTTTGCTTTATATCAAAACATAGTGTGATACCCGATGGTATAGTTTAAAACACATTGCGTTATAATTTTGAAATCATTGTCTTTCCAAATTTTAGTAAAATTCATACCAGATTATTTTGTTAAGGCATATGAAAATCTAATTAAAACATAAACATCATAAAACATAAATCAAAGGCCTTTTACAAATCCAAATTAAAACCCAAGTAAAGTAGATAAGCTAAAGTACCCAAATTGAATAGTCTCGAGCAAAACTTTTATTAAAGCATGGCATGTGCACCCGAGTCCATCCCGGCTCCATGTCGCGTCTCACGAGTCACTGAAATGTCAAAGGAGAGGGTGAGTCGGATGACTCAGTGCATAAATCCCGCTCCCGATAAAACAATATGCTAACACACATCATATTTAGCAATACAATTAATGCAACCCGATCCTAACCATCCGTATCGCCTTTTCTACCCCGTGTGGTACCAAACCTTTTGGTGGTGCTAAACCACCTGGTGACCCAAAGTCACGATATCCATAAGTGTGGTGCCAAACCTTTGGTGACTCGAAGTCACGAATAATCCCGATGGGGCCAACCCATCGCGTGATACCAAATCACTAGCGACAATCCCGTATCTCTCAAGTGGGGCCAACCCACGGTGGTGTCAAACCACGAGGGACGAGTCGCAATGAGGTGCCAAACCTCCGGTGTCCCAAAGACACAATGTGGTACCAAACCACCGTGACCGCATGATCACAAATCTGATGATGGGGCCAACCCATCGTGTGATACCAAATCACTGGCGTCAATCCCGTATAATCAAGTGTGGGGCCAACCCACCGTGGTGCTAAGCCACTGGGATGAGACGCTGAGGTGCCAAACCTCTAGTGACCCAAAGTCACAAAATATCACTGTGGTACAAAACCACTGGAGGTGCCAAACCCTCGGTGTCCCAAAGACACAAGTGTCCCAAAGACACGGATATCATCATATCCTCCCTCCACTCATATCACCCATCATCATGCCATACTCATGTGATCATGCATATCATACAAGTCATACATATCATGCTATCATGTTTAATATTATATCCCATATCACATACATCCATACTCATGGTACCATATAGATCATTAGTAAGCTCATAACAATATTGACTTACCCGAGTCCAAGGTCCTACCCAAAAAAAAAGGGTATCATATCAATCCATCAAACTGCCATGATTTTAATAGGCAAACAGGTTTAATAACAATATCACTAAGTATGGGTGTGTTAGTTACACACCGGTAAATCTGAGTCTAAAAATCCCGACGAACACGATCTAAGTCCTCGATTACTAGCTCCTACAATCGGCCAAAACATAGGGGTTAGGCACCTACAACATTCGGCCAACACCCTTTAGACCAAAAGGGTTTGTCGAATCACCCTTACCTTGAAGATGATTTGGTTTCCTACCAAACCTGAACCAAGCAGTGATTCTTCTTCCAACAATCAGCACCCTAATAAACAAATAGTTAATCACCAATCACCTTTAACTTAACCGAAATCTAAGGATTGAACTAACAATAATATACCAATTACTTACCCTTACTAACCAATTGATTAACAAAGGGAAAGGCTCCAATCGATCGCTTTGAAATCCTTGATTGCCCTAAGATGAGATGTTAAAACGAATGGTTAATCCTCTTCCATAAACCAAAACAACATAACCATTGAGATATAAGAGGAATGGCCATTCGGCCAATAGCTTACCAACACCCAAATTCGACCAAAAGAGGATTTCTAGGAGAGAAGATGGATTCGGCTATCACCTTTAACAGAGAGAAAAGATTCGGCCACAGTGTTTTAACACACACCCAAAATTGGTTTCGAGTGAAAGGTTATAAGGAAAATGTTGATAAAAGTATAGGTTCGGCACAAAGAAATAAGAAGAACAATTAAGAAATCGGCTAAGGGTTTTTTTTGGAAACAAAAGAAACAAAAATGGATAAAAGGTAGGAACTTTCGGTTTTGAACAAGAAAAGAAAAGATGAAGGTGCTTGGGAAGGTGAATGTTTCGGCTAACAAGGGGTTAAGAGAAGAAAAGAGAGGAAGGTGGGATGCTAAATTCGGCTTAGCTCAAATGAAGAAGAAAAAATGTAAGGGAAATGGTTCGGCTAATAATAATAAGAAAGAAAAGATGCAACCCGAAGATGTGCCTTCAAAATGACATTCGGCCACCCCAATTCAAATGACAAAATAAATTCGGCAAGATGAGAGCTTGACTTTCGGTTTCAAAAGGAAGAAAAATGCAAAAGAACACTCTTGAAAATTCGGCTATTGTTGACAAAATGAGAGCTTTGTTTGCTTACCAAAGCTTGACCGAAAATGTACCAAAATGCCAAGGTACATTCGGCCTTCTCCTATCCCACACTAAGCCGTCCACTCCTCCCCCAAAAATCTCCAAAAGATTCGGCCAAAACACCTCCCACTACTCACAACCACTCAATTCAAACAGGTTGAACTAGTCTCCCTCTTACTTTCACTCTCCACCCTTCTTTTAAATAATTTGACTTGGTTCATGGCAGAGTTTGAACTGCCAACAACTCTCCTCCTTCATGCCGTCAAAATGGGAGCAAAATAGGAGGACACCCCAGCTTGAACCCAAGACCTCTTCCTCCTGCAAATGACGCCATTCCAAGCTCCAAGTGGCGTCTTGCTTTGCCACTTTGCTAGCTCATCTTTTGTGCAACCAAACACCAAATAAAATCTTTAAACCCCAACTCCCTCAGCTCCTCTCACCTAAGCCCAAAAACTAAAATTTTCCTACCTACTAAGGCTTACTTCTAGCTCATAACTAAGCCCCGAAACCACACAAACAACAACAAAGCACACAAAACACATGCAAAACATGCCATAACAAAATAACCCCTAACCCGGGATATTACACACATGTCACACTTCCCACACTTCAATTTCATGCTATCATTCATTCCCACTTAGGCAAGCAACTCATTCATGAAAGGCCTCATCATAGACTTATAACACAATCAATATTAGCCACATCACATGGCCTTATACAAAATGATGTATCAAATGACATAGATCACATTCTTGGCCAAAAAATTATGACACTTACAAAATAACCAAATTCCTATACATGCCATAATTCAATGTAAATCTCAATATACCAAAATGTGTGGATAGTGTCGATGATCCTCTGATGATCTCCGTATCTCGACCTGGCTTGGCGACACTATAAAACAAGGGAAAAGAGAAGGGAGTAAGCTTTAAGCTTAGTAAGTCTATATGTAAACAATGAACATCTTACCACATACTTATCAATCAAGAACATTATTTACTAATCAAGAACAATTTAGATCCTTGTAGTTGCACTTACTCATTTCAAACCTTATCACATTCCAAATACATATCGTAGACATTGCTCACAATTACATGCACTTATAACCCTGCACTTGTCACCACATTGTCACACATAATTTTACTTAGTCAAATTTTCCCGATGAACACTTTAGAATAATACCGGATACACAGTGGTTTGGCACACAGCCCACCCACCAATAATAATAAACACAGTGGTACCGCATGTTGGAACGCCGGAACCCCATGGCTCAGCAGAATAAAATTAGATCCAGCGATCCAAATCAGGAATCCATGTGTGAGGAACGAATCGGGGTGAAATAAAGGTTTCAAAATTACCAAAACTTCAATCTGAGTAGACAGCGACACCTTGGCAATAAGAGTTTTGATCTACTATCGAATCAAGCCACAACCTTTTCGGATGTCGGCCTCTACGTGATCCACCCGGTTTGACTATGAACGGAAGAAATCTCCAAAACTATTTGGAGGTTTATTTGCTTGACGGCTGCTAGACCTAACAAGCAATCATTTAGGGTTTTTTTTTTCATTTTAGCTTTGTCTCCTTTTAATACCTTTTATAATGGGTGCCTTTCTCATTGGGCCTTTTATAATAGGTATCCTCTTAATTGGGCCTTTTATAATTAGTATCTCTTAAATATATTACAAGATTAAATAAATACAATAAAGTTTTTAACCGAAAATTATAATTACATTAATTATATCTGAAAATTATAATTACATTAATTATAATAAGGATTTCGGTAAACTGTATTTATTTAAATTTATATATGAATAAAATTCATATATTAATAAAATTATGTTATCATTATGTGTACAACATCCTTGTACATATAATATGTTCAATATTTGATTGCCCAATTAAATTAATTCTTTAATTAATTTAATTCATGTGACAACAAAACACAATACCAACTATATTTTATTCCGTTCATTTCAACCATAGGGTGTGACCCTGTAGGTTTTTGCAACGTTAGCAGTAATACTAGAACGATTCTATTGTCACAGACAATGAGTGGCATCTAGCAATGCATCATTGCTACCTAAGTTACAAGAAGTCATGATTCGACATAACCATTCGTGATTAACCTTTCATGCATTAATCCTTAAGTCCTTTATCTCTAGAACGGATACAAGTCATGGGATAGTCACACTTGCATAGTCCATCCCATGTTTCTTGATATCTTGAGTAGACTATGATGTACAAATTAGTATGACATCTCATATCAACTTATTTGAGCATGGCCATGCATTTCTAGTCTCACTCAATCAAGTGGCCTAAGATATTACTCCTATTATGTAGGAGGGACTTATCCTTTATTAATCAACCATATCCCTCTACATAGATTGTGGTATATCCAACATCAGCCTTTATAGAACAACTTTTATTTACGGTGTATGTTTGATTTGTATCAAAATATACAACTCACACGATCTTTGGGATAATAATGATCTCAAGTCTGAGGGTCATGTGCATATTAATCACTATGAGTAATGTTGTGACAATTACAGAATAATCCAAGAAACATACTCATAGCGGGTCAATCCAATAAGTTGTTCTCTAACACACATATTCATGCATTGATTTTGACACTCCATATCAATGACAACTATTTATCATCAATCAACTACATGTTAGTCTTAATGCATTATTGTTGTCCTAGTCAACAATAATACTCGACTAAGGATCTTTTAAGAATAATCATATTATTTTCAGGACATTATTATAAAACAGTTTATTTATATACACAGAAAGAAAAACTGAAATAATAATGACAACACTTTATATTAATAAACATGGCAAATTAAGTATGTTATTATAACCATCTCATGATTGATCTTTGGGCATACTCTTACAATCTCCCACTAGCACTAAAACCAATCACTCATATATCTAATACCAGGTGACTTAGTGTGACGATCATGCTTCTGCTGTGTCAGAGGCTTGGTCAGGGGATCAACAATGTGATCATCTGAAGGTACTCTGCATATCTCTACATCCCCCCGATCGATAATCTCTCGAATAAGATGGTAGCGTCTAAGTATATGTTTGGATCGCTGGTGAGATCTGGGTTCCTTAGCTTGTGCAATAGCTCTATTGTTATCACATCGGAGCTCTATAGCATCTGATATGCTAGGCACAACCCCTAGTCCAGTAATGAACTTCTTGATCCAAACCGATTCCTTTGCTGCCTCACTGGCTGCAATATACTCAGCCTCTGTTGTAGAATCGGCTACTGTACTTTGCTTTGAACTCTTCCAGCTCACAGCACCACCATTAAGGCAAAACACAAAACCTGATTGTGATCGAGAATCATCCTTGTAACACCCTGGTTTTAAGGGTTAGGTTTTTGGTGCTCAGCTCGGGTGTTGGCACACTTCAGTATGTGGTTGGGTTAGTTTTAGGGGTCTTGAGAACCCTAGAGTGTAGTGGAATGCCCCCTGGAAAATTTTTAGTTTTAGGGGTTAAAAGGGAGCTTGGACAGAGGGGCCTTAAGAGAATTTTTGGTGGAATTTTAGCACTAAGAGTAGCTTGGCAGAGTGGCAAGGAGGCGCCACTTAGAGCATGGAGAAGTGACGCCATTTGCAAGGAGAAGGGGCTCAGGTTCGATTCGCAAGAGCAGCAATTGGGGCCTTGTTTTTGCGTCAAAGAGGAGAAGAGTTGGGTGGTTTTTGGAGGCTTGAAAAGTGGAGAAAGACTTGGTCTTTTTTTGAATTTGGCTAGATAGGTTTGACTTTTTCAAATCTTTTTGAATGGATGGAAGGAGGTAGTTTAGGAGAGATTTGAGGGATTTTTTTTTTTGGGAGGTTGAGGCTTGGCCGAATGTTATAAATAGGGGGAAGGGAGGTGCTCATTTTCATTCACCACTTTGTTTTCTCCCTTGCCAAAAGTTCTTCCCTTTGTCTTCATTTATTCATTCTCTAGTCCATTGCCGAAAGTGAGTCCGAGCAAATCCTTTTTCCATCTTATTTCTTTGAAGCCGAAATTGGCGAGAGGGCATAACCTTTTATGAACCCATATCCCTCTCCCTTCACTCCTTTTCTTAAACTTTGTTTCAAACCAAGTCACCCTTAAAAGAGCGCCATTGCCGAATATCCCAAACCATCTAAGGAGCCTTGCCGAATCTTTTGTTCTCCTATTTTCTCCATTTTGGTTACAAGTCCTGCTTCGAACCATACTTTCTTATGGTGACCGTTTCTAGTTTGAGCAATAGGAGTGGTTAGCAAGGTCGTTTAGTCGCAGATTTGCGTAAGTAGCGTTCGGGATTCAAGTTGAGTTGGTAAGAAATATTTATTAAGATTAAATATTTAGGTTGTGTTTTGTAAGGTTAACTGTTACTGCTTACGCTTTTGATGGAGGCAACGACCGGTCCAGTGGGCAAAGGAAGGTCCCTATCCCGAAGTTCAAGAAGAAAGTGTCTCGGCGATTCGGGATTGGCCACGGGAAAGGGGTGTGGGCAGCAACAGGAGATAGCTATGGGCGGATAGTTGTTGTTTCTTTGAGCGATAGCTTAGGGATTGAAAGCTTAGAACTACAAGTGTTAAGGTGCGTAATCAACGCACTATTTCTTCTGGTCTTTGGTTTGTTAAATGTGTTTACATATGCGTGATATGTGATGGCCGATTATAGTGGCTTGAATGGTGAGTTATTTATGATATATACATGATATGATAATCCACATGTGATGCTTACTCTCTTGTTAATCGACATGTTGAACTTATGCATGCATACATGGGATTTGGGCTTGATTCGATGAAGGAGGAAGAGTACACAAGTTGTACGTGGTCTAATGATAGCTCGGCTACATTAGCGCTTGATGGTTAGCTTTGTGCTACCTCAAGGGAGGTGTGGCTCGGTGCCCATCTCGGCGGTTGATGGCTATGTGCATCACCGTAGGCGGGTTACGATATTGGATCACTTGGGTTGATCGGTGGCTCACCACGGCCTTGGAGCAATGAGCTTGCCAAGGTAAGATGTTATGGATCACGATGTGATCGGTGGGGAGTTTCCACGGCCTTAGGCGCGGAGTCCGCTAAGGTTGGTGTCACGGTTGGACAATGGGTTGGGTGAGATGCATTCTTGCATGATTTGTTTCGATGGTCGTGTGTGGTATGGGCCAAGCCCATACGGATGGAAATATGTCTTTGTGGTTATGCATCGAGTCGCTGGACTCACTCTTTCATTAACCATTTCGGTGACGCGTAGTTGGATCGGGTTCGGAGAGGACACATGGTGGCCCATGCAGAAGAAGAGATTAAACGTTTTAGGCTTACTTTAAGTATTTGTTTTAAAATAGAATATGTAATAAGGCCCTTTTGATTTTTATTTACTCTGGAAATTATTTAATTATTATTTTAAATTATGTTTGGATTATATTAAATTACTAAGTGGAAACGAATTTATTTTGACAACTTATTTATTCAAAATTAGTCTTATATATTCATTAAAGTTTACTTTTGGGCATTTTATAATATTTATATGATATCAAAGTTTTTCTCATACAATATTAAATAAACATGGATTTTCAAAAGTTAACAAGCTCGAATAAATTTTTCTAAGTTAAATAGATTTTCCACCGTCTTTTTCGCACTAACATAACCAGATTCGGTCGTAGTGAATGGGCCGGGTTTGGGGATGTTACAGTTTGGTATCAGAGCCCGGTTCAAAACTCGGCTTTGAGGGTTTTGGGCCCGAAACAGTTTTCAAAATGGGTTTTTGGAATGTGGGCTTTTATAAAAAGGTTTTCAGGTTATTCTGGCATGGCACCTGTGTCTCCGGCCCGAGTCCGCCAGGTAAGTACTTCGAACTTTTGAAGTGTTTTGTTTATGTGTATTATTATGGGTTTATTTGGGCTCGTAGATTAGTTTTTTAGGGCTATTGGACTTTAGGATTAGTCTACTCAAACATATGCATAAGATTTAAAGCTCTTAAACAAACATGTGAAGTAAGTCGCCGGGTTAAGGTGTGGTAACCCCTGTACGCATGTCTAGGAGTGGAACCGGAAGAGCCTGGTATTTAAGCAGTCCGTGTGACTCACCTCCTCTTCGCAGGAATCCTACCTGGTGCGTAGCTACGGTTCACCTTAACCAAGATGACTTGTTCATAGGCTAAACTGATTATTAAAACCCGAAAGGGATGTGGCCTGATTGTTTTAAAATCCCCTGTTTTAGTATTTTCAACTTTACCCCTTTGGTTTGTGAAACCCTAAATTTGATTTTTGAAGGACGTTTTCGATTTATAAAATTACCAAAATGCCCCTAGTGGTAAAATTACAAAAATGCCCCTGTGTTATAAAATTACCGTACTACCCTCAAATTTTTTTGCTCTTTACTTTGCAAAATACTAAAATCCGAAGTTTTCAAAATATTAGGATATTCTGGTTTTGGAAATTTACTGAAAATACCCTGGTTGATAAAATTACCAAAACGCCCTTGGTTTCTAAATCTTGATTTCTCTCGATCTTTTCTTTGAAATATTTCTATCTTAGCTTTGTGAGATACGGTGATATTCGATGTGGAGAATTTACTGAAAATGCCCATGATTTCTAAAATTACGAAAATGACCCTACTTTTTCAAATTTTTGCAACACACTTTGTTTGAGAAAGCAGAATTTTCAAGATGACTCTGAGATTTGCAAATTTTGAAATATCTTTAAGTTGGAAAACTATTTTCAAAATTGACCTGCATTATTACCTATATACCCCTATAGGAAAATGACGGAATTACCCCGGGTAGGAAGGAAACTTTGATTGCTCGAAAGAACTACTCTCGGAAACTTCATTGCATAAGATTGCTCGTGGATAAAAGCGTTGAAACAAGAATTTCTAATGCATAAAACTTTTAATCAGATTAAATCGCGATGCTAGATATGAGTTCTAGGGAGGTGTGGTCGCAATATTCGTGGACGTGGTAGAGGTAGTTTTGGTGATTGTTTGTTTTGTTGCTCGTAAAGGATGTTAGCTCTTGGAGATCAGAGTGCTTGTGACGATAGCGTAGTGGAGGAATTGGACGGTTAGTTTAGACAAGTAATTTGGGGACGAAATTATTTTAAGAGAGGGTAGAATTGTAACACCACGGTTTTAAGGGTTAGGTTTTTGGTGCTTAGCTCGGGTGTTGGCACACTTCAAGTGTGTGGTTGGAGTTAGTTTTAGGGTCTTGAGAACCCCAGAGTGTAGTGGAATGCCCCTGGAAAATTTTTAGTTTTAGGGGTTAAAAGGGAGCTTGGATGAGAGGGGCCTTAAGAGAATTTTTGGTGGAATTTTAGCACTAAGAGTAGCTTGGCAGAGTGGCAAGGAGGCGCCACTTAGAGCATGGAGAAGTGACGCCATTTGCAAGGAGAAGGGGCTCAGGTTCGATTCGCAAGAGCAGCAATTGGGGCCTTGTTTTTGCGTCAAAGAGGAGAAGAGTTGGGTGGTTTTTGGAGGCTTGAAAAGTGGAGAAAGACTTGGTCTTCTTTTTTTGAATTTGGCTAGATAGGTTTGACTTTTTCAAATCTTTTTGAATGGATGGAAGGGAGGTAGTTTAGGAGAGATTTGAGGATTTTTTTTTTTGGGAGGTTGAGGCTTGGCCGAATGTTATAAATAGGGGAGGGAGGTGCTCATTTTCATTCACCACTTTGTTTTCTCCTTGCCAAAAGTTCTTCCCTTTGTCTTCATTTATTCATTCTCTAGTCCATTCTTAGAAAGTGAGTCCGAGCAAATCCTTTTTCCATCTTATTTCTTTGAAGCCGAAATTGGCAGAGGGCATAACCTTTTATGAACCCATATCCCTCTCCCTTCACTCCTTTTCTTAAACTTTGTTTCAAACCGAAGTCACCCTTAAAAGACTGCCATTGCCGAATATCCCAAACCATCTAAGGAGCCTTGCCGAATCTTTTGTTCTCCTATTTTCTCCATTTTGGTTACAAGTCCTCAAGCCGAACCATACTTTCTTGTGGTGACCGTTTCTAGTTTGAGCAATAGGGAGTGGTTAGCAAGGTCGTTTAGTCAGCAGTTGCAGTAAGTAGCGTTCGGGATTCAAGTTGAGTTGGTAAGAAATATTTATTAAGATTAAATATTTAGGTTGTGTTTTGTAAGGTTAACTTTATTACTTTTACGCTTTTGATGGAGGCAACGACCGGTCGAGTGGGCAAAGGAAGGTCCCTATCCGAAGTTCAAGAAGAGGGTCTGTCTCGGCGATTCGGGATTGGCCACGGGGTGTGGGCAAACAATGGGAGGAGATAGCTATGGGCAGATAGCTGTTGTTTCTTTGAGCGATAGCTTAGGGATTGAAAGCTTAGAACTACAAGTGTTAAGGTGCGTAATCAACGCACTATTTCTTCGGTCTTTGGTTTGTTAAATGTGTTTACATATGCGTGATATGTGATGGCCGATTATAGTGGCTTGAATGGTGAGTTATTTATGATATATACATGATATGATAATCCACATGTGATGCTTACTCTCTTGTTAATCTGACATGTTGAACTTATGCATGCATACATGGGATTTGGGCTTGATTCGATGAAGGAGGAAGAGTACACAAGTTGTACGTGGTCTAATGATAGCTCCGGCTACATTAGCGCTTGATGGTTAGCTTTGTGCTACCTCAAGGGAGGTGTGGCTCGGTGCCCATCTCGGCGGTTGATGGCTATGTGCATCACCGTAGACGGGTTACGATATTGGATCACTTGGGTTGATCGGTGGCTCGCCACGGCCTTGAGCGGCGAGCTTGCCAAGGTAAGATGTTATGGATCACGATGTGATCGGGTAGGAGTTTCCCACGGCCTTAGGCGGAGAGTCCGCTAAGGTTGGTGTCACGGTTGGACAATGGGGTTGGTGAGATGCATTCTTGCATGATTTGTTTCGATGGTTTGTGTGGGTATGGGCCAAGCCCATACGGATGGAAATATGTCTTTGTGGTTATGCATCGAGTCGGTGGACTCACTCTTTCATTAACCATTTGGTGTGACGCGTAGTTGGATCGGGTTCGGAGAGGACACATGGTAGCCCATGCGAGAAGAAGAGATTAAACGTTTTAGCTTACTTTTAAGTATTTGTTTTAAAATAGAATATGTAATAAGGCCCTTTTGATTTTTATTTACTCTGGAAATTATTTAATTATTATTTTAAATTATGTTTGGATTATATTAAATTACTAAGTGGAAACGAATTTATTTTGACAACTTATTTATTCAAAATTAGTCTTATATATTCATTAAAGTTTACTTTTGGGCATTTTATAATATTTATATGATATCAAAGTTTTTCTCATACAATATTAAATAAACATGGATTTTCAAAAGTTAACAAGCTCGAATAAATTTTTCTAAGTTAAATAGATTTTCCACCGTCTTTTTCGCACTAACATAACCAGATTCGGTCGTAGTGAATGGGCCGGGTTTGGGGATGTTACAATCCTTGTCGGTTTGGAAGCTGGCATCAGTGTAACCTTTTACACTTAACTCTTCCTCACCTCCATATAATAGGAACGTATCCTTAGTTCTTCTTAAGTACTTAAGGATACTCTTGACTCGTGGGTCGATGACCTTCACAGGGATCTACTTGATACCGCTCGTCATACTTAAGGCATACGAGACATCTGGACGGGTACATAACATAGCATACATGATAGATCCAATAGCAGAAGCATATGGAATTTTACTCATACGTTCTCTCTCTTGTGGAGTTAAAGGACATATTTCCTTCGAGAGTGAAATACCATGTCTCATAGGTAGAAATCCTCTTTTAGATTCTTCCATACTGAACCTTTTCAGTACTTTATCTATGTATGTACTTTGGCTTAGACCTAGTAGTCGTCTTGATCTATCTCTATAGATCTTGACTCCTAAGATATAAGTGGCTTCGCCCAAGTCCTTCATAGGAAAACAACTTCTTAACCAAGTCTTAATAGACTGCAAGGTAGGTATGTCATTTCCCATGATAAGTATGTCATCCACATATAGTACCAAGAATGTGATAGTGCTCCCACTAACTTTCTTGTAAACACATGGTTCATCTTCATTTTTGACAAAACCAAACTCTTTGATTGCATCGTTAAAACGAAGATTCCAACTTTGAGAAGCTTGCTTTAATCCATAAATGGATCTTTGCAACTTACATATCTTTCTAGCATCCTTTGGATTTACAAAACCTTCAGGTTGTGTCATATACACATCCTCTTCAAGTTTCCCGTTAAGGAAAGCTATTTTGACGATCCGCGATTTCATAATCATGAAATGCAATATATGGCGAGCAAGATCTCGATGGATTTAAACATAGCTACGAGGAGAAAAGGTTTCATCATAGTCAACACCATGAATTTGGCGAAAACCTTTAGCGACTAATCGCGCCTTTGTATGTTTGTACATTACCATCCATGTCGATTTTCTTTTGAAAACCCATTTGCACCCTATAGGTTTAACCCTCGGGTGGATCAATCAAAGTCCATACTTGGTTTTCATACATGGAATCCATCTCGGATCTCATGGCCTCAAGCCATTTCTCAGAGTCTGGGCTCGTCACCGCTTCTTGATAAGTCCTAGGCTCATCTTGATCTATAAGAAGAACGTCACCATGCGTTGTAATAAGAAATCCATATCTCGGGTGTGCGGCGTTCTCTTAAAGATCTGCATGGTGGTTGTGTTTCTACAGCAGATTGTTTGTTCCTCAATTTCTTGTGGAATTTTTGTTGTTCAATCTCTGGTTCAGTGGTATCTTGTGATTCTCAAATTTCTTCAAGTTCAATTTTTCTCCCACTTCCTTTTCTAGAAGTAAATTCTCTCCCTAAGAAGACACCAGTCCGAGCAACAAACGTTTTATTCTCAGTAGGATTAAAGAAATAATATCCTTTGGTTTCTTTTGGATACCCCACAAAAATACACCTTTCGATCTCGGGTTCAAGCTTAGTAGACGTCGGCGTTTAACATAAGCTTCACACCCCAAATTTTCATAAAAGACATACTAGGACGTTTCCCGGTCCACATCTCATATGGCGTCTTTTGAACCGGGATTTAGATGGAACACGATTTAGTGTGAAAGCGGTATCTCAAGTGCATGTCCCCAAAAGGAAGTCGGTAGATCAGCATGACTCATCATGGATCGAACCATGTCTAATAAAGTTTGATTTCTTCTCTCAGATACTCCATTCCATTGAGGAGTGCCAGGAGTAATAAGTTGTGAGACAATCCCACATTCTTTCAAAAGATCATCAAACTCTAGGCTCAGTACTCTCCACCTCGATCGGATCGAAGTGACTTGATAGTTTTGCCTAGTTGATTTGGTACTTCATTTTGAATTCCTTGAACTTTTCAAGGGACTCGGACTTATGGCGCATGAGATAAACATACCCATATCTCATCGAAATCATCGGTGAAAGTAATGAAGTAGTGAAATCCACCTACGGCCTATGTATTTATTGGTCCACATACATCGAATGTATTAGGTCCAATAAAATCACTAGCTCGTTCACTTTTACCAGTAAAAGGAGATTTAGTCATTTTTCCCAATAAGCAAGATTCACATACTTCAAATTGTTCAAAAACAATTGAATTCAAGAGACCATCTTTATGGAGTTTGGATATGCGTTTCTCACTTATGTGGCCCAAACGACAATGCCAAAGATAAGTTTGATTTGAGTCATTTATTTTAGATCTTTTAGTATTTATGTTGTAAATGGGATTCGTTTGATCTAAAATATAGAGGCCATTAATTAATTGTGCCGAACCATAGAAAACATTATTGAGATAAAATGAACAACAATTATTCTTAATAATTATCTCAAAACCAATTTTGTCTAAACAAGAAATTGAAATAATGTTTTTAGTCAAACTGGGCACAAAATAACAATCCTCTAAATATAAATCAAGTCCACTAGGCAAAGATGAAGTATATGTTCCCACAGCTAATGCGATAACTTTTGCTCCATTTCCAACTCGTAGGTCCACATCTCCTCTAGCCAAAGTCCTACTCCTTTGTAGTCCCCAGTAAAGAAGTACAAATATGAGAACCACAACCGATATCTAATACCCAAGAAGTAGTAGTTGATAAATTAATATCAATAACATAAATACAAGCGGACATTCCGCTTGCTTTAGCCTTCTTGACTTCTTCAAGATAGAAGCAGGCGATTCCGTTTCCAATGTCCAGTCACACCACAATGAAAACAGTTTCCTTCCTTAGACACCCCACCTTTAGGTTTGGTCGCGACCTTTCCTTTTCCAAATTTGGGCTTACCTTTGCCCTTAGGCTTTGTTTGAACTTTGGCCTTTCCCTTGCCCTTGTTATTGCGAACCATCGGTATGGGCTTGGGTCCAACCTTTTCAAGTTGCCTTCTTGATTCGTAACATACCGAGCAATTGTGGCAGAGTCTTGTCAATTTCATTCATATTGAAATTGAGGACAAACAAGTCAGCTGTAGCTATCCCAAACAACGATTGTAAAATAACATCGGTGGCCAACTCTTGGCTCAATGGAAACCCAAGCTTAGATAGGCTTTCAATATAGCCAATCATCTTAAGGACATGAGGTCCTCACTGGGCTTCCTTCACCAACTTACATTGGAATAGGGCCTTAGAGATATCAAACCTCTCTTACGATTTGCCCCACGATAAAGTTCTTTCAGTGCTCGATCATATCATAAGCAACCATGTCCTCATGTTGCTTTCAAGTTCGAGGATTCATAGTGGCAAGCATAAGACATCCAACATCTATCATGTCATCGAGATACTTCTTGTAAGCATCTCTATCGGTCCTCGAGGCATTAGCGAGTGGTTCATTAGGAAGTGGTTGTTCAATGACATATAATTTCTGTTCTTGTTTAAGGACAATCCTCAAGTTACAGAACCAATCAAGAAAATTCAAACCATTCAATTTGTCCTTCTCAAGGACCGATCGCAATGAGAGTGTGCTAGTGTTTGTAGCCATAATATATCTACAACAATTAAATATGCATGTGAGTAAATTTACCAATTTTATATCAATCATTAAAAAGACTTTATTAAATGATACTCCCACTATTTTATTTCAAAATTAATAACCCTCGTATATTAATTTCGGAAAAACTTTCTCAAAGGTGTTTCTAGTAGGTTAAGGATCCATATTTCACCACCTCTTAAGTCAGCTTTGGCTTTACTCTTAAGATTATGGTTATTTAGGTAAGCAATATTTGCTAATTACATCATATGTAACTCCTAATATTTGGTGAACAACTCTTGTTCTAATCATCTTATGATTTATCCAATTTACTTGCCTCTAGGTTTCTAATCCTATTAGAGTAACCTAGTTAAGTCATTAACCAATTTTTTAACCAATGAATATCACTTGTTTATTCTTTGGCGTTTAACCAAGATAAATACTAGTACTTCGCTTTGGCAGAACCTACATAGTATTGATCGAGGCCTTAACGAGGGAAAAATTGGAAGGCAATGTTGACTTAATATTTTAATAGAGGGATTTTATTAAGGTTGTCGCATCTCACCAATTATAGTCTACTTTAGCCCATTTAGTCTTCTAATCGATCTCATCAATTAATAGGGTTTATTATCTTCAACTTTTAATATATATAATTGGCATGCTTTAGACATCCATAGCATCTCATACATGAATAAATAAAGCAATAAATAAATGCAATAGTTATAGCCCATAAACTAAGGTGGTTCAACCCAAGCCAATGGGAAAACCAAAAAGAAACCTAAAGGTGTAAGCCATTTCACAAGCTATCATTCTCAATCATTGTCCCATCTTCCTTCTCGTTTGGCCCACAGCAACTCTTGCAAATTACAATATGCAGAAACTCGTTTTACATACAAGTGAATAAGATGAGAAGAGAAATACAAGAGAATAGTAGTAAGGCATGACACGCAGGCCGTATTTAAAAAAATACAACCTTTTATCGAATGGGTCATTGGGCTATAACTATGCATTTCAAACACCGTGCATGTCAAAAATAGCATACATAATTCAATATATATATTTTTTATTAAGGTGAAATATAAAATATCCTTTCAACCTTTTGTGGCCCATCAAGTTTATAAATTTCTTTTATTAACAAAACTTTTTGCAAGGCACTGTGGTGCAGGCGAGAGCCCTGCGGTCTAATCGCATACCCCAGTCAAATGAAACCTCACGATTTCATAACTTTTTATCAACAGAATCGTGTTTTTAGGATTTTAATCCTTGAGGTTTCATATCGGAACAACCCTTGTTCCACTAGCCAGTTAACACTTACTGGAAACTATAAATACCACCGTCGCATTATTCTGCATTTGTTAATAGTTAACAAATAATAACATAAAATCAAGTAGGCCACAACACCATGATTAACATTTAATCAATTACCGAAAGGAACAGTTATCAGGTTATGCTTAAACAATTTAAACAATCCAAAATACAATAAGATCAAAACATGAATCTCATACAATTGCATCACCCAAGTATTTAAACCCGAGTTCGTATCACACAAGTGGCTCTGATACCACTATTGGAACGCCGGAACCCCATGGCGCAGCAGAATAAAATTAGATCCGGCGATCCAAATCAGGAATCCATGTGTGAGGAACGAATCGGGGTGAAATAAAGGTTTCGAAATTATCAAAACTTCAATCTGAGTAGACAGCGACGCCTTGGCAACAAGAGTTTTGATCTACTGACGAATCAAGCCACAACCTTTTCAGATGTCGGCCTCTACGTGATCCATCCGGTTTGACTATGAACGGAAGAAATCTCCAAAACTATTTTGGAGGTTTATTTGCTTGACAGCTGCTAGACCTAACAAGCAATCACTTAGGGTTTTTTTTTTTTCATTTTAGCTTTGTCTCCTTTTAATACCTTTTTATAATGGGTGCCTTTCTCATTGGGCCTTTTATAATAGGTATCCTCTTAATTGGGCCTTTTATAATTGGTATCTCTTGAATATATTACAAGATTAAATAAATACAATAAAGTTTTTAACCGAAAATTATAATTACATTAATTATATCTGAAAATTATAATTACATTAATTATAATAAGGATTTCGGTAAACTATATTTATTTAAATTTATATATGAATCAAATTCATATATTAATAAAATTATGTTATCATTATGTGTACAACATCCTTGTACATATAATATGTTCAATATTTGATTGCCCAATTAAATTAATTCTATAATTAATTTAATTCATGTGACAACAAAACACAATACCAACTATATTTTATTCCGTTCATTTCAACCATAGGGTGTGTTCCTGTAGGTTCTTGCAACGTTAGCAGTAATACTAGAATGATTCTATTGTCACAGACAATGAGTGGCATCTAGCAATGCATCATTGCTACCTAAGTTACAAGAAGTCATGATTCGACATAACCATTCGTGATTAACCTTTCATGCATTAATCCTTAGTCCTTTATCTCTAGAACGGATACAAGTCATGGGATAGTCACACTTGCATAGTCCATCCCATGTTTCTTGATATCTTGAGTAGACTATGATATACAAATTAGTATGACATCTCATATCAACTTATTTGAGCATGGCCATGCATTTCTAGTCTCACTCAATCAAGTGGCCTAAAATATTACTCCTATTATGTAGGAGGGACTTATCCTTTATTGATCAACCATATCCCTCTACATAGATTGTGGTATATCCAACATCAGCCTTTATAGAACAACCTGTTACGGTGTATGTTTGACTGTATCAAAATATACAACTCACGATGCTGGGATAATAATGATCTCAAGTCTGAGGATCATGTACATATTAATCACTATGAGTAATGTTGTGACAATTACATAATAATCCAAGAAACATACTCATAGCGGGTCAATCCAATATGTTGTTCTCTAACACACATATTTATGCATTGATTTTGACACTCCATATCAATGACAACTCTTTATCATCAACCAACTACATGTTAGTCTTAATGCATTATTGTTGTCCTAGTCAACAATAATACTCGACTAAGGATCTTTTAAGAATAATCATATTATTCTTAGGACATTATTATAAAACAGTTTATTTATATACACAGAAAGAAAAACTGAAATAATAATGACAACGCTTTATATTAATAAACATGGTAAGTTAAGTATGTTATTACAACCATCTCATGATTGATCTTTGGGCATACTCTTACACCGCACACAGCCAACCAATAATAATAAACATGGTGGTATCGCATACAGCCCACCAATTATCACATATACATGGTGGTATCGCACACAGCCCACCAATAATAATAAACACGGTGGTATCGTACACAGCCCACCAATAATAACAATTATACAGTGTTCATTCGTATCCTTTTTATATTCCGAAGGTTCATCCGGGAATTTCATCACTTTTCATCATTTTAATAAATATCATTAATATTCACTCACATTTACATAATAATTTAATATGTAAAAAACAAAAATAAAAAGGATGCATCATTTACATATAAACTTACATCGATACAAAATGTGTCAATTTGCAATTTAGTCTAAAACATTACCTTTTCCTCGGTCAAGGTTGATTCCACATTCTTCTTGATCTATAATGACACATTTAGCTTATTTAATATACACATTATTCAAATCAGTCCAAAATCTTCCTATGGCAAAATTTACAATTTAGCCCCTAACTTTCTCAATTTTCACACTTTAGTCCCTAGGCTCGTAAAATGAAATGTGTTCATTTTTCACACACCCAAGATTAGTCGATTCATATTCTCTCTTATAGCAGCCCACAATTTTAACTATTTTACATTTTATACACATATTATTTCATCTTTTGCAAATAAATCCTTTTTATCAATTTCACCAAAACTTATCTAGCAAAAGTTGTTTGTCACAGTTCAAACTTTCATATTCTACCACTAGACATCAAAATACATGTATGTCATCCATGGGTAAAATTTTAAAAATAGCTAGATCGAGCTATGAGGATTTTAAAAATATGAAGAATATCAAAAAAAGGGGCTAAAAGGTACTTACAATCAAGCTTGAAAGTGAAACAAAACCCTAGCTACGGCTCCTTGCAAATTTTGGCTATGGAGGATGAAGATGGATTTCCCTTTTATTTCTTTTATTAGCCAAATGACCAAATTTTCCTTCATTAATCCTTTAGATATTTTATCCCTCTATGGGCATTTTGTGTCCAAATTATAATATTATGGTCTAATTACCAACTAAGGACTCCCAATTTAAAAACCCATCTCAATCAAGTACCTTTATGGATTGTAATACACACTTTTCACCCATTGCAATTTAGTCCAACTTATCAAATTGGACATCCAAATAATAAACTTTCTCAACCAAAATTTCATGCAAACATTCAATCACTCAATAAACACTAAAACTCAATCGGAATAAATATTTTGACCTCAGATTCATGGTTTGGAAACCACTATTCTGTTTAGGCCCTAATTCAAGCTGCTACAACTCTCCCCGTTTAGGGATTTTCGTCCCCAAAAGTCTTACCAGTAACAAGGTTTGGGTACTGTTTTCTCATGGCTTCTTCTGGTTCCCACGTAGCCTCTTCTACACCATGCTTTTACCACAACACTTTCACGAAGTCTATACTTTTATTCCTCAACTGCTTAATCTCTCGAGCCAAAATCTTAATTGGTTCCTCAACATGTGTCATATCCAGTCGTATCTTAATTTCTGTCAGAGGAATTACATGTGAATGATCGAAACGATATTGTCGCAACATCGACACATGGAACACATTGTGTATTCTCTCCAACTCTGCTGGCAAAGCTAACCGGTAAGCTACTGGTCCAATCCTCTCAATAATCTCATAAGACCTAATGAAACGCAAACTCAACTTGCCCTTTCGACCAAATCTCAAAATCTTCTTCCACGGAGATACTTTCAGAAACACTTTATCACCCACCTGAAACTCAATTTCTTTTCTATTCAAATCCGCGTATGAATTTTTTCGATCTGAAGTAGCTTTCAGACAATCACAGATTACTTTCACTTTCTCCTCAGTTTCTCTAACTAAATCAACATTGTGAATATGTTTCTGACTGAGCTCGATCCAATACAAAGGAGTTCGACACTTGCGCCCATATAATGCTTCGTACGGTGCCATCTGTATACTCGACTGATAACTGTTGTTGTAGGCAAATTCAACCAAAGGTATATATTTTTCCAAACTACCTTCGAATTCTAAAACACAACATTGGTGTAACACCTCTAACCTGCAACCATCGCCGAAATAGGGTTAAGAGGCAATACCGGACAAATCAGATCTTTTACAAACATTTCACATCACAAGAAATATCATCATCATATCATAGCAAATTGAATACATAAAGTCCCTTAAATATGTCTACGAGACCTTAATCAAGTTTTGAAAAGGGATCGGGACTAAACCAAGCTCACACAAAAATTTTCCAAAAACTTTACATTTTTCAAACTTACAGAGGTCACACGCCTGTGTGGGCAGGCCGTGTGCCTCACACAGCATTAGACACGCTCATGTGTCCAAGCCGTGGCAAAACAGGGCATACATACTGACTTGTCCACACGGCTGAGGACACACCCATGTGCTCTACTCGTGGTCGACCCTGACTTATTTCACACGGCCAGTCACACGCCCGTGTGTCCAGCCCGTGTGCGAGTCTGACATGTTTCGAACTACAATCTTAAGAGACACGGTCGAGACACACGCCTGAGTGCTCAACCGTGGACACGAAATTAGGTTTGGTTCAAGCTATATTTTCATCTTCCTCATGCATACCTAAACCATGTCATTCTATACCAATTCAATACCATTTTATTAACCAAGAACATCCCAAATACACAAGCTATAATCATTAATATAACCTATTTCAATTATACAAAATTTCCCAATTCAACCATCAATCCATACCTCAAAAATAAACCAATTCATCAAATCAATTTCATGCATTTCTTAAGCAAATACACATCATGTAACAAATGATCATATGAATAACTTAAACCATTATTAAAATGGCCATATACACTTAGATCATATCAAGCCAATCTCATAACAAATTCTAAGCTATTTAACCAATATCAAGTTTATCAAAATATACTAAATTCCACAACTACATTCATAATCAACCATCTTAAATGGAAAAATACATTCTAACCATAATATCAAATACAATAGCCTATACATGCCATATAACCAAGTCATAAAAGGTATAAATACCGAAATCATTAACCAGATAGTGTGATGCGATCTCCGCCGACCTCTAACCCGAGCAAATCTCCAAAAATCTATAAACATAGGAAAAACACAAAAAGTAAGCTTTGAAAGCTTAGTAAGCCATAAGCAAATAAATCATTTCAATAATGTCTATAATTCAATTTAACTAGGCTGAATGTAACAAACCTCAACCACATATACATTCATCAAAATCGTAATTTCCTAAGACCACATTAGGTAACTTCAGTAGACCTAATTATGGATGAACATATAAACCATGTTTTCAAATTCATATATCAACCATTAGCTCATTCAATAAATTAAGCTTTCACAATTTCATTACATACCAACCGAATCATGGTCATTATTACAGATTATTCATAAAAATATATCAATTTCTTTTTATACACTTCCAAACCTGAATAACCATAACAAATCGCACATCAAAACTATGTTCCATATTTTATAATTCTCATGTCAAGTGCTTAAAAGAGTTTGTCTCATGGCACATAAGCTAGAATTTCGATCCAAAGTTGGACCATATCCACGATGTGTTTGATGTCTCGATGTTAAGACGGTATCGATCTGATCCATCGCATGTTGTCTTAGTAGAGGATATCGAGGCTAGACCAGATTTGACGTTTGATGAATAGTCTATTTCAATATTGGATCGTGAGGTTAAGGTTTAGAGATGAAAGAAAATTCCTTTGGTCAAACTGCTCTGGAGAAATCATGGCATCAAAGAGGCTACTTTGGGGTCAAAATTTCTTTAAGGGAGGTAGAGTTGTAACATCCCATATTTTAGCTTAATAGGAATGCAAAAGTATTTTAAGATGAGTAATTAACCCAGTGGTTAAAAGAAAATGAGGAAGCATGGAAATTAGATTGAGGTCCCAAGTTCGATTCCCTTAACTTGCAAATAATTTAATTTTTCAAAAATCCCCCAATTTCTTTTTTGTGTGTCGTCCATTCCTTGTAAAATCTAGGTATGAATATCACTTTTAATTAATTTAATCAGCCCAAACCACCTAGAACAACCATCTTCTTTTTCTTTTATTTTGCCACAAGTTCTTGCACCATTCTCCTCTCCTTCTTGATTTCATTTTTCCTTGTTTTCCAGCTATAAATCTAAAATCTTTGACACCTCCAAGAATAATCCCCATTGCTGCCCAAAAAGTGCCATTGCCGCCCTTTTCTTCTAGCTTATGTAAGTGTCTATTTTCTTTAAATTTCTTGATGAATCTTTCAAGGGAATACCCAAATTTCCAGATCTGGATTAGGGGAAATTTTAATGATTTTATGGATATTTTTCCAGCCTTTAAATGTGATTTCAATTGGCTTTTTAAATCAGCCTTGATTTGCCACCGTTGGCGCTGGTGCGCCGCATCTAGAGGCACCAAAAGGGGGTTGTTCTTTTCTTTAATTTTGCCCACCTAATCATGTGTGATTTAGGAAATTTTAATCTTGATCATTCGACAACTTACATTTCACAATTCGAGAAGCGTAAGTGTGTTTGATATTGGGCTAATGCGTAGTTTTAACTTAATTGTTGGGGAAAATGATAATTTATTGGATTAAAGAATTTTATGATTATATATCTACTTACTTTTCATTATTTAATGGTGTTAGGTGCCGACCCAAACACCCCAAATCGACAGTGAAGTTATTTGACGTTCGCGCATACGTTTCGCATCAAACTAGTGTAAGAAAACTAGTTAACTTACATCCGAAAAAATCATTATAGTTATGTTGTTTGATTCGATCCCATGAGAGGGTGTTTTAGGACTGATTAATGGTATATTAATTTGATAAAATATTGATTCTTAATTTAGGCTCGATTTAAGGTCTTAAGGAGAAACTACGAGTTTCGTAGTGTTTTGCAATAGTGTGAAAAATAAGGTGTTGGTCCTAACTTGTTAACTTGAATGTTTTAATAATATTTTATATGATCCAAATATGGAATAAGCTTGTTGGTCAGGCTTATTTAATTGACTAAGTGAATGTGTTAAAGTGGCTAAATCAGGTACGTTACTGGCCTTAACTAAATGGCATGTTTACAAAATTGTGTGGTTGATTGAATAGTAGATTTTCTGCTACTGGTATGAAAGACCTGTTGATGTATTGTGTGATTGATTGTATGTATAACATGTTTTACTTTGGAAATAAATATTGAAAACCCGAAATCTTGTTAGGTAAAATGCTATGAAAAGTATTGAATGAAAAATTGCTATACATGTGCATGGGGTGGGGTGGGATATTGTGGTTGACGAAGGAGTTACGTGGAGTATTGGCGGCATATTAAGTCCGCATTTATATGTAGTCAGTGCACTGCACCGAGAGTACTATGGAGACTAGGGATTTTATCATATTCTATGTTTAAATGGCAAAATATATGCATTATGTTTATATGGTGGTTTAAGCATATCAAGCATTGCTCGCACTGTTTGGAGTTTGATAGACGAGTTTTGGGGAACTCGTGGTGTGTAGTGGATGGTTGAGTACAAATTCATTTTTTGCATTATGATATGTCCATAACTCATTCTAATGTTTATATGGTTGCTATGATTGTGTTACATGGATGTTTTGAGTGATTGATCTTTAACGAAAGTTGAATGTACATATTGATTAGACTCACATTGAGCTAGTTAGCTCACCCCATTACTTTAAACCTCTCAAGTAATGAATGAGACTAGGATTGAAGATGGCATGTGGATGAACGGCAGACTTCGAACTTAGATTCTATTTAATTTTATTTTAGTTAAGGTTCCCTAAATTTATAAGGTTTTTGCACTGTAAAGCTATTTGAACTGTGGCATGGGTTTGTTTCTATTTTGGGGTTTACCATGCATGCATAATTTACATACTTTAAATTGATTTATAAGTATATTCTGAAATTGGACTGAGCATGTTACTTGACTTAATAAATAATTAGTTCTTGAATTGGTTTTCTACTGCAACTAAACTTAATAAGGTTTTTAAAAAGCAATGATGAGCAATGTGTTTTTATTAAAACCACGAGAATGTTATTAACTTGACTTAATACAAGTTGAACTTATTAAATGAATGTTTTCCCAAAATAACAAAGGTAACCACAATTTTATTTTTAAAAAAAAAAACATATTTGAGGTTTTCAACCAACGATAAGGTAGATTCGTAATTTATGTGTCCAACATGACCTTGACGATTCGGCCATAATGTCTAGGTGGGTTTGAGAGGTTACCTGGTATTTATTTTGGGAAATACAAAAGCATGTACTGGGTTGGATTGAACTATAAATTGTTGAGTTAAAAGTCCATAAAGCACATATAATTGAACCTAATATAGGAGAGGCCCGAATCCCTACCATAATACATATGATGGGAGGCACTCCCTATTACCTGCCCCTTTCTCCTAGTTCAACTAGGGGATTGATTTTCTTATTAAATAAGTATTATTTTTGTTTTACTAATTCAACTAGGGTTTTACTTCCTCTCCTTATATATGGCACCAGTAGGGCTAAAAAATTACATAAGTTTTACACAAATTTGAGATATTGTTATTTTTCTTGAAAATAATCGGAATTTATTTCTAAGTGCAAATTATATTTTCGGGAATAATCACTACACCAAAACAGACTTTTAGTGGCGTTTTTTTGGGCTTTTAGCAATGTTTATAAGCGCCACTAATAGTATTTTTGCGCGCTTTTAAAGCACCATAAAAACGCATAAAGCAAGCGCCGCAAAATTTAGCGGCATTTTTTGTGAAAAACGCCGCTAAAAGTAAAGACTTTTAGCGGCGCTTTTCAAAAAAACGCCGCTAAAGGTAGGGGCTTTTAGCGGCGCTTCGAGAAAAACGCCGCTAAAGGTATGGGCTTTTAGCGGCGCTTTTCAAAAAAACACCGCTAAAGGTAGAGGCTTTTAGCGACGCTTCGAGAAAAACGCCGCTAAAGGTAGAGGCTTTCAGCGGCGCTTTTCAAAAAAACGCTAGCGGCGCTTTTCCCACAAACGCCACTAAAAATCATAAAAATTTAAAAAAATTAAATATTATATAAAAGAACAGCACTATTATCACATCACCAAACAAGCTTTAATTAGATAACAATTTATATACAAATCCATTTATGTTCCATAGGCACAAATCTATTTAACAAATAAATAGAAACTCAACCAATACACAAGAAATTTCATAAGTCTATATTATGTTATGTGTTTATCCAACTCACAAGAAAAATCAAGCTCTTGCTCATGAAAATAGGTGGTGTCAAAAAAGACCAAAGACCAAGACACAAAGACAATTAAACAAATAGCCTATTAAACAATTAAGCTGAGTAAAATCCAACTCCGAATTGTCTAATCATGCTAACATCAGCACCAGCAGCCAATGCTTCCTTGAATTCCTTAGTCCCGGACCTAGCAATGGTATCAAGATTGTTCACCAAATCTGAATAAAAAGACACAATCTCATTAGAACCTCTCTCTTGATTAAAATTTAGTGAATAACCGAATGCACAAGAAGCAATAACAAAACTTACCGGCCTTAGTCATGCCAATACCACTATCAATGATCGATAGAGTATTGTTTGTCTTATCGGGGACAATGTGGTTAAACTTACCGGCCTTAGTCATGCCAAAATTCCTTGCAACCAAAACCTCAAACCAAAATAAAATTAAAACACTTGGAAATAAAATAATAATAATAAGGTAAAAGCTCTTCACCTTTGTGCCAAAGTTGGACCATGACAGCCATGTAAGTTTAGAACTAAGCAAGAGCAACTTGTACATAGTGAAAGCAAGCAACGTAATCAAGCAATATAAATCTAAATTTTTGACTTTAGCACACTGAAAGAAATCTTTCCATGGATTCCATGGCATCTAGGCTCTTTTTTTTAATTTTTTGCCCCTTGCACCTCAGGAAATAAAAGAATTTTAGCACCTAGAATGCACCTTGTGCCCTTGACCATACAAATTCTACCTATCAGTCATAATATTTTCTGGTACTTTGTTGTTATTAGACGACACTTCCTTGCACCTTCTTAAGAAATAAGAAGAAATGTTTAACAAAATTTCTAGACAAAATTTCGTGTTCTTGCGCATATTAGAATAGCATATTAAACAAAATCATATTAAGCTTCAAACATCTTGATTGTACTCCATTACAAGCTAGAGAAAACTCCAAGCTAGATATCCAACAAAAATATTTTGAAAGAAATACTAATCATGTAACGCCAGTATGCTTACTTGGATTTTGTCTATACTCCACTCTTTTTTTTTCTGTTCATTGAAATTTTACTAGTTAAAAAAAAGTTCAAGTTTCATTCAATCAAACATTAGCAAACAGGATAGAGAGGATTACCGAGTCTATGGCAATAGAAAACCGGATATTTCCACCTCCTACCAGTCGTAGAGTTGCTTCAGAGCGAAACAAGCATCATCAAATTGCCCTTCAAGTACATTGCGGACCATATTTTTCACATGCAATGGATGAGGCTGGTCACAAACTTGAAAAGAAACAAACATATTATAGCATTCCCAAAGACATATCGTACCAATTTGTTAGAAGTACTTTTTGAGATATAACCTTGAAAACATTTTCTTGATTGACAAAACAGAATCCACTGTATGTAGCCTGCAAGTTGTTCAACGTCTGTCTCATATCACCATCAGCTGTGAAAATGATGGCTTCAAGACCTTCCGGAACATACGGTACCTGCATATATATTTAGTACTGTAAAAGGAAAATGGGATGGGTTTCAAGATTTTCTTTTTCCTATCACTAAATATATATAGGTGTGTTGGATTACATACCTTCACCTCTCAAGATAATGAAGCCAATCAACATCAAAACAGGATGGATCTGCATAAAGATTAAATAGTTAGCGAATTTAACCACATAACATAGGACTTGACTTAATTTAATTTGGCCAGAAAAAATCAATAACTCGAACTTTATCAATATTCATTAAAAAAAAACAAAGATTAAATTTATAAAGTTATGTACTATCCAATCTCATTTAATCCATAATGCTACAGAACAAGTTTAAAACAACATATATTATGAATACATCACAATCTCGTTGAGCAAGCTTGAAAATATGCAATATTAACATTATTGTTCACTATACATTACATCCATTTCCAAATTTCATGACATTCATAATACAAGATAACTAAAAATTATTGTAAATGAAATGATTAAAAGAATCCAGAATTTCGAATCAATTTGTGAAAACTTACAGAGAGAGTTGGAACAGCTGCAATGACCATACTTGTAAATGCCACAGATGTCTGCATGTATACATTTCATTGCAATTAATCAATCAGAAAATCCATACAGAAAACTACACTAACATATAGAGCAGAAAATTCATTCAATAAAAAGCTCTAAAAAGAACTATCCAAAGCACCCAATAAGCTCAACAACATTAAAAACCATACTGTGAAAGCAATAAAGGCCATCAGATAAAAGGCCTGATCACTCAAGCTCATATTTGAATATTAGCAAACTACTAAATAATCAAACAATAGAATGGTCAGGTGATTAATCTAACATAGGTCAGTTGCAACAAGGAAAACGATTAATTCCCATGCCAATTCAAAGGCAAATGCATATAAATCTATAATCAAAACGTGCATAGAAACAATCTTCAGAAAAAAGAAGACACCAAAGATATTAAAGATGCACATATAGGGGGATAAAAGATTAAAAATTGTTATAAAAAAGTTTCCAAGAGAAACATAAGGTCTTTGACATCAATAGACATTGCAGTCTTGTCAAGCACGACAATAGCATCCTCCAAAGCCTTGTTGTATACTGCAAATGAAAGGATTCTTCATTCAAAGCTAAGTTATGGTTCAAAAACAGAGGTTAAGAATCTAGCACCGCTTCTAAGTTACATTACCTCGACAAATAACCGTAGGATGATAAATTTTCTCAATAAAGGCTTCTGGAACATGAAGCATCTCACCAGCTGCACCAAAAAGTACACCAAATATAAGTACTAAAGGGAATTGGATCCTAACATGTTGATTAAATCATGGATAAACACATGAACCCATAGCAATTAAAATTCCATTGAGCTTCTGAAAATTTTACCAGTTCTTCAAAGAAAAAACATCTTATAGATAAAAGAATAAATCTGGATAATTAACTTCTACGTTAAAAAATATCAAACATAGAACATAAACATCATTCTGCTGTATATAGATATACCAAGAACAATGACAGATGTTGCTCCATCTCCAAATTCTTTATCTTGGGTACAGCTTAATTCAATCATTGACTGTCAAGACCAACCACAAAAAGATAAGAAAGACTGAAAATAACACAAATATAGGCGAAAAGGCATTTGAAACTAATCTCAAATTCTATATAAGTACAAGGAGTAATAGCATATTTCAAAGAATGAAATATGAGAAAAGGGACTTGGGTGGCCTTCCTCTCATCTGCAGATGGTGGTTGGGTTTTAACTTATATATGTACACCGATTTAAGAAATAAATAGCGAGTGGAAGATTGAATTGGAAGACCAAACATTTGATATATTCTATACAAAGTACTAAGGACAGGAACTTATATGATATAATATTATAATTTATAGTGATAGGAAAATTAATATGAAGCAAAGTTGGTTTTGAGTAACTAACAAATATATATATATATATATACACAACATACACCGGATTTTATAATGAGATTTAACTAACAGACGTTGTTAAGGATATAAGGTTAAGTGAATAAAATTGTTTTTTAAGGTACAAGCATTTGATATTTGATTTCCAAACAACATAAAAATCTGAGATTCTTAAAAAAAAACATTGATATTTTACTTAGCACTTTCCAACAACTGATGAAGAAGATCAACCCCATTATTCAGTTTGCCAACAATCTTGGTTAAAACTAGATCCCAAAAACTCTTATCAACTCTCCCACTTGACATAGCCATTAAAACAACTTTCTCAACTTCACCTTCCTTTCCCATACCCTGAAGCACTTCAATCAATATATTGTATGTTGCTTTATTTGGCAAATGACCTTTGTCCAAAGATTTCCTCCGAATTCTAATCCCCTCCGTCGCATTACCAATCTTACAAAATCCTTTAATCAATATATTGTAGGTGAACACATTTGGATTACACCCTTTTTCCACCATCAAAGGAAATTGACTTTTAATATGTTTGGAAATTTAGAAACCAAAATAAAACGACCATACAGAGTTCAACGCTAGAGAGAAATGAAATTAAAGCAAAAGGCAATTTAAAGGGACCAAAGATGAAGTTAAACTAACGCTGGAAAGCAATTTAAAGGGATTAAATCAAATACCAATGTAAACAATCAATAACAAAATTTGGGATTAAAAAAATAGAAGCTTTCATTGAACCCAAACTTGCACACACATTAGCTAAATCATTTAAAGACTCAAGCTTTTATTGAAATCAATGTAAACCCAGAAACAAACATGGATCGATTAAATGAAGGAAACCCAATTTGGATTATATCAAATGATAGCCAAAAACAGCAAAAGAAAAAAAATTGAAGCATAGAAATCAATATATGCATAGAATGAAAAATACCCAATTTAGATAATACACAAAAAAAAGTAGTGGTTAAAAGAAAGTGTTACCTTGAAGAAATTTGTGTTGATAAAGGGAGAAAATATTGAAAGTTCTATTCGGCGAGAATAACCATGAAACCGCGAAAATAAAGCAAAATAGGCTTCTTACTGGGAAATTTGGGATTCCGAAATTTTGAGTTTGGGGAGGGAGCGATTGGGAAACGATAGGGAAATTTGGGATTAAGGAATTTTGTGTTTGGGGAGGGAAACAGATTGGGAATATTTGGGAAATTCTGAGTTTGAGTTTGGGGAAAAAAATCGGGGTTATAGGATAGTGGATTTAGTTTGGGGAAAAAACGGCACCGTTTTATGTATAAAAGTTTGTAATTATTTGTGGCGTTTTTACAAAAACACCACTATGCAATTTTAATTTTTTTTTCTATTTTTAACCTATATATATTTTTTAATTTTTGTGTTGAGATCATCATTTTTTAAAATTTTTATTTTTATTATATTTTGAGTATTGAACTTTTTAACAAAAATATTAAATATTAAATTTTTAAGTTTTTAAGAATTTAAGTTTTTAATTTTTTATTATTAAAATTTAAAAATTTAATTACCATTACCAACTCTTTTACGAATTTATTTTTCTTTCTTTTTACATCAACATTATTTTTTGAAGTATAGTCTGCATTAGTTGTTTAGATTTTTATATTGAATAATTATAAATTTTTATGTATGCAATATTATATAAATACATCAATATATTTTTATTCACAAACGCCACTAATTCATAAAACAAATTTTCAAACGATGCCGTCTTCGAATCTATTGATGGGTTTTGTGGCTTTTTTGTATAAAACGCCGGTAACTTTTAATATCATTTTTATACTATTATTAATTAATCTAATTACTTATTTTAAATATTTATAAATTTAAAATATATCAGTCATATACCCATAAATCTTTAAAATTATTTTAAATAATAGTATTAGTGTTAATAATAATAAAATAATTTTTATATAAAAAATTTCATAAAAGAGATCTCTTTTACGGTTATATAATAAATTGTTTAATATATAAATTAAAACACTTAACCCCAAATCCTAATATATATATAACCCCAAATCCAAACTTCAAACCCTAATCTCTAACACATAATCCCAAACCCCAAACTATATAATAATTTTAATATTATAATTCATATTATCTATTTTACAATTATATAATAAATTATTTCATATATAAATTAAGGATAAAAATCTGAATCTAATTTAAAGAAATGAACATTAGGGTAATGGATACATATACCTCTTAAACCCTAAAACCCTAAACCCTAAATCATAGCTCCTACACTATCAATCCTTAACTATTGACTATAAACCCTAAACTATAAGCCTTAAACCCTTAAACCCTATAATAATCTAAACACATAACCCCAAACTCTAAACCTTAAAACATTATAAACCCCAAAACCTTAAACCATAAACCTTTCTTAAACCCTAGACCCTAACATCGTAAACCATAAAACCCTAAATCATAAACCCTTACAAACATATAAACCCTGTAACCATAAATACTAAACTTTAAATCAAAAACTGTAAACCACTAAAACACTAAACTATAAACATTAACCCCTAAACCATACGACCCACACCTTATACCCTAAATGCTAAATCCTAACACTAAGGCAAAAAATTTAAACACTAAACGTGAATTAAAATTGATTTATTATACAATGATCAAAACAACGCTTTTTTTTGTTTTGAAATAGATTGAATAAATGCCAACCTTAGTTTTTGCTTTGAAATAAAAAATAGTTTGTGATACCACCTTTAGCGACATTTTTATAACAAACGCCACTATAAGTCAGCCATTAGCGGCTTTTTTTAGAAAAACGCTGCTAATTTTATCCCATTTTTACATTGTAATTAAAACGGCGTCGTTTTTGTTTCGAAATAAAAAAATATTTTGTGGCGTTTTTCTTTGCCGCTAAAAATCACATTTAGCGGCGCTTTACCTACAAACGCCGCTATAAGCCAGCCTTTAGCGGCGTTTTTTAGCAAAACGCCGCTAATTTTTTCCCTTTTTTAAATTGCAATTAAAATGTCGTAGTTTTTGGGCTTTTTTAATTGCTCATACCTTTAGCGGCGTTTTTTGAAAAGCGCCGCTAATTCTCATACTTTTCGCGGCGTTTTTTGAAAGCGCCGCTAATGCTCATACTTTTAGCGGCGCTTTTGCTAATGCTCATACTTTTAGCGGCCTTTTGTCAAAAGCGCCGCTAATGCTCATACTTTTAGCGGCGTTTTTTCAAAAGCGCCGCTAATGCTCATACTTTTAGCGGCGTTTTTTAAAAAGCGCCGCTAATGCTCTGATTTATAGCGGCGTTTGGGGAAAAAACGCCTCTAGTTACCCTTTTTAGCGGCGTTTTTGAGATAAACGCCGCTATAGCTCGGTTTTTTGCGGCGTTTTCCTTCAAACGCCGTTAATGTGTAATATTAGCGGCGTTTTTCTTTAAAATGCCACTAAAAACGCCACTAAAAGTCTTTTTTGGTGTAGTGAATGATTCTACTGGCTCCTATAAGAGATATTTACTTTCCTATTGAAAGTAGGAAAATTATTTCTAGTTCTATATTTGATTCGAAATTGTTTGAGCCCACACTCGAAGCAATTCGTGGTACAGGAATAGTGGAGAAGGTTATTCAGTTGAAAGCCGGGAACTTCTAGGATTTGTCCCGCTCAAAGCAAGAGTATTATTTCGGAAAAAAGTTTATTGTTATAGACATCACAAATCAGCACGATTTTTAAAATTTTATTTTTCCGTTGTGCAAGAAAATTGATTTCGAATCGAATTTTTTCCAGCACTAGCAACTCCACTACATTATCATTAAAGCATGAATCTATTTCTTGTAACAACAAATCTATAACAAATATGAATATATCAAATTAATAGTGATACTCAATTGTAAGATATCTCCTTAATTGCGAGACCAACCTCAATGAACTTTATATCTACCACTCAAATAAGAGACTTTTATATCTTGGTGTTCACAAAATGATTTCACCTTTCTTAAATATTGCATTCAAATACATTCTCTTTGTTTTTGAAGAAGAGCTTTTGTGGATGAAACTAACTACATCACATTAAGTATATATTGAGATTTGCGCTATAAAGCTTGATATAAATCATCAATAATCCCAAGCCTCTCAACCATAAGATGTAATATGAAAATAAAAAACTGTTTTAAAAATATTAAAATTGGTTATAAACACATTCCTGGTAAAATAATTGGGCTTTTTATCTTTGTTTTGGAAGTGAAATATAGTTATTGGAGTATAAAACTTAATTACAAAGCCTCAGTTACATCAATATTTGATATAATTATTATTAAAATTTAAAATTCTAAGAAGTAAAAAATAAAATTCCTCGTAAATGATACATAAACCCACAGTTAAAGGAGATGAATTGTTAAGAAATGAGGGGTGAATCAAGAATATCATATAAAAGTTTGAGAATTTGAAAAATTCAAAGGAAGCCACCTCCCCTTGTGCCCCTATATCCATCTCTATTCCTTGTTTTATAGGTTCATTTGACAACATATTTTGGTTTTAATTTAGGATGAAAATCCCCCTCTCCATGCCCCTTAATAAAATAACGCTAAGTTCGATCTTTTTAAGTTGTAAAGAATTTTTCTTTTATAAGAAAGTGTAACTCATTTTTCATAATTTAAATTAAAAGAAAAGAAATTTTGCAATAAAATAAAATAATTTAATTTAATTTATCATAATATTTTTAATTTATACAACATACAAACAGAAGTAGTCGAAGATTGTCTCGAGTTTTTGACAAATTGATTGTTAAAATTATATTTAAAATATTAAATCAAACAACTAAGTTTTTGATCAACTAAGTTTTTATATTTATTTTTGTATATATAAATTAAATAAGAAATATAATGATTATTTTATAATAAAAAAGAGTTAGATTTAAATAAACTTATTCAAGGTTCTGAATATTTGGAGGTCAATCCAAAATTTACGAGAGTTTAGAAAAAAAAAATATTAAGACCAAAAAATGAGTTTGAGCAAAAGAAATTAAGCTTGTAATTAATATCATATAAAAATTAAGCACATTATACTATAGTGTAAATATATATATATATATATATATAAAGATTTTTACATTTAGAGTTTAAGGTTTAGATTTATAGTATGAAAATATGTAATTAATAAATATTAAATAAAAATATTTATATTTTAAAAAATAAAAACAACTAAGTAAATTCAAATAAATTTGAGTTAATCATTAACAAATATATAGGGACTTAAATAAAACTAAAGTATCATATGAATTTCTAATGTTTTTCTAAATTTATTTTCTGAATTCGATAGTTTTTTTTTTTTTTTTTACTCAAGCTTGAATAGAAGACTAAATCAATAATCATTTGAATATTTAACTATTAACCTAACTAAATCTTTGGCAGTTTTTATTTTTTATTCTATAAATTAAAAACATATATGATGAATTGATTTAATTTAATTTATTTTTATAATAATAATAATAATTTATTTTCTATTAATTTTATCTTGACTCCATTAATATATAATTTAAACAAGAATATAAATTTTTTTATTAAAAAAATGAATATAATTTTAATCAAGATTTTTTTAGTATTTTTCAAATATCCATTTTACGTATTTGCCCTTTAAAATAATGTTATATCTAAAATTCTAGTTTGCACTTGAAAATGCAATTAGTAGTTAAAATATGTCTTTTTTACTTCCGCTTGGTTTTTGTATGGATAACTAGTTTAAAGGAAGCGGTTGGATTCCAAAGGAGTAGATCTTTTTCTCTGTTAATTGTGTTTCAGTATAAAGAGCGATTATAAGAGAATTTATGCTAATTATATGGAGATTGTAAGAAGATTTAATCACTCAAGGAAGGAGAGATTATAAGTTGTTGAACTTCCACTTCTCGAATATTTATATCCAGGATTAAAGGCCACTGATCCAGCTTATGCATGTATTGCCACTACATTTTCATATTTGACTCTAATTTGCACTTTCAAACTTACTTTATCTTTAAAATTTTAATAACAACTATTTTATCTCTTAATCAAAAAAAAAAAAAAAAAAGCTAAACGTTAAAGTGTTGAAAGAATAAGGAAGGTGAATCGAAATGGAAATTAAGAGTGAGCTAATAATTCTTAATAATAGGTAAACAATTTAATTTTATGCTGTGTTATTTTTTGATATAATATTTAAAATTAAACATTAATACAACTATACGCTTACTCAAATAATGTCGAACTATAACTTAAACTATATCTTAACTCAATTGACAATCACACGTGTAAAAAAACAAACAACTAAAGACGATATGAAAATATGCCGCAAAACGAAAAATAAGATGAGAAAGCAGAAAGCAGCGGCACTAGTAGTTACCAACACTCAAATAATTTAATATAAACTTGGAGCCTAAAATAGACATCCCCTTCAACTGAATCAATCATCAAAGTGGCTATACCTCTGGCCATAAAGAAATCCCCAGTGCCACCAATCACCGAGATGTCCCTTGTTTTGTTCAAAGGATCAGCCCCGGAAAAGGTGATGCTTCCCCTGTGCTGAGTAGAGTTGAAAAAAAAGGAAAACCCTAACCATGCTGTGAGATAATCTTTCCTATCATACAAATAAAAGCCTTGTGCACGTCCCACCGGGACCGAATGTAAATTATTGTCTAAGGTAATGGGATCGTCAAACACAACCACGTTACCAAAATGGTTTTGTCCAGCCAAGATTGTGCGGTTGCCCCAAGCAGGTACGCCCACTATGGCTGAAGTTGCGTTTTTGGCATTCTCCCCATTGTAAAGAATGTCGTGGAAGTAAAACACCATTTGTTTACAAGGCATCCGGGGCCCTGCTCGGGTTTTCTTCCTTTGAGTGGCGGAGGAACCTGAGAGGAAGAGGAGGAGAGAAAGCACAAGGGTTTCAGTGACTCTTGTAGCACCCATTTCTCTTGTGATTTGGGGGATTAAGTGCCTATTCAAGGGCCAAAATATAGGGAGAGGGTGACAGAGATTTATCATGTTTACTTAAGTAGATAAATCTTGTTTTAAACGTCATCTATTTATATATTAAATATACTGACACCAAAACAAAGTAGTAGGTTTTTCTTAATTTATATGTCAAACAAGAAGAATAAGTAATTGATGTTGTATGTCAATAACTTAAGGCTCAGTATTTTAGTCCTGTAAATGATCTCTTCTTGAATTATTAATGTACCTAAAAATACATATCTAAGTATCATGTGTAATCATAAGCAAAAAATTGTCACTTGAATCAATTTTATTCTTAGATAATTTTACTTTTAATTTCGGTTAGTTTGCAAAAGAGCAATACAAATTTATCGTGTAAACCAAAAATCCCTAATAACATCTCAATTATATTTTAAAACATGCAAAGTATCATGTTAGAATATAAACAGTAGATGGGGAGTTTAGTCCTTGGCCATTTTTTTTTCTCTTAACAATCTAATTGGGATATAATTAGGTTTTCTTTTGGTTTAGAACGTAAATGAACATTGGAAATTTGTGATTCAGTAAAAATGGGAAATAACTTTTGGTTAACTAGCTAGTGGGTGCTCCAAACTTTCTTTAAACTTGAGTTTGATTAATTAATTAATTAATTAAAATATATTAAAGCTTGGATTTGAAGGAATTGTTGGTCGTAAATGGATATATCTCACATTGGTTACGTATAGGCTATTGAGAGGGTTTATATATAGCCTTACTTATTTTTATTAAGTAATTGGGTTATAAGCCTAACTCATATGAGTTGTTGCCGCTTGCTCGGCTAACACATAGTTATTTTTGGGTAAAATTCTAGAAAATAATTTATTTAAAGCAACTTTACTTTTCCCCCCTTTTTTTTACTGTTACACAAAATATGTTTTTTGACTGTTGCGCAGAAATGGTGGGTCAGTTTTGTAACTGACCTTATGATTTTTACTTTGTTTCCCTTGCTATTTACTATTTTACCCTTCTATTACTAGTATAAATAGAGAGTTATTTTCCTTATTTTTCACATGAAAAGAAAAACATAGCAATCAGAAAACTCTTTTCTCCTCTTCGCTTCTTTTTTATTCCCTTATAAAAGTCTGTCTTTTCCTCTAAATTACATGAGAGGAAATTATGTCTAGGAGTTTGGGTTTAAGCAAGATCAACAAACTTTACTAGGAATTAATTCTAGTGTGATTTCCCTAAGAAGAGCAATACGAATTGTGTTTCACGTTCCTTATTCGAGTGTACAAATATTGAACCACTATGTTAACCATGGGGGATGATTTCTTAATTATAGTGTGATGTCCGCTACACAATTACACCAATCAAGGCGAATTCGTTTCTAAGGTAGTGGTTTTTCCATGGTGCAGTAAATGTTGATTTCTTAATTCTTGGTTTATTTTTCCAGTCAGTATTAATGAATTTGTTGTGCAGTAGTATATTTTCCAACAATTTAGGAATGGATTACTATTTTTTAAAGATGTCTACTGGCCTATTGTCAAATGTAGTAGTTAATCCGGGTTATTTCCGCAGTTAAGGTGCTTGTTTCTAGGCAATTTAGTATTTTTATATTACGTTTTGATATTTAGTAGTTATGATTAATATTAGTAAAAGAAGTTTTTTTTAACACAATTTGTGAGTGTTGTGACCTATTGGGCTGACATGGGCCTTAGGTAGTGCTCATATGTGTAATTGAGTGTGTAGGATGATGCACAAGCATCATATGAGTATGCCAAATACCTAAAGGAAATAATGAAACGACATATGAAAATGAAAAAGGCCAAGCAAATTGACATTAACGCCTCGTGTAGCATGCTAATTGCAAAGTAGATACTCCCAAAATTAAAAGATCTGGGTAGTTTTACAATCCCAATAGAGATAGGGGATTAGCATTTCAGTAAGGCTCTATGCGATTTAGGGGCTACCACAAATTTAATGCCTTTATCAATCTATCGGAAACTCAGACTCGAGGAACTAAAAGATACCTTAATAACACTAAAAGTACTCAATAAATCTTTGTTACATCCAAAAGGTTTACTCAAGGATGTATTGGTCAAAGTACGAGGATTTATAATCCCCGTCGACTTTGTAGTCCTCGATTTTGAGAAAGATTGAGAAACCCCCATTCTGTTGGGTAGGCCATTTTTGGTCACTTCTAAATCAACAATCGATCTCAAGTGAAAGGAGCTTATTATAAAAATAGATAACAAAATGGAAGTGTTTAAATGTGGTCGAGATTCTAAAGTGAAGGATTGCTTAGATAGGAATGTTACGTTTTATTCAATTTAATCCCTGACGACCTTGATCAAAGTTACTTTCCGAGTTGTGTAGGTATTCATAATGCAAGAGAAATGGATAAATGGTGAGATCCTGGAATAAATGGAATTGGCTGGAAGGCCAAAAAAGGTCGAGAGCAACGGATGAATTCGACGGTAAAGTTCAAGGAATTGTCAAACAAGTCTAGTAGCACAACATAGATTTTAACCCATCAAACTTCAATTAATTTGTACATACTGTATATGATGTCATTTTGATTTTTTAGAATTAGAAATTGCACTTGTTATTGCATGTTGGAATTAGAAGGAAACAGGTTTCGAATAACAATGGAGGAGTTAGACGTCAGTAGGGTGCATGTACGGATAACCGAGGGCTTTTTATAAGTCTCGGAGAGGCAAAACTGAAGCCATGTCATCACATACCAATATTTGAGCCAAAAATATAGAATTTTATCGTTGTGTCGCACCATGCCTTACCTATGATGCGACAAACTTTCAAATTCAGCAAAAAAAAAAAAAAGAAGGCAAAATGGAGTCGTGTGGTGCCATGCATCCTCTATGGCGTGACATGCAAGTCATTTTTGGAAACTTTCCATTGTTGGTTTGACGCGATCTTCAAAGATATTAACCAAATTTGCACAGAAAGTAAAGCCCCAGATGTCTTCTATATATTGCCCTTACCAGTAGCCAAAACCTCCAGGCCGCCATAATCAACCGAATCACCGTCCGTAACCTTTTTATTTGAGATGTTGTGAATTCCATGTCTTTTCTTTGTTTTATAACACCAAAAACATGCACAGTAACCTTTCCAACAGCCAATCCGTAGCGGATAACCATGCCACCATCCGAGAAAGGGAGCTAGATAATAACCTTCAGACAATCCAACAAAAAATCCCTTTACAAGAAAGAAGTTTCGATTCACTAAGCGCATTGCAAGGCAAGACATGAGATTTGATTCAATTTCATCAATGGGAGAAGTTCTGTACAACCTCACCAATCCAGTGTACCTTTCGATTGGGCACGAATTTTACACCTTGTTGAATGAGGTGGATGGAAATAGACCAATGCAGGTATCATTGATGCGAATATTAGTTTGAGGGAAGGAGATTTATATCTCACCTCTCGAGATAGCAGGTATTATGATCTCTGTGATTTTTTACAACACACAAATTTAATGTATTTTTTGAGAGAAGATATGGAATATAAAATTTATCTCCTTACACACGGAAAGGGTGAGTGAAAACATCACTTGGGCATTGACTACGAAGTTACGTCAAAAGTTCGAATGTGGTTGAAATTTATCAACACTCGAATTCTCCTTGTGACAAACATGTCCAATATTGATACGTTCTAGGTAACTTTGTTGTATGCGATTTTAATAAGGGAACGAGTTTATGTAGGAACATGGATATATCAGAGCACTGAGTGTGCGATGATATGAAAGCTACGGCTTATTGACTTGGCACTGTGTGTGTGATATCGAGACTAGTCGGTTAAAAGAATAGGCACTAAGTGTGCGAAGAAAAATATGCTACGATTATGTATATAGCACTGAGTGTGCGATCAAGTTGAATGAATATTAAAGGATGATCAATGAAACACCCCACACCCGGCCCACGAGCCTGAACCGGATCTGGTATGTTCCTTAAGAAAATCGGTTTTTGAAGTCCTTTATTACTTAGAGAATATTGGTGTATTTTTAGGAAACTGTTCCTTTTGGATTGGGCTTAGGTTAAAAACCCGTTTATTTAATTTAGAAATCATTTAATTAGGGTGACAAAATAATTTAGGGTTTAAATGTAAACACATAAAATTTTAATATCATAAATGTAAAGTATTTCGAAGCATAATAATTGTAAGTAAATAATAGTAACGAAAATAAAACTATGGCTTTTTAGGCCTTATTACATCAATAATTTCCAAACTTAAAATTTAAAGAACTTTATAAAAATAAAGGTCCAATTCATAAATATTTTCTTTGCTACGCATGGCCACCAACTTTAGCTCCTGCCGACCCAGTCCATTATTGCTCATTACCTGAAAAATAGTCCCTCAAAGGGGTGAGTCAACAGACTCAATGTGTACACCAACTAACAAACAATATTTCAGGCATACATATTCATATCAGAACATATACATATCAAAATGATGCAACCCAAACCCAAGCCTATTCGTCCATGCGCTACACACCACCCGTACCTGCCAATCACACCGTGGGACTACTAAGTCAACCCTCCTTCCGCTACACACCATCGAAAGCGATCACGCATGATCGGCGTGCTCATCGCCCATATACGTTGTGTCATTAGACACTATGTTCGATAATGTAACCGAAGTTACCATGTTCACTTAATGGGACCGTAGCCACCATATTTCGTTGGTGAGACCGAAGTCAACACCTATTCTTCCCCTTTCACATATATCCCATATGCCCCAAGTATTTATATCATGCATATCTTATTTCTCATTCATATTACATATTCAAATATATATATATATATCGTATTTGTAATCCTATTAGAAGTAGGAAACGTACCTGGGTACTTTTACCTCATTTGTGACACTTAGCCACATTCTTATTCGCATGCACATTCATATATATACATATAAAATAATTGCCGTAATATATTGGGAGTTAGTGTGGGTACACACCTTATTCGCTTAATAGATTCCTTGAATTCCCGAAGTGAATCGATCACAGATTCAGACTTTAGATCTGTTAACTCCTATATTCGGCCCATCATATATAAACATATTAATACGCTTTTGATTTTAAAACCAAATCCTACTAGGAATAGAATTACTAACACTTACCTTGTTTGCCGAATTGATTGTAAGAATCAAATGCCGGATCTTAGTATTCCTTCCTTGTGAATTCGGCTAAAACTCTATGTTACTCCATAGATTAGTTTTCGGCTTTTGATAATCCATATATATATAAAAATAGGCCTTGGCCGAATTTATTTTGGTGCTTACCTTTTAAATCTTGAATCCCGAAAGTATTCCTTTGTTTGTTTGTCAAAATCCCTATAATTTCATGTCAGATTTTAATTCTAACATGGAGACATAAAAATATAACTCTTGACCGAATATTCATATCTCTTACCTTAGATCCGTAGAAATCCTGAAACTTTGTTGAACTTCTCCTTGTAATTGACAACCACTAGATCCTTACCTTATGAATCCGACAGATCTTTCTTGACACTGCTTTAGAGATTCGGCTATGGAGTTTTAACAGGGATCAAAGAATGTCTTGGCTTGATAATAGTAAAGGAGAGGAGAAGAAAATAGAAGAAGAGAAGATGGATTTTGCTTAAGAGGAAATTCGGCAGAGAGGGGAAGAGTTAGGGAATTTCGGCAGAGCAGAAAAAGAAGCAAACTGATGAGTAGCCCTCCTTCCTTCCTTTTATAGACAAAGTTATCAGCCAAGGAGTCCCTTACTTGGCCACCACTCCACATATGTGATAATATTATTCAAATAAAAAAAATATTTAATCCATCATTTATCTCCTCAAATAACCCAAATTTAAAAATCTAAAAAAAATCTCTTATTTATCACTTAATAGCCGAATTTTAAAGAGAATAAACCTCTTCTTTTCAAGATGCTTGCCGTCCACTCCTTGTGCTTCTAGAAACAAAATTAAAACCTTCATTTGATTGCTTCCCTTGTGACTCGAACCCAGGCCCATGCCTCTTGCACATGGCGCCATTTCCATAGGCCCTAAGTGCCATCTTCAGGCCACTTTTCCTAGCCCGTTTGTGTGTCAAAACTTACCAACTTTTTCTTTTAAGGCCCTCTTGCCTTGATTTCCTATTTTAAACTTTAAAACTCATCATTTTAGGGTCATTTCCAAGTTTCCTAAAATTTTCAATCGGCTCTGTTTACTTGCTATTTTCTTGCATTTCCAAGTTTCCTAAAATGTATACTTTCCATTTTTGGATCATTTCCATTTTCATTTCTCGAGTTCAAAAAATGTGTACTTTCCATTTTTGAACCATTTCTTACATTTCGGGTTTCCTAAAATGTTCATGTCCTAATGCATTTTGTGTTTCCAAAATATTCATTTCCATTCATTTTCATACATTTCTGAGTTTCCAAAAATATCAAAATTTATTCATAATGCTTAAGACTTGTCATTTCATAAAATTAAACCGAAAATGCATAGGCCCTTTCCAGGATGTTACAGTTCTACCCCCATTAAACAAAATTTCGTCCTCGAAATTTACTTACTAACGAATAATCGTACGGTCTAACTCACCCCACTACGCTATTGCTGTGCACTCTGATCTTAAAGAAGTATCATACCTTCTAAGCACATTGTCTAAGTTCACATCCAAGGTTTCAGTCACTTCACTAGCAATGCAAGCATAAGCTAATTCTATAACAAGCAACGCAATTAAGGGTATTCCGGAAATAAGGGACGCATCGCGTTGTCACATCCGCACATCTTCCTCCTCACGACGGCCAACTGCATAAACCAACCTTGGTTGCCTCGCGTCTGTACCTTCAGCACCTCTTCTTAGTGCTTCACATCCACGGCCCGAATTATTTCCTCCATGGTTCGGTTCATGACCTTGCTGAGGCTGCTGTCCACCTCTACCAGCCTGGCTAGCATTCTGAGCTGCCGGTCGGCTCTCATTTGGTTGCTTGGGACAATCCTTAAACATATGGTCCTTGGACCCACACTTGAGACATCCACCCGTCTTCCTCCAACACTCTCCTAAGTGCCTCTTTTCCAAGTGCTCACAAGGGCGTCTTCGCCACCGCACAGACTTGTTGATTTCGTGGCCCGTCAACTCTAGGCCTCTTATTCCCAGATGATCCAGACGATCCAAAACCTCTTTCTGGCTTACTCTTATCCACAGCCTGTGTAACACCCCTTACCCGAAGCCCTTACCGGAATCGAGTACGTGGCATTACTAGACTTGACTATTAACTTAAGGTGTAAAATTTTAAAGCTGTCCAACTGTGTCATGCTGACTAAATCGACCATAACTCGAGTTATAAAACTCGAAATTTAGATCCGTAAATTTTCCTTGAAACTAGACTCATATAACATTTCACCATAATTTTTTCAGAATTTTTCATGTGGCCAATTAGTACAGTTTATTCATCAAAGTTACCCTTATTACACTGTCTAACAATTCTGACCTGTCTCTACAAAAATACAGTTATCTCATTGCACAATTTTCATATACTGTTCTAGTTTATACCAATGAAAAATAGACTCAATAAGGGTTTTACACATATAACCCATGCTTCCTAATTATTTTTGTACAATTTTTGACAATTTTTCCAAAACAGAACAGTGACTCACGAATGCATTCAGAGCAGGTCCCACTAAAACTTAATTATCTCATAATATATAAATCTTTTGCCTACTCTGTTTCTTCCATGTAAAAATAGACACAATAAGGATTAATGCTATACTTCATTCACCATCTAATTCAACTTATCCTATTTTTGGTGATTTTTCAAACTCACATCACTGCTGTAACTAAAGACTGTTTCTATACTAAATATGCTTTCTAGCTCATAACCGGATATACTCACATGCAATTCATACTCTCCATGCATTTTTAATCACTTACAAAGATAGCTTGTACTTAAAACATTCATATGATATTATAACATCATCGATTTAAAGGAGTATCACTATTACCCACATTTATGACAAAACCCTAAAACATACATAACCAAATATTTAGCCATATTCGCATGGTTTGTTATATACAAGGTCAAACATCGTATGTTTGCAAAACTTCATCTAGCCTATACATGCCTTCTAAATCGCAACCAAAATTCAAATACCAAAGGAAGGCGATAGTGTGGATGACTTCTTGAAGATCCTTCACGAGCCCGCAACGTGACCAAAATCTATAAAACAAAGAAGAACATTTCACGTAATTAAGCTTACTAGCTTAGTAAGTCCTAACTCATGATAATAAAACATTTATACTTGAAAACCAATTGTTCCATAATAGCACATTCTAACTCGAATTCCATCATATAACATCCATCAATATTAATTTCAAACACATATAACACAATTCTCACAATATTAATTTAACCCAGATAATATTAAGCATACATACCTTACATGCTTACCTGAAACGTAAACCCAATAAATTAACTTTAAGTTATCTTGAACAAGGATTCGATTTATCTTTAATGAAGTACATCACCAGGCATCAAAGCCGCTGAGCATAAAAGCCCGTAAAGTAACATCGGCACAAGGCCGCTAGGCGTAGAAGCTCGATAAATAACACCGCACAAGGCCCGCTGGGCAAAAGCCCGATAAATAACACCGGCACAAGGCTCGCTGGGCATAAAGCCCGATTAATGCCACCGCACGACGGGCTCGCTAGGCATAAAGCCCGATTACACGTCACCGCACGAGGCTCGCTAGGCTCAAGCCCGAATGTCGAATATTATTATATGCTTTTCACATTTCACTATCACATATCGAATCATAAACATCTATTCCCATTGCAATAAATAAATTTGAAATCAATCTAATCCATCATTATCACATTCGCCAACTCATGGTTTTACACCAAGCTTATACAAATTTTATCATTCACTAGATATGTAAATGATCTTTAAATAATAAGTAGCTCAAGAACTTACTCATTCACCTTGCATTAGCCAAAATAATTTCCATCATATACTCAACATAAATCATCAACCAATAGGTAGATATACATTCGCCATGATGCAATTGGATATTAACATTCATCAATTTTTAATAGTCAAGATAACCATAATTTATTCTTTGACATAATTTAACTAAAGGACTTACCTCGGTTGTCGATAGTCCGTGCGAATCTGGCTATTCGAGAACCTTCGTCTTTCCCGGCCTAATTCGGTCTTTCTTTGCTCTTGATCTAAAACACATTAGAATTTAGCTCATTTAATCTCATTTCATCTCAATTTAGTCCCAAAACACCCAAATGGGCAATTTGCCATTTTGCCCCTAATGTTTCCCATTTTTACAATTTAGTCCTATTTGCACAAAACACAAAATATGCAAAATTTTCCAACATCCTAGTTTGGCCGAATCTTCATTATAGTCATAGGTGTCCATGCATTTCATTTATTTGACATTTTAATCCTTCACAACTTTATTCTTTTCAATTTAGCCCTATATACTCAAAATTATCAAAAATTCCAATACAAAACTTGTAAATCTTTAACATACATTCAATTTAAAACCATCAAACATCAAAACTATCCAAGCATGTTAATGGTTGAATCTTAAATACATAGTATTTTCAAAAATTTAAACATGGGTTGTATAGGATTTAAAGCAAGCATTCCAAATATGCAAAAATTTTCAAAAACTAAATAAAACACATACCCTTAATTAAGCCCCAAAGTGCCGAAATTTTCAAGCTCCTACAATGGAGTTCTTCATCCAAGTTTCGCCAAGAAGATGAGTAAGGTAAGGTTCTCTTTCATCCCACTTGTTTTTATTATTTAATGATAAAACAAACACATTTTTATTAACATTATTTTAAAACCTTAATAAAACTATCTAATAAGCTAATTTAACATATAATTTGGACTTATAAAGGCCCATTGCCGTCCCTTACTATGGTGAATGGGCTAATTGCCCTTTGGTACACCCACCTAAAAAGCCAAAATCAATTTAGTACTCTTCACTTAAGCATGCAACTTTTTCGCTTTTCTCGATTAAATCCTTTTTATCAAATTGAGCACTTAAACGACTAAATTTTTCACTGAAATTTTCACACTCACTAAATCACATATAACAAACACAAAATATAATATTAAAAATATCTCTCGTGCTCGGATTCGTGGTCCCGAAACCATCGTTCGATTTGGGTCAAAATTGGTGTTATAACTCTCCTCCCTTAAGGATTTTCGTCCCGAAAATCTTACCGTTAAATAAGTTCGGATATTATTGCCTCATCGACTCTTCTTCAGCTCTCCCACGTAGCCTCTTCAACTCCGTGACGATTCCATAAAACTTTTACTAATGGAATTCTTTTATTCCTCAACTCTTTTATCTCTCGGGCTAAGATACGAATCAGTTCCTCATCATATGTCAAATCGATTTAATTTCAATCTCTGTCTCGGTGAAATCACATGGGACGGATCCGATCTATATTTCATAAGCATCGAAACATGAAATACATTGTGTATCTTTTCTAACTCGGAGGGCAATCTTAATCTATAAGCAACCGGTCCAATACGCTCAATGACTTCAGACGGTCCGATAAATCTCGGACTCAACTTGCCTTTCTGACCGAATCGGAATATTTTCTTCCACGGAGAAACTTTCAAGAACACCCGATCTCCGACCTGAAATTCAATGTCCTTGCGTTTTAAGTCGGCATAGGACTTTTGACGATCCGAAGCAGCTTTCAAATTACTTCTAATCACAACCACTTTCTGTTCGGTTTCTTTAATCCAATCAACCCGTGTATCTTATTCTCACCGAGCTCACCCAATACAACGGTGTGCGACATTTTCGACCATATAAAGCTTCATAAGGCGCCATTTTTATGCTAGATTGAAAACTATTATTGTAAGCAAATTCGATCAAAGGTAAGTATCGTTCCCATGTACCTTCAAACTCGAGAACGCAACACCTCAACATGTCCTCGAGTATCAAAATAGTTCGCTCGATCGACCGTCTGCATTTGCGGATGGAAAGTCAGTACTAAAATGAAGTTTAGTACCTAAAGCATCTTGCAATTTCTTCCGTAACCGTGATGTAAATCTTGGGTCCCTATCTCGAGACAATGGAACTCGTACAATCGCGTGCAATCTTACAATCTGCGACACATACAATTCGGCAAGTTTGTCAAGTGAATAGTCAGACGCATCTGGGGTACAAAATGAGCTGATTTAGTCAGTCTATCAACGATAACCCACACAGCATCTTTCTTACTAGGTGTCATAGGAAGTCCAGATACAAAATCCATGGAAATTCTATCCCTTTTCCATTCGGGTATCAGGATTGGCTGAAGTAAACCGGATGGTACTTGATGCTCAGCTTTTATTTGTTGACAGATTAAACACTTGGAGACAAATTCGGATATATCTCGTTTCATGCCAAGCCACCAATAGAACTGTTTCAAATCATTATACATTTTTGTGCTACCCGGGTGTATCAACATTCGGCCATTATGGGCCTCACTCAGAATCATCTGTATCAAATCTACGTTCGAAGGAACACACAACCGACTTTTATAATTCAAACAGTCATTTGCATCTATCCGAAATCGATTAGTAGCGTTTTCACATCGAATCCGAATAGCAACTAACTTTTCATCAACTTTCGTGCATCACAAATTTCTTTGAATAAGCATCGGTCTTGCTTGTAACTTCGGCTATGATTGAACCATCATCGGACATAGCCACCCGTGCGCTTAATGCACGAAGAGCAAATAATGATTTTCGACTTAACGCATCCGCAACAACATTAGCTTTCCCGGATGGTAGTCAATCACTAATTCATAGTCTTTCAAACAATTCTAACCATCGGCGTTGTCTCAAATTTAGATCTTTCGAGTCATTAAATATTTTAGACTTTTATGATCCGAATAAACATGACATTTTTCACCGAATAAGTAGTGACACCAAATTTTCAATGCGAATACAATGGTTTGCTAATTCCGGATCGTGAGTTGGATAATTCTTTTCATGTGGCTTCAATTGTCTTGAAGCGTAGGCTATCACCTTGCCTTCTTGCATTAAAACACAACCCAACCCATTCAAGGAAGCATCACTAAAAATAGTAAATTCTTTACTGATTCGAGTTGAGTTAACACTCGAGCCTCGGTCAAAAGGGCTTTCAAGCTGTTGAAACTTTTCGACACCTTTCGACCACTCAAATTTGACATCTTTCTCGTAGTAGTCTTGTCAAAGGTGTAGCTATTACGGAAAAACCTTTTACAAATCGTCTATAATATCCCGCAAGGCCCGAGAAAACTTCGGATCTCGGAAACATTCTTTGGTGGTTTCCAATCAAGTATGGCTGCTATTTTATTTGGATCCACCGAATACGACGACATCAAATCACATGACCCAAGAAGTGACTTCATTCATCCGAACTCACACTACTGAATTTTGCATATAATCGTTGGTTTCTCAAAGTTTGTAGTACTACTCTCAAATGCTCAGCGTGCGTTCGCTTCATTTTTGGAGTAGATCAATATATCATCAATAAATACTACTACAAACCGATCCAAAATCGCCGAGAAGACTCGGTTCATTAGATCCATAAAAACAGCAGGTGCATTTGTGAGTCCAAATGGCATAACTAAAAACTCATAATGTCCGTACCTCGTTCGGAATGCAGTCTTTGGCACATCTGAATCTCTGACTCGCAACTGATAATAGCCCGATCTCAAATCTATCTTCGAAAACACGAAGCCCCCTTCAGCTGATCAAATAAATCATCAATCCGAGGTAACGGGTACTTATTCTTTATAGTCACCTTATTTAGTTGCCGGTAATCGATACACATTCTCATAGTCCCATCCTTCTTTTTCACAAATAAAACTGGTGCACCCCAAGGAGAGAAACTCGGTCGTGCGAAGCCCTTATCTGTCAACTCTTGCAACTGCGCTTTCAATTCTTTTAATTCAGTAGGCGCCATTCGGTACGGAGCTATCGAAATCGGGGTCGCCCCTGGTACCAACTCAATGCCGAACTCAATCTCTCGCACTGGGGGTAAGCCCGGTAGTTCTTCAGGAAACACATCAGGGTATTCACATACAACTGATACAGATTCAATTTGTTTCTCGGACATTTTATTATCCAGTACATAGGCCAAATAAGCTTCACACCCTTTTCTCACATACTTTTGGGCTAACATTGAAGATATTGCTGTAGGCAACCCATTTATGTCGCAGGATTTAATTCTGATGGTCTCACCGTTTCGACATCTCAAATCGATAAGCTTTCTTTTACAATCCACTACTGCCTCATGTGAAGTTAACCAGTCCATACCCAAGATTATATCAAATTCGTCAAAGGGCAACAACATTAAATTAGCAGGAAGCAATAATCCCCAATCATCAACGGGCAATCTCTACACACTTTATTAACAAGCACATATCTACCCAAAGGGTTGGACACTCGAATCACAAACTCGGTAGACTCAACTAGCAGAGTCTTTCCGAATTTCAAAGTTTCACATACATATGAATGAGTCGAACCAGGATCAATTAATGCAATCACAGTAGTATCATAAAGAGTGAAAGTACCGGTGAATGACGTGGGAGGAAGAAGCATCCTCTCTAGCTCGTGCGGCAAAGATATGCTCTAGCCGAAGCTCAGCCTCGGATCGATCCGTAGTATTCTTCGTTCCTTCTTCGACTACCACCTACATTGCCCGAATATGCGGGTGGTCTACCTCGCATTGACACATTGCTCGGCTTAGTGCTCTGGATCGCATTCTCGCTTTCGATTAACCGGACACTCTCTAATAAAATGATCTGATGATCCACATTTATAGCAAGACCGGTCGTGAAATCTACAACTCCCTGAGTGCCATTTCCCACAGTGCTTGCACTCGACTCTATTTTGTGGAACATTACCAACACTGGCTATCGAGGTAGCTCGGGAGCTCATAGGAGGTCGATCCCGTCTAGGTGGATCTGTATTAGCTTTCTGTCGGCTGTAGTCGTCTCTAGGCTTCTTGGTCGTGGAATGAAAGACTTTACCCGAAGATCTTTTACGAATGTCTCTAGCTTCAGTCTCAGCCTTTCTTTTCTCTTTCCCGAGTTCTTCAGCTTTGCAAGCTCTTTCAACTAAAGTCACAAACTCTTGAATTTCAAGAATACCAACAAACATCTTTATATCTTCATTCAAGGCCATCTTGAATCTTTTACACATAATAGCTTCGGAAGAAACACATTCTCTAGCATATCTCACTTGAGTCGACAAATTTTCTTTCATATTCCGTCACGGTCATTCGTCCTTGTTTCATTTCAAGGAATTCTTTTCGTTTTTGATCGATGAATCTTTGGCTAATATATTTCTTCATGAATTCATTCTGGAAAAATTCCCATGTCACTTTTTCTTTCGGAACCACTGATACTAGTGTGTTCCACCAGTGATATGCAGTGTCCCTCAGTAAGGATATAGCACATTTCAAGCATTCATCCGGAGTACAAGATAGCTCATCAAGTACCCGTATAGTGTTATCAAGCCACATTTCGGCTCTCTCAGCATCATCATCATCATTGGCTTTAAATTCTTCAGCCCCAAATTTTCGGATTTTATCAACTGGGGGCCTACTAGATCTCAGCGGATCTATCATCGAAGTCTTTGAAGGAATCGGATTTGGATTATTCGAGGTGGAGGTTGGTGTACATTCGGGTTATTCGAATAAATTGGGCAAACCACTCATTCATCATCGATAAAAGGCTTGTTTAGTCTCTCCTTCGTGGCTACCCGAAACAGGTCGAGAGTCTATCGGCGCTGATCCGTGGCACGGTCAGCGACGACTCTCCCCATCATCGCCACGACTCTTTTTCGGGATCGGTGTCCATTTACTATATAAAACAAAGTTCAGCCATCGAAGTCACCACACTATCAACATATAATAAAGGCATGTATAGCTAGACTCACACGCGCGCACGATAGTCCTAGAATCGACTAAACCGTAAGCTCGATACCAATCAAATGTAACACCCTTACCCAAGCCCTTACGGAATCGAGCACGTGGCATTACTAGACTTGACTATTAACTTAAGGTGTAAAATTTTAAAGCTGTCCAACTGTGTCATGCTGACTAAATCGACCATAACTCGAGTTATAAAACTCGAAATTTAGATCCGTAAATTTTCCTTGAAACTAGACTCATATAACATTTCACCATAAATTTTCCAGAATTTTTCATGTGGCCAATTAGTACAGTTTATTCATCAAAGTTACCCTTATTACACTGTCTAACAATTCTGACCTGTCTCTACAAAAATACAGTTATCTCATTGTACAATTTTCATATACTGTTCTAGTTTATACCAATGAAAAATAGACTCAATAAGGGTTTTACACATATAACCCATGATTCCTAATTATTTTTGTACAATTTTTGACAATTTTTCCAAAACAGAACAGTGACTCACGAATGCATTCAGAGCAGGTCCCACTAAAACTTAATTATCTCATAATATATAAATCTTTTGCCTACTCTGTTTCTTCCATGTAAAAATAGACACAATAAGGATTAATGCTATACTTCATTCACCATCTAATTCAACTTATCCTATTTTTGGTGATTTTTCAAACTCACATCACTGCTGTAACTAAAGACTGTTTCTATACTAAATATGCTTTCTAGCTTATAACCGGATATACTCACATGCAATTCATACTCTCCATGCATTTTTAATCACTTACAAAGATAGATTGTACTTAAAACATTCATATGATATTCTAACATCATCGATTTAAAGGAGTATCACTATTACCCACATTTATGACAAAACCCTAAAAACATACATAACCAAATATTTAGCCATATTCGCATGGCTGTTATATACAAGGTCAAACATCGTATGTTTGCAAAACTTCATCTAGCCTATACATGCCTTCTAAATCGCAACCAAAATTCAAATACCAAAGGAAGGCGATAGTGTGGATGACTTCTTGAAGATCCTTCACGAGCATAACGTGACCAAAATCTATAAAACAAAGAGGAACATTTCACGTAATTAAGCTTACTAGCTTAGTAAGTCCTAACTCATGATAATAAAACATTTATACTTGAAAACCAATTGTTCCATAATAGCACATTCTAACTCGAATTCCATCATATAACATCCATCAATATTAATTTCAAACACATATAACACAATTCTCACAATATTAATTTAACCCAGGTAATATTAAGCATACATACCTTACATGCTTACCTGAAACGTAAACCCAATAAATTAACTTTAAGTTATCTTGAACAAGGATTCGATTTATCTTTAATGAAGTACATCACCGGCATCAAGCCTGCTAGGCATAAAAGCCCGTAAAGTAACACCGGCACAAGGCCTGCTAGTCGTAGAAGCCCGATAAATAACACCGGCACAAGGCCTGCTAGGCAAAAAGCCCGATAAATAACACCGACACAAGGCCTGCTAGGCATAAAGCCCGATTAATGTCACCGGCACGAGGCCTGCTAGGCATAAAGCCCGATTAATGTCACCGGCACGAGGCCTGCTAGGCTCGAAGCCCGAATGTCAGAATATTATTATATGCTTTTCACATTTCACTATCACATATCGAATCATAAACATCTATTCCCATTGCAATAAATAAATTTGAAATCAATCTAATCCATCATTATCACATTCGGCCAACTCATGGTTTTACACCAAGCTTATACAAATTTTATCATTCACTAGATATGTAAATGATCTTTAAATAATAAGTAGCTCAAGAACTTACTCATTCACCTTGCATTAGCCAAAATAATTTCCATCATATACTCAACATAAATCATCAACCAATAGGTAGATATACATTCGGCCATGATGCAATTGGATATTAACATTCATCAATTTTTAATAGTCAAGATAACCATAATTTATTCTTTGACATAATTTAACTAAAGGACTTACCCTCGGTTGTCGATAGTCCGCAATGAATCGGCTATTCGAGAACCTTCGTCTTTCCCCCGGTCTAATTCGGTCTTTCTTTGCTCTTGATCTAAAACACATTAGAATTTAGCTCATTTAATCTCATTTCATCTCAATTTAGTCCCAAAACACCCAAATGGGCAATTTGCCATTTTGCCCCTAATGTTTCCCATTTTTACAATTTAGTCCTATTTGCACAAAACACAAAATATGCAAAATTTTCCAACATCCTAGTTTGGCCGAATCTTCATTATAGTCATAGGTGTCCATGCATTTCATTTATTTGACATTTTAATCCTTCACAACTTTATTCTTTTCAATTTAGCCCTATATACTCAAAATTATCAAAAATTCCAATACAAAACTTGTAAATCTTTAACATACATTCAATTTAAAACCATCAAACATCAAAACTATCCAAGCATGTTAATGTCGAATCTTAAATACATAGTATTTTCAAAAATTTAAACATGGGTTGTATAGGATTTAAAGCAAGCATTCCAAATATGCAAAAATTTTCAAAAACTAAATAAAACACATACCCTTAATTAAGCCCCAAAGTGCCGAAATTTTCAAGCTCCTACAATGGAGTTCTTCATCCAAGTTTCGGCCAAGAAGATGAGTAAGGTAAGGTTCTCTTTCATCCCACTTGTTTTTATTATTTAATGATAAAACAAACACATTTTTATTAACATTATTTTAACACCTTAATAAAACTATCTAATAAGCTAATTTAACATATAATTTGGACTTATAAAGGCCCATTGCCAGTCCCTTACTATGGTGAATGGGCTAATTGCCCTTTGGTACACCCACCTAAAAAGCCAAAATCAATTTAGTACTCTTCACTTAAGCATGCAACTTTTTCGCTTTTCTCGATTAAATCCTTTTTATCAAATTGAGCACTTAAACGACTAAATTTTTCTACGAAATTTTCACACTCACTAAATCACATATAACAAACACAAAATATAATATTAAAAATATCTCTCAGGCTCGGATTCGTGGTCCCAAAAACCACCGTTCGATTTGGGTCAAAATTGGTGCATTATACTGCTTGGTAGAATCCTTGATCCGCCCGGCCACCTTGACCTTTTCTACCAAAGCAGAGAAATCCCGCTCCTGATGCGGTGCTATCAACAGTCTCAAATCGTCCCTCAGTCCGTCCTCAAAACGGACACAGCACTCATGCTCAGTTGCCACTACTCCTCGGGCATAGCGGCTCAACCTCAGAAATTCTGCCTCATATTCTACGACAGATTTACTTCCTTGCACCAACCCCAGAAAAGCCTTCCTTTGTTCGTCTATGTACCTGGTTCCCACATACTTCTTCTGAAATGCCTCTTTCGCATACTCCCAGGTCAGATCCTCAGCCGTGGCACCATCTCGAACAGTTAACCACCATTGGTACGCTTCATCGCGTAACAGTGCCACCATCCCTTTCAACTTCTCCTCAGGGGTCAAGTCGAGCTCATCCATGATGCGCTCAGTCGCTTCCAACCAGTACTCAGCTGTACTGGGTGCCACTCCCGATACTCCTCTAAACATTTCCGCTCTGTTAGCACGGAGCCGCTCAGGCACAGACTTACGATTTCCTGAATTATTTCCTGCACTGGCCACCAATTCCAAAACTCGCAGCACAGCCTGCGACACAGCATCTTCTCCCGTTTGAGCTTGTTGCTCGACACCCACAACTGGGGGTGGGGGTGGCGGTGGCAGTGGTATCTCGTTGTCAAAACCTTGACCCGACCTAACGGGTTCTGACACAGTCATCCTTCCCCTACCTTGTCCACGACGACCACGTCCTCTAGAGCTCATTTTCTAGCGTTGAGATCTGATTAAGGAATTTTATGGATTAATCATTGTTCCACTTATTTACCCGCGAAAGAGTTTTATGTAAAGGGTTTTAAAAGTGGTTCTTTCGTATTCATACAAACACACAGTCTTTTCCATTCATTCATTCATCCATCAAACAATTATGAACTTTTGTTCATTCAGAGAAACGTTGTAATTTTCATCGTTGTTGTTTTTCCACTACCCAGGGGTATTTTTGTAATTTTGTCCTAAGGGGCATTTTCGTAGTTTTGCAAAACAAAAAGTTCCTCGGTGATTTTGTCAAAAATATTTTGGTAATTTTAAAGTCCCGGGGTAATGTTGGAAAAATTTTAAAATCCAGGGGTATTTCGGTAATTTTTAACCTCGGGGGTATTTTGGTAATTTTCCAAAAACCAGGGTAAATTTGTAAAATTTAATAAGTTAGGGATATTTCAAAAGTTGTAAAACTTTGAGGGTTCTTTTTGAGAATTGTTCCTTCCAAAATGGAGATGTTGCAAAAATTTTGGGAATCAGGGTCATTTTGGTAATTTTGTAAGTTAGGGGCAATTTTGTAATTTTTTCCAAAATCAAGGTATTTTGATATTTTACAAATTAGGGTTTTTGAATGTTTATAAAATAATGAAGTTTTGGCAAAATCATTGAGAAGTTTGGCAATTTGTGAATCAAGGGCATTTTGGTAATTTTACCACTAGGGGTATTTTTGTAATTTTAATTTTTTAAAAAAAATCGGGAATTTTTCAGAAAACTTTGTAAAGATGGTTTTCACAAATTAAAAGAGTGATTTTAAAAATTTTAAAACTAGGGTTTGTTGTTCTTCATAAAAAAAAACGGCTAAGTCCCTTTCGGGTTTTAGTCTTTGTGTTTAGCCTATGATCGAGTCCTCTTGGTCAGGGTGAACCAAACCTACGCACCAGGCAGGATTCGAGTGGAGAGGAGATGAGTCACGCGGACTGCTTAAATACCAAGCTCTCACCGAAACCATTCCTAGACATGCGCACAGAGGTTGCCACACCACTGAGCCCTCTGAGTTAGGGTGAACCGAAGCTACGCACTGTAGGATACTGCGAAGAGGATGTGAGTCACTAGGATCGCTTAAATACTGTGCTCTTAGGATCCAATCCTAGACATGCGTACAGGGGTTACCACACCCTAGCTCAATGACTTAGCCATAGGTTTGTTAAGTTCATTAAGTCTTATGAGTTTCATGTGTTTGAGTAGTCTAATCCTAGGGTTCAAATTCCTATCACACTATTCTACGTTCCATGCCTTTTCTACCCCTATATAAATCACATAATCACACATAGAGTTAGGGGTACTTACAGTGGATCATGCGGTCGAGACTTAGGTGCCATGCCAGAAAACCTGCTTAATTTTTCAAGAAAATCATTTTGGCTCGCTTTGAAAACGTTTTGGGCCTTAGCCCACAGGCCGAAAGTTTAAAACTAGGCTCTGATACCAAGCTGAAACACCCCAAACCCGGCCCACGATCCTGAACCGGATCTGGTATGTTCCTTAAGAAAATCGGTTTTCGAAGTCCTTTATTACTTAGAGAATATTGGTGTATTTTTAAGAAACTATTCCTTTTGGATTGGGCTTAGGTTAAAAACCCTTTTATTTAATTTAGAAATCATTTAATTAGGGTGACAAAATAATTTAGGGTTTAAATATAAAGACATAAAATTTTAATATCATAAATGTAAAGTATTTCGAAGCATAATAATTGTAAGTAAATAATAGTAACGAAAATAAAACTATGGCTTTTTAGGCCTTATTACATCAATAATTTCCAAACTTAAAATTTAAAGAACTTTATAAAAATAAAGGGCCAATTCATAAATATTTTCTTTGCTACGCATGGCCACCAACTTTAGCTCCTGTCGACCCGGTCCATTATTGCTCATTACCTGAAAAATAGTCCCTCAAAGGGGTGAGTCAACAGACTCAATGTGTACACCAACTAACAAACAATATTTCAGGCATATATATTCATATCAGAACATATACATATCAAAATGATGCAACCCAAACCCAAGCCTATTCGTCCATCCGCTACACACCACCCGTACCTGCCAATCACACCGTGGGACTACTAAGTCAACCTTCCTTCCGCTACACACCATCGAAGGCAGTCGCTGCAGTCGACGTGCTCATCGTCCATATACGTTGTGTCATTAGACACTATGTTCAGATAATGTAACCGAAGTTACCATGTTCACTTAATGGGACCGTAGCCACCATATTTCGTTGGTGAGACCGAAGTTAACACCTATTCTTCCCCTTTCACATATATCCCATATGCCCCAAATATTTATATCATGCATATCTTATTTCTCATTCATATTACATATTCAAATATATATATATATCGTATTTGTAATCCTATCGGAAGTAGGAAACGTACCTGGGTACTTTTACCTCATTTGTGACACATAGCCACATTTTTATTCGCATACACATTCATATATATACATATAAAATAATTGCCGTAATATATTGGGAGTTAGTGTGGGTACACACCTTATTCGCTTAATAGATTCCTTGAATTCCCGAAGTGAATCGATCACAGATTCAGACTTTAGATCTGTTAACTCCTATATTCGGCCCATCATATATAAACATATTAATACCCTTTTGATTTTAAAGCCAAATCCTACTAGGAATAAAATTACTAACACTTACCTTGTTTGCCGAATTGATTGTAAGAATCAAATGCCGGATCTTCGTATTCCTTCTTTGTGAATTCGGCTAAAACACTATGTTACTCCATAGATTAGTTTTTGGCTTTTGATAATCCATATATATATAAAAATAGGCCTTGGCCGAATTTATTTTGGTGCTTACCTTTTAAATCTTGAATCCCGAAAGTATTCCTTTGTTTGTTTGTCGAAATCCCTATAATTTCATGTCAGATTTTAATTCTAACATGGAGACATAAAAATATAACTCTTGACCGAATATTCATATCTCTTACCTTAGATCCGTAGAAATCCCGAAACTTTGTTGAACTTCTCCTTGTAATTGACAACCACTAGATCCTTACCTTATGAATCCGACAGATCTTTCTTGACACTGCTTTAGAGATTCGGCTATGGAGATTTAACAGGGATCAAAGAGTGTCTTGGCTTGATAATAGTAAAGGAGAGGAGAAGAAAATAGAAGAAGAGAAGATGGATTTTGCTTAAGAGGAAATTCGGCAGAGAGGGGAAGAGTTAGGGAATTTCGGCAGAGCGTAAAAAAAGCAAGCGATGAGTAGCCCTCCTTCCTTCCTTTTATAGACAAAGTTATCAGCCAAGGAGTCCCTTACTTGGCCACCACTCCACATATGTGATAATATTATTCAAATAAAAAAATATTTAATCCATCATTTATCTCCTCAAATAATCCAAATTTAAAAATCTAAAAAAATCTCTTATTTATCACTTAATAGCCGAATTTTAAAGAGAATAAACCTCTTTTTTTCAAGATGCTTGCCGTCCACTCCTTGTGCTTCTGGAAACAAAATTAAAACCTTCATTTAATTGCTTCCCTTGTGACTCGAACCCAGGCCCATGCCTCTTGCACATGGCGCCATTTCCATAGGCCCTAAGTGCCATCTTCAGGCCACTTTTCCTAGCCCGTTTGTGTGTCAAAACTTACCAACTTTTTCTTTTAAGGCCCTCTTGCCTTGATTTCCTATTTTAAACTTTAAAACTCATCATTTTAGGGTCATTTCCAAGTTTCCTAAAATTTTCGATCGACTCTGTTTACTTGCCATTTTCTTACTTTTCCAAGTTTCCTAAAATGTATACTTTCCATTTTGGATCATTTCCATTTTCATTTTCGAGTTTCGAAAATGTGTACTTTCCATTTTTGAACCATTTCCTTACATTTCTAGGTTTCCTAAAATGTTCATGTCCTAATGCATTTCCAGGTTTCCAAAAATATTCATTTCCATTCATTTTCATACATTTCTGAGTTTCCAAAAATATCAAAAATTTATTCATAATGCTTAAGACTTGTCATTTCATAAAATTAAATCGAAAATGCATAGGCCTTTTCCAGGATGTTACAATCAACAAGTATAATTGAGCATTGAATAGCTTGGAAATTGAATAACTATGTGTTAGCCGAGGTATGTATCGAACCTTTGTGGTTGATGAGTTTATAGATGATGTTATGGACGAACGAATGAGTATTTTAGCTATAGATAGTATGGTATATGTATAAGAAGAATGATCTATGTGATGATTATTATATGATTTGGTTTGATTTGATGATATGGTTGTATGTTACTTCGAACTTACTAAGCTTTATAAAGCTTACTGTGTGATTTGTTTCCTTGCTTTGAAGTGTCAGTAAAGCTAGCTCGGATCGGGGGATCGTCAGCTTCTTAGTCACACTATCAGCAATCTATTTTGGGGTATTTTGGAAAGATGTACATAGTTAAAATATGGCATGTATAGGCTAGTCATTTGAATCATGTTTGATGTTTGTAAGTAGCCATGAGATGTGGCTAGAGATGTGCTAGTTTAAACATGAATGAATTTGGTATATATGATGCATCTTTTGGCATGGTTTGTGGTTTGAGAAATTGACTTACGAATGGTAACTTTGTGTTGATAATATGGTAATATGAATTAGTGAAATTGGGAAGGAATGATGTTTGGTATTGAATGTATATTGCTTGTGATGAGATTAGTTTTGGTAGTGGAATAGTCATATTGGTAAGTTTTTGGTTGCCTTATGTGCTTGATATGTTTGGTATGTGTTGCTTGTAGGGTTGACCCTAAGTGGGTGGCATTTTGACCTTGCAAAATGGCCTATAATGTCACACGATCATGGCACACGGGCGTGCCTAAAGACCGTGTGTAATTTGACAGAATGCAACTTAGTAGTACATGGTATTGACGCGGGGTGTCAGCTGGCCGTGGTGTACAAGTCAGTAGCTAGCTAAGAGCACACGGCCAGGGCACACGGGCGTGCTTGGTGGCCGTGGTAGAGAAGTCAGTATATAGCCACGGGGAGGACAACGGGGGTGTCCAGTAGCCGTGGAGGGAACACGGTCTCCTCCCACGGCCGTGTCTCCCCTGAATTTTAGAAAAGTTTTAAATTTTTATGAAATTTTGTATGTGCTTCGGTTTAGTCCCGACCCCTCTGTAGTATGTGAAATAGGTCTCGTAGACCTTGATAAGGGACAGCATGATTGTAAATGAAGGTGATTAATGATGATTGACTTTGTGTCGTAAATTCTAGATGTTAAATGTTTTGTTTGATCTGTAATTCCTTTTAACCCTATTCCGACGACGGTCTCGGGTTAGGGGTGTTACAAAAAATTTCTTTAATTTTCATTGTTTTTAATTTGGGCATAGTATTTTTTTTATTTGGGCTGATTTTAGTTTTAGTTTTTAATTATTTAATACTTTAATATTTTATATATGTAGTGGTGTTTAGTTTTTCTTAGTTGGAACCTGAAATTTTTGAAGTCACAATAATACAGAGTTAAAACCTAAAGGGGGTGTAGTCCCACCAATTGTATTGCACGAGTCACGACAATTGGGTAATCTCTTTCCTTTATGTTTTTACGTGCACATTAGGGACAATGTACCGAATAACTGCAGGAGTGACTTAGGAAAATTTTTAAATTTTCCTTTGTTTTTAGTAGTTTTCAATTTTTATTTTTGCATGTTTCCTATGTGCTTGAGCTTGTAGAAATACAAGTAATTGGTTAGGAGATTGTGTGAATAAATTGTATGTTTAGTTTGATAATAATTGATTCAAAATCTTTAATTTTAGACTACTTAGTTCAATTTATTACACTATGAATAGATTTAAGGTGTTAAGTATATCACATGATAAATATGTATAAATTAGCATGCATGTTTAATTGAATTATTGGTTGTAGAAATTGATAGAATTGGCAGATTTAATCCATATATAGAATTACCTAGGGATGACCTAAGGCATTATTTGGTAGACAATTATTTGAACCAAAAAGTTATCCAGTAAATATTTTCCCTATTACCTATTTTGAAGCATGAACCCATTTTCTTGATGAACCATAAATGAAACCTTAAGCTTATTATATAATCTATTTGATCCTTTATTTCTTTGTCCTTGCACAGATTTAGTCATCCGACCATTGATATTGAGGGATTAGGTAGATACATCCTGGAGGTTTCGAAAGAGAAAAAAATGAGTGAAGCTAATGAATTGTATGGTATAGTGAGTATAAGAATTTTGAGCTTGTAGGAAAATATATATATAAGGAAAAATGTCAATCGAGAAAATCTTGATGAAAAATAAATGCAAAGCGATTTGGAAAAAAATTACGCTCACATTTGTTCAAAAAAAAAACATACGATGGATGATTGTACTCATAATACTATACTATGCCTTAGTAATGGAGAAATAAGGAAGGTGAGAGAAGCGGATATAAGGTGGTGAGCATATGAAACTCGGGGGAGTATTGGGGAATATATCATATGCCAACTACTTTTGTGCTTAACCGTTTTGTTGAGCATATTCTTTGAATTCCAAACCAACATAAGCCGCAAAACATTACAAGCCAAAAAGTCCTATGTGACTTAGGCAGTTCCTTGTATGGGTGAAATTGTGCCTATTTTTTATTTTTTACCACTTATATTCATTTGAACATACATTTATATTTATATTTTTTGTAATGGGAACCTATACTTAACATTCCTTTATTTGTTTGCTTTGTAATTTAGTGAACTACTCTTTTAATTTTAGAAGTTGTGAATCAATTGTTTATCATGCTAGAGTTATATGTTTATTTACATTGTATTGTTAATATATTTCTATCCAATTTCTTGTATCAAGCTAGCTCAAGTACATTTTCTTTTTTTGCATTTTTAATTCTTGTTTTCAATCTTGTTTATTTTTTGTTTTTATTTTGTTTCCGTATAGTTTACTTGAGGACAAGTAAATACTTAAATGTGGGGGTATTTGATCTACTGTCAAATGTAGTATTTAATTTGAATTATTTTCACATTTAAGGAGCTTGTTTTCTAGGCAATTTATTATTTTATATTATATTTTTAGTATTTAGTAGTTAGGATTAAATAATAGTAAAATAAGTGTTTTTTAACACAATATGTGAGTGTTGTGACCTATTAGGCCGACACGGGCCTTAGGTAGTGCTAATATGTATAATTAAGTGAGTAGGATGACGGATTATTGGCCCAATTGACGTGGGAGAAAAAGACGAGTGATGCATAAGATTCCCAAACCATTAACGCATGAAACGAACCAATGAAGGTGTGGAACACCTATTGTGTCATGCCGTGCAGTGCAAGGCCTATGGCGCGACATAAGTCAATGTGCTACCCAAGTTTGCCGAGGTTATTTTTGCCTGTATAATCAACTTTATACAAACAACTAGGACGTGCCAAAGACCTAATTTGCGCTGCCAACACTTCTATAAATAGGACCTTAGGGGTTTGATGTAGCCAAGTCGTCTTAGACGCATTCAAAAACCTTAGTAGTTTAGGAGTAAGATTAGATTTAATTTTATTTTACCTTTTATAAACTCCTTGTTTTTCCTCTTGGAATCGATTTCAATCCAAGAGTTCTTTTATATTATTTAAGTGTTTTAGTTTTTTTCTTTTTTTGAGAAACATTACTTTTTATTCCGATCGAGAGATTTACTACTCCATTCTTCCATCGACATCGAATCTAGGATTATTCTAATCTCTTTCTGTAGATTTAATCATGTTCTTTACATGTTTTATTTAATTAAGATTAAAATTATGAATAATATGAGTGGTTAAATCCCTTAAAGGAGATAAACGAGTGGATAGGGATGTGATTAATGAAGGATTTAAGGTTCCTCGAGAGGATTAGTTGGTATAGATTACTCATTCCTAAACCCTAGGCTTGACAACCTTAGGAAGTTCACAGGAAAGGTTGGAGGGGTCACAAATGGTCTCGCTTAAGTTCCAATCTCCTTAGACAGAATTAATTTGAAGTAATAATTAAAGAAAAATAAATTCTAAGCATGTCATTTATCCAAATGAGAGAGAGAGAGAGAGAGAGAGAGAGAAATTGTAAATAAATTAATGACAGAGAGAGTAAAGAGGACTCCCTCAAAGTTATTGATGATTGTCATCGACAAAGGCGATGTCAAACTGCCATTTATCATACCAACCGTATCCATCTAGAAAGAAGAAGTAATGTTGCCCAGTAATTATATTCAATATTTGCTCGAAAAATAGTAGTAGGAAATGGTCTTTCTATTTCGCTTTGCTCGACTTTTTGTCATTCGTACAAATCTGCCTACCCGTGATGATCCTTAAAAAAATCAGCTCATTTTTCGTTATACCTTCTTTCATTGCTACAAGTCCCACCCACTGAATGTCATAGATGGGATCCATGATCCTTACTTTTAACCATTGAGACTCGAGTTTACCAAGATCAAATACTCGAGATTGAATCGAACTCTTCTGTCCCTTGACATATCCCTTTTCAGTATTTGTAATAGTCCAGTCAATACATTTCTCGTGTGATGCGGTTCGTCTCGGGTTAGGAGGCGAGTCGTAAATGTTGCCCGATCGTAAATTAGACAGTTTCTCTTTCAACTAACAAAAGGGATAATTTTATTGGAAATGATATCCTTGAAATGTAAAGATAGGTGATAGATTGAGATGGAAACGTATTTGAAACAAGAAAGAACCTTTAATAAAAATTAAAGACCCGAATCTTATAAGTTTCAAATTGATGGAATGAGTTTTGAAACAAAATCGAGACCTACTATCTAGCGAGATAGGAACCGATGGTATAAGTAAATGAACGCCACACCCGAAAGGATGATAAGTTCGAAACAAGGAAAGAACGACGCCACTAGAAAACTAGATAAGTCAATTCAACCTTGAGAATTAAGAGAGTGAGTACTCACCAAAAGAAATTTTTCTTTCATTCAAATTCAAAGTTGTATTCTAAAAGAAAATGTACAAAGTATTTATAGGATTTTCCAATGATAGCCGAATAGGGAAGGAATACATTTGAAGCTATGCTTGCTTTCCCTTTGGCTTACTATTCTATGCGTACATGGCCTAATTTAGGTATGGCCGTCCACTTTCATGGTGACTTATTTGCATGTTTTCATCATTTCAAATTAAATAAAATCTCATCCTTCATGCATCATTTGTTTACTATGCTCCTTGTAAATGATTTAAAAATTTCAGCTCCATCATTCCTTTCTCAAAGCTCAAGGCCGTTCATCTCATAAGAATATTTTCTTATCCTTCTACCAAGTTCCCCTTGCATTATTTAATTCTTTCATGCCTTCTTTTTACCCCAAATGTGCCGTGCACCCATTTTAATTTTTTTAAAAATCATCTCAATAGTGCTCCCTCAATTGCTCCTGAAATAATTTAATCATCCATTAATCCCACCTTGTGCCGTCCAAGTAGATTTATTCCACTAAGCAATTCATTCACCACATGTTGCCGTTTGATGCTTGAAGAATAAAATAATTTCATGAAGGCATTTGACTTGTTCTCCTTGTACCGTCCCACCATGGTTCCTATAGCCTCCCAATTGCCGTTCATGGCTATCTTCAAATTACTTCAATTTAAACCATGTTGAATAAACAATGATCCAACATTAACATAGTGCTGTCTCCACGCATGCCTCATATATCCATAAAAATTATTTTATGCTCCATATTGCTGCATGTTTATCTTGTAAAATCCACCATGCTTCTTTAGTATTTTATTTATCATACACCAAGCCTCCATGCCTTGTTATTTTATTGACCCACTTTGAATTTGTTTGTCTAGCCGTCCATCCCAACACTCATGTTTTATATTTTTAATTCTTCATTTCTCCCATGTGTCCATTGAATGTGTGTCCATGGCCAAATGCATCCTTGGGTATTTGCCTATAAAAACACAAGACCAAACATTAATTTTGAATAAAAATTATCTTGAACAAAAGTTAAAATACTCTATTTTAAACACTAGACATATTAATATGATACTAATTATTTGGCAAATTAATTTGCTATAGAAAATCAATTAAATAAATTAAGATGTTTAATTTATTTAATTAAAATTCAGCAATTTAATTTTCACGAAATTAAAAGACTCGATTTTATTTGAAGCAATAAAAAAATTAAAATTTGGCGTCGAGCTTTGTCGACTGGAAAATTCGGTGGGTGCCCCGGGCGTGCCCGTATCATCCCCTCCCTCTTCAAGACGATTCGTCCTCGAATCGACCCGTTGGTTATTCAAACAAAATTCCTTCTTGGTCTTTCCTCGATCAAATAGGAAGGATGATAATAGCAATACCTGAAAAGAAAATTCAAGAATTAGCAAGCAATGTTTTAAACATACTTGCAACCCGAATAAAATGAACACCAAAAAAATAAATCGCATGCGGTCAGGCATAAGCACTTTATCATACAAAAGGATCAATGCCTTGTCAAAATTTTGGAACAAAAGCGGATAAGCTTCAAAGCATGCATGTGATCTAATTAGATTCCACAAGACAAGATAATCATGCGAATAACACATCAATTGATAGATATAATCGTCAAAAGCAAGTAATGAAGAAAAGGCATATGGCACTTGAAATTAAACATTTAAACCTTGCTTCGTATTCGCACATGAATAAAAATTATCAAACACAAAATTCTTTTTGTCTTCTTGTAGAATAAATAGATCATAAAGAAACAAAATAAGGCATTCAAATAATTCATGATCTAAATGTTTTACAAAATGGCAATCATCATTATGAGCTTTTTCAACATCCAAGATGAACAAAAATATTTCAACAAATGATTCATGACACTTATCAAAAACAATTATCCTTTTGACAAGAACCAAAACAGATAATTCATTATTAGACAAGACAGAACAATGAAGAACATCACGTTTTAAAGATTTTACAAGAATGGATTCAACAACGTGATTCTTGTCAATATCCGAAGAAAACAAAATGGGTTCATAGGTTTCCAGTGTCTTACCTTTGGGTGTTGAAAGAAAGAATTCGACTTCACCTTTACGTGCGGTATGACAAAAGTCATTCTTACCTTGCTTGTCTTCACAAGCTGAAACTCGAAGTTCGAATTTATCTTGCTTGATCAAGACGAACTTTCTCTCCTCGGGCATGTAATGTAGCCGATGCTTTATGCGCGAATCAACATTTTTCAAACAAAATGGGAAATCCATGTACACGAGTTGCATATACAAATATAAAATTTGCTTAAGAAACGAATAAAAATTGTAAACAAGGTTGACAAAATTTGTTACCTTATTCAAAAACCAAGTATCAAATCGATGGGAATTTTTCACACACAATTGTTGAGACTTGATTTTTCCACAAAATATACCGGACAATACAAAACATATTCCCGGTTTAAAAACATGCGTTTGACTATCTAAGTCAAAATGTATCAATGGTTTCGTCAAATCAAACAGGTTAAACCAAAAAGAAATTTGCATACGCGACATCATATGAACAAAACTCTTTGTACTCGTCAAAACAAAATTGCACAAATTCAACGATTTTTCAAGAGACAAAAATTGATTCACTAAATCACCGTATTTGAACAATTTATTTTCTTTTCGTGAAAACTTGTCATTTTGCAAAATCATTGGGTTTTGTCGAGAAGAACACAAAATATCAACCATATGTAACGCGCAAAAATTGATCGGATGAAAATAAGGAAAACTTTTAGAAATTAAGTCACCAAAGATTTCATTGACAAATGTCAAATCGAATTTCTGCGACTTGGTTATTAAAATTTTCTTACCTCACTTACCTTCTGGCTCGTGGGGTTCAACTTCACCTTCAACTTTACCTCTTTCAATCAAAGAAATACATCGCTCTTCTGGGAGGTTTTGAAGTTGTTGGTTCTTGTGTGATACGTCGGGAACCTAAAATGAAGAAGCAGAAGAAGAACAAACTTCAAATGAGTTAGTTAAATCAACACTCACTTCTACTTGCTCATCTCGTTTTCTTGTTTCCTTTTCACACTCTTTTTCATTTTCTTCTCTCTCTTTTTCTTGTTCTTTTTCACTGATCTTCTCAATGGCTTTTTCAAACTTTCTCAAAACTTGCTCATTCTCTCTCTTTCTTGCCTCTTTTCTTTTTATTTCTTTTTCTTTTTCTTTTTCTTTATTTTTTATTACATGAAGTTACAAAAGAATCACAATAATAAGAATTTCTAAAAGAAGAAAAATTATTTACGGATGAATCATGATAATTTCTTCGGGAAGAATACTCCATGTAGGATTTCTTTGAATCATACGTCGAATAACTCGTGCTTTCTTGTCCGTCGTCTTGAAGGGAATCGAGCTCGTAACTTTCTTCTCTCTGTTTTGAAGACCGCGTTGAGTAGGAGTCTTGGTAATAATCTCTTCTAGAATAGTCCTTGGTGGGTATTGCCGTCGTTGCTCTTAACTCCGTCCTTTGAGTTGAAGAAGTTAAGCCTCGATGATAGGAAGATGGGAGGTACCGTTTGCGCATCACGTCTTTCATTTTGCACCACGTTAATATTGGATACTCTCCATTTCGTTTTCGACTCTTGGTAAATTGGTCCCACCAAGTCATGGCATAATCGGTGAAACTATTTTCCGTCAGCCTTACTTTCTTGTTTTCCAAATAATCGTGGTACCCAAAAACCTCTTCTACTCGCATTTCCCATTCAAGGTATGCATCCGCATCGGCTTTACCTTGAAATGGTGGAATGATTTTGTTATTCTTCTTGACGTCATTAAAACATCCTTGATCTCTAAAGCCTCGGTTTCTTCGATCGCGTCGCCTTTCACCTTGTTTGTATAATGGATCGAACCAATCGCCATCTACAGCACTTCTTCGTTCGAAATTTAGAGGCATATTTGTTGCTGAAAAGAAACTATTATAACAAATGGAAATAAACCGACAAAATTTAAAATACCTTACCACAAAATCTCACAAGTCACTCACAAAGAAATTTCGCTCACACTCGTGTTTCACTCGTTTAATTTTTTTTTTTTGATGAATACACTCGTGCCTTTTTCCGATATTTCTCACTCTCACAAATTTGTATTTCGTTTTCGAAAGACTTATTTACTGCTTGAGGGCCGGCTTCAAAATTGGTAACAAGGGTTTGATGTCGGGTATAAGGTAGGCTGAACAAAAAAAAATTTTTTTGGGTATACAGTAGGCTAAAACGAGAAAAGAAAAAAAAATTTGGGGCTCGGGTAGAAGGAAAGAGGGTAGAGGGGTGGTTTTAAGATCGGGGCAAAAGTATTTTCCACACACTTTTTTTTTAACTCTTTTTTTTAAATACTTTTTTTTGTATTCGTATATTTTTTTTATACGATTTTTTTTATCTCTCTCTTTTTTTTTTTAACTTCAACTATACTATAATGAAATACAAGAAACAAAATTACAACTTGAATATTTTGTTTTTTGAAATTTTTTTTTAAAACTTACTCGGATAAACTCGAGATGATCAAAACGTGCCTAATTTGATTGGCTCTGATACTAGATGATGGTGGGGTGAGAGAGGCGAATCGTAAATGTTGCTCGATCGTAAATTAGACAGTTTCTCTTTCAACTAACAAAAGGATAATTTTATTGGAAATGATATCCTTGAAATGTAAAGATAGGTGATAGATTGAGATGGAAACGTATTTGAAACAAGAAAGAACCTTTAATAAAAATTATAGACCCGAATCTTATAAGTTTCAAATTGATGGAATGAGTTTTGAAACAAAACCGAGACCCACTATCTAGCGAGATAGGAACCAACGGTATAGGTAAATGAACGCCACACCCGAAAGGATGATAAGTTCGAAACAAGGAAAGAACGATGCCACTAGAAAACTAGATAAGTCAATTCAACCTTGAGAATTAGGAGAGTGAGTACTCACCAAAAGAAATTTTTCTTTCATTCCAATTCAAAGTTGTATTCTAAAAGAAAATGTACAAAGTATTTATAGGATTTTCCAATGATAGCCGAATAGGGAAGGAATACATTTGAAGCTATGCTTGCTTTCCCTTTGGCTTACTATTCTATGCGTACATGGCCTAATTTAGGTATGGCCGTCCACTTTCATGGTGACTTATTTGCATGTTTTCATCATTTCAAATTAAATAAAATCCCATCCTTCATGCATCATTTGTTTACTATGCTCCTTGTAAATGATTTAAAAATTTCAGCTCCATCATTCCTTTCTCAAAGCTCAAGGCCGTCCATCTCATAAGAATATTTTCTTATCCTTCTACCAAGTTCCCCTTGCATTATTTAATTCTTTCATGCCTTCTTTTTACCCCAAGTGTGCCGTGTACCCATTTTAATTTTTTTAAAAATCATCTCAATAATGCTCCCTCAATTGCTCCTGAAATAATTTAATCATCCATTAATCCCACCTTGTGCCGTCCAAGTAGATTTATTCCACTAAGCAATTCATTCACCACATGTTGCCGTTTGATGCTTGAAGAATAAAATAATTTCATGAAGGCATTTGACTTGTTCTCCTTGTACCGTCCCACCATGGTTCCTATAGCCTCCCAATTGCCGTTCATGGCTATCTTCAAATTACTTCAATTTAAACCATGTTGAATAAACAATGATCCAACATTAACATAGTCTTTGTCTCCACGCATGCCTCATATATCCATAAAAATTATTTTATGCTCCATATTCTTTGCATGTTTATCTTGTAAAATCCACCATGCTTCTTTAGTATTTTATTTATCATACACCAAGCCTCCATGCCTTGTTATTTTATTGACCCACTTTGAATTTGTTTGTCTAGCCGTCCATCCCAACACTCATATTTTATATTTTTAATTCTTCATTTCTCTCATGTGTCCATTGAATGTGTGTCCATGGCCAAATGCATCCTTGCGTATTTGCCTATAAAAACACAAGACCAAACATTAATTTTGAATAAAAATTATCTTGAACAAAAGTTAAAATACTCTATTTTAAACACTAGACATATTAATATGATACTAATTATTTGGCAAATTAATTTGCTATAGAAAATCAATTAAATAAATTAAGATGTTTAATTCATTTAATTAAAATTCAGCAATTTAATTTTCACGAAATTCAAAGACTCAATTTTATTTGAAGCAATAAAAAAAATTAAAATTTGGCGTCGAGCTTTGTCGACTTGAAAATTAGGTGGGTGCCCGGGGCGTGCCCGTATCATCGTGCCTTTTCAAAATAGTGAAGTTTGACTCAGGTGGCTCTTCTTTTGATGCGTTGTTTTGATTGTACTCATGTGATGATAGCTCTAATGACTATGATTAGACTTTTTGAAATGAATTCTTCCAGGTTAGCTTCCAAACATGTACCATCATTATCTTGATGTGAAGAGTCAGATGAAATACCATCCAATAGATCATTGGGAATTAATGGATCTTCTATGAAGACAATAAAATAATCTTTTACCTCAACAGGAGATCTTAGGTCCTTAAGTACATCAAGGGTTACTTGTTGATCTTGAACTTGCATGGCGAGTTCACCTTTCTGTACATTAAAGGTTACTTGTTGGTACTCATTTATCTATTTCAAAATCTAAGATAATAAAGTCAACAGGAAATATGAATTTATCACTACGAGCCAAGACACTTTCCTTCGGGGTATGCTAAAGATCGATCTGCCAATTGGAGTGTAATAGTAGTCGGTCTAAACATAGACGTAGGAATTAAGTTGATACCTGATCTCAAATCACACAAAGCCTTACCACAATAGGATTCTCCAATATTGCAAGGTATGATGAAACTTCCTAGATCCTTCAACTTAGGAGGCAACTTGTTCTGAAAAAATAGGCTTCATTCTATAGTCAGGGCTATAGTTTCAAATTCCCTAAACCTTTTCTTCTTAGATAGAAATTCCATCATAGCTTCGCATAGTTTGGCATTTGCTCCAAAGCTTCTACCAACGAGATGTTAATACGTAATTGTTTAAACACATCTAACATTCTCTTAAATTGAGTATCCTATTTATGTTGTTGGAGTCTTAGAGAGTATGGAGGTTGTGGAACTTTGGCTTGGATTGGACAGCTCTTCTGAGGCAATATATCTGCATCTAATGAAGAGGTTAGCTTATCAGAATTCACTAGTTTAGATTTTACCTTTTCAAAATTTTTAGAATTTGGCTTCTCTAGTGTAAGAATTTCAACTATTGGTTGATTTTCCTCTTTTGGGGGAGGTTGATCTTCAACTTCAACCTCATTGGGTTCAAAAGTCCTTCTACTTCATAAATTGACCACTTTGCAAATCTCCTTGCTCGATTTTCTTAGGTTATCCATGTCACTGGGCAAAGCTTATTGTGGTATATTTTGAAGTTCGTTGGCTAGATGCCCCATCTAGTTCTTCAAATTTCTAAAAGTTGCATTATTCTTAGCCACATATGCTCTTAATAATTTCTTAAGATTAGAAGACTCGATTGACAAGATTCTCTATGTTGCTTGGTACAGTACCTTGGGGTCCATTTCTAAACTCATTAGCTAATTGTCCCACTTGATTTTCCAGATTCTCTAATGTTGTTCCTTGGCCTTGAATCAAGGCATCATTTTTAACAATGTATGCCTTCAACAAGTTCTCCAAATTATTTGAATGTTCAACTTGCGATGGGTTCTGAACTTGTTCGTTGAAACCAAGAGGTTGATTTAGTCTATGCTGCATGTAAGTGTTGTTCGATCCACCTTGGTAGTGGATTGATGGCTAAAAGGCAACATGATTTAAATCGTTAGTAGTAAGTTGTTTCAACATTGAATAGATAGATGACACCTGAGCTAAGAGTGAAGTAAGGGTGTCTACTTCATGCATTTCGGTTACACGTCTTCTTGAAGCTAGTTGATTTTTCAGCCATTGGTAATTATTAATGGCTATTCTCTCGATGATTTCGTAAGGTCATTATAAGACTTCAACAAGAGAGCACCATTTGCAGAAGCATCTACCACCAACCTTGTGTATGCCTTGAGACCATTATAGGATGTCTCCAATTGTATACAATGTGGAATCCCGTGATGAGGGCATCTATGTGGTAACTCCTTGAATCTTTCCCACGCCTCATATAAGGACTCAACATCCAATTGTTTAAAAGTGGTGATCTTATTCCGCAACTTAGCATTTTTGCTAGGTGGGAAATACTTTACTAAAAAATAGTCAACTAATTTTTGCCAAATAGAAATTGAGTTGGATGGCAATGAATTAAGTCATACTCGTGCTCGAACTCACAAGTATGGAAAAAACTTCAACCTCAGTACGCCTGCAGTTACACCGGCTATCTTGAAAGAATCGCTCACCTCCATAAACAATTGAAGGTGAAGATGTGGATCTTCTATGAGCATTCCTTTGAATTGACCTATTGTTTGAAGCATCTAAAACATCACAGGCTTCAATTTAAACTGTAGTGCCTCGATCTCCGGTCTTCTAATTCCCAGATTTAGTTCGTTAAGAAATGGAACGGCATACTGTCTTATGGGTCAGTCCCTATTATCAGCAATAAGGATTGGATTTCGAGCATTAGTGGCTCCATTCGCTTAAACATCATTTCTATTCTCAAGGCACATTTCTGTGGCTTGTCTTTGGGCTAATTTTTCTTGTCTTCTTTGTCTAAATGCCCGCTCGATTTTAGATTCTACAAGGAGTACGATGATTCGATCTATGCTCATGATGACCTAAAAAGAAAATAAAAAAAAACTAAAGAATAAAGAATAAAATAATAATAATAAAGGGAAAGAAAAAAAATTTAAAGAATTAATTAGTAAAGTTAGAAATTAAATAAAAAAAAGGAAAACCAAATTGCAAAGAAAAATTTCACAAAAATGATTAAGGCAACAATCCCTGACAACAGCGCCAAAAACTTGTAACGAGAAATATGCGCAAGTGTACACAATCATTTAAGTAATAAGTACGTAAAATGAGTTATCGTCTCCATAGGGACTGTGTATACTAATCAATTATTTGTAAAATTATAAACTCACAATTTGATGTAAAAAACTCAATAATTTTTGGATAGTGATGATTAATTTAGCTAGATGTAAAGATTGATCCCTATGCAATTCTAATCTAGATACAATTTACCTAAATGTATGAATGAATGGCTTTAGCAACAACAAAAAAATCAACATTAAATGTGCTAGGATAATTATATTAATCGATTCAATTTACTTTATCATGCTTAACAATGTTTGAAATTACTTCAACAACAACTCGATCTTTCATGAGTTTGGAAACCAAATTAAGTCCTTTCAGATTCTTTTACTTAGTTAAATATACATTTTACTAATCATATTAACTAAGGGTTTCTTAGCATTTATGTAAGGTCACAGGGACATTTATGTTTGCAATAGTTTAATTACATAAACCTAAAAACTATGCAAGATAATAGAGCTAACTAAAGATATCTGAGTGCACCTAATCACGTATGAATGAAATACAATATGATATTAATTGAAAACATGATTTATTGAGGCCTAAACATATTAAACATGAATAAAATAGCTCTTATTGAATTAACATAATCATCCTAGCAAATAGGATTTAAAATATTATTGTTGATGTAAAAAACAATAAACTCAAAGCAAACATGATTAAAATAAATAACAAGAGGAAAGAGTAAACTCATTTTAATTCAGCAGTCTTTCAGATCAATTCTGACTGATTTAGTTAAGCAGCCTGTTGAATCTATTCTGACTGATACGCTCTTATGTTCTACTCGGTGCTTCTTTTGCTAAGGATTTCCTAAGGTGGTCAGTCGAAGGATGAAAAGGAGATGGGCAGCTATGCAAGGGAAGGAAAAGGGAGATGGAATGTAGAGAAAATTCAAATGAAAGAAGAGAAATGAGTGTTGAGGGATGAGGGATGAGGGATTAAGGGTTTGGTTCATGGTAATTATAGAAGAAGGTAAGGGGTTAACTAAAAATAGATTTCAACTCCCTTCATTTTCTATCACACATCGTCGGCCACATTTCAAGGAGAATGGGATGACAAGTCTCCTCATTTTAAATTCAAATCAAGGCTTGTAACACTCCAAAATCTCGAAACTCTAAATTTTTGTGCACTGAAGTTGGTATGTACAAGTAGCACTTAGAATATTAATTTTAAGGCATTACCATGGTTATTTGAATTCTTAGGGAAAACCATAGGGAAAAATTTAATTTTTGCCTTAGTGGATCCTAGTCTCAGGTATTAGGCCTCTTAAACAGATTAAGGGGAAAATGGGACACAATCGGGCCTATGGTTCAGTGGCAAGGTGGCATCACTTGGGGAGCTAAAGTGTGGCGCTACTATCAGGTGAAGAGGTCCATGGTTCGAGGCTTAAGAGTGGTGAACTGAGGGGTTTTATTTTTGCACATGGAAGAAAGGTAGTGGCGTTAGAGTGGACTCTGGAAGGGAGTGTTCAGAAGAGAAATTTAAGGTAAAGATAAGAGAGAAAAGATAGGGATTGAGGTGTGGATGCGTTGGTGTCGAATTGGATTTTAGGGGAAGGTAGTTTCGACTTTAGCTATAAAAGGGGGGTGTCGAATTCTTTTGAAAGGTTCCTTGGGGTTTCGTTATTTTTTTCTTTTCTTCCCCTCATTCTTTTTCTTCCATTGCCGAATTAATATCATCCGTTTTTGCCGAAAACCCTATTTGTGCCAATTCTGTTCTTTTCCTCCATCACAAATCTGTTGATCAAGTGTTAAAAGTTGGATCTCGTTCAGTAGCTATCTAGGCCACAGGATCAAAGGTGGGATTCAGTAAGTACTCAGTCAACCTTCTTAGTGTGTTTCGCTAAAAGCCAAAGGGCTATCTAACTTCTCCTTGTCGTTAACCTTGTATTAACAAGGGTAGGGTTCAATGATCGCAAGCGTGGTAAGGATAGTTAGCAAGTGGCAAGTGTACTCGTCTCAGTTGAGGATTAGTGGGTGGCCGAATGTAAGTATGGCTTATAGGGGTGACTTGTGTGGAATATGAGTCACTTGATTGTTGATAGTATATGTGTGGGTGTAGATCTACGTGAATAGTAGCTAAGGAAGGGCTACTAGAACTGGTGGTACACGGTAAGGTTATGGTAAGGCTTCAATTTTTGGGTAAATACTGTGGTTAAGTGTGCATTGATTGGAGATTGGTATTGGTTGTAGGTTCAAGGCTGAGGATAGTGTAGCACGTCGCATTAACCAGGTGTGTATATACACCTCACACACGACAGTTGGCAAAAGTCGAAATCCTGAAATGCCGAAAAGTCGAAAAGCCAAAAAGCTGAAAGGTTGGCACCGGCAAGCACACGATCGTGTGAAAATTTGTGTGGGAACACCGATATGTTTTTCGGGGCCAAGAGAGTGATCTCATGGTCTCGAGCCACAATTTGGCCAACCAGGCCAGACAGGGCTAAATGGGCCTGTAGAGCTCGTGGGCCCAAATCGGTAAGAGTTGATATGTGAAATTGAATGATGAATTGATATGGATGGTTTTATGATTTGATTATGATCGTGCCTAATGGGCTATATAAACATGATTGGGCTTAATGGGCTATATGGACATGATTGGGCTTAGTGGGCCTTATGGGATTTTAGAAATGCATGCTAAGGTTTTAATGGACTCTAGGCCTAGTTGTGATAAATTCTTAAATAGCATAAAACTTAATTTAATAATCAAACATGTCTGTGGACAAGTTGCTAGGTCAGAGTGTGGCAATGGACATATGCATGTCTAGGATTGGATCTAGGGAGAGCTTGGTAGTTAAGCGGTCCTAGTGACCCACCTCCTCTTCTCTGGGATCCTACCTGGTGCATAATATCTATTCACTTTAGCCGCAAGGACTTGTTGATGGGCCAAAGTTCGAAACTAAAACCCGAGATGAAAGAAATTACGAAAATACCCCTATATGGTAGAATTACGAAAATACCCCTATAGGGCAGATTTACGAAAACACCCCTGGGTAGTGAAATGACTAAAATACCCCTAGTTGCTTAATGTGTGAAAGTGTGTATGTTGCATTCATGAGATATATGTTGCACTTGGGTGGGTTTGATGATACGGAGAAAGATATGTGAGGATCGCATAGTCGCTTGACGACCGTGGATCCACCGGTGGCTTGAAGACCATTATATGATTAGTAGCCTTGCTGCAACGTTTGAGTAGTGCCGCTATTGGTGCTACCTTTGGAGTGCAGGGATGGGTGGGTTGATATTTATATCCCACAGGAGTGTAGGGTTGGATTTGGGATGGGAGCACTGCATTTATGTGATACTGATGTGATATGAGGTCATTGTGGGCTAAGGCCCAAGACCACCGATTTTGATGGGGTTTAGGCCCAATGTGATAATTGCATGTTGATTGGATTACCAAGGGTCGTACACACTGAGTTTTGAAACTCACACCCTTTTTTTTAATGTTTCAGGTGACTCTTAGTAGACGGCTCGACGTGGAAGAGGACTCAAAGGTGGGCACACTGCAAGATACTTAGAAGTTTTTAATTAGTTTCAAATGACTTTATTATAATGACTTTTTTTTTATTGGGATGTAATAAGGCCTTGTATCTCCAATTTGACTTTACATTTGGGTTTTATTATTGTTTCAACTGTCTAACTATTAAACTTAAATAAATTTCTAAAGTTTAACATGGTTTTCGAAATAAATATAACATATGGATGTTTTCTTAAAACATGGGCTTTCGTTGTAACTTAACAAATTGCAAGGATTTTGGGTTTCTAAATCTTAAACTTAAGTTTTTAACTAAACAAAGTCGTTTTGGAATTATCCTTTTGATGTGACATCACCAGATTCGGCCATAACGTATGGGCCAAGTCTGGAGGTGTTACATTTAGTGGTATCAGAGCCCGGTTGCAAAACTCGGACTATAAAATGGGCCTTAGATTTTGGGTTTTTAAAACAAGTAGATTAAAAAGTTTTTGCAGGATTCTTAAAGTGTGGTTCACCTAGCCCTCGACATCGAGCCAAGTAAGTTTTTTTTTTTGTGATTACAGTTGTTTAAATTACTGAACTGTATTTAGATATTGGACCACATTAAGAAATAGGTTTTTAAAAACTAAAGCCCGTAGGAAACTTAAGCCTGTAGTGGATTTACGACTGCGAAACAACTTTTAAAATTGTTACTTGCATAAGACATGTCCTTTAAACATTGGAACTATGAACTAATTTCATAAAAATTCTAATCCAAAAATATGCATGCAACGATAAGCGCTAGAAGAGGTGCAAGAGGCCGCGGCAGAGGCCGTGGAAGTGTTAGGGCTGGGTCGTCGGCGTCAGGCCTATGCCCAACGTTGGAGTAGAGGAAGCTCCGGCCTCACCAGTAGCTGAAATGGGACCATATGAATGGGCTGGCACTACAGAAGATATAGTATCGCAGGCCATGTTAAGGATTTTAGAAAGGGTCGCTGGGCCCAATAATTATACGGGAAGTCGTGGGTCGGTCGGGGAGCGACTCCGAGCTAATGGAGCAGAGATTTTCAAAGGAGTAGCTGGTGGCCCCGAATTTGGCAGAGTACTAGTTGGAAGCTACGGAAAGAATAATGGACGACCTGGATTGCACAGCGGAACAAAAGTTGAAAAGGGCGATATCCTTATTTAGGGAGGAAGCTTATCAGTGGTGGTTGACCGTAAAGGAGGGCAACCAACCGGATCAGATCACTTGGGAGTTCTTCAAATCGACATTCTAGGGGAAGTACATTGGAGCGGGCTATGTGGATGCCCAAAGAAAGAAGTTTTTGAGTCTAACTCAGGGCGATAAGTCGGTAGTAGAGTATGAGGCTGAGTTTCTATGCCTTAGTCGATATGTCAAAGGAATAGTTGCAACAGAGTATAAGAGATGTGTAGGGTTCGAGGATGGGTTAAGAGACAACCTTAAGGTACTTATAGCTCCACAGAGGGAGGGGACTTTACGGTCTTGATGGAGAAAGAAAAGATAGCGGAGGAAGTAAAGCGTATGGAGCGCCTCAACCGAGAGAAGGAGAAGGGCAAGAACAAATGAAACGTGGAAGCTATGGGGGCTGGACAGAGGCCTACGAGGAGGGACAGAGTGAATGGGCTGGTTAGAGCTGGGGCCCCTATTGCTATTCCTAATACCAGAATACCACATTATGCTATGTGTGGAAAAGGGCATACCGGCGAATGTTGAAGGAGAATAGGAGCTTGTTTGAGCTACGGATCTATGGAACGTAGGATTAGAGAGTGCCCGAAAAGGCCAAATCAGAGGCGAGCCGATGGCAGAGGTAATTTTCAGCCGCAGAGGGGTCGTCAACAACCACCAAGGGGCCGTGGACAAGCCAGAGGCGGCAATGGCGTAGGATGAAGACGTGGAGCATCGGGCAAAGGCGCAGAACAGGTGAGACAGCCAACTTTAGTCTATGCTTCTCGTCCCACAGAGGAAGAAGATACACTAAACGTGATAACGGGTACGTTACTTATTCGTCAGTTACCTTATATTGCGCTAATTGATGTGGGGTCAACGCATTGCATACAATAAGGCTGAAACTGTAGGGGATGAGTTTGAAACCACTGCAAATGGAATTATTGTGTTAAGTCCTTTAGGGCAGTCGGTGAAAGTTAGTAAGTTGTTTAGGAATGTACCATTGGTAGTTCAAGGAGTTACTTTCTAGCCGGGCTTGATGGAATTACCATTTGGTAAGTTTGACCTCATCTTAGGCATGGATTGGTTGACAAGGCACCAAGAAACTTTAGATTGTGCTGCGAAGCAGATGGTGTTAAGAACTGTGGAAGGTGATGAAGTAGTAGTGATCGGGAAACGATGTGGTTACTTGTCGAACGTGATTTCAGCTTTAAGGGCAGAAAAGTTGGTGAGGAAGCGCTGTGAAGCTTAATTAGCTTATATTAGTGATTTGGAATCTAAGAGTTTTACTGTTAAGGATTTGAGAACAGTAAAAGAATTCCCTGATTTTTTTCAGAGGAATTGCCTGGGTTACCTCCCAATAGAGAGGTGGAGTTTGGAATAGAATTGTTACTTGGTACGGCTTCAGTGTCCATCGCACCTTATAGGATGACACCGAAGGAGCTAGTGGAGTTGAAGGCCCAGATTCAGAGTTATTGGACCGTGGATTTATTAGACCAAGTGTGTCTCCATAGAGAGCACTGGTATTATTCTTGAAGAAGGATGGGTCAATGAGGATGTGCATCAATTATTGGCAGTTAAACAAGTTAACCATTAAGAATAAGTACTCTCTGCCTAGGATAGATGATCGCTGTAAATTAGAGCTTTAATATTTATAATAAGAATGATCGAACCTAGAAACTAACTCTGACAACGATTTAAGGCAAGTGCACCTATCGAACAGTAGTATAGTTTAGGCAAGACCAGATTGTCAAACCCAAATGAACTAAAAGTACTAATACTAACTTTCTTTCTATTATTTAGCCTAAATATAAAGTGATTGGTTGTCTAATCTAAAATTAACTAACTACCAAGCTAAGACGAAAAGACAAAAAAGACTAAATTGGGGAGATAACTTTTAGAAAAACTCAGTTGATTTAAACGATACCCTTAGGAAGAATCCACCTTGACTTCACTTGTTGTCCAACATTGAACTAGACGATTTATTTACTTAGTTTGATTTATAAGGCTCCCTAGCGTATATTAAACCTTCTCTCGAGGAGAATAACGTGTAACCCTAGGTTAATTAATAGAAATCTTTTTCTCTATTAATAACCCACCTAGAATAGCTGTAAATCAATCTGTGGACTCCCATATTAGGTTTCACCCTAATCCGGAAAAATCTCGTCACCCTATCTCTAGGCGTGTGATCAACTCCGCTTAATTATGCTAGATCTACTCTTAAGTAGGGACTTTTGCTCCTCTACCTAAGCACATCAAATTTGGATTAAGCTCACATAATTAAGAACAAACTAAGTATTTATCATATAATTCAGAAATCAATAACAAGTTTCATCACAGGTTTCATCCCCTTCGGGTATCTGAGGGGTTTAGTTCATAACTATAAAAGAAAACATCTCAGAAGAAAAGATAAAACAAAACATAAGAAATCCCTAAAACTCCCTTAGGGAATTGAAAGAAAGATCCGCCGTCTTGAGTAGAATTCTAGCTTCTTGAGATGGATCAACTGGTTATCTTTGAGTGATTCCCCACAATCTGCCTTGGCCTAGCTAACCTCCCCCTTTCAGCTGACACTTAGGAGGTTTATATAGTCTCTCGAAATAGGTTTCTTCGCCTCCAAAGTATCCAAACCTAAATGAAATTTCTCTTTGCCACGACAAGGACACAGCCATGGCACACGCCCGTGTGGTCGGTCTTCAAACCGTGTTCGGATTTCTTTAATGAGGCACGACCGTGTAAATCGGGGGTTAGGCTATGTTCTAGATGATTAACTTGGCATGGCCGTGTGGTCTAGGGCCCAGGCCGTGTGGATTTCGTGATATGGCCTATTTACTCCATTTTGGGCCCGTTTTATGTTCTTTTCATCCCCAGGTGCTTTCCTGGGTATAAGACATGAAAAAAAAGGATTAAGAGTACCTTTTTACATAAATCGAGGAATAAATCATCCAAAAGCGTACTAAATGTGGGATTAAAATATGTTACTTTTACGATTTATTAAATACCCCCACGCTTAAGCTTTTGCTTGTCCTCAAGCAAAATTCTCAATTTACAATTAAAATGAACGTTCCATGATTCATAATTCCTATCAACAATGTCTCATCATAATTCATAGATAATTTATACATGGGTAATTCAACTCAAAGATTCCTAAAGATTCAAACAAGATAAGTCATGCATTTGTGTTGCGAAAATGTAGGTGTCTCCCCTTATTTAAATAATTACCGTTAATTCAAAATCGTCAAGGATTGACATCCTCACTAAAGATTCACTCAAATCACTCAAAGTGTTTAAGGTTCAGAATTAAGCACTCAATAAGTCGAACATGAAAAATTAATCCCATAGGCTTGCCTGAAAAATAAATCTCCATCACTGTAAAATGAAATGACAAACAGATCAAAAGGTCTTTAACCGGGTTGAAACGGGGCTAAGTTAAGGGTATGGATATAGGCTGAATTAGAGGGTTAGAATCGAGAATGAATTGACAAGTTACCTATCTAGAAAAATAAATTGATCTAAAATAATTACATCAATTGAAAATTTATAATACTAATAATACGAGCTTTTTCTTTTGATAATTGGACTTTAACTGTATAAGCTCACTCTTCATAACACTAATATTGAATATCCTTTGATTTTTTTTAAGAACAAACTAAGAAATAGAGGATAAATTCAACTATTGAAATAACATAATTATGTAACTAATCAAATCAAATCTCGATTTAAGGGTAGTAAAAAAGGAATGGTGATAACAAATACAAAGGGTTTTGGGTTAATATTAGTGGGTTAGTTAATAAAAAGGGTTGTTAGGATTAAACGGGGTTAACTAAGGATTAATTATGAAGGTAGGCTTTTTAGTGGAGTAAGTTGGTTAAATCCTAAGTGCCTTTATCATCTCCGTATATCAAATCCTAACTGTGATCTTGACATGTATAATCAAGGCAAGTTCTAGAATAACAGTTCAATGTTGACACACTCATATTCAATAAAGTGAGCACGAAAAAGAATATATGCTCTATAAGGCTCAAAATCTCACAAAAATTATGGGTATTTTGATATCAACCTTGTAAATTTCAAACTTCAAGATAATATTCAGATTCAGGTAGACAACCTAAAAATTTTAAATTTTTGAAAAATAGACTTATCATGCTTGATTCTCTAGTATTCTTCAAATTTAAACATCAATGCACAATTATCAATGACTTTAGATAATAATGAGGAAAAACATGTCAATAAAAACCATAAATCGTTAGAAATTTCATTCTAATTAGTAATATGAGGAAATTACTTTAGAACAAGTCTAAATTCAGGGATTTGAGAATAATGAAAAAAGTTAGGCACTTTTATTCTCAAGGATTGAGAATAATGCAGAAAGTTAGGCATAATAACTATTCATCCCCTACACTTAAGATGTACATTGCCCTCAATGTAAAAGATAGATAATAATAGTTAAGAGATAAATCAAAAGAGAAGGGGAGAGGTGAAACTTCCTGAATTTATGGATGATTTCCTTGAGGTGGAGGGGTTGGTCTGGATGACGATCCTGTGCTAGATGGAGAAATTGGAAAGCTCACAGAGAATTAGCTAGGAATTATTAAGACACATTTAAAATAAGCTAAATATATAATTAAAGATAAGAAAGATAAAGAAAAAGGAAACAAAAATGTAAACCTAATAAAAATAAAAGATGGATAGACCGAAGAGTCTTTATTTGTGGATGGTTCGCTAGGTAGGTGTGACCTATAAGGCTGGGGAGGTGCTGGCGGTGGCAGAAGTGGCATGATTCCTAGCAGCCTTTCAAACCTGACGGTACAAAACTAAAATAAGTTAAACTAAAATAAGTAGAAAAGTAGTAAAGATAAGGAAATTGAAGCAAAAGAGAAAAACTAAGTAAAAACTACATAGCCTCAAATGTTCTTGGCTTGTTGTTTGGATGAAGCGCCCGGCATGAACTTATGTATAGGGGTCTCCCTTTAGGGGACTACACTTGCCTTCTTCCGCTTCTTCGGCATGGCGATGTGTAGCTCAAGAGTATAAAGACTTGTTATATGGAGAGGAAAATTGTTGAGAGAACGGGGAGAAGAGGAAGGAGTGGACAGTGAGTTGAAAGAATGGGGAAGGGAGGCTCGGGTTTAAATGGAGGCTCAATTTTGGTACATTCATATGCACGTGTGCTGAGGGCATGTCGATGTACATGGTCGCCACACACGGCCGTGTGTCAAGGCATGTTGATTCTCCATGCCCGTTTCTTCAGTCTGCCCCGCCCGTAGGTTTTAAGTCAGTATCTTCGCACGACTAAGGGCACGGGCGTGCTTTGCCCGTGGTTGGCAAGTCAGTAGCTTCACACGATCATGGGACACAACCGTGCCACTTTTTTGGTGCCCCTGGGGGAGTGGTTGAGTCCGTGATTTCAAAAATTAGTTGAATCTGACATGTACTGTCCTACCATGTTAGCACCAAGATTCTTGAGGTACACACGGTCTCGGCCACAGCCGCAAGACCATGTGGCCTTTAATTCTGCACCTTTAGTTAGTTTAAAGTGAGGTAACAAAAAGAAAGAATTAAATAAATATTTAAAATGAAAAATATAGAAGTTAATGAGGTTAGTATTCGGGTTGCCTCCCGAGAAGCGCTCGTTTATAGTCTTAAGCTAGACTTTCCTTATATTTGAAACATAATCAGGGAGGTTTAAAGGTTTGAATATCTTCCCTCATGCTCACAGTTCTATTTTCTTGATAAAGTTTAAGTCGAGAAGCGTTTACCTTAAAAGTGCCAAAGGTTGGATTGCTTACCTTGACTGTTCCGTGTAGGAATATATTGTGTACCCCAAGAGGAATTTCTTTGTTTGTTTTCAGGTCTGATGTGGTGATGCGAAGATCTGCTTTGTCTAACAATACCTGTTCTCCTATTTTGAAGTGGTTTGATGTTCCTACGAGCTTTTCTGGGGGCTCCTTCGGTTTTACTTTGTGTGGTTTCGGTTCTTCTTCGTGTATCCCTAGTTTTTCCTTGAAGTGTTTTTTCCACTCGTCTAGTTCATCGATCTGAATCCTTTGTTCCTCATGAGTTATTTCTTTACAGGGTTTAGGATCGGGTTCAATTATGTCCTTTTGCGGTGCTTTCTGAAAAGAAGGGTCAACCGAATGGTTTCAAAACAATTCACATTGTCACCTTTGTTGCTTGATGTTCTAGCCGAGTCGAGGGCTTGAAAAGTGACTGTCTCCTTGCCTACACAAAGTATAAGTTCGCCTGCATCAACATCAATTTTAGTCTTGGCAGTTGCTAAGAATGGCCTTCCTAAAATTAAGGGGATCGAATTGTCCTCATCCATGTCTAAGACAACAAAATCTTCTGGGGAGACAAATTTATCGACCTTTATGAACACATCCTCGATTATACCCCTAGGAGTTCTGATAGTTTTATCAGCTAATTTGATGCTCATCCTAGTTTGTTTTGGTTTCCCTAGACCTAGTTATTTAAATAGTTTATAAGGCATGACATTTATACTTGCCCCTAAATCAGCTAAAGCATTTTCTATAGATTAACTACCAATTATGCATGGAATTTGAAAACTCCCTGGATCTTTTAATTTCTGTGGTAGTCTATTTTGTAGAATTACTGAGCGCTTTGCGTTGAGTTCCACATGTGGTTCCTCGTCTAGCCTTCGTTTTTTCGTTAACAACTCCCTTAAAAATTTTCTAGAGTCTGGCATCTGCGAAAGAGCTTCGAGTAGAGGTAAGTTAATGTGTAATTTCTTTAAAAGTTTAAGAAACTTACTGAACTGTTCATTTGTGTTGTCTCTCTTTAATGCTTCGGGATAAGGTATGCGAGGTTGGTACTCTTTGATTACCGGTTTTGGATTTTCTAGTGTTACCTTAACTTTACCTTCTTCGACATCATTTCCTTGTATTGAGTTGGGTTCATCTAACCCTTTATTATCTTAGCTGTGATGGCTTGAATTTGCTCCCTTGGGTTAATCTCCATTTACTTGGTAGACGTCCTTGCAGTGGTTCGGACATTAACTTTGCAAGTTGTTCGACTGCCTTAGTGACTTCCCTTACTGACTTAGTAACTTCCCCGTCTCGATTTTTGGTCTCTTCAACTGATGTTTGTTGATCTTTAAGTGTCTTCAGTATCTTGGAGACGATTTTCTGTGGCTGCCATGAATTTTGTCAGCATCTCTTCAAGGCTTGGCTTCTTCTCTTATAGATATGGTTGATTTTGGAAATTTTGAGGAGGTTGTTGTCTTTTATTTCCTTGATTTCCTTGTCCTCCCCACGAAAAATTTGGGTGGTTCCTCCAACCTGGATTGTAAGTATTACTATAAGGATTATTATTGGTTCTGAAATTATTACCTATATAGTTCATCTGTTCGCTCTCTGATCCTGGTTGGTAGGGTGGGTACTCAGGATTCGCCACAGTTCCACTTGCGTCACACTGCATTACTGGGTGTACATGCGAAGAACACAAACTATCAAACTTTTTATTCATCATCTCCATCTGTGTTGATAGCATGGTTACCGTGTCTATGTTGAAAGCTCCAGCTAATTTTGTCGGTTTCGTCCTTGTAACTTGCCACTAATAGTTATTCGGCGACATCGCTTCGATAAACTCGTAGGCTACTTCAGGATTTTTGTTGTTCAAAGTTCCACTGGCGACTGAATCAATTAATTGTCTCATTGAGGGGTTTACACTGTTATAGAAGGTTTGGACTTGTAGCCACAAGGGTAAACCATGGTGCGGACACCTTCTTAAGAGATCCTTGTATCTCTCCCATGCATCGTATAATGTCTCTAAATCCATCTGCACAAAAGAAGGAATATCATTCCGTAATTTGGCCGTTTTGGCTAGTGGGAAATATTTTAATAAAATTTTTTCAGTCATTTGTTCCCATGTAGTGATTGATCCTTGTGGGAGAGAGTTTAACGACTGTTTGACTTTATTCCTTAATGAAAAGGAAATAACCGAAGACGTATGACATCATCAGAAACGCCATTTATTTTAAAGGTATCACAGAACTCTAAGAAATTAGCTATATGAGTATTTGGATCTTCGTCCTGCAAACCATCAAATTGAACAAATTGTTGAATCATTTGTATTGTGTTAGGCTTTAATTCAAAATTATTAGTAGCTATAGCAGGCCTAACAATACTCGATTCTGCTCCTGTTAAATGCGGTTTAGCATAATCAAACATAGTACGTGGAGCATTATTTTCCCCCACATCACGTGGTTGTGGATTATTCTCGTCCATCCCTTCAGTAGGATTGGATCTGCCTTCTTGATTTTCCTCTGTGTAATTTAGGGCTCGCCTAATTTCTCTGGAATTCCTTCGAGCGGTAGCTTCAATATCATTGTCCTATACTGAAGGTCCTCTCGAGTTCCTTCTAGTCATAAACTAGAAGTACCTGTTAAGAAAAGAAAGAAAGAAAATTTTAGAAAAAGTATAAAAAAATTTAACCTAAAATAAAAATAAAAGTAAATTGCGAAAAATAAAAAAAATAATGGCTAAAGTAATAAAAATAGAGCTTTCTTAATATTTTAGTCCCCGGCAATGGCGCCAAAAACTTGATCGCTATAAATCAGAGCTTTAATATTTATAATAAGAATGATCAAACCTGGAAATTAACTCTGACAATGATTTAAGGCAAGTGCACCTATCGAACAGTAGTATAGTTTAGGCAAGACCAAATTGTCGAACCCAAAGGAACTAAAAGTACTAATACTTTCTTTCTATTATTTAGCCTAAATATAAAGTGATTGGTTGTCTAATCTAAAATTAACTAACTACCAAGCTAAGACGCAAATACTAAATTGGGGAGATAACTTTTAGAAAAACTCAGTTGATTTAGACGATACCCTTAGGAAGAATCCACCTAGACTTCACTTGTTATCCAACACTGAACTAGACGATTTATTTACTTAGTTTGATCCATAAGATTCCCTAACATATATTAAACCCTCTCTCGAGGCAAATAACGTCTAACCCTAGGTTAATTAATGGAAATCTCTTTCTCTGTTAATAACCCCCTAGAATAGTAGTAAATCGATCTATGGACTCCCATATTAGGTTTCACCCTATTCCGGCAAAATCTCGTCACCCTATCTCTAGGCGTGCAATCAACTCTGCTTAATCATGCTAGATCTACTCTTAAGTAGGGACTTTTGCTCCTCCACCTAATCACATCAAATTTGGATTAAGCTCACATAATTAAGAACAAACTAAGTATTTATCATATAATTCAGAAATCAATAACAAGTTTCATCATAGGTTTCATCCCCTTCGGGTATCTGAGGGGTTTAATTCATAACTATAAAAGAAAACATCTCAGAAGAAAAGATAAAACAAAACATAAGAAATCCCTAAAACTCCCTGAGGGAGTTGAAGGAGAGATCCACTATCTTGAGTAGAATTTTGGCTTCTTGAGATGGATCAACTGGCTATCTTTGAGTAATTCCCCACAAATCTGGCCTTTTCGGCTTGGCTCATTGGCCTAGCTAACCGCCCCCTTTCAACTGACACTTAGGGGGTTTATATAGGCTCTCGAAATAGGTTTCTTCGCCCCAAAGTATCCAAATTTGAATGAAATTGCTCTTTGCCACGACAGGGACACGGCCATGGAACACGCCCGTGTAGTCGGTCTTCAAGCCGTGTTCGGATTTCTTTAATGAGGCGGAGCAGTGTAAATTAGGGGTTAGGCCGTGTTCTAGATGATTGACTTGGCACGACCGTGTGGTCTTGGGCCCAAGCCGTGTGGATTTCGTGATATGGCCTATTTACTCCGTTTTGGGCCCGTTTTATGTTCTTTTCATCCCCGAGTGCTTTCTTGGGTATAAGACATGAAAAGAAATGATTAAGAGCACCTTTTTACATAAATCGAGGGATAAATCATCTAAAAGCATACTAAATGTGGGATTAAAATATGTTACTTTTACTGTTTATCAATAGATGACCTTTTTGATCAACTTAAGGGAGCCTCAGTTTTCTCGAGGATTGACTTGCGTTCAGGGTACCATCAACTGAGTGTTAAGGAAGCATATGTGTATAAGATAGCTTTCGGAACTCGTTATAGACATTACGAGTTTTTGGTGATGCCTTTTGGGCTAATGAACGCACCTGCTACTTTTATGGATCTTATGAACCAGGTCTTTCAACCGTATCTAGACCAGTTCGTAGTAGTGTTCATAGATGACATCTTAGTATACTCGAGAACAGAGGATGATCATGATGCACACTTAAGGATTGTGTTGCAGATTTTAAGGGAGAAGCAACTTTATGCTAAGGTTAGCAAGTGCGAATTATGGCTAAGGAAAGTCACTTTCTTAGGGTATGTGGTCTCCACTGAGGGGATTAGAGTTGATCCTCGGAAGGTGGAAACAGTGTTGGTGTAACACCCCTTACCCGTATTCAACATCTAAATAAGGTACGAGGCATTACCAAAATACATACACTTGTAAACGTATTAAACTGAGTCATAAATTTTCATCCAAATTATACAAAAATGAACTACTAAATATTAAAGGCCAACACTTTAGGCCAAACCAATTATGATATATACAAATGACTAAGTCCCTATACAAGCCATAAACTTAAGAGGTTTGTATTTACTTTTACCCCACGATGATAACTTGATAATGTGATTACATCTCCGGCGATCTCCAACTCGAGTTAGCATACAACCCCATAAGATATGGGAAACGAAGGGAAGTAAGCTACAAAGCTTAGTAAGTAAGTATGTAAATAATAAGAAATGGATTTAACATGTTTACAAAATAACACAATCATATTTACATTGAAATTCACTATTTATTTAAGTTCGGAGCAAGCTGTCTATTCGAGTCACAGTCACTAAATTATTTTTATCTGGAGCTACAAAACTCCAAATTAAGATCCGTAAATTTTCCCTGAAACTAGACTCACATATCTTGTTACCATAAATTTTCAGAATTTTTGGTTAGCCAACTAGTACAGTTTATTCTTCAAAATCTCCCCTATTTCGCTGTCCAACAGTTCCAACCCCTCTTCACTAAAAACTAATTACCTTGTTGTACAGAACTCTAATGATGTTACCGTTTGTTTCTCTTGAAAATAGACTCATTAAGAGATTAAATAATATAAATTTTATCCCATGATTATTTTTTTTACAATTTTAAATGATTTTTCCAAGTCAGAACAGGGGATCTCGAAATCACTCTGAACCAGTCTCACAAAAATCTAAATATCTCAAAATAAAGAATTTCTTTGCTTTCTCTATTTCTTTCATATGAAAATAGACTCAATAATATTTAATTTCATGTCTTATTTAACTCCTAATTAAAATTTCACCATTTTTGGTGATTTTTCAAAGACACATAGCTGCTGCTGTCCAAAACTGTTTTATTTCTAAATTTCACTCTATCATGTTTTCTTTGTTGTAACTTTCATTGGAACACTTACTCCGTATCAATTTTACCAAATTCCGATCACATATTGAGAACATTGCTCATAAGTTTACACACGTATACCTACACTTATTCATCATATAATCACAGTCATTTACACTTAGTCATTTCCCATTGAACACATCGAAATATTAACGGATACATCGGAATATTGCACATAGTGCCACACTTGTAGCCAAAGCTACTTCACATCACTTGTCACACATAGGCTCGTTCTCGAGCTATTCACATTCGCGAGTCTACTCACACAAGCTATCAGTCATACGTAACTACTCAGTGCTGCTCACACAAGCTGTCAGGTATTCGCAACACATGTAGGATTACCCAGCCACTGGTAGAACTTATAAGACCAGCACCCGTTTCACATAATCACAATCTCGGGTATGCTCACACAAGCTGTCACTCAATACGTAGCTACTCAGTGCTACTCACACAAGCTGTCGAGTATCTATAACACATGTCGGATAACTCAGCCACCGGTAGAACGTACAGACCAGCACCCGAATCACTTATTTCACTTAGATTTCATATAGGTTCCTAGTGACCATGTCACTCGTATCCATTTTTATTCCTAAGGTTCAATCGAGAAATTTCTCACTTGTCGATATTTTGTCAATTACATCAAATATTCAGCCACAATTCATACCATTTATCAAAATATGAAAATGTAAGTAAAAACGATGCATTATTTACATACAAACTTACCTCGAAAGCAAAATCGGTAAAAATAACTTATTCATCAATTTCTTGTTCTAGTTCCAAACCTCGTTTTCCTTGATCTATAACAACATATTTCATTTATTTAATTAATGTACTATTCAAAACAGTCCTTAACTCAACTTTTACAAAATTACAATTTTGCCCCTAAACTTTTGCATATTTACACTTTTATCTCAATACTCGAAAATTAATCTTCAGCCCTTATTCTTATGTTTTATAACATGCTGATCATTTTTCCCTTCTATGGCAACATCAAAATCTTACTCTAACATACACTTTTGAACATTAGGTGTTTTTACCGATTATGTCGTTTTACTCGTTTTCGCTTAAAATCGCTTAGTAAAAGTTGTTTAACATAATTTCAAGCTTCATATTCTACCATAAAACATCAAAATAAACACTTTTAACCTATGGGTAATTTTCCAAAGATGAACCCTAGCATGAATTATTGGTAGCATAAGCTAAATCGAACTGCCAGGATTCCAAAATCGTAAATAACTTGAAAAACGGGGCTAGAACGGACTTACCATGAGCTTGGAAAGTTGAGAAAACCCTAGCCATGTCTTCTCTTGGTAAATTTTGTCCATATGGAGAAGATGGACAAATTTGGCATTTTAATTTGTTTTTAATTCATTTAATTTACAAAAGGACCAAAATGCCTTACAAAAAAAATATCTTATCTAACATATACCATATCCATTTTTGTCCAACAATTTAACCAATGGGCTAATTACCATTTAAGAACCTCTACTTTAAAATTTCATAGCAATTTGACACCTCTAACTTACAGAACTCAAGTTTTACACTTTTTACAATTTTGTCCTTTTAACTAAATTGAGTGGCCAAACGTCAAAATTTTCGAACGAAATTTTCACGAAATCATTCCGTGAAATTGTAGACCATAAAAATATAATAAAAATAAATTTTCTTACGTTGGATTTGTGGTTCCGAAACCACTGTTCTGACTAGGCCCTAATTCGGGATGTTACAGTTGGATTGGAAATGACCTAAGATGGTATCAGAAATTCGGAGTTTTCTAGGCTTGGTAGGGTACTATAGGCAGTTTGTTGAAGGTTTCTCCTGATCGCTGCACCCTTGACCAAGCTGCTACGGAGGGGGGTGTCATTTGTGTGGACTGATAAACAGCAAGAAAGCTTTGAGAAGCTTAAGAAGGTTTTAACGGAGGCTTCTGTTTTGATTTAGCCAGATACTGGGAAGGAGTTTACGGTTTATAGTGATGCGTCACACGTGGGTTTGGGCTGTGTTTTGATGCAAGAAGGAAAGGTGGTTGCATATGCGTCACACCAGCTTAAGACTCACGAAAGAAATTACCCAACCCACAATTTGGAGTTGGCAGCAGTGGTATTCACACTTAAGATTTGGTGGCATCATTTGTATGGGGAGAAGTGCACCATCTATACGGATCACAAGAGTCTGAAGTACCTTTTAAATCAGAAGGAGTTGAATTTGAGACAGCGCAGATGGATTGAGCTGTTAAAGGATTATGACTGCACGATCGAATATCACCTCGGCAAAGCAAATGTGGTGGCTGATGCGCTAAGTCGTAGAGCTATATTGGATTTGAGGGCTATATTTGCTCGGTTAAGTTTGTATGACGACAGGAGTTTGTTAGCCGAGTTACAAGTGAAGCCACTATGGGTTGAATAGATTAAAGTTAAGCGGTCATTGGATGGAACTCTGGTTTCTCGATTCAAGCAAATTGAGAATGGGGAAACAACGAATTTTGGGTTAAATAGTAACCGATTGTTGTGTTTCAGTGATAGAATTTGGGTGCCAAGGGATGAAGAGCTAAGGAAGTCTATACTACGGGAAGTGCATAGTAGTTCCTATGCTATGCACCCCGGAGGTAACAAGCTGTATCGAAACTTACAAGAGCTTTATTGGTGGCCAGGATTGAAACGTGAGGTTACGGAGTTTGTGGGCAAATATTTGGTATGTCAGCAAGTGAAAGTGGAACATCTCCTACAATTAGGTTTACTTCAGTCTGTTAAGATCCTACTATGGGAGTGAGAGCGGGTTACTATGGATTTCGTTAGTGGGCTACCCTTGACGCCTGTTAAGGACTCTGTGTGGGTTATTATAGATTGGTTAACTAAGTCTGCCCATTTTATACCGGTCCGTACCGACTACTCATTACAGAAGTTGGCAAGATTGTATGTGGCAGAGATTGTGAGATTGCATGGGGCTCCAGTCTCTATTATATCTGATAGAGACCCTCGTTTTACGTCTCACTTTTGGAAGAAGTTGCATGAAGCACTGGCTACGAGGTTGGATTTTAGTACAAAATTTCACCTTCAGACTGATGGTTAGTTGGAGAGGGTAATTCAAGTTTTGGAGGATATGCTGAGAGGGTGTATAATTGAGTTTCGAGGTAGTTGGGAGGATTATTTGCCATTAGCTGAATTTGCGTATAACAATAGTTATCAGGCAAGTATTGGAATGGCACCATATGAAGCACTGTATGGGCGAATATGTCATTCTCCGACTTGTTGGACTGTGTTTGGTGAGCAGCGAGTATTGGGTCCAGAGTTGGTAGTAGACACCAAAGATAATTTAAAGTTGATTCGGAATCGGTCAAAGGAGGCGGCGGATAGGCAGGAGTCGTATGCTGACCTCAAGCGGAGAGAGACTGAGTATGCGGTGGGGGACTTCGTTTTTCTCAAGGTTTCCCCTTGGAAGAAGGTATTAAGGTTTGGTCGGAAGGGCAAGTTAAGCCCTAGATTCATTGGGCCATACCGGGTGTTGAAGCGAATTGGGCCAGTTGCCTATCAACTAGAATTGCCTTCTGAACTGAGCCAAATACACGATTTGTTCCATGTATCAATGCTAAGGAGTTATCGCTCAAACCTTTCTCACATCGTGTCAGTCGAGGAGATTGAGGTTAGACTAGACCTGTAACATCCTAAATTAATGGGTCTATGCGTTTAGTGTAAGGATATGTTTAATACGCTAATTTAAGTGATAGGGGTCCAATGGGGCTCAGGACTAGGCAAAGGCCTTGGTTAAATTATCTGATTGGGCATTATAGAGTTAAAAGGAGGCAATTGTGTTTAAAATACCAACGTGGGCTTGTGGCCCAACAATAGGTGGCACTGCAAGGGAATTTGAAAGTGGCGTCATTAACAATTAAAGGGACCAAGTTTTGGCCACAAGGAGCCCATGTTTCTAGGCCATTTTTGGCAGTTTAAAGGGAGCAAGGGGTGACGCCACACACAAGGAGTTAGGGGCCCAAAATTTAAGTTTTATGGAGCCCAAATCTTTTAATTTAAGTTCGCTAAATTTGGCATTAGGGTTAGGTGAAGTGGACGGCAACAAGGCTCAAAAATAGGAGGATTTATATGGATTTTATAACTAATAATATAGAAGATAAAAAGGAGAAAAGATAGGAGCTGTCTGCAAGGCAAGGTGATGGCCGAAAATCCACCACCGAGAGGAGTGAGGAATTCGGCTACTTCATGGATAAGGGGTGCCGAAGTTTCCTATTTTATTAGCTTGACTTTTAGTTATCAGAAAGGGCATTTTCGATTTTAAGCAGTAGATGCCGAAATTTCTATAAATAGGGGGGATATCTCATTGATTCTGGCATTTAAACCCTAAAATCCTCTTCACTCTTTGTGCCGAAATTCTTAGCCTCTCCCTCTACAATTTCTTTTCTTCAATTTCTTCAAAAGTCGAAACCTCTCCTTTCACTCTCTTCTCCATTCTTTTTCTCTTAAGCCGATTTCTTTAAAAAGCCAAAATCTCCATAGTTTTTCTCTATTCATCCCATTTGTGAGATAGTTCTATTCTTCCGGCATTTAATCTTTTCCTTTGGCATTGCTGAATCTTCTCTCTAGTGCTAGCTGAATCCCCTATGTTAAGGTAAGCGCCGACTTCTGTTAAGCTCTCACGTTCTATTTCGATTTTTAAAAGGCAAAAGCCAAAAAGCTAATAGTTTAACGGTTCTATGTTGGGCGGCATTTCGGAATTTGAAGGAAACTTGGTCGTCTCGATCTAAAAGCCGAAAAACGTTAGTCTCCAATTTCAGGATTTTAAGGTAAGAAGATTTTCCCTAGATTTTTACTAGAATAGCTTATTATATGTAAGATCTTAACTTTATGATGATGATTAACGACCATAAATTGTGATAGTAGTTTTAACAAAGACTTGTGATGGAATTAAATATGGATCAGGCAAAGGAGGGAATCAATAAGTTTAATAAACGGGCGGTATCTGCCGTTTGACATTGGCCACTTGGTTGTGGACCGGCTTCTGAACAACATCTTAGGCAGATAGCGATTGTGTCGACTACGGATAGCGTCGACATAGAAAGTATCATTTTATTAGTAATCAGGTGTGTAGATCTCTAACACACTCTTTAACTGTATTTTTTGTGTTATGGGCTAAAATGCCAGAAAGTGGATGTGTAGACAGTCGAATAAAACCCTAAAAGCGTTAGGCAAGGATGCCAGGTACGTAACCATAGAAATCTCTATGTGTATCGATATATATGCATGAAAGCCTGTATGATGTTTTCTTTATGTGTGTATGCATGGGATGGGATTGATATGATAAAGGGCAAGAAGGTCGCATAGCGATCGGTGGCTTTGCCACATAGGTCACATAGTGATCGATCTTTATGACAGGCTGCTCAGCTGTCGAAATGCTACGATGTATTATTAAGGTCGCATGGCGATCGGTGGCTTTGCCACATAGGTCACTCAGTGATCAGTCTTTAAGACAAAAGGCAAAGACAAATTGTATCGTTATGGTGTGTAGCGGATGGAGGGTTGATTGTAGAAATTCCCTAGGTGTGATGGTTGGTACGAGTTGGTGTGTAGAGGATGGAATTCTAGGATGGGTTGGGCTATGCATCATTTATTATCTATCGTGTAATTATGATTGTTACCATTTTGTATGGGCCAGGGCTCATAATGTGTTTGTGGGCCCAAGCCTTTTATGTGTTTTCAGGATTTACACACTGAGTCTTGGTGACTCACCCTATTAATTTCCCTAACTTTTTAGATGAGAAGTAGATCGTGGACATGGGAGCCGAGACGGACTCGAGGGGCCACCAAGTTTTATTTCTTTAGACTATTTTCAGTTTTCTTTAAGTTTTTGGTTTTTATTCCACGAATATTTATATAATAAGGCCCCATAGTTTATACTCACCTAAGTAGTTTTTAATATTTGCAACTTAAGAAATTTTGTCAAAAGGTTTAATTATTCAAAATAATAATAATACAAAGTTTTATTTTCAAAAGGTCACCTATTTATTCAAATATTTTCTAATTAACTTACGATTTCTGAAACCAACGAAGCAAAAGTTTTCAATGTACAAACCCGTAGCATACCAGATCTGGTTGAAACGTATGGGTCGGGTTTGGGGTGTTATATTTTGGTATCAGAGCCCAGTTCAAAACTCAGGCTGTGAAATGGGTCTAGTTGTGTTTTGTAAAATTGATATGAATTTAAGAAAATGTTTTGGGTTGAGATATGGCCTTCGAGTCTACCGACACCCGATCCACGCAGGTAAGAATTCTAAACTCTTGTTGTGATATATATCTGGGCTTATTGGGCTTGAGGGACGTAGATTAGCATGACAGTATTAATGGACCTAAGTCTTAGATAAACAACTCTTCAATTCCATAAGATTTAATCCAACTAAACAAACCCGTGAACGAGTCAATAGGTTAGGGTGTGGCAACAGCATACGCATGTCAGGATTGGATTCGGGAAGAGCACGGTACTTAAGCGATTTCTAGTGACTCACCTCCTCTTCGCTAGAATCCTACCTGGTGCGTAGTGATTGTTCACCTTAGCTACGAGGACTTGTTGATTGGCCGAACTTTATAATTAAAACCCGGAAGGGACCAGCCACTTCATTTTAAAAAAAAAAAGACCCCCAAGTTTTGTAAAATTTCCAAAATACACTTGATTTGTGAAAATTTTCAAACAACCGTGATTTTATAAAATACCCATGTGTTGAAAATTTACCCGAAAACTTCATATTTACGAGAGTAGCCTGGATTGTGAAACTGGATTTTCCAAAGTACCCCTGTTTCAAAAAAAAAAAAACAACAACATCAAAATATCCCTGGTTTGTAAAATTACCAAATTACCCTTGATTTGCAAAATTATCGAAATACCCTCAGATTTCAAAATTATCGAAATACCATCGGATTGCCAAATTACCAAAATACCCCCAGATTACAAAATTACCAAAATACCCTTATTTCACAAAATCACCACGGAACCCTATTATGGAAAATTACAAAAATACCCCTATAGGATAAATTACGAAAATACCCCTGGTAGTGAAACAACGAAAATACCCTTACGTGATGAATGTAAGGTCATGAATGTTATTTGTATATTGATGATTGAATGTATGTGTGTTTCTTAGAATTAGAGTACACAGTGAAAGCATAATGGTGAGACTTAGGTAGTATGATTACTAGTTAGTTGGAAATTTCGAGGACGAAATTTCTTTAAGGGGGTAGAACTGTAACATCATGAATTAATGGGTCTATGCATTTAGTGTAAAGATATGTTTAATATGTTAATTTAAGTGATAGGGGTCCAATTGGGCTCAGGACTAGGCAAAGGCCTTGGTTAAATTATCTGATTAGGCATTATAGAGTTAAAAGGAGGTAATTGTGTTTAAAATACCAACGTGGGCTTGTGGCCCAACAATAGGTGGCACTGCAAGGGAATTTGAAGGTGGCGTCATTAACAATTAAAGGGGCCCAAGTTTTGGCCACAAGGAGCCCATGTTTCTGGGCCATTTTCGGCACTTTAAAGGGAGCAAGGGGTGACGCCGCACACAAGGAGTTAGGGGCCCAAAATTTAAGTTTTATGGAGCCCAAATCTTTTAATTTAAGTTCGCTAAATTCGGCATTAGGGTTAGGTGAAGTGGACGGCAACAAGGCTCAAAAATAGGAGGATTTATATGGATTTTATAATTGATAATATAGAAGATAAAACGGAAAAAAGATAGGAGCTATCTGCAAGGCAAGGTGATGGCCAAAAATCCACCACCTAGAGGAGTGAATAATTCGGCTACTTCATGGATAAGGGGTGCCGAATTTTCCCTTTTTATTAGCTTGACTTTTAGTTATCAAGAAGGACATTTTCGGTTTTAAGCAGTAGATGCCGAAATTTCTATAAATAGGGGGGATATCTCATTGATTCTGGCATTTAAACCATAAAATCCTCTTCACTCTTTGTGCCGAAATTCTTAGCCTCTCCCTCTACAATTTCTTTTCTTCAATTTCTTCAAAAGTCGAAATCTCTCCTTTCACTCTCTTCTCTATTCTTTTTCTCTTAAACCGATTTCTCTAAAAAGTCAAAATCTTCATAGTTTTTCTCTATTCATCCCATTTGTGAGATAGTTCTAGTCTTCCGGCATTTAATCTTTTCCTTTGGCATTGCCGAATCTTCTCTCTAGTGCTAGCCGAATCCCCTGTGTTAAGGTAAGCGTCGACTTCTGTTAAGCTCTCACGTTCTATTTCGATTTTTGAAAGGCGAAAGCCAAAAAGCTAATAGTTTAATGGTTCTATGTTGGGTGGCATTCTGGGATTTGAAGGAAACTTGGTCGTCTAGATCTAAAAGCCGAAAAACGTTAGTCTCCAATTTCAGGATTTTAAGGTAAGAAGTTCCCTAGATTTTTACTAGAATAGCTTATAATATGCAAGATCTTAACTTTATGATGATGATTAACGACCATAAATTGTGATAGTAGTTCTAACAAGGACTTGTGATGGAATTAAATATGGATCAGGAAAAGGAGGGAATCAATAAGTTTAATAAACGAGCGGTATCTGCCGTTCGACATTGGCCACTTGGTTGTAGACCGGCTTCTGAACAACATCTTAGGCAGATAGCGATTGTGTCGACTACGGACAACGTCGACATAGAAAGTATCATTTTATCAGAAATCAGGTTTGTAGATCTCTAACACACTCTTTAACTGTATTTTATGTGTTATGGGCTAAAAAGCCGGAAAGTGGCTGTGTAGGCAGTCGAATAAAACCCTAAAAGCATTAGGCAAGGATGCCAGGTACATAACCATAGAAATCTCTATGTGTATCGATATATATATATGAAAGCCTGTATGATGTTTTCTTAATGTGTGTATGCATGGGATGGGATTGATATGATGAAGGGAAAGAAGGTCGCATAGCAATCGGTGGCTTTGCCACATAGGTTGCATAATGATCGGTCTTTATGACAGGCTGCTCAGCTGTCGAAATGCTACGATGTATTATTAAGGTCGCATGGCGATTGGTGGCTTTGCCACATAAGTCACTCAGTGATCAGTCTTTAAGACAGGCAGCACAGTTGTCGTTATGGTGTGTAGCGGATGGAGGGTTGATTGTAAAAATCCCCTAGGTGTGATGGTTGGTACGGGTTGGTGTGTAGAGATGGAATTCTAGGATGGATTGGGCTATGCATCATTTATTATCTATCATGTAATTATGATTGTTGCCATTTTGTATGGGCCAAGGCTCATAATGTGTTTGTGGGCCCAAGCTTTTTATGTGTTTTCGGGATTTACACACTGAGTCTTGGTGACTCACCCTATTATTTTCCCTAACTTTTTAAATGAGAAGTAGATCGTGGACATGGGAGCCGAGACGGACTCGAGGGGCCACCAAGTTTTATTTCTTTAGACTATTTTTGGTTTTCTTTAAGTTTTTGGTTTTTATTTCACGAATATTTATGTAATAAGGCCCCATAGTTTATACTCACCTAAGTAGTTTTTAATATTTGCAACCTAAGAAATTTTGTCAAAAGGTTTAATTATTCAAAATAATAATAATACAAAGTTTTATTTTCAAAAGGTCACCTATTTATTCAAATATTATCTAATTAACTAACAATTTCTGAAACCAGTGAAGCAAAAGTTTTCAATGTACAAACCCGTAGCATACCAGATCTGGTTGAAACGTATGGGCCGGGTTTGGAGTGTTACATTTTGGTAACAGAGCCCAGTTCAAAACTCGGGCTGTGAAATGGGTCTAGTTGTGTTTTGTAAAATTGATATAAATTTAAGAAAATGTTTTGGCTTGAGATATGGCCTTCGAGTCTACCCGCACCCGATCCACGCAGGTAAGAATTCTAAACTCTTGTTGTGATATATATGTGGGCTTAATGGGCTTGAGGGACATAGATTAGCATGACAGTATTAATGGACCTAAGTCTTAGATAAACAACTCTTCAATTCCATAAGATTTAATCCAACTAAACAAACCCGTGAACGAGTCAATAGGTTAGGGTGTGGCAACAGGCATACACATGTCTAGGATTGGATTCAGGAAGAGCCTAGTATTTAAGCAGCCCTAGTGACTCACCTCCTCTTCGCTAGAATCCTACCTGGTGCGTAGTGATTGTTCACCTTAGCTACGAGGACTTGTTGATGGGCCAAACTTTATAATTAAAACCCGGAAGGGACCAGCCACTTCATTTAAAAAAACAAAAGACCCCCAAGTTTTGTAAAATTTCTAAAATACACTTGATTTGTGAAAATTTTCAAACAACCGTGATTTTATAAAATACCCATGTGTTGAAAATTTACCCGAAAACTTCATATTTACGAGAGTAACCTGGATTGTGAAACTGGATTTTCCAAAGTAGCCCTGTTTCAAAAAAAAAAAACAACAACATCAAAATATCCCTGGTTTGTAAAATTACCAAATTACCCTTGATTTGCAAAATTACCGAAATACCCCCAGATTTCAAAATTATCAAAATACCCTCGGATTGCCAAATTACCAAAATACCCCCAGATTACAAAATTACCAAAATACCCTTATTTCACAAAATCACCAAGGAACCCTATTATGGAAAATTACAAAAATACCCCTATAGGATAAATTACAAAAATACCCCTGGTAGTGAAACAACGAAAATACCCTTACGGAATGAATGTAAGGTCATGAATGTTATTTGTATGTTGATGATTGAATGTTTGTGTGTTTCCTAGAATTAGAGTGAGCAGCGAAAGCATAATGGCGAGACTTAGGTAGTATGATTACTAGTTAGTTGGAAATTTCGAGGACGAAATTTCTTTAAGGGGGTAGAATTGTAACATCATGAATTAATGGGTCTATGCGTTTAGTGTAAGGATATGTTTAATATGTTAATTTAAGTGATAGGGGTCCAATTGGGCTCTGGACTAGGCAAAGGCCTTGGTTAAATTATCTGATTGGGCATTATAGAGTTAAAAGGAGGTAATTGTGTTTAAAATACCAACGTGGGCTTGTTGCCCAACAATAGGTGGCACTGCAAGGGAATTTGAAGGTGGCGTCATTAACAATTAAAGGGGCCCAAGTTTTGGCCACAAGGAGCCCATGTTTTTGGGCCATTTTTGGCACTTTAAAGGGAGCAAGGGGTGACGCCACACACAAGGAGTTAGGGGCCCAAAATTTAAGTTTTATGGACCCCAAATCTTTTAATTTAAGTTAGCTAAATTCGGCATTAGGGTTAGGTGAAGTAGACGGCAACAAGGCTCAAAAATAGGAGGATTTATATGGATTTTATAACTGATAATATAGAAGATAAAAAAGAGAAAAGATAGGAGCTATCTACAAGGCAAGGTGATGGCCGAAAATCCACCACCTAGAGGAGTAAAGAATTCGGCTACTTCATGGATAAGGGGTGCAGAATTTTCCCTTTTTATTAGCTTGACTTTTAGTTATCAGGAAGGGCGTTTTAGGTTTTAAGCAGTAGATACCGAAATTTATATAAATAGGGGGGATATCTCATTGATTCTGGCATTTAAACCCTAATTTCCTCTTCACTCTTTGTGCCAAAATTCTTAGCCTCTCCCTCTACAATTTCTTTTCTTCAATTTCTTCAAAAGCCAAAACCTCTCATTTCACTCTCTTCTCCATTCTTTTTCTCTTGAGCCGATTTCTCTAAAAGGCCCAAATCTCCATAATTTTTCTCTATTCATCCCATTTGTGAGATAGTTTTATTCTTCCGGCATTTAATCTTTTCCTTTGGCATTGCCGAATCTTCTCTCTAGTGCTAGTCGAATCCCCTATGTTAAGGTAAGCGTCGACTTCTGTTAAGCTTTCACATTCTATTTTGATTTTTGGAAGGCAAAAGCTGAAAAGCTAATAGTTTAATGGTTCTATGTTTGGCGGCATTTCGGGATTTGAAGGAAACTTGGTCGTCTAGATCTAAAAGCCGAAATATGTTAGTCTCCAATTTCGAGATTTTAAAGTAAGAAGATTTTCCCTAGATTTTTACTAGATTCGCTTATTATATGCAAGATATTAACTTTATGATGAGGATTAACGACCATAAATTGTGATTGTAGTTCTAACAAGGACTTGTGATGGGATTAAATATGGATCAGGCAAAGGAGAGAATCCCTAAGTTTAAGAAACGAGCGGTATCTGCCATTCGAGATTGGCCACTTGGTTGTGGATCAGCTTCTAAACAACATCTTAAGCAGATAGCGGTTGTGTCGACTATGGATAGCGTCGACATAGAAAGTATCATTTTATCAGTAATCAGGTGTGTAGATCTCTAACACACTCTTTAACTGTATTTTATGTGTTATGGGCTAAAAAACCGGAAAGTGGCTGTGTAGACAGTCGAATAAAACCCTAAAAGGGTTAGACAATGATGCCTGGTACGTAACCATAGAAATCTCTATGTGTATCGATATATATATATATGAAAGCCTGTATGATGTTTTCTTTATGTGTGTATGCATGGGATGGGATTGATATGATGAAGGGGAAGAAGGTCGCATAGCGATCGGTGGCTTTGCCACATAGGTCACATAGTGATCGGTCTTTATGAAAGGCAGCTCAGCTGCCAAAATGCTACGATGTATTATTAAGGTCGCATGGCGATCGGTGGCTTTGCCACATAAGTCACTCAATGATCGATCTTTAAGACAGGCAGCACAGCTTTCGTTATGGTGTGTAGCGGATAGAGGGTTGATTGTAGAAATCCCCTAGGTGTGATGGTTGGTACGGGTTGGTGTGTAGAGATGGAATTCTAGGATGGGTTGGGTTATGCATCATTTATTATCTATCGTGTAATTATGATTGTTGCCATTGTGTATAGGCCAGGGCTCATAATTTGTTTGTGGGCCTAAGCCTTTTATGCGTTTTCGGGATTTACACACTGAGTCTTGGTGACTCACCCTATTATTTTCCCTAACTTTTTAGATGAGCAGTAGCTTGTGGACATGGGAGCCAAGACGGGCTTGAGGGGCCACCAAGTTTTATTTCTTTAGACTATTTTCGATTTTCTTTAAGTTTTTGGTTTTTATTTCGCAAATATTTATGTAATAAGGCCCCATAGTTTATACTCACCTAAGTAGTTTTTAATATTTGCAACTTAAGGAATTTTGTCAAAAAGTTTAATTATTCAAAATAATAATAATACAAGATTTTATTTTCAAAAGGTCACCTATTTATTCAAATATTGTCTAATTAACTTACAATTTTCGAAACCAACGAAGCAAAAGTTTTCAATGTATAAACCCGTAGCATACCAGATCTAGTCGAAACGTATGGGCCGGGTTTGGGGTGTTACAAGACCTAACTTTCGAGGAGGAGCCAGATCGAGTAATTGATCAAGATGTTAAGGTGCTAAGAAGGAAGTCTGTCCCTTTGGTCAAAGTGCTTTGGCGTAACCATAACGCCCAGGAGGCTACTTGGGAATCTAAGGAGGCAATGCAACGACAATAACCTCACTTGTTTTAATCGGGTAAATTTCGAGGCCTAAATTTTTTTTAGAGGGGTAGAATTGTAACACCCCAAAATCTCGAAACTTTAAATTTCTATGCCCTGAAGTTGGTATGTACAAGTGGCACTTAGAATATTATTTTTAAGGTATTACTAGGGTTATTTGAAGTCTTAGGGATAGGGAACATCATAGGGAAAAATTTAATTTTTGCCTTAATGGACCCTAGTCTCAGGTATTAGGCCTCTTAAACAGATTAAGGGGAAAATAGGACACAATTAGGCCTTTGGTCCAGTGACAAGGTGACGTCACTTAGGGAGCTATAAGGTGGCGTTACTATCAAGTGAAGAGGTCCAAGGTTCGAGGCTTAAGAGTGGTGAATTGAAGGGTATTATTTTTACACATGGAAGAAAGTAGTGGCGCTAGAGTGGACTCTAGAAGGGAGTGTTCAGGACAGAAATTTAACGTAAAGATAAGAGAGAAAAGATAGGGGATTGAGGTGTTGATGTGTTGGTGCTGAATTGGACTTTGGGGGAAGGTAGTTTCGGCTTCGGCTATAAAAGAGGGGTGTCGAATTCTTTTGAAAGGTTCCTTGGGGTTTAATTATTTTTTTCTTTTCTTCCCCTCATTCGTTTTCTTCCATTGCCGAATTACCATCATCCTTTTTTTCCAAAAACCCTATTTGTGTCGATTCTTTGTTGTTTTCCTCCATCACAAATCTGTTGATCAAGTGTTAAAAGCCGGATCTCGTGCAATAGCTATCTAGGCCGCAAGATCAAAGGTGGGATTTGGTAAGTGCTCAGTCAACCTTCTTAGTGTGTTTTGTTAAAAGCCGAAGGGCTATCTAACTTCTCCTTGTCGTTAGCCTTGTATTAACAAGGGTAGGGTTCAAAGATCGCAAGCGTGGTAAGGATCTTTAGCAAGTGGTAAGTGTACTCGTCTCAGTTGTGGATTAGTGGGTGGTTGAATGTAAGTAAGGCTTTTAGGGGTGACTTGTGTGAAATATGAGTCACTTGATTGTTGATAGTATATGTGTGGGTGTAGATCTACGTGAATAGTAGCTAAGGAAGGGCTACTAGAACTGGTGGCACACGGTAAGGTTATGGTAAGGCTTCGGTTTTTGGGTAAATACTGTGGTTAAGTGTGTATTGATTGGAGATTCGTATTGGTTGTAGGTTGAAGGCTGAGGATAGTGTAGCACGTCGCATTAACCAGGTGTGTACATACACTTAACACACGACAATTGGCAAAAGCTGAAATTCTGAAATACCCGAAATGCCGAAAAGTCGAAGAGCCGAAAGGTTGGCACCGGTAACCACACGAGCGTGTAAACATTCGTGTGGGAACACCGATACATTTTTTGGGGCCAAGAGAGAGATCTCATGGTCTTGGGCCACTATTTGGCCAACCGGGCTAGACGGAGCGAAATGGGCCTGTCGAGCTCGTGGGCCCGAATCGGTGATAGTTGATATGTGAAATTGAATGATGGATTGATTTGGATGGTTGTATGATTTGATTATGATCCGGCCTAATGGGCTACATAAACATGATTGGGCTTAATGGGCTATATGGACATGATTGGGCTTAGTGGGCTTATGGGATTTTAGAAATGCATGCTAGGGTTTTAATAGACTCTAGGCCTAGTTCTAATAAATTCCTAAATAGAATAAAACTTAATTTAGTAATCAAACATTTCTGTGAACAAGTCGCTAGGTTAGAGTGTGGAAATGGACATATGCATGTCTAGGATTGGATCTAGGGAGAGCTTGGTAGTTAGCGGTCCTAGTGACCCACCTCCTCTTCTCTGGGATACTACCTGGTGCATAGTATCTGTTCAGTTTAGCCGCTAGAACTTGTTTATGGGCTAATGTTCGTAACTAAAACCCGAGATGAAAGAAATTATGAAAATACCCCTGTAGAGTAAAATTACAAAAATACCCCTATAGGGTAGATTTACGAAAATACCCCTAGGTAGTGAAATGACTAAAATTCCCCTAGGAGCTTAATGTGTGAAAGTGTGTATGTTGCATTCATGAGATATATGTTGCACTTGGGTGGGTTTGATGATACGGAGGAAGATATGTGAGGATCGCACAGTCGCTTGACGACCGTGGATCCATCGGTGGCTTGAAGACCATTATATGCTTAGCAGCCTTGCTGCAACGTTTGAGTAGTGCCGCTGTTAGTGCTACCTTTGGAGTGTAGGGTTGGATTTGGGATGGGAGCATTGCATTCATGTGATGTGATATGAGGTCATTGTGGGCTAAGGCCCAAGACCACCGATTTTGATAGGGTTTAGGCCCAATGTGGTAATTGCATGTTGATTGGATTACCAAGTGTCGTACACATAGAGTTTCGAAACTCACACCATTTTATTTAATGTTTCAGGTGACTCTCAGTTGACGGCTTGATGTGGAAGAGGACTCGGAGGTGGCCACACAGCAAGATACTTAGAAGTTTTTAATTAGTTTCAAATGACTTTATTATAATTACTTTATTTTTATTGGGATGTAATAAGGCCTTATATCTCCAATTTAACTTTACATTTGGGTTTTATTATTGTTTCAACTGTCTAACTATTAAACTTAAATAAATTTCTAAAGTTTAACATAGTTTTCGAAATAACTATAACATATGGACGTTTTCTTAAAACATAGGCTTTCATCATAACTTAACAAATTGCAAGGATTTTGGGTTTCTAAATCTTAAACTTATGTTTTTAACTAAACAAAGTCATTTTGGAATTATCCCTTTGATGTGACATCACTGGATTCGGCCATAACGTCCGGGCCGAGTCTAGGGGTGTTACATTTAGTATTAATAGCCATAGGGTGGATGGTTTCAATAGTGAAGTAGTTGGGCTGATTTCTGATTATTTTCTAATTGTAAGGACCTTCAATTAAATACCCCAAAGCTTGCTTTTGGGCTGCCATCTACTTGTGTCGAAACTGGCCTTTTGTTCCCCCTTGTTGGACGGTTTCTCAGTCTAATAATGTAGCAGACATGTCCATCTTTTAGCACCTCTTTTACTAGGTCAAATTATCAACCTCATGACCCAAACTACTTGGTTTTGCCCTCCACATGAATTAATTTATGCATTTTCATGTTTCGTTCACATTAATCACATCTTCAATGGTCCTCCTGCATAGTGAAAAATCACATATTAATAAATTAACATGAAATAATATAAAATATGTACAAAAATCATGTAATTAAGCACAATTTAACATACTTTGTAAATTCATTCCTAATATTACTAATTAAGTAAAATTCACTTATTCTAATAATAATTACTCAGGATAAATGTAATTATTAAGTAAAAATATGCTAAAAATATATAGAAAAACCCTACATAATTTCGAGTTTACAATCACCAACATATTTGTCTCAGAAGGAACAATTTGTAGACTCTTACCCTTCACGACCTTTGTATAGATGTACGAATGGGTTAACCCAGGGTCTCTTAATTCACAAATGTTATGTCCTAGAAAGGAAAATTTAGCGGTGATAACCTCTGGTAAGTCTGCATCTTCTTTAGCCTTCATTACATAGGCTCTGGAAGACACCCTTGAGGTGGGCTTGGTGTAGTTCTTCTTTGAAGTTCCTTGATATGATCTTGACTTTCAAACTATTTCAAATTTTGCATCCTACTAAGTACTTTCAGCTCCACGCATAGATTGTTTTGAAATGGTAATAGCCTTTGAAGGTAGTCTCTAATCTGATGATCCAATGATCCACAAGAGTAACAGGTTAATAGGCTCCCTTTTGTTTCCAACATTCACCCCAATGATTCCTTCCGCAGTGCTCACATATTGGATCCATCATCATACTGGATCAACCAGTATACACCATTGAGGTAGTTTGTCACCTACCTCTTTCTCATCAGAAACTCGAGGGTTGAAAATCTCTCCTTGGTGTAGAGAAGCTTCTATCTTTAAGTTTCTTAAAATTTGTCAAGGGTCTGGGACCAGAGAACCCCCACTTCATCCTTTCCCTATCCTACCCTATATTTCTTTCTTGAATAATTATTTCCATCTTCTAAGCCTTACTAGTCATGGCTGCAAGACTCCAGACTTCAGACATTGCTACCATGGAATGAATTTCATCCCTTAAGCCCCACTCAAATCTATCGCGCAAGGCCTTTTCGGTTTGGAACATATCTTGCACATAATGAGTGAGCCTAACAAATTCTCATTCATAATCTATTATTGTCATTCGTCCCCGTTTAAGATACATAAAATATTTCTTCATCTACTTGACAAACATGGGATTCACATACTTCTCTCTAAACTTAATTAAGAAAAAATCTTAAACAATCTACTCCTCCAGGGTCACGCTTAATTGGGTTTCCCACAATTGATACACTTTTCCCTCCAATAAAGAAACAATGCTTAATGGACTATCCACCATCGTACATTCCTGCTTTGTAATCATCCTCCCTATATGAGATAACCACTAGTCTGCTACGACGGGGTCATCACATTTGTCCCCGAGAAATTCTTTAGCACCACGCTTACATATCACTCTCATAGGATCACCCTTAATTTAGTTGTAGTTGGAGTCGAAGGTACAGGAGGTACTGGTTGTACCATTTCGAGCTGAGGTCGCTATGGTGGTTGAGGCGCTTGGGCTATCCCCATAAACTGGTCAAAACATTGACCTATCATTGTAAAAAAGGCATCACAAAAAACATTTCAGGCCATGCCTGAATCAGCTGTAGGACCTTACTCTTGTGCCAGAGGTATGAGACTCCCAATCTCTTCACCCATCACTTCTCTTGATCTTTCAAACATATTTCTTTGCTACACTAAAACTTAAATAAATCAAAACTACAATGACTAAGCCAGAGATATATCATGCATGATGAGGTGTTCCAAGAATCGGCTAAACTTAGGCTCTAATACCAAAAACTTGTAACACCCCTTAGCACCATCAAGAATACATGGCGTGTATCAATGAGCCAAACAAATCGCCTAATGGACCAAGTCGTTACTGATAGACTCAAATCCATTGGATGAATTTAAATATTTGAGAAATCAATTATAAGCATTCTTCTTTTAGTTAAAGGCAATTATTTTTGGTTCACTTAGTACCACATCCTTAGAGAAAATAGTAGGAATTACTGAAGGCAATCTTTAAAACATACATTGCCATGTATGGCGAATACACTTAATAGAAAAGGCAAGTTTGTAAACTATGAATCAATGGAGTTTGGCGTACATGTGAATCATAAGGGGCAATTCTACTTTAAGACAAAAATAATACAGCTGTGGGGTAAAAATAAAATTGAAGTACAAATGTATATATATGCCATCCACCAACTAACCATGCATGATACAAAATAGATAAGTAGCTTACTCGCATGCGTACCTCTTACGTAGTCTCCTTCTACTAATCTTCTTCTACTACTGGAAAGCCTTAGAAAAAAAGAAGTAACAGAGTAAGTTTAATTGAACTTAGTGATTTCTAGTAGACACATACTATTTATCGTATTACTTATCTTCGACCCAAAAATAAAGACATCTTTGAGACTCAATCTTATAGACACATTATGCTAAGTTGCCAGTATAGCTTTCTAACAATGACACTTAGTCAAAACAATGCACATAATATCCATGGCGGACACATGCCGCCAACTTATATGCATTTTGTACAGTTACGTATGTTTACCTATAGCCCAAACTTGTGCCAACCTCGGGCCCCTTTTTAGAATCCAAAATTGTCGGGTCGTGATTTGCCAGTCTGATTTGCAATAAAGTTGCCTACCGTAGGCATCACAAACAGTCTGGTTCTAGGCTCGCACACAAGGTGGTTATTTTTACCTCAATTATGGCCATGCTCACACATCCAACACAGACTTATTACACACTCGTCAATACAAGACACATCGACCCATTTTCAATAGGGACAACTTACCTTTCATAGCCGATGTATCATAGAATTTTTCATAACTCAAAAGAAGTAAAAAGGAACTCGCTAGAGACCTTAGGATAGAATCTGCTCTATTACCTTCTCTAGCTTCTTGAGTTAAATAAGAAACAATTATATTCATCCTAAGGGTTTCCTATAAACTACTAGTCAATTGGTAGTTATCAATGGTGTTTTGAAAATCTTCTAGAACCTTTTCTCGTCTCCTCTAGCAAACGGAACTAAAAATTTTACAGATGTATGGAAGAACATAAAGAAACAAAGGTGAAACATGGTAGTTATAGGCATCCTTTTACAGCAAAGACAATGGAAAATAAGCTTAGTGGGAAGGTCATAAATCCCACTCACCCTTGAAACTTGAGGCTAAGTTTGCCTAATAAGATTTGAAATCTAATCTTTTACTAATCACAACTACTATCACTAATTAGAGTGGTAAAACGTTGTTTGTATACTTAAGCAACCAACTAAACAAGTCATTCAGGTACCTAAACATATCAAGTTGTCATCTATAGTATCTAGTTCAATTTCGACTAGGTTTGAACTAGACTCTAATGATACTCATCGAGCTAACATTTCCACATAAAACATCTGAGGTTGGCAGATTGTCTCATAAAAGAGTTTGTCAAACCCTAGATTTCACCAAATGGAGAATTCTAGCAAGGCGCCCCTCACAAGGGCGTACTAATAAATTTACACAACACGCCAACCCAACACTTTAACTGATAATTTACGCTATTACTGCTCTGGCTTAGTCAATTATATGCCAACAACACATCGATATGATTTGTTGGAATGTCTACCCCCATGGCACAGCAAAAAAAAATCCGGTGATCTAAACCATGGATCCATGTGCGAGGAATGAATCGGGGTGAAATAATGGTTCCGAAATTACTGAAAATTCAATCTGAGTAGACAACGATGCCTCGACAACGAGAATTCTGATCTACTATCAAATCAAGCCCCAACATTTTATGATTTCGACCTCTACATACTCCACCCAGTTTGACGATGAACGGAAGAAATCTCCAAAGCTGTTTTGGAGGTGTCTTTGCTTGACGGCTGCTAGACCTCACAAGCAAAGTTTTAGTTTTTTTTAAGGTTTTCTCAAAAAAAAAACTCTCTTACCTTTTATAATTGGTATATATATAATGAATCATAATTCATAAAATTTTTATCTGAACATAATCATAATTAAAAAATAAATAAATATAATAATTTTTTAACCGAAAATTATAATTACATTAATTATAACAAGGATTTCGGTCAACTATATTTATTTAAATTTATATACGAACCAAATTCATATATTAATAGAACTATGTTCTCATTATGTTGTACATATAATATGTTCAATATTTGATTGCCCAATTAAATTAATTCTATAATTAATTTAATTCATGTGACAACCAAACACAATACCAACTATGTTTTATTCCGTTCATTTCAACCATAGGGTGTGACCCTGTAGGTTTTTGTAACATTAGCAGTAATACTAGAACGATTCTAATGTTACAAACAATAAGTGGCATCTAGCAATGCATCATTGCTACCTAAGTTACAAGAAGTCATGATTCGACATAACCTTTTGTGATTAACCTTTCATGCATTAATCCTTAAGTCCTTTATCTCTGGAATGGACACAAGTCATGGAATAGTCACACTTGCATAGTCTATCCCATGTTTCTTGATATCTTGAGTAGACTATGATATACAAATAAGTATGGCATCTCATATCAAATTATTTGAGCATGGTCATGCATTTCTAGTCTCACTCAATCAAGTGGCCTAAGATATTACTCCCATTATGTAAGAGGGACTTAACCTATATTGATCAACCATATCCCTCTACATAGATTGTAGTATATCAAACATCAACCTTTATAGAAGAAACAGTTACGGTGTATGTTTGACTGTATCAAAATATACAACTCACGATGTTTGGATAATGATGATCTCAAGTCTGAGGATCATATACATATTAATCACTATGAGTAATGTTGTGACAATTACATAATAATCCAAGAAACATACTCATAGCGGGTCAGTCCAATATGTTGTTCTCTAACACACATATTCATGCATTGATTTTGACACTTCATATATGTCGAAACCATTTTTATTGTGTTTTAAAAAAATGGGAATCGACTTTAAAAACTATGGAGTCGCCATCGATCCTTTCTGTTTAGGTGTGATCAGGTCACCTATAAAAATATTTTTGGTCTGTGAAACTAAAAAGCGAGTTCGGGAGTCGGTTACGTGCAAGGAAGGGTTAGCACCCTTGCAACGCCCAAAGTTGGTACCAAAATTGATTAATGTTGTGCTAATATCGAAAACTTGAAATGTTTAGGGTAACAAAAATTTGAAAGAAAACTAAACCGGAATTGAATCACAAGATGATCTCCTTTCAAAAGGATAAAAGTATTATACCCAACACGTTAGGATATAACGCTTTTATGCTCTGACACTGAGATCATCTTTGATCTTCAAAACATGTAAAAAAGGGTGTTTGGGTATTTAGTTGAACGGAAAATCGACACCCAACACGTTAGGGTGTAATTTTCCCTACTTCTAAACACACAAGCATTGCCTTTTTTTTTTTTTGAAAAATATGCAATCTTTAAACTGGTTTAATATATGCCTTTAATGAAAGAAAACCATTAGAAAGAATTCGAATACATATAAAACTCAAAAATATTTAGGGTGAAAATTTTGGGAACAAAATTAATTAAGTCGGAATTGAATCTTAAGATTAACTCGTTTTAAAGGGATAAATGCATCATACCCAACACGTTAGGATATAACGCTTTTATACTCTAACACCAAGGTCATCTTTGATTTTCAAAACACGTAAAGAGGGTATTTGATTGTTTAGTGGAACGGAAAATTGACACCCAACACGTTAGGATGTAATTTCCCGTACTTCTAAATACACAAATATTGCCTCGCTTTCCAAAAACGCAATCTTTAAATTGGCTCAACATTTATTTTTAATGTAATAAAATATTTAGAAAAGGTTTGAATATGTTGGGAATTGAAATATAATACAATAACAAGTAGCATGAATATAGCGTTAAGCATGAAATAATATACAAACTTAACATTATACAAATAGACATAATTACAGAGATAATTTACGCACAAATACACAACCATGTATATAGATAACCATATATTAAAATTGTGTGAAATAAATGAAATATGATATCAACACTAATTTTAAAATAATACGTATATATATAAGAAGTTTAAAAGCAAATGAATTTATATAAATAGATTTAAAAGGGCATATAAAAAATATACATAGTAAGGGAAAATTTGAATGTAAACCTATATACACTAATATGAATAAATAATGTTTAAAATAGGCGAAAGATGATTTAAAGCAAAATATGATGAAATATATACATAAAATAATGTGAGAACCAATAATATATATACATAAAATAAGATAGTAAAAATAATGTACACAAAGGTTTAAAAATAACAGTAAAAGTTTATAATAATAAACACCTATATATAGATATATAAATGAGTTTAAAACAAGTACAGTCATATCAAATAAGTAACATGTATAAAATAATCCAAATAAGGTATATAAATTCAAAAAAAAATTTCAAAAAAAATGAATGACATAAATAACTTACAATAATGAATAACGTAACGCAAGAATAATAAATAATTTAAAATAAAAATAAATTTACCAAAAAATCGAAATTTAAAAGGAAAGGGTTTTAATTGAAGCAAAAAAAAAAAAACGAAATCAAGAAGATAATTCCTAAATAAATAAAGTGTTAAGGCAGAATTAAGGACTAAAATGTAGTGCACCGAAGCGAAAGAGGATTAAGAACACGATTTACCCAAGCTCCTAAACACAGCATTCAAGTATGGACTAAATCCAAACTGCACAAAATTATTTGGGCAAAATTTAAAGAATAAAAGGAAATGGAAAGGGCCTAATTGAACAGTAGTGCAAAAAGGAAGGATCACGCACAAATATTCCCCTATTAAGAAACAAATGGACAGCACCGTTTTGAAGTTTGTAATAAAAGGCCAATAAAAAACTAAAAAGAACATTTGATTATCCCTAAAATGAAACCCTAGCCTCCTCAAGTTAATGTTCGATAGACCAGCAAAAATCCATTTCCCTAATCGCATCAACACTGTTTCACCACCATAATCGGCGAACAGCATCGTGCTAAGGCCAATTTTGACCCTACTTTATACACATCCGAAGGCTTTCCCATGTTCACTCCAAAATCTCCATCTGAACTTCGATTTCACCGAAGTAAATGGAGATTTGACGACATCCCTTTTTGCTCGGATTTCGACGACGGAGGGGGGACCTCTAACGACGAAACTATGAGACGATTCAGGTAACCCCTTCTCCTTTTTTTTTTACTTTTATTCGAAACAAAAACGAAACGAAAAAGAAAAATCAAAATAAAAAGCAACCTTTTTTATTTTTTCTTCAAATTTGTTCTTTCTGTATTTTGTATTGATATTTTTTTGTGTTCGTAAAAACGTGAACCCCCCTACATTTGTTTGTTTTCGGGCCTTTAAAGCCGAAACTAATAACAAAATGAAAATACAACTCTTTTTTTTCTTTTCTTTTCATTGCTATTTGTTTGTTGTGCTGTTATTTGCTCCCATTTGCTATTGTTTTGTTCTTTTGCGCAGGCACGAGGCGACGTGGAGGCACGAAGGTCATACAAAGGCCATACGGTGGTGACGTGTACGGTGGTGGCTTGTTGTTGAAATTTGTGTGCGCTACTGGTGGGAATCTTTGAAGCGGCGCAAGGCTAGGGGCTAGGGTTTGCTGCCTGGTTTAGGTTGTTGGACCGTTTTGGGCTTATTTAGGTTTTGTAAATTTGAGTTTAATGTTTGGGTTATTCTATAATTGGGTTTAGGGATTTGAACTGTTATTGGACTTTTATTATTATTGTTTTTTCATTTAATTTTGGTTTTTGGTTGATGAATGGGCCCGAGCAGATTTGGGCTCCTACAGCTGCCCCTCTTTACTCATTGTCATGTAACGAGAATGGAGCAAAGACTTTAAAGAGGGCCAAATTTGCCCGGTCTTACCGAATCTTTACTTCTTGACGCTTCTTTCCTTCAAGTACTTCAATCTGCTCAACTGTATCTTCAAGGGCATAGGAACTAGCACTTCGATCTGCTCCAATGTAATTCAAGGGAAAAGAGATTTGTAGCTTCGATCTACTCTATTGGAACTTCGAAGAGACGAGAATTCAGAGAGAAGAGATTTGTAGCTTCGATCTTCTTACTGAAACTTCTTGAGAATGAAAGTTGATCCTCAATACACTCAGGGAGGAGGGATTTGTAGCTTCAACCTGCTCCACTAGGACTTCGAGGTGATAAGAATCCAGAGAAAAGAGATTTGTAGTTTTGATCTTCTCACTGAAACTTCTCGGAAATAAAGGTTGATCCTCAATACACTCAGAGAGGAGGGATTTGTATTTTCGATCCACTTCGCTTAGGAAGGCAAGATCTTCTATCTTCAATTTGTTCCACTGCAAACTCAGGGATGCCAGACTGGTATCTTCGATCCGCTTCGCTCAGAAAGGCAAGATCTGCTATTTTACCAATGTTGCGACACCGTCGTCTAGGGGACTTATACTGTAAAATTGGTTTTGTGTTTATGCTTACGCAAAATGGTTAGGATGTAATGATCAGAATGAATCTAATGCTCCTAACTAAATGTATTATGGACGACATTTGTATGAATTCAGAATGTCATGGGAATGGTCTTTTTACAAAGATTAGGATGCAATGATCGGAATGAATCAAATGCCCCTAAATAGATGTGTCTTATGGATGATATTTGTATGAATACAGAATGTCATGAGAATGATTTCTTAAAATGATGATGATGTAATGATTGGAATGAATCAAATGCTCCTAACTAAATGTGTTTTGCATGAATGCAGAATTTCATGAGAATGATCCCTGCTTAAGGTTGTCATCGCTCATCGTTTATCAGGGCTCTATCACTGACGCATTAAGCTACCATCTTGTTCAGCTAGTATTCTCGACAGAAAACTCGAGGAAACAATTATAACTGTTCGACAGATTTGCCCCGCTATAACTTCAGAGTTCATTTCATTATGACTTAGGGGTATAGGATCTGAATCTTTTCCCAACCATCCCACTGTAATTTCAGAATGTGGGATTTGTTTCTTCTTCAATCCATCACATTGCTATTCAAAGGTATCGAATCTGTATCGGCTTCCATTTATCCCACCATAACTCGGGGGTATAGGGTCCGTGGCTTGTTCTATCAACTGATCACTCATTGGGTGACCCAACTAAATGTGTATACATGACACTCGCATGGATGCAGAATATCATTTTTTCAGTTTAGACTCTTTCTCAACCAATATTTTCATCCTTTAAACTTGGTGAGTTTTAAACAATAGTCCTATTTCAGTTTCTTGTATTATTCAGAAGCTTTCAGAGTAATATGCGAAACCCCTTTCATGGAAGTATTATTAGTCCACTAATCGTTATTTCAATGCGAAACGCTTGAAAAAGATCATAACTATGGATAAGAATGAAATTGATTGGGAGCATAGCTCAAAACAAGCAATTTAATCAAAGTTAGCAAATGCAATTAAGCAGGGAATTTATTAAAGGCGTATCTTGGAATGAATAAGGTAATCAAAGATGGCAAATTCAAAAATGGATAAGATGGAAAACTAGGTGCCCCAGATATCGCAGCCTGAGCTTCTCTGTTCAAACTTCTTGAGGACCATTTTAAACTCAATATTGTTTAGGGGATCCAGAGTACTTTTTCGATGCCCCAAGACGTAGTATACTTCTTCATTGTTAATTCAGGCATAGCAAGATTGCTGTTGCCCCCTTGATCAAAATTTGAGCCGCCCTTTTCGGGTTTTCAACTCAAATCCTCTTTGGTCTCAAAGCGCCCTTTATGGGTTTTCGCCTTGGCCTCTCCTTCTTTTTTCTTTCGACTGAAGTATTTTTTTTTTTTGAAGTGAAATATTTCTTGACTGAATTCACTGGATTGGGCAGGTCCTTGCCATCTATCTTAGACAATATCCATGCTTCCCCAGAGTAGGCATTCTTTCCTCCATAAGATCCTTTCTAGTTTGGCATTCGTTTTCATCTAAAGTGCCTTTTGCATGGAAAAAGCTTCTTCAAAGCCCTATCATGAAATTTTATAGGACGAATCATTTTTGTTGTGAGCTATCACCATCTGACCGTGATAGATAGCTTTTATCATTTTCTCTTCAAATTCAACTGATCATATTGAGATTAAACGTGTTCTGCCTCATCCAACTTCAGTTTTGAGAAGACTCGAAAAAAGGAGATTTGATTTCAATGGGCAAAACCAAAGAGAAGTGTGCTGCCCTAGTGACCGTCCTGGCCAATGTTTGATAAGCATAGAGGGTAAATAGTAACTTCTGTATGCCAATCTTTACCAGTCTCGGTCTTTTTTTTTATCTTTTGTCTTTCTTTTTGGCTGCCTTTACTGTGATGTGGCACCTGATCTTTGAACAGACTGTAAACTTTTGACATTGTGCGGTGTGATCATTGTGCGGTTAAATGTGATCTTTTTGACTTTTTTTTTTTCAATATTCTTTTTTTCTTTTTCTTTTAAATGACTATCAACTTTGTAATATTAGCATACGAAGTGACCTTCACCCTCTTAGTGAAGAAATTGACACCCACGAATATGAATTGGTGTTGGTTAGAAGCTCTTGACGAGATCGGCCTTATAACATTTGTGTCCCATATGTAAACAAAATGGAAGAGGCACATAAGTCCTGTCTTCCTCAATTTGGCATTTGATGCAGTTTCCTTTTTTTGGGTAGGCTGGTAGCCTAAACCTCATGATTAGCCTGACTATTGAGGAACCATTAGCATGGGTTCATTAAACACCAATCTTAACAGCATACCCACGTTTCAGTAGCCTAGCGTGAGAATAATCATAGTCAACAATAATACTTGACTAAGGATCTTTTGAGAATACCCACGTTTCAGCATACCAACTAGATGTTAGTCTTAATGCATTACTTTTGTCATAGTCAACAATAATACTTGACTAAAGATCTTTTAAGAATAATCATATTATTCTCAAGACATTATTATAAAATAGTTTATTTGTACACATAGAAAAAAAAAACTGAAATAATAATGACAACGCCTTATATTAATCAACATGGTAAATCAAGTATGTTATTACAACCATCTCATGATTGATCTTTGAGAATACTCTTACGTGATCTATACCGGATGGGTTTTTACAAAGCTAGTCCTTTAAACCAATAAACTTGTACATTCACAAAATAGAGATTATGTGGAGAAATGTTATTTGAGTGGAGGTTTATTTGTGATTGATACTGTTTAATAATAAAGCCACCACTTTTGCTTATATTGTTGAATCATTTGACATGTGGCATGTTAGATTAGGATGTGTAAATATTCATTTTTTGAAAAAAATCATAGAAATGAATCTACTTTCTAATCTAGATGATAGTAGCTTTAATAGATACTAAATTTGTGTTAAAGCCAAGCATGAGAGACCTTCCTTAAAGACTTTTTCCAATAAGAAGATTGAACTTTAAGAGTTAGTTTTTACTGATCTAGCAGAGGTTAGTTTTTACTGATCTAGCAGACTTTAGAAACACATAAAGTAAAAATAGAAAATGCTACTATAATACCTTTTTAGATGATTATTTTAGGTATACAAAGGTATTCTAAGAACAAAAGATGAAGCTGAATAAACATTTCTCCTTTATAAAGTAGAAGTAGAAAACTAGCTTGATAGGAGAATAAAACATATTAGATCCGATAGAGGTGGTGAGTATGGCACTAACTTTCTTATAGAGGTTTTTGAAAAAGACAATATATACATGAGTTTTTCGCTCTCTATTTTCCAAAAAAAAATTAGCATAGCTGAAAGGAAAATAAGAACTTTAAAAGAAATAATGAACATTTTACTACTTAGTTCTTGTTTATCTGACCATATATGGGGGGGGAGACCATACTTTTTTTCAAACCACATCCTTAATAGAGTGTCTCATAAAAACTTAGACTGTACCCCATATGAATTGTGAAAAGGTTATGCCCCTAATCTACAATACTTGAAAGTGTGGGGATGCTTAGTAAAAGCAGGCTTGCCTGCTTTTAAACAGAACACTATCGGATCTAAAATGATTGATGTTGTTTTTTATGGTTATGCTCTAAACAGTGTTGCATATAGATTCATGTCTTTGCATGATTCTTCCATATATGAATCTAAAGATGTTGTTTTCTTTAAAAATATTTTTCAATTAAAGAATTTGGAATAAATGTTGATATTCAACTAGATGAGTATGTTTCTTCTTCTAGTACACATAATAGAGATATTCGTAATGATGATGTGGAACTTAGGAGAAGTAAAATACAAAAGACTACCACTAGTTTTGAACCTGATTTCCTTACTTCCTTTGTAATTAAGATTAATGATTTAGACTTAATAAGTGATCCTAATGATCTTGTCTTTTTTTTTTTTATAGATGAGGATCCAAAAACCTATGGTGAAGCCATAAATTCAGCAAATGCTAGTTCTTTCAAGAGATGCTATTAGTAATGAGCTTGAATCTATTATGTCTAACCACACTTGGGAATTACTATACTTGCCTAAAGGTTTTAGACATATTAGTAATAAATAGGTCTTTAGAAAGAAACTTAGACCAAATGGGTCAATACAAAGTATAAGGAAAAACTAGTGGTTAATGGTTTACTCAAAAATTTGGAGCAGATTATTTTGATGCAAACTCTCCTGTGACTAGGATCTCAACCAATCGTGTTTTGTTTACTTTAGCTTCCATTCATAATTTGACAGTACATCAGATGGATGTGAAGACAACATTCTTGATTGGTGATTTGGATGAAGAGATCTACATGGAGCAACCTCTAGGATTTGTGGCACCTAGTATGGAAGATAAAGTTTGCAAACTAAAAAAAATCTCTATATGGTCTCAAACAAGCTTCAAAACAATGGTATGGGAAATTTCATAAGACCATTCTCAGTTTCAGTTTTATTTTTAATGGTGTAAATGCATGTGTATATTCTAAGATGTTTGGTTCTGATTGTGTCATCATAAGTCTTTATGTAGATGGCATGTTAATTTTTAGCTCCAATATAGAAGCCATTAATAAAACCAAAAATTTCTTATCTATTAGATTTAAAATGACTAATTTGGGAGAGGTAGATATGATCTTAGAAGTGAAGGTTTCAAAAAAAAAAAAAAGATTTGCATTAAACTAATTTCAGTATATAGAGAAAGTTTTAAAAAAGTTTAATAGCTTTGATGTAATCCCTGTGAGAGCACCTTATGATTCTAGCATACAACTGTAAAAAAACAGAGGGAATAGTGTTTCTCAATTAGAGTATGCTAAGATTATTAGTAGTCTTATACTCTTGACGAACTACACTCAATCAAAAATTAGTTATCCAATTAGTAGGCTAAGTAGATATACCTACAACCTAAGCAATGAGCATTGGAATACTCTAAAGTGTTTGCTTAAATAACTTAAAAGTACAATAAATTAGGAGTAGAAATTTTTCAGATACCTTATAGTCCTTGAGGGCTATTGTGATGCAAATTAGGTAACTGGTAATGATGAGGTAAGCTATACAAGTGGGTATGTCTTTACTTTGCGTAGAACAGTCATTTCGTGGAAGTCAACTGGAAACACGGAAATTTATACACCTTTTTCATGCCCTTTTTAACTCAATTTTATGTAATTTCGATTAAATTCTTGTCGAAAAATAATTAAATATTATAAAATAACTAAATTGTGCTAAAAATATGAACATTATGAATTTTAATTAATTTTATAGTTAACTTTGATTTATTTTGACTATATTTGACAGATTCGCACAAAGGGCGAAAATTGGCTCTGCAGACACTGCTCAAAGAATAAACACCAAGAAGCAATTTGAAGTACCAAGGCGAATTTATTTCCAACCCAAGACGGACCAATTATGAATATTTAATCATAATATAATTAATTTTAATTTATTCCCAATTTAATTTGGGCTAAATAAATTAATCTTAATTAATTATGGAAAAGGCCCAGTTAAACAGCATCAGTTGAACCAAACCGACTGAACCTGTGACAGACCAATTTTGACCCTAATCAGAACGGTGGTTTCGGGACCACGAATCCGAGCCCAATAAATATTTTAACATTATATCTTGTGTCTATTATGGGTGAATTGATGTATGTGAATGTTTCGTAGGAGAATTTAACCATTTGAGTGTCTAATTGGCAAAAAGGATTAAATTGCTAAGGAACCAAGGTAGTGAACATGAAGTAAAAAGGGGCTAAGTGACTTATTTATTAAACATAGGGATTTGCATGTCAAATTCCCATAATTCAAATGATGGACGGTAAGCATGCAATAGATGAATTATGGTCTTAAAATATTAAATTTTTGACATTATTATATTATAAGCATGCCAAGAATATTGTGTTTTCTAAGTATTTTATAATTTAAATATTATTATACTAAAAGCATGCTAAAATAATGTGTTAGTAGAATTAAACAAAAGGAAATTATTTTACGTCTCTTCCTTATTCATCTCCTACCGAAATTACCTTCAAGAAGAGAAGAGAACTTCACCCTCTCCATTCAGCCTTTGCATGTATTGAGTAAGGTAAGAATTTGAACTTTAACTTAGTAACCTATCCTTAAAATGGGTTGATTTCTTTGATCTTTAATGAAAAACAAGTAAAAAAAAATTGTTATCATTAGGCAAGGTGAGAGGTTGGCTATGGGTATAAATCTATAGCTTATTGTGCAAATAAAAATTTAGATAAATGAGAAGATGTAGCATGAGTTTGTAAGAAAATTGTTTTAGTTTATGCAAGAGAATGTTTTCATATTCGGCCAAATGTGAGGAATTCATTCATGAACCCTTTTCTCTAGTTTTGATGTTCGGTTATTTATATATAGTATAATTGACCATGGATGATTGTTTATGCATAGATATAGTTATTGGGTGAGCTATGTATAAGAGTCAATTGTTTGAGGTAAATTAGTGGAAGGGGTAAAATGATAGAAGGAAGAGTTATGGAGAATCTTAGGGACCTAGTGACCATTCGGCCATTGAGGAGAAATACTAGTTGGTTGCAAATTGTATTGTGGGATGCTATGAGTTAAATTAAATAAATGGAATGCTTAAATTTTGTGTGATTATTGTTTTAAACTAAACGAATGAAGTAGGAAATTAGGTTCTTAATTTTTCTTAAATTAAGCTATGTGTGTTTTGTTTTGAATTGAGCAAAAAGGGATAGGATGTATATGAATAAAATTTACTTAACATTTCTTAGATCGGGAACAAAAAGAGAAGGAACAAGATCAAGGAAAAACAAAGGTTCTCAAATAGCCGATTTGCACGGCCTATCGACAACTGAGGTAAGTCCTTAAGCTTTAGTATATTGAAGAATTATTTATGAATCTATTGGACGATGATGTTTGATAAATTTTAATAGATATTCATGTCATAGCCGAATGTATATAAGCCTATTAGAATGGTTTTGATTGTTGATGTAAATAAGCCAAAGTAAGTTCAATATGTAATATAGTTATGAAAAGTGTTAGCGATGATCGATTGTATTAATGTGTTTCGGGCTTTTACGCCTAGCAGGCCTTGTGCCGGTGTTACTTATCGGGCTTTTACGCCTAGCAGGCCTTGTACCGGTGTTACGTATTGGGCTTTTATGCCTAGCAGGCTTGATGCCGGTGATGTATTTTACAAACTAGAAACCGAAATTATGTTCAAAGTGAATTAAAGCAAATTTATCGAGTTAATGGCTCAAGTACGCATGTAAAGTAGGAGTGTACTTCTTACCTATTTAAGACAAGGTAAACCAATGATTCAGTGATTTATTACAAATGGTATGTATTACGAGTGAAATGGATACATATATATATGGTTATAGTATGTGTTATCGGTTTTATTAATGAATGATATGGATATTGTGACCTTGATTTCTTAATATGTGGAGGCCATGTTATAACAATTGAAATGTAAGTATATGAATGTTTGTACCTATAGTTATAAGATGACATTTTGGGTTTGAAAGATTGGATTAGGAATAAGTATTTGATCACAAATATGCGGGTAAAGAGAAATTTTCCTACGAATTCATACTTATTTACATGAGTATGAAATTGAAAGCTTGATAAATAATATGAGTACAAACGTACAAGTTGAATTATAGTAATTTAAATATTGATATTTGAATGTTATTTTTATCATGAAATTAGGACTTACTAAGCTAGTAAGCTTATTGTGTGAAATGTTTCCTCTGTTTATAGATTAGGTTCAAGCTTCAAGCTCGTCGGGATCGTTCGGAAGGTCGCCCACACTATCAATCTACATTTTGATACTTTTTCATTTTGGTTCTTAAACGAAGGCATGTATAGGAAAGACTTTGTCTTTGTTTTGATAAAAACTTAAGGTTCATGTATATAATAGCCATGCGAATATGGCTAAATTTTTAGTTAAGTATGCTTTTGTGTTTTGATACGAATGTCGATTTATGTTGGCGATGTTTATGCATTTTTAACCGAAGTTTAATCGTTTTTGATAAGGAAATGTATGTATACGAAATGAATCCTTGAATTAGGGATGTGGGTATGTTCAGTTAGAAGCTAGTTTTTCCATAAATTGCAACGAAACAGCATGTAGTAGCTGCAGTGATGTGATTTTGAAAAATCACTAAAAATAGGGTATATTGAATTAGAAAGTGAATTAGATATGAAATTAAACCTTATTGTGTCTATTTTTACATGAAGGAAACAGAGTAGGCAAAGGATTTATATGTTATGAGATATTTAAGTTTTAGTGAGACTTGCTCTAAATGAATTCGTGAGTCGCTGTTCTGTTTTGGAAAAATTGTTAATAATTGTACAAAAATAATTATGGAGCATGGCTTATATGTTTCGAATCTTAATGAGTCTATTTTTGATTGGTATAAACAAGAACATTATTGAAAATTTGTACAATGAGATAACTGTATTTTGGTAATGATAGGTCAGAATTGTCAAGCAGTGAAATAGGGGTAACTTTGATGAATAAACTGTACTAATTGGCCACATGAAAAATTCTGGAAAAATTATGGTGAAAAGTTATATGAGTCTAGTTTCAAGTAAAATTTATGGATCTAAATTTCGAGTTTTGTAACTCGAGTTATGGTCAATTTAATCAGCGTGACGCAGTTAGACAGCTTTAAAATTTTATGCCCCGAATTAATAGTCAAGTCTAGTAATGCCACATACTCGATTCCGGCAAGGGTTTCGGGTAAGGGTGTTACAGAACTGAACCGAACAAAGAATTGGGCAGCCCAAACCGTCCATATGCTGACCCAAACCAGCTTATTAGATGACTAATTAAGCTAGCAAAGAAGCCCTTGAAGACTTTTCAAAGATGCATTCAACCCCCTCCAAAATTAGTGGCTTTGTAGATTTGCCCCATGCCATATTTAGCAAAGTTGAAGCCATCAACTTTGCCACATAGATGGTCGGCCAAGGGAGGTCTCTTTGGCTGATCAGATTTGCTATTTTTAGCAGCCACAATCAGCTATAAATACCACCCTTTTCTGATCATTCAAATCAATCCCTCATTTCTCATTCACTCTCTCATTCTCTCATCACTTCTCTTCTCTCCTTTCCCTCCGTTTCTCCAAACACCCAAGCCTTCTTGTGCCAATTTCCCCTCTTGGAAAAGAGGTGTTTTATAATCCATTTGGTGCAGCAAACGGAGTTTTCATAAGCCACCTTGGTAGCCAAGGACAACGGAGAACGAAGAACAGAGCAATTAATCAAGCCACGGAGAAACACCGGATTTGCTTCTTGTTCCCTATCTCTTTAATTTTGTTGTTGTTTTCACAAACATGTTTATGAAAATTTATGCTATTTAAATGGTTATTTTAATCAATTTATATTTAATTTAATCCGTCTTGGGTTGATTATACTTTACCAGCTTGAATTATTAAAATTGTGTTTATGTTGTTATAGGCCTCGGTAAAATGCTTGATTAAGTAAAATCATGTTTAAATTATTCTGGCATTATAATTGTTTAGATAACTAAAGAATTAATTATTTAAACGCATTGAAATTGTAATTAATGGACAAAGTACTTAGTCAGTGCATGTTTAATTCTTCTAAGGTAGCTGAAGATTAAATTAGCGTTGTATTTGGCGATACATATGCCTTGCATAACTTGCAAGATTTTTGTGATTAAATTGTTTCAAGGTAAGGATACTTTGTTACCTCACATTGTAATATCCCGGGTTAGGGGCTATCTCTGTCATGGCATGTTCTGCATGTTGTTGGTATGCTATGTTGCTGTTTGTATAGTTTCGGGACTTAATTGTAGGCTAGGAGTGGGCCGGAGTGATAAGTAAAATTTTTTTTAATTTTTGACTTTACATGAGAGGAGCTGAAAGGAGCTGGGCCATATGTATTTTATTTGGTGTTTTTGAGCGCAATTGAGGAGCTAGCAAAGTGGCAGAGCTTGCGCCACTTGGAGCTTGGTTTGGCGTCATGTGCAAGGGGGAGGTCTTGGGTTCAAGTTGCGAAAATCCCCACTTTTTGGCACTCATTTTTGGACGGCATGGAGGAAGAAGTAGAGAGTAATTTGAATTCTTCCTTGGACTTGGTCATACTATTCAAATGGGGGGTTGAGAGTAAATAGTGGAGGAAGACTTGTTCAACCCATTTGAAATGTGTGGCTTGGAGTAGTTGTGGGTGTGATGGCCGAATTTTAGGGAGCTTGGAGTGGGGGAAAGTGGACGGCTTGGGGTAGGAAGGTGATAGCCGAAATTCATTTGGCTTCTTGGGCATTTTTTTTTTGTTTCGGTCACTTTGTTTTCAAGCCAAAGTTCTTCCTTGTGTGATTAGCCTAAGCCGAATTCTCTCCAAGTAAGTTTTTCATTTCTCCCTTTTCAAAACCGAAAGCTTTAAGCAATTTCACCCTTTCCGAATTTGCTTGTTTCCCTCTTGACTTTCATTGATAGCCGAAACCCATCCTCTAAAACTCTCTCCATTTCTTCTTCCTTTCAAAACCGTAAGTACTCTCCCTCTACCTATTTTTGTTTTGTTATTTTTATTTTCCTTCTATTTCAACACTTTTGAGCCGAATCTTCCTTCCATTGTTGGCCGAATACCAACCCCCTTCTGTACACTTTTCTCTGGTGTTTCTTCTTTGGAATAAGCCAAATTCTTTCTTCAATCTGGTTCTAAGAGTTGGCCGAACCTCTCCTCTCCTAGAAGTCCTAGTTTGGCCGAATTTTGGGTGTTGGTAAGTGCTAGGCCGAATGGCCAATCTTCCCTCGTGTTATATCGTTTGGATTTGGTTGGAAAGGGATGTGGGGTTCGGTGGAAAGGAGTTAATCTTGTGTTAATCTTTCATTATAGGTCTTTCAGATTTTGGATACAATCAAGGGGAGCCTTCGTTCTTCGATTAACTGTTTGGTAAGGGTGGTAAGTATTGGGTTGTTAGTTCACTTGGTTGCTACCGTTAAGATATGTTGCAAAGGATTAATGGTTCTTTCTTTTAGGTGTAGCCGATTGTTGGAAGGAGAACCTTTGTGGTTTGGGTTTGATAAGAAATCAAACCAAACGTTTGCAAGGTAAGGGTATTTCGACAAACCCTTTTGGTCTAAATGGTGTTGGCCGAATGGTCTTAGTGCCTAACTCTATGTTGGCCGATTGTTATAGGAGTCAGATTCGTGGGACTTAGATCGTTTCGTTGGGATCTTTAGACTCGTAATTACCAGGTGTGTAAACTAACACACCGATACTTAGTAATGTTATTGATAAACCCGCTTTTGCTGTTGAAATCATAATAGTGTGATGGTTAATTGGATACCCAAATAGGGTATGTGTACGGATCAGGTAAGTCTATCTTATTACGAGTTTTATTGTGATACCTGTGATGTATGATTTAAGCTATGTATGCTATGTGATGCATTTTGAGGCATGTTGGCATGTATTACATGATGTGCATCGATATGACATGTTGGGTGATTTGAGAGGAGGGGATATGATATCCGTGTCTTTGGGACATTGTGACTTTGGGTCACGGAGGTTTGGCACCTCCGGTGGTTTGGTACCACGTTGATATATTGTGACTTTGGGTCACCAGAGGTTTGGCACCTCAGCGTCTCGTCCCAGTGGCTTAGCACCACGGTGGGTTGACCCCACAGTTGATTATACGGGATTGACGCCAGTGATTTGGTATCACACGATGGGTTGGCCCCATCACTCGATTATCGTGACTACGGTCACCAGTGGTTTGGTACCACATTGTGTCTTTGGGACACCAGAGGTTTGGCACCTCATTGCGACTCGTCCCTGTGGTTTGACACCACCGTGGGTTGACCCCACTTGAGAGATACGGGATTGTCGCTAGTGATTTGGTATCACGCGATGGGTTGGCCCCATCATCGGATTGTTCGTGACTTTGGGTCACCAGTGGTTTGGCACCACACTTATGGATATCGTGACTTTGGGTCACCAGTGGTTTGGCACCACCAGTGGTTTGGTACCACACGGGGTAGCAAAGGAGATACGGATGGTTAGGATTGGGTTGCATTAATTGTGTTGCTATGTATGATGTGTGTTGGCATGTTGTTCTATCGGGAGCGGGATTTTCACACTGAGTCATTCGACTCACCCTCTCCTTTGACATTTCAGGTGACACTTAGACGCGGACATGGGGCGGGATGGACTCTGGTGCTCATGCCATCTTTGAATAAAAAGTTTTACTCGAGACATTACATTTTGGGTACTTTAGTTATTTACTTTCAGTTGGATTTTATTTCGGATTTGTAAAAGGCCTTTAAATTATGCCTTATGATGTTTATGTTTTAAGTTAGATTTTATTATGCTTTAACAAAATAATGGGGTTAATTTGCTAAAACTTGAAATGACAACGATTTCAAAATTTTAACGATATGTTTTCAACTATACCATCGGGTATCACACTGATTTTATAAATAAACGAAAATCAATCGTCTTCAAACTTGAAATCAAATTTTTACTCAGTCTAAATGTTTTAGTAACGATATTAAACAACTTGATTTTCCAAACGGAACAGAGTTTTATCAAATCTATTTAGTGCAAACTCGCAACTTTCAAACACGTTTTCCCCGTAACATACCAGACTCGGTCGTAGTGTTTGGACCGGGTTTGGGGTGTTACAACTGTGGTATCAGAGCCAAGTTCAAAAGCTCGGCTGTGGGCTTGAGGCCCAAGCTGTTTTCAAAAAAAAATTTTCGCTTTAAGTATTTTGGGTTGAATACATGGTTTACAAGGCATGGCACCGAGTCTCCGGCACCAGTTCGCCCAGGTAAGTAGTTCTAAACTCTTTTGTGAATTACTATTTGTAGAAGGGTAGGTGGTATGGAACGTAGATAGATTTATAGGATTTGAACCCTAGGACTAGATTACTCAAACACTCACACCAAATCATAAGACTTAAAGAACTAAACCAATCTATGACTCAGTCACTGAGTTAGGGTGTGGTAACCCGGTACGCATGTCTAGGAGAGGATCGGAAGAGCTTGGTATTTAAGCGATCCTCGTGACTCACCTCCTCTTTCGCAGTATCCCACAGTGCGTAGCTTTAGTTCACCACGACCAAGAAGGCTCGGTCATAGCTTAACCTAATGACTAAAACCCGGAAGGAAGTAGCCATGTTTTCGAAAAAGAATGAAACAACAACCCCAATGTTTTCAAACTATTGCAATAAACTCTTTCAAAACCAAGAATGTCACTTTTACAACAATTTTCTCGAAAAACCCGATTTGTGAGAAATTACAAAAATGCCCTTGGGTAAAATTTACTAAAATGCCTCTGTTCATAAAATATCAACTCAATGATTTTTGCTCAAAATTTCAATGATGTTACAAACTTCAAAAACCTCGCTTTACAAAATATCAATCAAAAATTTTGATTTTGGAAATCACTTAAAACGTCCTCAGTTTGTGAAAATTACTAAAATACCCCTGGTTCCCAAAACGAAGTATTTTACAAAATTTTCAAAAAAAAAAAAACACCCTCCAATTTTGGAAATTTCAAGTGACCGGTTTTATTTAAAGTTTTAAAATATTTTTATTACAAAAATACCTCAGAGGAAAAATGACGGAAATACCCTTGGGCTAGTAGATGGGCAAAGAATGTCCAGAAGAGTGAATAGGTATGGAAAGGGTTAAGGAATGGATGTATGAACTCTTTTGGGTGAATTAGGATAGAAGATTGAAACCTTGTTGCTCGAAAGAACCCCTGATTAAACTCCATCCATAAAATTTCTTTTGCGGTTAAGAAAGTGGAACGATACTAATGCATAAAAAATCTTCTATACCAGAGACGTAGAGCGTTTAGTCATGAGTACTCGAGGCGGACGTGGTCGTAATACGCGTGGTCGAGGTCGAGGTAGGATTACAGTTTCTGAACCCGTAGGATCGGGTCAGGGGTCAGAAAGTGAGATACCGGCACCACTAACTGGAGGTGGTGAGTTTCAGGATCAGACTGGGGATGACGCAGTGTCGCAGGCGATGCTGCGAGTGTTGGAAAGGGTAGCCGGTATAGGTGGTGGCGCAAGAGTTAGGAAATCTATGCCTGAGCGACTCCGGGCAAACGGGGCTGAATTCTTTCGAGGTGTTTCTGGTGTTGCTCCCAGCACTGCTGAATATTGGCTGGAGGCGACGGAGCGGATCATGGATGATCTGGATCTATCTGCTGAGGAGAAGCTTAAGGGGATTGTATCGCTTCTTCGGGATGAGTCATACCAGTGGTGGCTCACGATTCGGGACAGTGTAGCAGTAGAGGATTTGACATGGGACTATTTCAAGGCTGCATATCAAAAGAAGTACATCGGAGCTAGTTATATTGACTCCCAGAGGAAGGCATTCTTGAGGCTTGTTCAGGGGAGTAAGTCTGTTTCTGAGTATGAGGCTGAGTTCTTGAAGCTTAGTCGGTATGCTAGGGGTATTGTGGCGACAGAGCACGAGAGGTGTGTTCGTTTCGAGGATGGCACGAGAGACGAGTGAGGCTCGCTGATTGCTCCCACAAGAGGAGCGTGAGTTTGCTGTCTTGGTTGAGAAGGCCAAGGTGGCCGAGGGTGTTAAGGAATCCGTGAGGCAAAATCTGGATAGGAACCGTCATAAGAGGAGTTTTGGATCTTCTAGGTCGTCGGGTAATCCTCGTAAGAGGCTGCACCGAGTGGGCGAACCACCGTAGGCTGCGTTGTTAATCGAATCGTGACCGCCGCTATGTAATCGCTGTGGAAAATCTCATTGGGGAGGTTGCTGGACTGGAGGAAAAGGCTGTTTTGAGTGTGGTTCTCTAGATCACCGTGTGAGGGACTGTCCGCGTAAGTTGGCTAGGATTCAGTCTGAGAGTCAGGGCCGTAATCAGTTCAGAGGTAATGGACCGCCACCGCAGAGGGGCCGTGGTAATGGCAGAGGTGGTAATGGATTTGGTAGAGGCCGTGGAGCACCGGGCAGAGGTGCAGGTAGTTCTGAGGCACGACAGCCTGGGTTGGTGTATGCTGCGAGGCGCCGAGAGGAGGGCGACGCACCGGACGTCATCACCGGTACGTTTTTGATTTTTGGTTCTCCCTATACTGCTTTGATTGATTTGGGTTCCACGCATTCTTATGTTGCTAGTAGTATAGTTGAGACCATGGACTTAGACTCTGAGATATCTTCTAGACAGATGACTGTACTTAGCCCTCTAGGTCACTCTGTAGTCGTAGAGATAAGTCAGTATAAGGCGCACCCCTAGAACTCCAAGGGGGTCGTGTTTTTTCGCTAATCGATGGAACTGCCGTTTGGGGAGTTCGATCTGATTCTCGGGATGGACTGGTTGGTTAAGTACCAGGCCAAGGTGGATTGCGCGGCTAAGCGCATGGTCCTATCGACGGATAAGGGTGATGAGGTGATTATGATAGGTAATAGGAGAGATTACTTATCCAATGTGGTATCTGCATTAAAAGCTGTAAAGATGGTCAGAAAGGGCTGTGAAGCGTATGTGGTTCATGTGTATGCTTTGGAGGCTAAGGAATCTACTGTAGAGAAGGTGCGAACAGTTAAGGAATTTGTGGATGTGTTTCCAGAGGAGCTCCCGGGTTTGCCACCGGATCGTGAGGTAGAGTTCGGGATAGATCTATTACCAGGGATTGCGCCAGTGTCTATTGCTCCATATAGGATGGCGCCAAAGGAATTGGTGGAGCTCAAGGCTCAGATTCAGGAGCTGTTGGATCGAGGCTTCATTAGGCCAAGTGTGTCACCTTGGGAGCGCTGCGGTACTTTCGTTAAGAAAAAGGACGGTACGATGCGAATGTGTATAGATTACCGCCAACTGAATAAGCTGACAATTAAAAACAAGTATCCGTTACCGCGAATAGATGACTTGTTTGATCAGCTGAAGGGTGCGTCTGTATTTTCAAAGATCGATTTGAGGTCTGGGTACCATCAGTTGAAGGTTAAGGAAGCGGATATCCATAAGACAGCGTTTGGACTCGATGCAGGCACTACGAATTCTCGTAATGCCGTCGGGTGACTAACGCTCCGGCAGCTTTTATGGATATGATGAATAGGGTGTTTCAGCAGTATCTGGACCGTTTTGTCGTGGTTTTTATTGACGATATCTTGGTATATTCAAGGTCAGAAGAAGAGCATGATGCACACTTGAGAGTGGTGTTGCAGATTTTGAGGGAGAAGCAACTTTATGCTAAGTTCAGTAAGTGCGAGTTCTGGCTTAGGGAAGTGACGTTTTTGGGTCATGTAGTATCAGCTGAGGGGATTAGAGTAGATCCTCGGAAGGTTGAGGCAGTTCTGGAGTGGAAACCTCCTAAGTCAGTGGCTGAGATTCGGAGTTTTCTGGGTTTGGCAGGATACTACCGAAGATTCGTAGAGGGTTTCTCGTTGATCGCAGCACCGATGACTAAGCTGTTAAGGAAAGGAGTTCCGTTCGTTTGGACTGAGAAGCAGCAGGAGAGTTTTGATAAGTTAAAGAAGATCTTGACTGAAGCTCCTGTTTTAATTCAACCTGAGGCTGGTAGGGAATTCACCGTGTACTGCGACGCATCACATACAGGATTGGGTTGTGTGTTGATGCAGGAGGGTAAGGTGGTGGCTTACGCTTCTCGGCAGCTGAGGCCACACGAGGTCAACTATCCGACGCACGATTTGGAGCTAGCAGCTGTAGTCTTCGCTCTAAAAATCTGGAGGCATTACTTGTACGGTGAGAGATCAATAGTCTACACCGATCATAAGAGTCTGAAGTATCTCTTGACTCAGAAGGATCTGAATTTGAGGCAGCGTAGATGGGTGGAGTTGCTCAAGGATTACGACTGTTCGATCGAGTATCATCCGGGCAAGGCTAACGTGGTGGCAGACGCGTTAAGCCGTAAGGTTGTTTCGGACTTAAGAGCGATGTTTGCCCATTTAAGTTTGTATGACGACGGGAGTATTCGCGAGCCGCAAGTTAAGCCTACTTGGGTGGGAGCGGATCAAAAGAAAAACAGTTAGAGGACGAGATTCTAAGTGCGCGGAAGTTGCAAGTGCAAGATGGTGGTTTGGAGGGTTACTGACTTGTCTAGTGCGGGGTTCTCGTGTTTTCAAGGTAAAGCTTGTATGCCTAAGGATGTTGAGCTGAGGCAGAAGATTCTTCAGGACGCACATAGCAGTCCTTATGCTATGCATCCTGGAGGAAGCAAGATGTATAGGGATCTTAGAGAGCAGTTTTGGTGGCCTGGCTTGAAGAAAGAGGTGACAGAGTATGTTGGGAAGTGTCTGACTTGTCAGCAGGTCAAGGCTGAACATCAGTTGCCGTCAGGTTTGCTTCAGCCTGTGAAGATTCCTCAGTGGAAATGGGAAAGGATAACCATGGATTTCGTCAGTGGTTTACCGCTTACACCAAGCAAGAAAGATTCAGTTTGGGTTATTGTGGACCGTCTGACTAAGTCAGCCCATTTCATTCCAGTGAGAGTGGACTACTCACTTCAGAGGTTGGCAAAGCTTTATGTGTCAGAGATAATGAGGCTGCACGGTGTACCAATTTCGATTATCTCGGATCGGGATCCCAGATTTACGTCGAGGTTTTGGAGAGCATTGCATCAGGCTCTGGGTACTCGTTTGGATTTCAGCACAGCTTTTCACCCGCAGTCGGACGGGCAGTCAGAGAGAGTTATTCAGATCTTGGAGGATATGCTGAGGGGTTGTGTTCTAGACTTCAAGGGTAGTTGGGAGGAGTTTCTGCCATTGGCCGAATTTGCTTACAACAACAGTTACCAAGCAAGCATCAAGATGGCACCATATGAGGCGCTGTACGGCAGGAAGTGTCACTCACCTACATGTTGGACAGAGTTAGGTGAACGTCAGTTGTTGGGACCCGAGTTGGTTGCTGAGACCGAGGACAAGGTTAGGTTGATCCAGGCTCGTTTGAAGGAAGCTTCGGATCGGCAGAAGTCTTATGCCGATCTTAAGCGAAGAGATATAGAGTTCGCTGTGGGAGATCGGGTATTCTTGAAGGTCTCGCCATGGAAGAAGGTACTGAGGTTCGGCAAAAAAGGCAAGTTAAGTCCGAGGTTTATTGAGCCGTTTAAGGTTCTGAGGCGAGTGGGACCAGTAGCGTATCAGCTTGAGCTGCCTGCAGAGCTAAGTCAGATTCACGACGTCTTTCACGTTTCGATGCTTCGGCGTTATCGTTCAGATCCGTCGCATGTGGTAGCAGTGGAGGAGATCGAGGTAAATCCAGATTTGACTATGGAAGAGGAACCTGTGCAGATTCTTGATCGGGATGTGAAGGTTCTGCGTAGAAAGTCCGTGCCTTTGGTTAAGGTTCTTTGGCGAAATCATGGTGTGGAGGAAGCCACGTGGGAACCCGAGGATGCGATGAGACAGCAATATCCGCAACTCTTCTGATCAGGTAATTTTGAGGTCGAAATTATTTTTAGGGGGGTAGAACTGTAATATCCCGGGTTAGGGGCTATCTCTGTCATGGCATGTTCTGCATGTTGTTGGTATGCTATGTTGCTGTTTGTATAGTTTCGGGACTTAATTGTAGGCTAGGAGTGGGCGGAGTGATAAGTAAATTTTTTTAATTTTTGACTTTACATGAGAGGAGCCTGAAAGGAGTGGGCCATATGTATTTTATTTGGTGTTTTTGAGCGCAATTGAGGAGCTAGCAAAGTGGCAGAGCTTGCGCCACTTGGAGCTTGGTTTGGCGTCATGTGCAAGGGGGAGGTCTTGGGTTCAAGTTGCGAAAATCCCCACTTTTTGGCACTCATTTTTGGACGGCATGGAGGAAGAAGTAGAGAGTAATTTGAATTCTTCCTTGGACTTGGTCATACTATTCAAATGGGGGGTTGAGAGTAAATAGTGGAGGAAGACTTGTTCAACCCATTTGAAATGTGTGGCTTGGAGTAGTTGTGGGTGTGATGGCCGAATTTTAGGGAGCTTGGAGTGGGGGAAAGTGGACGGCTTGGGGTAGGAAGGTGATAGCCGAAATTCATTTGGCTTCTTGGGCATTTTTTTTTTTGTTTCGGTCACTTTGTTTTCAAGCCAAAGTTCTTCCTTGTGTGATTAGCCTAAGCCGAATTCTCTCCAAGTAAGTTTTTCATTTCTCCCTTTTCAAAACCGAAAGCTTTAAGCAATTTCACCCTTTCCGAATTTGCTTGTTTCCCTCTTGACTTTCATTGATAGCCGAAACCCATCCTCTAAAACTCTCTCCATTTCTTCTTCCTTTCAAAACCGTAAGTACTCTCCCTCTACCCATTTTTGTTTTGTTATTTTTATTTTCCTTCTATTTCAACACTTTTGAGCCGAATCTTCCTTCCATTGTTGGCGAATACCAACCCCTTCTCGTACACTTTTCTCTCGGTGTTTCTTCTTTGGAATAAGCCAAATTCTTTCTTCAACTGGTTCTAAGAGTTGGCCGAACCTCTCCTCTCCTAGAAGTCCTAGTTTGGCCGAATTTTGGGTGTTGGTAAGTGCTAGGCCGAATGGCCAATCTTCCCTCGTGTTATATCGTTTGGATTTGGTTGGAAAGGGATGTGGGGTTCGGTGGAAAGGAGTTAATCTTGTGTTAATCTTTCATTATAGGTCTTTCGGATTTTGGATACAATCAAGGGGAGCCTTCGTTCTTCGATTAACTGTTTGGTAAGGGTGGTAAGTATTGGGTTGTTAGTTCACTTGGTTGCTACCGTTAAGATATGTTGCAAGGGATTAATGGTTCTTTCTTTTAGGTGTAGCCGATTGTTGGAAGGAGAACCTTTGTGGTTTGGGTTTGATAAGAAATCAAACCAAACGTTTGCAAGGTAAGGGTATTTCGACAAACCCTTTTGGTCTAAATGGTGTTGGCCGAATGGTCTTAGTGCCTAACTCTATGTTGGCCGATTGTTATAGGAGTCAGATTCGTGGGACTTAGATCGTTTCGTTGGGATCTTTAGACTCATAATTACCAGGTGTGTAAACTAACACACTGATACTTAGTAATGTTATTGATAAACCTGTTTGCCTGTTGAAATCATAACAGTGTGATGGTTAATTGGATACCCAAATAGGGTATGTGTACGGATCCGGGTAAGTCTATCTTATTACGAGTTTTATTGTGATACCTGTGATGTATGATTTAAGCTATGTATGCTATGTGATGCATTTTGGGGCATGTTGGCATGTATTACATGATGTGCATCGATATGACATGTTGGGTGATTTGAGAGGAGGGGGATATGATATCCGTGTCTTTGGGACACTTTGTGACTTTGGGTCACGGAGGTTTGGCACCTCCGGTGGTTTGGTACCACGGTGATATATTGTGACTTTGGGTCACCAGAGGTTTGGCACCTCTCGTCTCGTCCCAGTGGCTTAGCACCACGGTGGGTTGACCCCACAGTTGATTATACGGGATTGACGCCAGTGATTTGGTATCACACGATGGGTTGGCCCCATCACTCGATTATCGTGACTACGGTCACCAGTGGTTTGGTACCACATTGTGTCTTTGGGACACTAGAGGTTTGGCACCTCATTGCGACTCGTCCCTGTGGTTTGACACCACCGTGGGTTGACCCCACTTGAGAGATACGGGATTGTCGCTAGTGATTTGGTATCACGCGATGGGTTGGCCCCATCATCGGATTGTTCGTGACTTTGGGTCACCAGTGGTTTGGCACCACACTTATGGATATCGTGACTTTGGGTCACCAGTGGTTTGGCACCACCAGTGGTTTGGTACCACACGGGGTAGCAAAGGAGATACGGATGGTTAGGATTGGGTTGCATTAATTGTGTTGCTATGTATGATGTGTGTTGGCATGTTGTTCTATCGGGAGCGGGATTTACACACTGAGTCATTCGACTCACCCTCTCCTTTGACATTTCAGGTGACACTTAGACGCGGACATGGAGCCGGGATGGACTCGGGGTGCTCATGCCATGCCGAATAAAAAGTTTTACTCAGACATTACATTTTGGGTACTTTAGTTATTTACTTTCAGTTGGATTTTATTTCGGATTTGTAAAAGGCCTTTAAATTATGCCTTATGATGTTTATGTTTTAAGTTAGATTCTAATATGCTTTAACAAAATAATGGGGTTAATTTGCTAAAACTTGAAATGACAACGATTTCAAAATTTTAACGATATGTTTTCAACTATACCATCGGGTATCACACTGATTTTATAAATAAACGAAAATCAATCGTCTTCAAACTTGAAATCAAATTTTTACTCAGTCTAAATGTTTTAGTAACGATATTAAACAACTTGATTTTCCAAACGGAACAGAGTTTTATCAAATCTATTTAGTGCAAACTCGCAACTTTCAAACACGTTTTCCCCGTAACATACCAGACTCGGTCGTAGTGTTTGGACCGGGTTTGGGGTGTTACACACATGGTCTTTTATATGCTTATTGAGTTAAATTATTCGTTTGAATCGACATAGGAATATGCGAGAGATTGTTTAATTTAATAAGTATGTATGTGCATTAACATGTTTACTTTTATAGAACTGTTTTATCAGTCGAATTGACATAGGAATATGTACAAGAGATGAATGGATTTTTTATTTGTAAATATGTTCATAAGTTAGCAAATTAACGAGTTTCTATGATTTATTCGTAACAAGTATAAGCATAAGTTTAATAATTCTAAGGTAAGAAATGTAATTAATCCAACACAATTATATCATCTTGATTAAAATCAGCTTTTGAAATCGTGCATTAGAACTTTGTTTTATTTTATTTTACTTTGTTTATTTTAGTTTTTAAATTTTTATTAAATCCAAATATTTTTCCTTAACCAAAGTGTTTGAAATCATTTTCATAAATAATTCTTTTATAGTCCCTGTGGGTACGATAACTCGACATTTACTTGTCACTTTAATACTTGTTGCGATTGTGTACACTTGCGCATTTCCACTGTTCCAAGTTTTTGGCACCGTTGCCAGGGACTGTTTTTCAAAGCCGTTATTTGTGAATATGTTTTACATTTTGGTTTTTTTATTTTCGTTTTGAAATTTTCACTTACTCATTTTTTCTTGATTATTTCAGGTGTTTATGAGTATTGACAAGATTATTGACTTACTCCCTGTCGAACCTAAAATAGAACGAACCTTTCGACAAGGAAGAAGACAAGCGAACCAGAGAAGGACTGAAGAAATGAACTTTGAGAATATGAACCAAGGAAACGGAGCAAACCCTACTCAAAATCCTATCCTTATTGCTGATGATAGGGATAGAGCCTTAAGACAATATGTCGTGCCGGTATTTAACGATCTTTAGGAGACCCGAAATCGAGGCACAATAATTCGAGATGAAGCCAGTCATGTTCCAGATGCTTCAGACAGTGAGCCAATTCAGTGGAATGCTTATTGAAGATCCTCACCTTCACTTAAGACTATTTATGGAAGTGAGTGATTCTTTCATGTTAGCAGGAGTCTCCGAAGATGTTTTATGATTAAAGTTTTTTCCATATTCGCTAAGGGACAGAGCTCGTCCTGGTTGAATTCATTGCCACTGAACTACATTTCTACATGGCAAGAGTTAGTCGAGAGATTCCTCATGAAGTATTTTCCGCCAAGCAAGAATGCTAAGTTGAGGAACGAGATCACTGCTTTCCACCAAATGGATGACGAGTCCTTGTATGAGGCATGAAAAAGATTTAAAGAGTTATTACAAAAATGCCCTCATCATGGAATCCCTCATTGTATTCAACTTGAGACATTCTATAATGGTCTCAACACTCACACAAGGATGGTAGCGGACACCTCATTTCTAAGTCTTATAATGAGGCTTATGAAATTAATGAGAGTATTGCCAGCAACAATTATCAATGGCCAACCAGTCGTGCAGCGTCAGGAAGACGAGTCGCTGGAATTCATGAAGTAGACGCTCTTACTTCACTCGCATCCCAAGTATCATCAATATCCTCAATGCTTAAAAACCTTACTACTGATGGTCTAATAGTTTTCCAACACAACCACCCAATCAATTTGAAAATATAGCCTGTGTTTATTGTGGGGAGGGGCATTTGTTTGAAGAATGTCTATCAAACCCATAATCTATATACTACATGCGTAATCAGAACCAAAACCGAGGAAGGCAAGGGTTGCAATCAAATTTTTATAACCGATTGTGGAGAAACCACCCGAGTTTCTCCTGGAGTAACCAAGGGGCTGGAACTAGTACCACTTACACCCAATCCAGACCAACCCAGCCGCCTAATTTTTCACAACAAGTTCAGAAACCAGTTCAAGCTGAAGCATCCAATAGCTTGGAGAGTTTGCTGAAGACATACATGGAAAAGAATGGTGCCTTAATCCAGAGTCAAGCAGCTACATTGAAGAATTTGGAGAATCAAGTGGGCCAGCTTACAACTGAACTTAGAAACCGACCATAGGGTACCTTACGCAGTGATACGAAAAATCTGAGAAATTTTGGGAAGGAACATTGCAAAGCGTTGACATTGAGGAGCGAAAAGATAGTAGAGCCCAACACTGTCGAAGTTGAAAAGGAGCAAGCTGATGCTCAAGCCTCAAAAGAAGTTCAACCAAGTGTTGAAACCACAGTTTCACCAGAATTGAAATCTGCAAAACCTGGCAAAGTAACCTCAGGACCAGTTAATTCTGATCAACCAACAACTTCATTAGATGCAGAATTACCGCATAAAGTGAATCAACCAGAATCAGTTCCAGTAATGAAACCACCACCACCCTACCCTCAAAGACTTCAGAAGCTAAAGCAGGAGATTCAATTCAAGAAGTTCCTTGACGTACTCAAGAAACTTCACATCAACATCCCATTGGTCGAAGCACTTGAGTAATGCCAAACTACTTCAAGTTCATGAAACATATCTTGTCTAAGAAACGAAGACTTGGAGAATTTGAGACGGTAGCTCGACGAAGGAATGCAATGCATATCTTCAAGACAAACTACCCCCAAAACTGAAGGATCCTGAATGTTTTACCATATCATGCAAGATTGGATCAACATATTGTGGTAAGGCATTATGTGACTTAGGTGCATGTATCAACTTGATACCTATGTCACTATATAGGAAGTTGAGGATAGGAGAAGTTAGACCAACTACGGTTACACTCAACTAGCAGATCAATCCTTAGCACATCCAGAAGGAAAAATCGAGGACGTATTGGTACGTGTAGATAAATTTATCTTTCCTGCTGACTTTGTAATTCTAGACTTTGAAGCAAACAAAGAAGTGCCAATTATCTTAGGAAGACCATTCTTAGAAACTGGAAGGACCCTTATTGATGTGCAAAAGGGCGAGCTGGCTATGCGTGTTCAGGATGATCAGGTAACATTTAATGTTTTTAAGTCAATGCGATTTCCTGACACAATGGATGATTGTTCTGCAGTATCAGATTTAGAGGAATTAATAGTAGAGAAGGAACTTAACTGTGTTGAGGACCCACTGGAAAGAATTTTAACATCGGATCCCCTAAATGATGAAGATGAGGATGAATACTTAGCTGTGCTAGAAGCTAATCAAAAGGGATTTAATCCGCAATCCCGTTTTGAATCTTTGGAATTAGAGAAAAGAGATTATATCCAACCAAAAGCGTCAATCGATGAGCCACCTAAGTTAGAACTTAAGGTATTACTTTCACACTTAAAATATGTTAATTTAGGTAACGCCTCTACTCTGCCTGTGATTGTTTCAGCAGAATTAACTACTGAACAAGAAGAGAAACTTATCATAGTTTTGAAACAATTCAAGAAGGCTATCGAATGGACCATAGCTGATATTCGCGGTATTAGCCCATCTATATGCATGCACAAGATCATATTAGAAGATGGCGAGAGAGGAACGATTGATGGACAATGGAGACTGAACCTTATCATGAAAGATGTAGTAAATAAGGAAATTATCAAGTGGTTGGATGCGGGTATAATTTACCCCATCTCAGACAGTTCATGGGTGAGTCCAGTTCAGTGTGTGCCAAAGAAAAGAGGTATCACGGTCGTGGAGAACGAGTACAATGAGTTGATACCAACGAGAACAGTTACGATATGGAGAATCTGCATCAATTACCGGAATCTGGACAAGGCAACTAGGAAAGATCACTTTCCTCTACCGTTTTTGGACCAGATACTGGATAGACTCGCAGGACGAGATTACTACTATTTTCTCGACGGATACTCAGGGTATAATCAGATTATGGTAGCACCGGAAGATCAACACAAAATGACATTCACCTCTCCGTACGGTACTTTTGTATTTAGACGCATGCCATTTGGTTTATGTAATGCACCAGCTACATTTCAAAGATGTATGATGTCTATTTTTACTGACATGGTTGAGAAGTACTTGGAAGTTTTCATGGATGATTTCTCAGTATTTAAAGATACTTACGATGATTGCTTAGCCAATCTAGCTAAGGTATTGAGGCGATGCGAAGAAACGAATCTCGTACTCAACAGGGAAAAGTGCCATTTTATGGTACGAGAAGGAATTCTTCTAGCCCATCGGATAATGAGACATGGGATCGAGGTGGACAAAGAAAAAGTAGATGTTATTGAGAAACTCCCACCTCCAACATCTGTAAAAGGTGTCAGGAGCTTTTGGGTCATGCCGGTTTTTATCAAAGATTTATCAAGGACTTCTCCAAAGTGGCTAAACCCTTATGTAAGCTATTGGAGAAAGACTCGATATTCAAGTTTGATGAGGAATGCTTAAAAGTCTTCAATGATCTAAAAATTCGATTAGTCACGGCACCCATAATCGTCACACTAGACTGGGATTCGCCATTCGTGTTGATGTGTGACGCAAGTGACTTCGCCATCGAAGCTGTCTTGGGCCAGCGAAGGAACAAAGTTTTTCATCCCATCTACTACGCAAGTAGAACTCTAACCGGAGCTCAACTAAACTATACGGTAACAGAAAAAGAGTTACTTGCTGTTGTGTTTGCTTTCGACAAGTTTCGATCCTATCTTGTAGGAAACAAAGTGATTGTCTATACGAACCACTCCGCAATTAAGTACTTATTGCCAAGAAAGATGCTAAGCTGAGATTGATCTGGTGGGTGCTTCTACTTCAAGAGTTTGATCTAGAAATTCAAGATCCAAGGGGAGTAGAAAACCAAGTAGCAGATCACTTATCCAGATTAGAGCCGCAAGAGGGAAATTCTCCACTTTTACCGATCCAAGAGACATTTCTAGATGAACACATATTGAAGGTAAATCATGTCCATAATATTCCTTGGTTTGCTGAATTTGCTAACTATTTAGCTTGTGGTTTGATGCCGATTGATAAAACGTATCAACAAAGAAAAGAGTTTCTTCAAGATGTGAAGTACTATTTCTAGGAAGAGCTGTATTTGTTTAAAAAATGTGTAGATCAGATGATTAGGAGATGTATGACAGAAGATGAAATACCGAAGACTTTGTACCACTGTCATTCAGCTCCAAGTGGGGGACACTTCCGAGGTACTCGTACAGCGGCCAAAGTATTGCAAGTCAGATTCTTTTGGCCAACACTATTCAAGGATGCATACGCTTACGTAAAGTGTTGTGATCGATGTCAGAGGGTTGGAAATGTCACCAACATAAATGAGATGCCTCGAAGAAATATCATTGAGGTGGAATTGTTCGATGTTTGGAGTATTGACTTTCTTGGTCCCTTCTCTCAGTCTTTCGGTCACAAATACATCTTGGTAGCAGTAGATTATGTGTCCAAGTGGGTCGAGGCTGAAGCATATCCGACGAACAATGCCAAGGTTGTGATGAAGTTCTTGCAGAAACATATGTTCACAAGGTTCGGAATCCCAAGAGCTATTATCATCGACGAAAGGATCCATTTTGTGAACAAGTGGTTAAAATGGTTGTTAGATAAACATGGAGTGAAACACAAGGTTGCTACAGCTTACCATCCGCAGACAAATGGGCAAGCTGAGCTAGCGAATAAGGAGATCAAAAGCATACTTGAGAAGGTAGTTTGCCCGAACCGACAAGATTGGTCCAAAAGACTAGATGATGTTTTATGGGCTTACAGAACGACATACAAGACACCTTTAGGGATGTCACCCTACAGGTTGGTTTTTGGGAAAACCTGTCATCTACCTTTGGAGTTAGAGCACAAAGCCTACTGGGCCCTTCGACGACTCAACTTGGATTTTAAGTCTGCTAAAGAGAAACGAATGCTCCGACTCAATGAGCTAGAGGAATTTTGAATTATCTCATACGAAAATGCCAAATTACTCAAAAAAAGACTCAATAAATGGCATTACAAGCATATTCGAGTTTGAGAGTTTGAAACAGGTCAGCAAGTCTTGTTATTAAATTCTAGATTGAAGTTCTTCCTAGGTAAGTTAAAATCACGTTGGTCCAGTCCATTTACGGTTCATTGCGTCTATCCATACAGAGTCGTTGAACTCCATGGTAAGGGAGGTAAATTTCAAGTCAATGTTCAACGTTTGAAACATTACTACAGAGAAAGACCTGAACGAGATCAAATCTTGTTCAGTTTATCTGATTTTTAGATTTTCTTGCTTTCAATAAATTATTTAGGGTATATTTTCGGGTTTATTATGTTTAAATAAATTCTGTCTAGGAGACTGGAATTTAAGCAGGACCGCTTGTGACCCCTCCAATCTTTACTGGGAATTGATTTTTACATAATTTTCCAAGAAATTAGCCCCTAAATGACAAAATAAATTTTTGGTTTTCCAAATAAAAAGGTCAATTTCGACCCAAGTCTTAAATTGCAACTCAATTTCAAATTTTCATTAAGTCTAGGGACTTAATTGAATTATTTTCAAAATTTGGTTGCTATTTTCGTAAATAATAAAAACTAGGTGCCTCTTTTTGTAAATTGTTTTTTAAAAAAAAACATCTAGAATAAATATTTTTACTTAATACCATATTTATAAATTATTGATAAACTTTAATATATAATTATATTCATTATAATTTATATATTAATTTTTATCAACTTAGCTTACGATTAGGATTAATTTTATTTTATGTTTATATTAATAAATTAATAGGAATTGGTAATTACATATTTATATTATTAATTGTTGTTAACATTGAATAGAATTAGAATTAGAATATTTTTATTATTAAATTATTCTAAGAGCTCTACTATAATTCCTACTTCTCCCACTATAAATTACACCCTTGCTTCTCCCCATTTATTCATCACTCAAAACCCCAAATCACTAATTCGTCAAAGTGCCGCAAGTCCCTAGCCACACCTGACCATTCGGCCGACGACCAACCTCAAGATGTCGCACGCCCACCCCAACAATGCCTGTGTTTTGGCCTTACGCCTGCTGCCTCCAGCTCGCGTTGGTTGCTGCGCACCATCTCCCCGCACACCCGACCAGCCTAGGCGGTGTCCTACTCCTGCGCGCCGTATCTGCACACACCCGTGGCCTACCTGCACAAGACCTTGTGCACTGCTGCTTGCGTGCAGCCCCTACCACGCACCTATCCGCCCAACCTAAGCCAAAAGCCTTCAACCATCCTTTTAAATTTCCATCTTTTGTTCATTAGTATATTTTATTTTAGGAGTTCTTAATTTTTACGAGGAAGGTGGTAAGAATAATTTTTTTTCCTTTAAGTTTAATTTTTATTCAATTATTTTATTTTTCAATTTATTTTAAATATTAGTAATGTTTATTAATTAAATTTTTAAGAGAATAATTTTTTCCATCTTATGTTCAGGTCAATCATGCCTCGTAAGAGAACTCGTGCCTCCACCCAAATTGACGAAGCACAAAACAAATTTCACTGTAAAGAAGCCAAAGCAAGATACGAAAGTATATTCAAAAATCAACAGATGCATCCAGAGAAAGGCTTCACATTGAAGGACAGCAACTGCAAAGACTTTATGGCAAGTATTCGTCAAGTTGCTAAAGCCCTCAATTGGGAATTGTTTTGTGAAAAGAGACCAAGTGTGGATGAGGAATTAGTTTGTAAATTCTATGCGAACTTAACATCAAGCGAATTGATCGAAGTTCCAGTCCACGGAATCAAGGTACCAATAAATTCAAATGTTATTACCTGATTTTGAAAATGATGAATATTCTTCTCTGTTGAGCAACATTAAGCTTGAAAATTTGCAAGAAATTCTCGAGGAACTTACAGTTCCAGGTTCTAAGTGGACTGTGTCAAAGCAAGGAATCCACACGTGTCGAAGAGAGTATTTGACACCACTTGCGAATGTATGGTTCTATTTCATCCGTTTCAGCCTTATGCCTAGTTCGCATGGGACTACAATCTTATTAGAGTGAATGGTCCTATTATACTCTATTCTAATTGGAAAGACCATTAATGTGGGCAAAATCATCCTAAGAGAAATGCGAAATTGTGCCATTAGACGTTCTGGCCCGGCCTATTTCCCCTTTACAATAACAATTTTATGCTTAAAAGCAAAACTCCTTGCGGACGTGAAGGGGACAGAGTATAGTCAAGGCAGAATCACTGATTGGAACCTTACCGAGTAGCCGGAGATTCTGTTCTACAGCAACGAGTTGAAGAGAGCGAGGATCCCGAAGAAGCAGAAGATGATCCCACAGAAATCCCGCCAGAGCAATCAACTGAAGTCCCTAATGAGGCAGAATCAATGGAACCAGAAGCTGAACCTAATACCGAAACCTCAATGATTGGAGCTCCACCACCTAGCCCAGATCCTCGTGATGAGCTGTTAAAGCTAATGGACTTAATGCAACACATGCAATGGCAGCAACAAGGCTACTGGAGATACTAAAAAATAAGAGATGACTCGATGAGGAGTGCCCTCAAGAAAATTTATAATGACCCATTTATTTTTGTGCCTGAATTTCCAGATTTCATATTTGAACCATAGATTTCATCATCAAAGAGGGAGCAAGGCGATTCATGTAAAGACAATACTGATGGAGCAAAAGATGAGTCGAATTTGGAAGGATCGGCAAACAAATAAAAAAGGGGAGGACTTCAACTTTAGTTTTTTTTTTCTTAAGTTATTTTAGGATTAGGTTAATTAGGAGTTTTTACTTTTGCACAATAAAACAAGAGATAGGAATTATGAATAAAATTTGAACAAGTCACAAAGGCTAAAGTGTGGCAATAGATATATACATGTCTAGGATTGGATTTTAGAGAGAGCCTGGTACTTAAGCAGTCAATTTGACTCACCTCCTCTTTTCTAAACATTCTTCCTGGTGTATAGTATCTATTCACTTTAAACAATGAGGACATTGTTCACTTTAAGTAGGGGGGACCAAAAATTTGAATTAATTCCACCCAGAGTAAAATTTTCTTTTAATTATGATTAGGATATATTTCTTTCAATAATTTGAGATTATGTTAAGTATGCTGAACTTCAGTATTAATAAAGTTCTCTTATTTCAATAACTCATTTTGTTAGCTTAATAATGATATGTATGTATTTTTAATAAAGCATGCAAATTCGTACCATAAAATTTTTAGTTCCCTACGACAAAATTAGGCATGCATGAAAGTTTAAGTCTTTAGAATTGACTTAGTAATTTCTTGAGGCGAAATCCTAGGGAGCATGGAATACTGAAAATGATTTAGGCAACTATTGTTTGGACCGTTTGAGGTATTCAAGCCGACCCTGATAAAATTATCCTTTGAAACCCAACTTTGAGACTATATGGCCTAATTTTATTTGGACCTATGCAATATTTAGCCATCAATTTTCTCTTCATTACTTTTAAAATTGTCCCAAACACTAGACTCAGTACTATTCAGAATATCATTTGAAAATAAGTTTGGGGGAGTTGAAAAAAAAGTATCAATTGCTCGAAAATTGTAGTACATGAAGCAAGTGTTCGAATTTGAGTTTGAAAAAAACAAATGTACTCGAAATAAAATAGATGGTCGAAAGAGAAAAAGTTGGTGTATCAAGAGTAAGAATTCCGAAGGTTTGATTTTAAGCTGAGTCTAGGGTTTTTAAGCCAAAAATTTGTTTATCTTTTACCTACTCCTAAGCCCAGCCAGGTTACAACCTTGTTAAAGACCTACAGATTCAAGGTTCCAATGTTACCTGCATTAGTGGAGAGAAATTGCTCTGTTCAACATATGAAGACATCAGTTAAGCTTAATGATTGCAGTTTAATTTTGAATTAGGAATTAAAATCAAATTGGTAGTGAGTAACATGTCTCTATTAAGAAACATTTAGTCTAATTTAGCTAGTATAATAATTATTGGACGTAATTTGAACGATATGTATACTTAAGTAGCATAACTATCAAATTTCTTATTTTTGAGCATAAGTATATTAAATTCATAATTTTGAGGAGAAAGTTGTTCTAAAGGACTTTTTCAAAGGTGCTTCCGAGAAAATTCTTTTCAAATTTGTGCATTACTCGGGACGAGCAATGAATTAAGTTTGGGGTGTGGAAACACGGAAATTTATACACTTTTTCATGCCCTTTTTAACTCAATTTTATGCAATTTCGATTAAATTCTTGTCAGGAAATAATTAAATATTATAAAATAATTAAATTGTGATAAAAATATGAACATGATGAACTTTAATTAATTTTATAGTTAATTTTGATTTATTTTGACTATTTTCGACAGATTCGTACAAAAGGCGAAAATTAGCTTGGCAGACACTGCTCGAAGAATAAACACCGAGAAGCAATTTGAAGTATCAAGGCGGATTTATTTCTAGCCCAAGACGGTCCAATTATGAATATTTAATCATAATATAATTAATTTTAATTTATTCCCAATTTAATTTGGGCTAAATAAATTAATCTTAATTAATTATGAAAAAGGCCCAGTTGAACCGCATCAGTTGAACCAAACCAATTGAACCGAATCGAACAAAGAATTGGGCAGCCCAAACCGTCCATATGCTGACCCAAACCAGCTTATTAGCTGATTAATTAAGCTTACAAATAAGCCCTTGAAGACTTTTCAAAGATGCATTCAACCCCCTCCAAATTTAGTGGCTTTGTAGATTTGCCCCATGCCATATTTAGCAAAGTTGAAGCCATCAACTTTGCCACATAGATTGCCGGCCAAGGGAGGTCTCTTTGGCTGATGGGATTTGCTATTTTAGAAGCCACAATTAGCTATAAATACCACCCCTTGCTGATCATTCTAATCAATCCCTCATTTCTCATTCACTCTCTCATTCTGTCATCACTTCTCTTCTCTCCTTTCTCTCCTTTTCTCCAAACACCCAAGCCTTCTTGTTTCGATTTCCCCTCTTGGAAAAGAGGTGTTTTCTAAGCCATTTGGATCAGCACTTGGAGTGTTCATAAGCCACCTTGGTAGCCAAGGACAACTGAGAACGAAGAACGGAGCAATCAATCAAGCCACGGAGAAACACTGGATTTGCTTCTTGTTCCCTATCTCTTTAATTTCGTTGTTGTTTTGACAAACATGTTTATAAATATTTATGCTATTGAAATGGTTATTTTAATCAATTTAGCTTGAATTTAATCCGTGTTGGGTTGATTATATTTTGCCTGCTTGAATTATTAAAATTGTGTTTATGTTGTTATAGGCCTCGGTAAAATGCTTGATTAAGTAAAATCATGTTTAAGTTATTCTGGCATTATAATTGTTTAGATAACTAAAAAATTAATTATTTAAACATATTGAAATTGTAATTAATGGACACAGTACTTAGTCAGTGCATGTTTAATTCTTTTAATGTAGCTGAAGATTAAATTAGCATTGTATTTGGCGATACATATCCTTGTATAACTTGCAAGATTTTTGTGATTAAACTGTTTCAAGGTAAGGATACTTTATTACCTCACATGGTCTTTTATATGCTTATTAAGTTAAATTATTCGTTTGAATCGACATTGGAATATGCGAGAGATTGTTTAATTTAATAAGTATGTATGTGCATTAACATGTTTACTTTTATAGAACTGTTTTATCGGTCGAATTGACATAGGAATATGTACAAGAGATGAATGGATTTTTTATTTGTAAATATGTTCATAAGTTAGCAAATTACCGAGTTGTCGTGATTTATTCGTAACAAGTATAAGCATAAGTTTAATAATTCTAAGGTAAGAAATGTAATTAATCCAACACAATTATATCATACTGATTAAAATCAGCTTTTGAAATCGTGCATTAGAACTTTGTTTTATTTTATTTTAGTTTGTTTTTTTTAGTTTTTAAATTTTTATTAAATCCAAATATTTTCCCTTTACCAAAGTGTTTGAAATCATTTTCATAAATAATTCTTTTACAGTCCCTGTGATAACTCGACATTTACTTGTCACTTTATTACTTGTTGCGATTGTGTACACTTGCACATTTCCACCATTCCATCAACTAAACAAACTTGTATTGCTCACTCCACGATGGAGTCAGAGTTTATAGCTCTTGACTTAGTCCGGCAAGAAGCCAAGTGGCTTCAGAATATAATTGCGGACATTCCTTTATAGGGAAAACTAGTACCTCCCATATCTCTAGTATGTTACTCACAAGTTGCAATTTGCATTGCCAAGAGCCAAGCTTATAATTGTAAGAAGAGGCATATTCGAATAAGACATAAATCTGTGAGAGATTTAATAAAGAATGGAGTACTTCCGTTGAAGTGCGTGAGGTCTTGAAGGAACCTAGCTGATACACTAACTAAAAGGTTAAATAGGAAAATGGTTATTGATTCATCAATGGGGATGGGCCTTAAGCCCAGTGGTTCAGAAATTCATGGCGAATACCCAACTTAGATCTCTAAGTTCAATGTGGCCTAACAAAACCATGAAAATACTAATAGTGTACAATTTTCCTATCCCTATGGCGAACGATATACATGCATAAGGTTGAGTTCTTACTCTTAATGAATTCATAGCCCAGAGTTTAGGTAGTGCTATTGAGACAGACTTGATGAATTCAACGACTTGGGAGGTTGAGTTTTTTACTTTTAATGAGTTCATATATCAGAGTTGGGTGGTCCTATTGAGAGAGACTTGATGAATTCACCGAATCTAAATTTGAGAGGATAAGTTAATAAATGCTCTTAATTATTTCATAACCTTGATTTAAGTGATCTATATCGAGATAGACTTGATGAAATCACCTATGCTAGTGTGAAAGGCTAGCCACCTTCTATTAAAAGTATTTGGGCAGGTTTTCTAGAGGTCTTACTAGCATCCCAAAGTGCATTGGCTAAAACTTGTTGATTTATTGCGAAACATTAATTGGATCTGAGATTAATTGTGTGTGTCATGAGTTAGCTTTTATGTTAACAAGTTCAAGATTCATTCACTTTTTAAAGAAAAGAATCATTCTTTTTACTATGTACTACTTCAAATCCACAAGATACTAGTGCTTAAATGACTAATTTTTCTATTGCTCTTCTCACATTTTAACTAGAAAAACCTCTAGTCTTTCTCGCATTTACAAAAAATTTCAAATTTACTTTGCATTAGTGGGGGGTTGTTGGTAATGCAAAGGATTGTTGGTAAGTAGGTATATCCCACATTGGTTAAGTATAAGCTATTGAGAGGGTTTGTGTATAGTCTTACTTCTTACTCTTATTGAGTAATTGGGCTATAGGCCTGACTCATGCACGCCATCGCTGACAGGGTTCGTGTCCATGTTAATACGTGTCTTCAACATGTGCCACGTGTAGTTCTTTTTGGATAAATCTCTTACATTTTTTTCTAGAAAATAATTTCTTTAAAGCAATTTCCCCCTCCTTTTTTACTGTTACAGAGAATATATTGTTTCACTATTGTGTGGAAATGGTGGGTCAACTGGCCCTATGATTTTTACTCTTTTGCTCCTACATATTTATTATTTTACCCTTCTATTACTAATATAAATAGAGAGTTATTTTTCTCATTTTTCACACAAAGAAAAATACAACAATCAGAAAACTCTTTTTGTCTCTTCACATGTTTTTTATTCCTTTCTAAAAGTATGTATTTTTTTCCTAAATTACATTAGAGGAAATTTTTTCTAGGAGTTTGGTTTTAAGCGGGACTGACAATGACCCTTCCAAACTTTCTTGGGAATTAATTCTAACGTGATTTCCTTAAAAAGAGAAATACCAATTGTGTTCCACCTTCCTTATTCAGGTGTACGAATATTGAAGCATTATGTTAACATTAGAGGACGACGTCCATTACATGATTACATCGAATAGGGCGAATTCGTTTCTAAGGTAGTGGTTTTGTTCCGTGGATTAGTAAATTTTGATTTAATTCTTGGTTTATTTTTCCAATCAGTGCTAACGAATTGGTTTTGCAGAAGTATATTTTGCAGAAGTATATTTTCCATCAGGAATGAATGGATAGTAGCAATCAATGACTCCACTAATAGAAACTACCTTTTCCTTTGATAATTCAAGCAGATGGAGCTTATGCTGCAAGTGGCATATTATTTAAATGTGTAATAATTTATTTGGCCCTCCAACTTTACAAAAAAAATATTATTTTAGCTTTCTATTTAATTTTTGCCCTTTTTAACCTTTAAACTTGTGTTCTTGGCCAAATCAGCCCAAAATGAATAGAAAAGTTAACATCTATTAGCTTTGTTGATGTGGCATACACGTCGACTGCCACATGGATGACATATTAGCATTTAATTTAATTTTTTAAAATTTTAAAAAATTAAACAATTATAAAAATATCATTTTTTTTAAATTTTAAAAATCATTAAAATATAAAAATATTTTTAAATATTAAAAAATTAATTAAATGTTAACATGACATCTATACAACAATCCATGTATGTGCTAACTTTTCCATCAATTTTGGGGTGATTTGACAAAAAAAATGCAAATTCAATGGCTACAATAGGTGAAAACTTAAATGGAGGGCTAAAATGACTTCTTCTTCTTCTTCTTCTTCTTTTGTAAAGTTGGAGGGCCAAAAAAATATTTAACTTTCATCAAATCAATGGTAAAAGCTAAAAAAAAAAAAAAACAGTCATTAAACCGATTAGCACTAAAATTTTTGAACAATCTCATTATAAATTCTGATAATAAATTTATTTCATCAACAAAACTATGAGAATTGAAACCTAATAATATTAGCAATTAATTTTTATCAAGTCACCCTAGCTCTAAATTAAAAATTAAAAAATTAATATTGTTACCTTTTGGATACTAAAATGTATAACTTTTGCCAAATACAATTACTTCATTGAAAAAAAAATACAGATTATAGTAAACTAATAATTTATTATAATTTAAAAGTTGAATAACACATTTAACTCTAAAAAAGAAAAAAAAAATAGTTCTGAAAAGATGCTTGGTTCTTTTTTAATAGCTTAAGATCAAAGATTAGGCACGAGTGTTGAAAGGTTGTAAAGCGACTTGGTCACCGGTAATTTTTCCTTATCAATGAAACAATGCAAGTGGCTGACTTAATAGATGTTTTGGTGATGAATGGCCGTAGGATCTATGCGACAATGGAAACCCACATCTCACGTTATCAGTATACATGAGGTAATGATGCGATTTGTTTTTTTCTTAATATTCACGCTTATGTTTTAAAGGGGAAACCACGTTTTAATTTGGAACCTTAATATGCATAGTTTTAGTGCTTTGATTTTGCATTTTCATGTACCTAATTTTTTCCAACAAAATTATTGGTTGCCCCATCTTTTACACATCGATTAGGTCCACCAAATGGTTGAAATGTGGAAACTAAATTTGTTTGATTTGAATTTCCTAAACACATCGTAAGAATTAAAACCATAATTATACCAAAGAAGAAAAATGTAGGAAGTAGTATATATCATATTTACTCAAACTCCAATTTAATATATAATATGATATATTAATTTTAATTTGATATAATAATGCATTAATTAATCAATTTTAATCTAATTATATATTAGAGTATCTTAATAAAAAGGAATGAAAATTTTTTATTTAAAAATTTTATTAATATATGTTTAATTAACCCACTTTTGTTTTCAATGCATTTATTTAAAGTTCAATAAATGTTTGTTTCTTAAAACTTGTGAAGGCTAGTTAAAGATTAATAAATGTTTTTTTTTAAGTTTGCTTTAAATTTGTGTATGTTAACAAGGTATACTATGGGTGTACAGTGAGAATGGCATGCAATGTAACCTATTTACATTAGTTATTATCACTAAGAGGGCGAGTATTGTCTCAAGAGAGTAACTTGATCTATTATCACCTTATTTTAACTATTAAAGTTGTGATTCTTCGATAATAATAAATTGATCTTATACTCCTATCAAGAAAAATTATTGTGCAATGATGTCTATCAATTTGAGACAATACCCTTATGGAGAATGTTGTTGAATGCTTGCCCAAAACTACTTAAACCATTGATCTCAATTGACCTATTCGCATTCATGGTGCAAATTATAAAAGATGGAAGAAAACGATTCTTTTTCTACTTAGCATCTTAGAATATCTTATACATTTTGGTGGAAAAAAGCCCCAAGAAAAAAAGATGCTAAAGCTATGACTGTTGAAGAAAAATCTAAGCATGAAAAGAATGCGAATAAATGGGAGAAAAATCATGACCACTGTAGAATTATTTACTCAATTGTCCTTTTGAAAATTTGTATGATTATTGCAATCAAACATATGTTTCAACAAAGAATACTTGGAAAGGCATTGTAACAAAAGTATGGCGCTAAAGAAGTTAGGTATCAAAGTTGTGCATGTATCCATTATTTTAGATTTCAACTGGTGGACAATAAATTTGTGATAGAACAAGCCTTCGATCTCCAAGTGCTTGCACAGGATATTCGACGTGAAGGAATAAATCTTGATAAGCAAATGGAAGTCTCTATCATTATTGATAGATTGCCCAACACTTGTAAAGAATTTGAGAAGGTCTAATGCCACAAACAAAAAGAACTTTCCATTAAATCTCTTATCATGCGTCTGAGAGTAGAAGAAGAAAATAAAATTCAAGACAATCTATCGAACTTCAATGGTACATGTAATTCAAAGGTAAACCTTCTCTCTGATGGAAAAATCAAGTTTAAAAATGATTTTTTGTCACAACGAAAAATTAAAATTTTGAAAATCGAACCTGTTATTGATATTTATAACAATAAATTTTTTTCCTGAAAAATACCTATGCCTTATGCAAGATTGTAACACCCCTAACCCATTTCTGTTGTCAAATTAGGGTTACAAAATATTACCGAGAAAAACATAACATTTAACTTCACAATAGAAACAACTATACAAATTAAATACTAACATATAATAATTGAATCTAATCATGGCAAAAATACACTTATGGAGTCTACGGGGCCCTAAAAATAGTTTGGGGTCAAATCAGAATAAATTAGAAAATTCAAGAAAAACTTAAGAACTTTTGAAATAGGGCCCACATGGCCGTGTTTCCAGGCCGTGTGACATAGCCCAGACCGTGTGAACATCTGAAGTCTGGACACACAGTCGCGTCCCAGCTCATGTGTCCACTCGTATGGGTATTCGAAATAGGGTCATACGGTCGTGTCACAAACCGTGTGCCAAACTGTGTGTGCATTTGATGTTGGGTCACATGGCCATGTCTTAGGATATGTGCTAGACCTGTTACATACTGACTTGAAACACATGGCCATGTCGCAAACCATGTGAACCCTACACTAAAAACAATAATGACACATAGCCATGTGGGGTGGCCATGTGTGGTACACAGCCATGTGACAGCCCGTGTCCCAAGCCATGTGCTTCTCAAAATGACCTTAAAACAAGCCAAAGCATTGACCTTTTCTTGCATAACGAAACATAATTCCAATCATTTTCACATGACCAAAACACTTTAAAACACACCAAAACCGTACCAAAATCAACTAACTTAGATGTCTAACAATAATACCTACAATTGATACTACAATTTAACTCCTCAATTTGACATTTCAAGTTCATTCCTTAAGCATACTTCGCATATACCAAATAACCATTTCAAAGCATACCATTTAACCATATCTTAACTACTATCATATGAGCATACATAAATGTCACATACCATATTTTTTCACTTTCATTTGCAATTCATCAACTAAGGACGTTAAGATACATATAAGCTCAGCATAAATTCAAAATAAAACAAGTTATCAAATCAACATTTGAGCCCTATTAAATGCCAAAACACACAAATCATTTAATCTAAATGTTTAACCAATGTACCCTCGTTGTCACTATAAGTTAACATCCAAATCAACTTAAACTAAATGTCATAAATTCATGCTTTAAACTTACATATATACATTTACAAACCAATATCAAGGCATATAGACAAAAAAACTTAAACCACATCACATTGTCAAATAGCATAAACAAACTCCTATTACATGTCATTTATAACTATTAACCAGAACAACCTAAACTACCAATATGACGAATGGATAGTGTGATGGTGCTCCGATGAGATTCCAATCGATCGAGCTTTTGATGATCTACAAGCAGAGAAAAACAAGTATCTAAGCAATTAATGCTTAGTAAGTTCGTATAAAGGAAACTTAACTTACTAAAAATTTTAAGTTAAACAACCAAGCATAATTTCCTTATGTCATAAGTCAACTTTTCTTTCCAATACACACCACCTCATAAGGTTAGTTGGTGTAACATTCCATATAATTTCAATCAAAACATTGTATAATACTGTAACATCCTAGATTAGGGGTTATGCATTTAGTGCATAATTCAAGTGTTAGCATGCTTTAGTGTATGCTGGGATGTATTTGTAGGGGTTCCTAAAATTCTAGGATGGAAGGGAAAGCTTTGGAAAATATTTGAATATTAAGTGAAAAGAGGCTTTAAGGAAATTTGCGTGGGATTTATGACACAAGGAAGTCATGTGGCAAAGTGGCTTAGGACGCTACCTTGGGGCTTGGAAGGCTTGCGTCAAAGGGAGTGCCAAGGGGAAGGGGTTCGAGCAATGTGGGAAGCAAATGGGCTTTTATTTTATTTTTGGCGTTAAAAAAAAAGGAATTGCGCTAAGGAGGCTTTAAGGGAAGTTATAGGTGCTTTTAGACACAAAGAGTGCCTTGGTAAAGTGGCTGCAATGCGCCATTTAAGGGCCAGGAAATGATGCCTGGACAAGGGCCTTGGTTCGAATCTCGTTGGCGGCATGGGCGTGTTTTTATTTTGCTTTGGCGTTAAGACAAGGGGGAGCTAAGGAAAGAGGCCTTAAAAGAAATTTCGGGTGAATCATATCACAAACAGCGCCTTGGCAAAGTGGCTGGGGTGTTATCTGCAGCTTGCATCCAAGGGCTCCAACAGGTCGCGGGTTCGAGGCTGGTGAGCAGCAAGGGGAGTGTTTTATTTTTGCTTTGGCGTCAAGGAAGAAAGGTGAGAAGAAATTGGACGGCAATGGGACTTTCAATTGGAGGAGGATTGAGCTTAATTCTCCTATTAATTTTCGGCTAAGGTAGGATAAATGTATTTTATTTAAGTAGATTTATTTTAAAACAAAGCCTAAACGTTTGGTCACCTAAAGTAAAGGATTTTAATAATGAAATAAACTTGTTTTCAACTCAAGCCCAACCTAACACAATCTTTATTTCAAAACACACAAGTTTTTCCTAAGTAACAAAAGAATTTGAACCGGTTTTCATCGAGGAACATACTAGATCCGGTCAGGCTCGTGGGCCAGGTATGGGGTGTTTCAGTTTGGTATCAGAGCCCAATTTTAAACTCTCGACCTTGGGTTTAAGGCCCAAAACGTTTTCGAATCGAGCCCAAATAAGTTTTATAAAAATATTTTATGAAATCAGCAGGTTTTTCTGGCATGGCACCTAAGTCTCCGACCCGCAGTCCACCAGGTAAGTACCCCTATCCATTGTGTGATTTATTGTATGATCTGTAGAAGGGTAGGAATGGAACGTAGAAATAGTATGATAGGTACTTGAATCCTAGGATTAGTTTACCCCAACTATTACATAAGACTTAATGCCTAATTAAACAAACCTAAGGCTAAGTCGCCGAGTTAGGGTGTGGCAACCCCTGTGCGCATGTCTAGGATTGGATCCGGAAGAGCCTGGTACTTAAGCAGTCCTAGTGACTCACCTCCTCTTCGCTGGAATCCTACCTGGTGCGTAGCCTCGGTTCACCCTAACCAAGAGGACTCAGTCACAGGCTAAACCCAATAACTAAAACCCGAAAGGGAACTAGCCGTATTTTTATAAAAACCCTAGTTTTAAAACTCCTAAAATTACCCTTTTAATTTGTGAGAACTATTTTTTTCCGAAAAATTTCTGATTTATAAAAATTACCTAAATACCCCTGGTTGTGAACTACCCACAGTTTTAGCAAAATTTCCTTACTTTACGACAAGTCCAAAAACCCTAATTTGCAAAATATCAAAATACCTTGATTTTGGAAAATTACGAAATTGTCCCTAACTTGCAAATTACCAAAATGACCCTAATTTCCAAAATTTTTGCAACATCACCATTTTGGAAAACAAATTCTCAAAAAGAACCCCCAAGTTTTGCAAAATTTGAAATACCCCTGAATTATTAAGCTTTACAAAATTACCGAAATACCCTCGGATTTCAAAATTTCCCAAAAATACCTTCAGGTATGCAAAATTTCCAAAATACCCTTATTGACAAAATCACCAAGGAACCATATTTTGAAAAATTACGAAAATACCTCTGTAGGACAAATTACGAAAATACCCCTGAGATAGGAATAAGGCAAAGAGTGTTCGAATGGTGAATGTGGGTGGTAGATACCACTGAATAAATATGTCTATGTTGATGAATGAATGTGCCTCTATTGAGGAATGAAGGTGTCTCTGTTGATGAATGTGAATGTGATTCTCTGAATTAGAGTAGTGAACTATGTTATTTTCTGTTTTATTTACTATGTTACGAAATTCTAGTTATTAGAGATTGTGCCTAGGAAGTATGATGGTTCTATTAAGATCAGAGTGCGCAGCATAAGCGTAGTGCGGTGAGTTAAGATGTACGATTATTCGTTAGTAAGTAATTTCGAGGACAAAATTATTTTTAAGGAGGGTAGAACTGTAACATCCTAGATTAGGGGTTATGCATTTAGTGCATAATTCAAGTGTTAGCATGCTTTAGTGTATACTGGGATGTATTTGTAGGGGTTCCTAAAATTCTAGGATGGAAGGGAAAGCTTTGGAAAATATTGGAATATTAAGTGAAAAGAGGAAACTAGGCAAAGAGGCTTTAAGGAAATTTGCGTGGGATTTATGACACAAGGAAGTCATGTGGCAAAGTGGCTTGGGACGCTACCTTGGGGCTTGGAAGGCTTGCGTCAAAGGGAGTGCCAAAGGGAAGGGGTTCGAGCAACGTGGGAAGCAAATGGGCTTTTATTTTATTTTTGGCGTTAAAAAAAGGAATTGGGCTAAGGAGGCTTTAAGGGAACTTATAGGCGCTTTTGAACACAAAGAGTGCCTTGGTAAAGTGGCTGCAATGCGCAATTTAAGGGCCTGGAAATGACGCCTTGACCAGGGCCTTGGTTCGAATCCCGCTGGTGGCATGGGCGTGTTTTTATTTTGTTTTGGCGTTAAGACAAAGGGGAGCTAGGGAAAGAGGCCTTAAAAGAAATTTCGGGTGAATCATATCACAAACAACGCCTTGGCAAAGTGGCTGGGGCATTATCTGTAGCTTGCATCCAAGGGCTCCAACAGGTCGCGGGTTCGAGGCTGGTGAGCAGCAAGGGGAGTGTTTTATTTTTGCTTTGGCGTCAAGGAAGAAAGGTGAGAAGAAATTGGACGGTAATGGGACTTTCAATTGGAGGAGGATTAAGCTTAATTCTCCTATTAATTTTCGGCTAAGGTAGGATAAATGTATTTTATTTATTTTATTTATTTTAGATAGGTAGATAAGATGAGGTGATAAAGTATTGTTTTATTTTATTTATTTTTTTATATATAGGTGATTAAGAGTTAATATAAAAGAGTGATAAGAGATAACGTGTTGGATTATTGGTTTTATTTGTTAAGGTGATAAGGAAGGGATAAGAGGAGAATTATGAGGGATGTGATAAGGAGGTAAGGTAGTAGCCGAATTCTTTATAAGGGGGAGTGATCATCTTTTGTTATTTTTTCTTCTTTAATTTCTAAGTGCAGAAATTTAGTTGGAATCTTTTAGTCTCTCTTGCCGAATTTTGGTAGCCAAGAAAATCCTCTCCTTCTTTATTTATTTTGCTAAGCCGAAACCCCTCTTCTATTGTGCACCTTTGCCGAATGCTCCTAAAGCTCTAACAATCTCCCATTCTTCTTTTCTTCAAACTCTTCTTCTCCTCTATTTGCTGGTTTGGCCGAAACCTTGATTTAGTTCTCACCTGTGGCCGAATCTCTCAGTGATCAAAGCGGATGGAGGTGTTGTCGATTTCTTTTGGTGTAAGTTATCCAAACGGTTTAGTATAGAGTGAAAGTGATTTCGGGAAGTTGATCATAGCGGTAAGTGTGTTTTCCTTTGGTAATCGGTTTCCCTTCTCTATTCTATTAGTGTGCCGAATCATACAAGTTAGGCATAGGGATGGCCGAATGTGCTTTAAGTTCTGGGATATGTTTTTGTAAAGGTAACTAGCGATAAGAAACATCAGAGGAGTTCTTTTGGAATTCGATTCTTTAAGGGATTTCGACATCACTTGGAGCAAGGATCAATTTCAGATTTCAAATCACAAGGTAAAGTATATATGTACAATCGGTCAAGGCTATATTTGGTGTTTTAGATCTAGTTCATATTTATTCAAAAGCCGGAACTAACCAAGTGAGTGATTTAACATTTGCCAATTTAAGGAAGGTCACAGATTTTTGGGATTTGACTAATAATTAAATCGGCAGCAAGGAACTTAGGATCTAAAGCGTTAGATCGGGTTTTCGAGATTTCCATAAAGCGTTAAGTATACCAGGTGTGTACCCCACACTATCTTTTAATACGATTTATGGCAATATTTAATATAAGTATGTATAAGATTGTGAACATGGCTAAGGTACCATATTGTGGTACAAAGTACTCAGGTACGTTTCCTACACCTACTAGGATTATGAATATATGTAATGACTCATATGTGAACAGAGATAAGAATGTGAAATTTGGCATGTTAATGCATAATATGTATGATATGGGGCATATGGGTTATTGAAAAAGGTGAAGTGAATATGGTGATCTAAGACCACGATATCTGAATGTGGTGACTTCGGTCACATTATCTGAATGTGGTGACTTAAGACCACGATATCTGAATGTGGTGACTTCAGTCACAATTATTTAATCTGGTGGCTATGCCACGAATATTTATAAGGGCAATGAGCACGTCGACTGCAGTGACTGCCTTCGATGGTGTATAGCAGATGGAGGGTTGACTTAGTAGTCCCCACGGTGTGCAGGATGGTACGGGTGATGTGTAGCGGATGGCATCTAGGTTTGGGTTCGGGTTGCATCATTTTAAATTTAATGATATATATGACTATGTATGTTATGAAATGCCTGAATTTGTTAAGATTTAGTGTTGTAGTACACATTGAGTCTGTTGACTCACCCCGTTGTGGTGATGAACAGTGATGGACCGGGGTCGGCAGAAGCTTAGGGATGGCCATGCTCGGCAAGAAATTCATTTTATTTGGACTACTTTATTTTAAGTACTTTGGTTTTAATTTTGGGATTTATTTGATATAATAAGGCCATAGTTGAATTACTTTAATTTTTCTTTTAATTACTATGTACGAATTTTTATCAAGTGAAGTTTAAGTAGATTTATTTTAAAACAAAGCCTAAATGTTTTGTCACCTAAAGTAAAGGATTTTAATAATGAAATAAACTTGTTTTCAACTCAAGCCCGACCCAACACAATCTTTCTTTCAAAATACACAAGTTTTTCCTAAGTAACAAAAGAATTTGAACCGATTTTCATCGAGGAACATACCAGATCCGGTCAGGCTCGTGGGCCGGGTATGGGGTGTTTCAAATACATACCTAACATTTCACTTTCAAAATTGACCACTCATACATATATACTAGACCATCTTTTCCTTTCAATTACACATTTCATCATAATCCATATCATTACTAAAAAATCATAATTCATTTCATGTAATCACATACCTTTTAAAGCTTTATTTACCCACTGAACCAATGAAACAACCTTGAATCCTTGGAAAATACTCATATAACCATTTAATTCTCTAAACACACCACAAACATAACTAGATAACATAATTATAGACTTATGAAACATATAATTACACGAAGACATTAATATTTATTATCAAACTATACTAATCAAAACTTTCATCTCATATAATTAAATATACACAATAACTCAAATCAAAACTATTCATGTTTCCATACATATTCATATATATATCCAAACAAGTCATTATACATAATTGCAAATCATGGAATGATTTTACATTTAATCATAAGGTTTTATGACATGTTGAACTATAGCAAATTGACTCGGATACTCGAGTTTCCTCCAAAATAGACCAGAGAGCATCGAAATGCTAATAGAGGCACCAAAGTGCAATCCCGTACAAGCGCGCATATTAACCCTATTGGCATGCCAATCGTATCCTAACTATTTACTACATCCAATCAGGTATTATTATTAAATTCACAATATTGATAAATCAATCATTCAAGGCACTTCTTATTTTCATACACAAACCATAAGTCCTTTATATTCATTTCAATTTTTTAAAACCACAAAATTCATCACTTTTGAATATTCATTTATCACTTGTACTCAATCGCAACATTTAATAATTTATAGGTAAATAATTGGAACGGTGAAAATGTGCAAGTGTACACAATCGCAACAAGTAATAAAGTGACAAGTAAATGTCGAGTTATCGTACCCACAGGGACTGTAAAAGAATTATTTATGAAAATGATTTCAAACACTTTGGTGAAGGGAAAATATTTGGATTAAACAAAGTAAAATAAAATAAAACAAAGTTCTAATGCACGATTTCAAAAGCTGATTTTATATCATCAATTGTGTTGGATTAATTACATTTCTTACCTTAGAATTATTAAACTTATGCTTACACTTGTTACGAACAAATCACGGCAACTCGGTAATTTGCTAACTTATGAACATATTTACAAATAAAAAATCCACTCATCTCTTGTACATATCCCTATGTCAATTCGACCGATAAAACAGATTTATAAAAGTAAACATGTTAATGCACATACATATGTATTAAATTAAACAATCTCTCGCATATTCCTATGTCGATTCAAACGAATAATTAACTTAATAAGCATATAAAAGACCATGTGAGGTAACAAAGTATCCTTACCTTGAAACAGTTTAATCACAAAAATCTTGTAAGTTATGCAAGGCATATGTATCGCCAAATACAATGCTAATTTAATCTTCAGCTACCTTAGAAGAATTAAACATGCACAGATTAAGTATTATGTCTATTAATTACAATTTCAATGCATTTAAATAATTAATTCTTTAGTTATCTAAACAATTATAATGCCAGCATAACTTAGGCAAGATTTTACTTAATTTAGCATTTTATAGAGGCCTATAACAACATAAACACAATTTTAATAATTTCAGAGGACGGAATGCAATCAACCCAAAACGAATTAAATTCAAGCTAAGCTGATTAAATTAACCATTCCAATAGCATAAATATTCATAAACATGTTTTTCAAAACAATAACAAAATTTAAAAAGATAGGGAACAAGAAGCAAATCCGGTGTTTCTCCGTGGCTTGACTGATTGCTCCGTTCTTTGTTCTCCGTTGTCCTTGACTACCAAGGTGGCTTATGAACACTCCAATTGCTGCTCCAAATGGATTAGAAAACACCTCTGTTCCAAGAGGGGAAATCGGTATAAGAAGGCTTGGGTGTTTGGATAAAAGGACAGAAAGGAGAGAAGAGAAGTGATGAGAGAATGAGAGAGTGAATGAGAAATGAGGGATGGTTTGAATGATCAGCAAGGGGTGGTATTTATAGCTGATTGTGGCTGATAGAAATAGAAAATCCCATTAGCTAAAGAGACCTCCCTTGGCCGGCCATCTATGTGGCAAAGTTGATGGCTTCAACTTTGCTAAATATGGCATGGGGCAAATCTACAAAGCCACTAAATTTGGAGGGGGTTGAATGCAACTTTGAAATGTCTTCAAGGGCTTCTTTGCGAGCTTAATTAATCAGCTAATAAGCTGATTTGGGTCATCATATGGACGGTTTGGGCTGCCCAATTCTTTGTTCGGTTCGGTTCAATCGGTTTGGTTCAACTGATGCAGTTCAACTGGGCCTTTTTCATAATTAATTAAGATTAATTTATTTAGCCCAAATTAAATTAGGAATAAATTAAAATTAATTATATTATGTTTAAATATTCATAATTGGACCATTTTGGACTGGAAATAAATTCACCTTGTTACTTCAAATTGCTTCTCGGGTTTATTCTTCGAGTAGTGTCTGCCGAGCCAATTTTCGCCCTTTGTGCGAATCTGTCGAAAATAGTCAAAATAAATCAAAATTAACTATAAAATTAATTCAAATTCATCATGTTCATATTTTTAGCACAATTTAATTATTTTATAATATTTAATTATTTTTCGACAAGAATTTAACCGAAATAGCATGATTTTAAGTTAGAAAGGCCATGTAAAAACACGTAAATTTTCGTGTTTCCACACCCCTAAACTTAATTCATTGCTCGTCCCAAGTGATGCACAATTTCGAAAAGGGTTTCTTAGAACTAAAACACTTTTGAAAAGCTTATTCAGAACAACTTTCTTCTTAAAATTATGAATTTAATATACTTAGGCTCAAAAATAAGAAATTTGATAATTATGCTACTTAAATATACATATCGTTCAAATTACTTCCAACAACTATTATACTAGCAAAATTAGACTAAATGTTTCTTAATAAAGACATGTTACTCACTACCAAGTAGATTTTAATTCCTTATTCAAAAATTAAACCTCAATCTTTAAGCTTAACTGATGTCTTCATATGTTGAACAGAGCAATTTCTCTCCACTAATGTAGGTAACATTGGAACTTTGAATCAATAGGTCTTTTAATAAGGTTGTAACATGGCTGGGCTTAGGGGTGGGTAAAAGATAGATAAATTTTTGGCTTAAAAACCCTAGGCTCAGCTTAAAATCGAACCTTCAGAATTATTACCCTTGATACACCAATTTATGCTCTTTCGACCATTTATTTTATTTCGAGTACATTTTTTTTTTTGAATTCAAGCTCAAATTCGAGCACTTGCTTTGTAACATCCTTAAATCGGGGTCTCTTCATTTTTGTGTGTTTGCATGTGTATTGTATGGTGGGTGTTAGTTTGGACTACTTTAGGGTCTAGGCTCAAGCTATGGATAGGCCAGAGTCATAGTAGAAATTCTTGTTTTAGGCTTCTAGGAAAGGGAGTTGATAGAGCTAGGGGTTAAGTACTTTTGGTAGCAAGCTTTGATGCAAGAGGAGCCTTGGTGGAGTGGCAAGGGACGCCACTTAAGGCTTGGAGAAGCGACGCCACAAGGGGGAGCAAGGGAGCTTGGGTTCGAGCTGCAGAAATCCCTTTCTGCTTATTATTTTTGACGCCAGAAGCAATGAGGAGATGGACTCAGGAAGGACTCTCTTGGATGGATGTGGATTGAGTCAATAGATTTAAAATGTATGGAGAGGAGAAATTATAGGAGTTTGACTCATTCAAATTCGCTTGAATGAGTGGATGAGAGGATTTTGTAGAGAAAAAGGAGGAGCTTGAGAAGGGAGTGTGTTAGCCGAATTCTTGGAGGTGGGTTGGCCAGGTAAATATTCGATTTTCGGTGTGTGAAAAGGGGTGTGCCGAACTTGGGGTTGCCTTGGGTGATTGGGCATATTTTCGGCATTTGGTGTGGGAGTGCTTCACTTGTTGCCTTTAGTTTTTCTTTCACCCTCCTTTGTGCCGAAAACCATTTGGCATTCCAACTCTTTTTCTCATCTTTTGGATCATAAGCCGAAAATTTGAGTAGCATTTGGGGAAGCCGAAACCTTTTTGCTTTGCCGAATCTGTTCATTTTTGCTTCGCTTTCCTTCTCCATCTTTTTCCCAAAATCGATCCATCACTTATATCCTTCTTCATTTTGGCCGAAACCCTTAGTGAATTCTTGTCTCCTTTCATTTGTTGTGAGAGCCGAATCTTGCTACTCCATCTTCTTCTTCTTTGCTCAAAAGCCGAATCATCCCTTCCTATCCTTGCGATTTCTTTCTTCTTCTCTCTTGTCTAAAGCCGATTCACTTTGGGGAACTGTTGTTCTTTTCTTCTTCTTGAATCTGGATTCAGTGCATCTTCAGAATTTGGTTGTCAATCTAGCCGATTGTAGAAGGAGGTTGCCATCGCATCACTTCGGGATGTACTTAAAGATCGGAAGGTGTTGAGGAAGGGAGGAGGCAAACATTTGGGATCTTCGGGTTTCTATCAGTTTGTGGGTAGATCGTAGTTTCGAGATTTCACTAGATCCGCAAGTAGTTAGGTGTGTAACGCTTACACGCTTCATTAGTAATATGTGTTAATTATGTTTACTGTTAAAAGCCGAAATAGCCATTGGAACCAGTGTTATGCATTGTGGGTATGTGCGTGGACTCCGGGTAAGTCCCTTGTCAATTGATTATTGAGATATGTTGTTATATCATTGGATTATTTTGATGCTATCTGACATTCGTTTTTCAAGCATGATATCTATGGCATGGAAAGTATGATCACTGATGGAGATGATGAGAGGAGGGGGAATATTGATTTAGACTATCACCAGTGGTTTTGACCACATGGCAGGTTGGCCCCGCTTTTGATACTATATTCGTGGCTAAGTCTCAGTGGTTTTGACCACCAGTGGTTTTGACCACACATATGCTATTTGTGACTACGGCCACCAGTGGTTTTGACCACATATGGATTATTGTGACTTGTCCCAGTGGTTTGGTACCATAGTGGGTTGGCCCCACATGTTGATTACGGAATTGTCATCAGTGGTTTTGACCATATGGTGGGTTGGCCCCACCCTATGATTTGTGACTACGATCACCAGTGGTTTTGACCACCAGTGGTTTTGACCACACGGGGTAGACACAGGAGTTCGGATGGTTAGGTGGGGTTTGCATGATTTGCATGATTACTTATGATTTGTGTAAATGCTTGTTTTATCGGGTTGGGGATTTATGCACTAAGTCTTGGTGACTCACCCCTTCCCTTATATTTTGCAGATGAGGCATAGATCGCGGATGTGGAGCCGAGGAGGACTCAAGGTGGCCATGCATTTTACTTTCGGGTTTCTGTTTTAGACTTTAATTTCGGTTTATATTTTTCTTAAAATTTGGTTTTGGGTTTGTAATAAGGCCGCTAAGCTATTATTTTGGGTTTTTAATTATCTTCTTTAATGTTTGTCATATTATGTTAAAGTTAGATAACCTTGCATGCCTTAATAATCGGTAAAAACCAACGTTTTTAAAAACTATACCTCTTTTCAGGTTTTTCAACTTTACAATCGGGTAATAATTTACACAAATAATAACAAGTTAACTTAAATGTTTTTCCAATCTAAATTTTCTACAAGTTCAAATGCAAACAGTTTTAACTTGACTATGCTCAACTTACTTGGGTTTTAATAGAATTGAATGATTTTCCTAAAACTAGAAACGACAAACGAGTTTTCCAAAAATGAGTTTTCCCGGGTTCCAAATCAATAAAATGTTTTCAATTATACTTTACACAGGATTCCTCCGTATTCAAAACGGTAAGAGAGTTTCTAGTAGAATTAAATCGGCAACTCGTTTTTTTAAAATGTTTTCACTCTGTAACATGCCAGACTCAGTCGTGGTGTGTTGACCAGGTTTGGGGTGTTACATGCTTCATGTACTACAATTTTTCGAGCAATTGATACTTCTTTTCAACTCCCCCAAACTTATTTTCAAACGATATTCTGAATAGTTCTGAGTCTAGTGTTTGGGACAATTTTAAAAGTAAAGAAGAGAAAATTGATGGCTAAATATTGCAGAGGTCCAAATAAAATTAGGCCATATAGTCTCAAAGTTGGGTTTCGAAGGATAATTTTATCAGGTCGGCTTGAAAGGCTCAAACGGTCCAAACAATAGTTGCCTAAATCATTTTTAGTATTCCATGCTTCCTAGGATTTCGCCTCAAGAAATTACTAAGTCAATTCTAAAGACTTAAACTTTCATGCATGCCTAATTTTGTCGTAGGGAACTAAAAATTTTATGGTACGAATTTGCATGCTTTATTAAAAATACCTTCATATCATTATTAAGCTAACATAATAACTTATTAAAATAATAGAACTTTATTAATACTGAAGTTCAGCATACTTAACAAAATTTCAAATTATTGAACCAAATATATCCTAATCATAATAAAAAAGAAATTTTTTATTCTGACTGGAATTAATTCAAATTTTTGGTGCCCCTACTTAAAGTGAACAATGTCCTCATTGTTTAAAGTGAATAGATACTATACACCAGGTAGGATATTTAGAAAAGTGGAGGTGAGTCAAATTGACTGCTTAAGTACCAGGCTCTCTTTAAAATCCAATCCTAGACATGTATATATCTATTGTCACACTTTAGCCTCTGTGACTTGTTCAAATTTTATTCATGATTCCTATCTCTTGTTTTATTTTGCAAAAATAAAAATTCTTAATTAACTTAATCCTAGAATAACTTAAAAATAAAAATAAACTAAAGTTGAAGTCCTCCCCTTTTTTATTTGTTTGCCGATCCTTCCGAATTCGACTCATCTTTTGCTCCATCAGTATTGCCTTTGCATGAATCACCTTGCTCCTTCTTTGATGATGAAATCCATGGTTCAAATATGAAATCTGGAAACTCAGGCACAAAAATAAATGGGTCATTATAAATTTCCTTGAGGTCACTCCTCATCGAGTCATCTCTTATTTTTTAGTATCTCCAGTAGGCTTGTTGTTGCCATTGCATGTGTTGCATTAAGTCCATCAGCTTCAACAGCTCATCACGAAGATCTGGGCTAGGCGGTGGAGCTCCAATCATTGAGGGTTCGATATCAGTTCAGCTTCTAGTTCCATTGATTCTGCCTCATTAGGGACTTCAGTTGATTGCTCTGGCGAGATTTCTGTGGGATCATCTTCTGCTTCTTTGGGATCCTCGCTTTCTTCAACTCGTTGCTGTAGAACAGAATCTCTGGCTACTCGGTAGAGGTCCCAATCGGTGATTGTGCCTTGACTGTACTCTGTCCTCTTCACGTCCACAAGGATTTTTGCTTTTAAGCAAAAAATTGTTATCGTAAAGGGGAAATAGGCCGGGCCAGAACGTCTAACGACACAATTTCACATTTCTCTTAGGATTATTTTGCTCACATCAATGGTCTTTCTAGTTAGAATCGAGTATAATAGGACCATTCGCTCTAATGAGATTGTAGTCCTATGCGAACAAGGCATAAGGCTGAAACGGATGAAATAGAACCATTCCTTCGCAAGTGGTGTCAAATACTCTCTTCGACACATGTGGATTCCTTGCTTTGACACAGTCCACTTAGAACCTAGAACTATAAGTTCCTCGAGAATTTCTTGCAAATTTTCATGCTTAATGTAGCTCAACAGAGAAGAATATTCATCATTGTTGAAATCAGGTAATTCAAAGAATTCATTAATAGCATTTGAATTTATTGGTACCTTGATTCCGCGGACTGGAACTTTGATCAATTGGCTTGAAGTTAAGTTTGTGTAGAATTCACGAACTAGTTCCTCATCCACACTTGGTCTTTTTTCACAAAACAATTCCCAATTGAGGGCTTCAGTAACTTGACGAATACGTGCCATAAAGTCTCTGTAGTTTCTTTCCTTCAATGTGAAGCATTTCTCTGGATGCATCTGTTGATTTTTGAAGATACTTTCATATCTTGCTTTGGCTTCTTCATAGTGAGATTTGTTTTATGCTTCGTCAATTTGGGCAGAGGCACGAGTTCTCTTGTGAGGCATGATTGACCTGAACATAAGGTGGAAAAAATTATTCTCTTAAAATCTTAATTAATAAACATTACTAATATTTCAATAAATTGAAAAATTAAATAATTGAATAAAAATTAAACTTAAGGAAAAAAATTGTTCTTACCACCTTCATTGTAAAAATTAAGAACTCCTAAAATAAAATATACTAATAAACAAAAGATGGAAATTTAGAAGGAGGGTTGAAGGCTTTTAGCTTAGGTTGGGCGGATGGGTGCGTGATAGGGGCTGCACGCAAGTAGCAGCGCACAAGGTCTTGTACAGGTAGGCCACGAGCATGTGTAGGTGTGTGCGTGAGAGAGGGAGAGACCGCTCTGGGCTGGTCGGGTGTGTGGGGATATGGTGCGTGAAGAAGAAAAACGAATGGAGGCAAGCAGCGTGAGGCCAAAACACAGGCATTTCTGCTGAAGCTAGGGCGTGCGGCGTCTTTGAGGGTGGTCTTTGGCCGAATGGTCGTGTGTGTGGCTAGGGACTTGTGGCACTTTGACAAATTGGTGATTTAGGGTTCTGAGTGATGAATGAATGGGGAGAAGCAATGGTGTAATTTATAGTGGGAGAAGTAGGAACTAGAGTAGAACACTTAGAGCAACTTAATAATAAAAATATTCTAATTCTAATTCTACTCAATGTTAACAACAATTAATAATATGCATAAGTAATAATCAATTGCTATTAATTTATTAAGATAAACATAAAATAAAATTAATCCTAATCCTAAGTTGAGTTGATAAAAATTAATATATAAATTATAATGAATATAATTATATATTAAAGCTTATCAATAATTTATAATTATGGTAAAAACAATATTTATTCTAGATGCTTTTTTAAAAAGTATTTACAAAAAGAGGCACCTAGTTTTTATTAATTACGAAAATAGCAACCAAATTTTGAAAATAATTCAATTAAGTCCCTAGACTCAATGAAAATTTGAAATTGAGTTGCAATTTAAGACTTGGGTCCAAATTGACCTTTTTATTTGGAAAACTAAAAATTTATTTTGTCATTTAGGGGCTAATTTCTTGGAAAATTATGTAAAAATCAATTCCCCAGGAAAGATTGGAGGGGTCACAAGCGGTCACGCTTAAGCTCCAATCTCCTAGATAGAATTTATTTAAACATAATAAACCCGAGAATATACCCTAAATAATTTATTGAAAACAAGAAAATTTAAAGATCAGATAAACTGAACAAGATTTGATCTCGTTCAGGTATTTCTCCGTAGTAATGTTTCAAATGTTGAGCATGGACTTGAAAATTACCTCCCTTACCTTAGAGTTCAACAACTCCGTATGGATAGACGCGATGAATCGTAAATGGACCAGACCAACGTGATTTTAACTTACCTAGGAAGACCTTCAATCTGGAATTAAATAACAAGACTTGCTGACATGCTTCAAACTCTCGAACTCAAATATGCTTGTCATGCCATTTCTTAAGTCTTTCTTTGAGTAATTTGGCATTTTCGTATGAGAACATTCGAAATTCCTCTAGCTCGTTGAGTTGGAGCATCTGTTTCTCTTTAGCAAGCTTAAGATCCAAATTGAGTCATTGAAGAGCCCAGTAAGCTTTGTGCTCTAACTCCAATGGTAGATGACAGGCTTTCCCAAAGACCAACCTGTAGGGTGACATTCCTAAAGGTGTCCTGTATGCCGTTCTGTAAGCCCATAAAGCATCATATAGTCTTTTAGACCAATCTCGTCGGTTCGGGCAAACTACCTTCTCAAGTATGCCTTTGATCTCCTTATTCGCTAGATCAGCTTGCCCATTTGTTTGCCGATGGTAAGCTATAGCAACCTTGTGTTTCACTCCATGTTTATCTAGCAACCATTTTAACCACTTATTCATAAAATGGGTCCCTTCATCACTGATAATAGCTCTTGGGGTTCCGAACCTTGTGAACACATGTTTCTGCAAGAACTTCATCACAACCTTGGCATCGTTCGTCGAATAAGCTTCAGCCTCGACCCACTTAGACACATAATCTACTATTACCAATATGTATTTGTGACCAAAAGACTAAGGGAAAGGACCAAGAAAGTTAATACCCCAAACATCGAACAATTCAACCTCAATGATATTTGTTCGAGGCATCTAATTTCTGTTGGTGACATTTCAAACCCTCTGACATCGATCACAACTCTTTACATAAGCGTATGCATCCTTGAATAGTGTTGGCCAAAAGAATCTGGCTTGCAATACTTTGGTCGCTGTACGACTACCTTCGAAGTGTCCCCCACTTGGAGCTGAACGACAGTGGTATAAAATCTTCGATATTTCATCTTTCATCACACATCTCCTAGTCATCTGATCTGCACAATTTTAAACAAATATGGCTCTTCCCAGAAATAGTACTTCACATCATGAAGAAACTTTTTTCTTTGTTGATACATTTTATCAATCGGCATCAAACCACAAGCTAAATAGTTAGCAAAATTAGCAAACCAAGGAATATTATGGACATGATTTACCTTCAGTATGTGTTCATCTGGAAATGTCTCTTGGATCGGTAAAAGTGGAGAATTTCCATTTTGCGGCTCTAATCTGGATAAGTGATCTACTACTTGGTTTTCTACTCCCCTTCGATCTTGAATTTCTAGATCGAACTCTTGAAGTAGAAGCACCCACTGGATCAATCTCGGCTTAGCATCTTTCTTAGCTAATAAGTACTTAATTACGGAGTGGTCTGTATAGACAATCACTTTGGTACCTACAAGATAAGATCGAAACTTGCCGAAAGCAAACACAATAGAAAGTAACTCTTTTTTGTTACCGTATTAGAGCTCTACTTGCGTAGTAGATGGGATGAATAACTTTGTTCCTTCGTGGCCCAAGACAGCTCCAATGGCGAAGTCACTTGCGTCACACATCAACACGAATGCCGAATCCCAGTCTGGTGTGACGATTATGGATGCCGTGACTAATCGATTTTTCAGATCATTAAAGGCTTTTAAGCATTCCTCATCAAACTTGAATATCGAGTCTTTCTCCAATAGCTTGCATAAGGGTTTAGCCACTTTGGAGAAGTCCTTGATAAATTTTCGATAAAAACCGGCGTGGCCCAAAGAGCTCCTAAGACCTTTTACAGATGTTGGAGGTGGGAGTTTCTCAATAACGTCTACTTTTGCTTTGTCCACCTCGATCCCATGTCTTCGTTATCCGATGGCCGAGAATAATTCCTTCTCGTACCATAAAATGACATTTTTCCCAGTTGAGTACGAGATTCATTTCTTCGTATCGCCTCAATACCTTAGCAAGATTGGCTAAGCAATCATCGTAAGTATTTCCGAATACTGAGAAATCGTCCATGAAAACTTCCAAGTACTTCTCAACCTTGTCAGTAAAAATAAACATCATACATCTTTGAAATGTAGCTGGTGCATTACATAAACCAAATGGTGTGCGTCTAAATGGAAACGTACCGTACGGATAGGTGAATGTAGTTTTGTGTTGATCTTCCAGTGTTACTATAATTTGATTATACCCTGAGTATCCGTCCAGAAAACAGTAGTAATCTCATCTTGCGAGTCTATCTAGCTTCTGGTCCAAACACGGTAGAGGAAAGTGATCTTTCCTAGTGGCCTTGTTCAACTTTCGGTAATCGATGCAGATTCTCCATCTCGTAACTGTTCTAGTTGGTATCAACTCGTTGTTCTCGTTCTCCATGACCGTGATACCTCCTTTCTTCGACACGCACTGGACTGGAATCACCCATGAACTGTTTTAGATAGGGTAAATTATACCCGCATCCAACCACTTGATAATTTCCTTTTTTACTACATCTTTCATGATGGGGTTTAGTCTCCATTGTCCATCAATCATTCCTCTCTCGCCATCTTCTAATATGATCTTGTGCATGCATACAGATGGGCTAATACCGTGAATATCGGCTATGGTCCATCCGATAGCCTTCTTGAGTTGTTTCAAAACTATGATAAGTTTTTCTTCTTGTTCGGTAGTTAATTTGCTGAAACAATCACAGGCAGAGAAGAGGCGTTACCTAAATAAACATATTTTAAGTTTGAAGGTAATACCTTGAATTCTAACTTAGGTGGCTCCTCGATTGATGGTTTTGGCTGGATATAATCTCTTTTCTCTAATTCCAAAGATTCAAAATGAGATTGCAGATTAAATCCCTTTTGATTAGGTTCTAGCACAGCTAAGTATTATCCTCCTCTACATCATTTGGGGGATTCGATGTCAAAATTCTTTCCAGTGGGTCCCCAACACAGTTAAGTTCCTTCTCTACTATTAATTCCTCTAAATCTGATACTACAGAACAATCATCCATTGTGTCAGGAAATCAGATTGACTTAAAAACATTAAATGTTACCTGATCATCCTGAACACGCATAGTCAGCTCGTTCTTTTGCACATCAATAAGGGTCCTTCCAGTTGCTAAGAATGGTCTTCCTAGGATAATTGACACTTCTTTGTCTGCTTCAAAGTCTAGAATTACAAAGTCAGCAGGAAAGATAAATTTATCTTCACGTACCAATACGTCCTCGATTTTTCCTTTTGGATGCGCTAAGGATCGATCTGCTAGTTGAAGTGTAACTGTAGTTGGTCTAACCTCTCCTATCCCCAACTTCCTGACTATTGACATAGCCATCAAGTTGATACTTGCACCTAAGTCACATGATGCCTTACTGCAATATGTTGATCCAATGTTGCATGGTATGGTGAAACATCCAGGATCCTTCAATTTTGGGGGTAGTTTTTCTTGAAGATATGCACTGCATTTCTTCGTCAGAGCTACCATCTCAAATTCTCCAAGTTTTCATTTCTTTGACAAGATATCTTTCATGAACTTGATGTAGTTCGACATTTTCTCAAGTGCTTCGACCAACGGGATGTTGATGTGAAGTTGCTTGAGTACATCAAGGAACTTCTTGAATTGAATCTCCTGCTTTGGCTTCTGAAGTCTTTGAGGGTAGGGTGGTGGTGGTTTCATTACTGGAACTGATTCTGGTTGATTCGCCTTTGGCAGTAATTCTGTCTCTAATGAAGTTGTTGGTTGATCAGAATTGACTGGTCTGAGCTTACTTTGTCGGGTTTTGCAGATTTTGGTTCTGGTAAAACTGGGGTTTCAACACTGGGTTGAACTTCTTCTGATTCTTGAGCATCAACTTGCTCCTTTTCAACTTCGACAGTGTTGGTCTCTACTATCTTTCTGCTCCTTGATGTCAACGCTTTGCAATGTTCCTTTCCCGGATTTCTCAAATTTTTCGTGTCACTAGGTAGAGCACCTTGTGCTCGATTCCTGAGTTCAGTAGCAAGCTGGCCCACTTGATTCTCCAAATTCTTCAATGTAGTTGCTTGGCTCTGGATTAATGTATCATTCTTTGCCATGTATGCCTTCAGTAAATTCTCCAAGCGATTGGATGCTTCAGGTTGAACTGGTTTCTGAACTCATTGCGGAAAATTAGGCGGCTGGGTTGGTCTGGGTTGGGTGTAAGTGGTACTGGTTTCAGCCCCTTGGTTACTCCAGGAGAAATTCAGGTGGTTTCTCCACCATGGGTTATAAAAATTTGATTACAGCCCTTGCTTTCCTCGGTTTTGGTTCTGATTACCCATGTAGTATTTAGATTCTGGGTTCGACGGACATTCTTCAAACAAATGTCCCTCCCCACAATAAACACAAGCTATATTTTCAAATTGATTAGGCGGTTGTGCTGCAAAACTATTAGACCCATTAGTAGTAAGATTCTTAATCATTGAGGATATTGATGATACCTGAGATGCGAATGAAGTAAGAGCGTATACTTCATGAATTCCAGTGACTCGTCTTCCTGATGCTGCACGACTGGTTGGCCATTGATAATTGTTGCCGGTAATCTTCTCAATAATTTCATAAGCCTCGTTATAAGACTTCAAAAGGAGAGCACCGTTAGCAGAGGCGTCCACTACCATCCTTGTGTGAGCGTTGAGACCATTATAGAACGTCTCAAGTTGAATACAATGTGGGATTCCATGATGAGGGCATTTTTGTAATAACTCTTTAAATCTTTCCCATGCCTCATACAAGGACTTGTCATCTATTTGGTGGAAGACAGTAATCTCGTTCCTCAGCTTAGCATTCTTGCTTAGTGGAAAATACTTCATGAGGAATCTCTCGGCTAATTCTTACCGTGTAGAAATGGAGTTTGGTGGCAATAAATTCAACCAGGCACGAGCTCTGTCCCTTAGTGAATATGGGAATAACTTCAATCGTAAAGCATCTTCGGAGACTCCGGCTAAATTAAAAGAATCGCTCACTTCCATAAATAGTCTTAAGTGAAGATGAGGATCTTCAGTAGGCATCCCACTGAATTGGCCCACTGTCTGAAGCATTTGGAACATGACTGGCTTCAGCTCAAATTGTTGTACCTCGATTTCGGGTCTCCTAATACCCGAATTAAGATCGCTAAATACTGGCACGACATATTGTCTTAAGGCTCTATCCCTATCATCAACAATAACGATAGGATTTTGAGCAGGGTTTGCTCCGTTTCCTTGGTTCATATTATCGAAGTTCATTTCTTCGGTCCTTCTCTGGTTCGCTTGTCTTCTTCGTTGTCGAAAGGTTCGTTCTATTTCAGGGTCCACAGGGAGTAAGTCAATAATCTGGTCAATACTCATAAACACCTAAAATACTCACAAAAAATTTAAGTAAAAATTTCAATACAAAAATAAATAAACCAATATGTAAAACAGATTCACAGATAATGGCTTTGAAAAACAGTCCCCGGCAACGGCGCCAAAAACTTGAAACGGTGCAAATGTGCAAGTGTACACAATCGCAACAAGTAATAAAGTGACAAGTAAATGTCGAGTTATCGTACCCACAGGGACTGTAAAAGAATTATTTATGAAAATGATTTCAAACACTTTGGTGAATGGAAAATATTTGGATTTAATAAAAATTTAAAAACTAAAATAAACAAAGTTAAATAAAATAAAACAAAGTTCTAATGCACGATTTCAAAAGCTGATTTTAATCAAGATGATATAATTGTGTTGGATTAATTACATTTCTTACCTTAGAATTATTAAACTTATGCTTACACTTGTTACGAACAAATCACGACAAATCGGTAATTTGCTAACTTATGAACATATTTACAAATAAAAAATCCATTCATCTCTTGTACATATTCCTATTTCAATTTGACCGATAAAACAGATTTATAAAAGTAAACATTTAATGCACATACATACATATTAAATTAAACAATCTCTCGCATATTCCTATGTCGATTCAAACGAATAATTTAACTTAATAAGCATATAAAAGACCATGTGAGGCAACAAAGTATCCTTACCTTGAAACAGTTTAATCACAAAAATCTTGTAAGTTATGCAAGGCATATGTATCGCCAAATACAATGCTAATTTAATCTTTAGCTACCTTAGAAGAATTAAACATGCACAGATTAAGTATTGTGTCCATTAATTACAATTTCAATGCATTTAAATAATTAATTCTTTATTTATTTAAACAATTATAATGCCAGAATAAATTAAGCATGATTTTACTTAATCAAGCATTTTACCGAGGCCTATAACAGCAAAAACAAAATTTTAATAATTTAAGAGGACGAAATGCAATCAACGCAACACAAAGTAAATTCAAGCTAAGCTGATTAAATTAACCATTCCAATAGCATAAATATTCATAAACATGTTTGTCAAAACAACAACGAAATTTAAAGAGATAGGGAACAAGAAGAAAATCTGGTGTTTCTCCGTGGCTTGACTGATTGCTCCGTTCTTCCTTCTCCGTTGTCCTTGGCTACCAAGGTGGCTTATGAATACTCCAATTGTTGCTCCAAATGGCTTAGAAAACACCTCTTTTCCAAGAGGGGAAATCGGCACAAGAAGGCTTGGGTGATTGGAGAAAAGGACAGAAAGGAGAGAAGAGAAGTGATGAGAGAATGAGAGAGTGAATGAGAAATGAGGGATGGTTTGAATGATCAGCAAGGGGTGGTATTTATAGATGATTGTGGCTGCTAAAAATATCAAATACCATCAGCCAAAGAGACCTCTCTTGGCCGGCCATCTATGTGGCAAAGTTGATGGCTTCAACTTTGCTAAATATGGCATAGGGCAAATCTACAAAGCCACTAAATTTGGAGGGGGTTGAATGCAACTTTGAAAAGTCTTCAAGGGATTCTTTGCAAGCTTAATTAATCAGCTAATAAGCTGATTTGGGTCAGCATATGGACGGTTTGGGCTGCCCAATTCTTTGTTCGGTTCGGTTCAATCGGTTTGGTTCAACTGATGCTGTTCAACTGGGTCTTTTTTATAATTAATTAAGATTAATTTATTTAGCCCAAATTAAACTGGGAATAAATTAAAATTAATTATATTATGTTTAAATATTCATAATTGGACCGTCTTGGGCTGGAAATAAATTCGCCTTGATACTTCAAATTGCTTCTCGGGTTTATTCTTCGAGCAGTGTCTGCCGAGCCAATTTTCGCCCTTTGTGCGAATCTGTCAAAAATAGTCAAAATAAATCAAAATTAACTATAAAATTAATTAAAATTCATCATGTTCATATTATTAGCGCAATTTAATTATTTTATAATATTTAATTATTTTTCGACAAGAATTTAACCGAAATAGCATGATTTTAAGTTAGAAAGGCCATGTAAAAACACGTAAATTTTCGTGGTTCCAATAATCAAATTTCACATTAAATACAATTATCTAGAAAGAGTTAATAAAAATATAAATAAATATTGATATACACATACTTACACTATGAACTTACCTATTATAGTAACGATCGACTCATAGGGACTAATCTATAATTTTTCCATTTCCTCGATTATCCTCCATACGAATAAAATCTTGATCTATCTTAATTAAATTCAATCTCATCAAATTGAAATACACATTCCAACTCAATTTTATACATATGACCCTTAAAGTTTCATTATTTACACATTTTCCCTAAACTTTTACATTTCTCTCAATTTAGTCCTTAAACACGAAATTCCAAATTTATCAAAATTTCATAAGATCCCATGTTAACCAAATTTTCACTTGTACAACTACAGCTCATAATTAGTCAAAATTCACAATGGTTTCCTATCAATTTAATAGTTTATCACATTACTCCTTTAACTAAAAACTATAAAAAATTACTTTAGAAACTAATCCTAATCAACAAATAATACTTCAAATCCATCATTTAACATAAAAAATAAGAAAGATTAAACAATGGAAAAATAAAAATTCCTTAACAGTTTCAAAATAGTGATACGTATTATCTGGACCTAATTGCAATGATCTCAGAAACATAAAATTACAATAAAAGGATCAAAGCTACATATCATGGAAAAGAAAAGGAGAAGACCGAAGCTTTGAAGGTTCTTTCCATGGGGTTTTTGGTTTTCAAAAGATGAGAATAAAGATGATGATAATTTTTGTTATGTTTATCCTTTTATTATTATGTTTTTTTTTTTACTTTTAACTTTAAATAATAATAACATTAATTTAAAATCAAAAAACAAAGCATTGATCATCCAAAATAATTAAAAATGGGCTATTTTCCATACAAGTCCTCCTCAATCACTAACTTAACCATTTAATCACAAAAAGTCAATAGCGATTAAGTTTTGGAGCTTTTATGATTTAGTCCTTTTTAATTAATTAACTATTTAAACGTTAAATTTTTTGAACCAAATTTCAAAACACATATATAATCACTCTGTAAATATTTAATAAAAATATTTATGGGCTCGTTTTATAGAAACGAGGTCCCAAAATCTCATTTTCTAAAACCATTTTACTTTAGAGACAAACCGCTTAAACTGAACTATTCATTCAAATAACAAAAAGTTATCCAATCAAAATTTATTATAATACTATATTTGACTCGTAAATATGAAATAATAATATTTACGAACTCACCCATTAGATTTGTGGCCCTAAAACCACCGTTTTTGACACCACTAAAAAATGGGTTATTACAAAGATGGATCCTAGGTGTTCCTAGATTTCAACCAAATAACCTTTTTTGCTATTCTCGTACCACAAATTGCTTCGAGTGTGTGCTCGAATAATCATGAATCAAACATAGAACCAAAAACAATTTATTACTTTCACTAGGAAAGTAATTCTCTCTCAATATAAATTGTCAGAATTGTTATTCCTAGAAAACATAATTTATACTTAGAAAATATATTCTGTCTACTTTCGTGTAGAATAACAATATCTCAAAGTTGTAACATCCTGAATTTTTGGGCCCATGCGTTTAATGGGTGAATAGGTGTAATGAGTTAAGTTGAGTATTAGGGGTTCAGAATGGGCTCAGGTTTGGGCCGAGGCTGTAATTAAAATTCTTGTTTGAACACTTTAGTGGAAAGCATGTTGAGTTAGGGCATAAAAGATATTAGCTGTGTTTTAAAACACAAGATGGGCTTGTGGCCCTGTGGCAAAATGGCGCCACTAAGAGGGAAGGAAGTTGGCGTCAATTGAGGTCCAAGGTTTGAGTCGTATTTCCCATCTATTTTAATTAATTTTGGCGTCAAGGGAGAGCAGAGTTGGAGTTAGTTAGACTGCTTGAAATTAGGAAGAATAATTGATGGATAATGTGGATAATATGGATGATAAAGTAACTGATAAAGGAAAGAAGAGGTGGTGTTATCTAGGCTTCTTCTGAAGGTGTGAATGGATTAAGATAGAGGAGAAAAGATAGGAATTATCTGCTGAGTGCAGTGTTGGCCAAATTTCCATCTCTTGGAGGGGTATCGAAATTTCCCCTACTATTGGATTAGTTGTTAGTTATTAGGAAGGGCACTTTCGGGTTTTGATAGGTAAGTGCCGAAATTCTCTATAAATAGGGGGGATATCTCACCAATTTCGGCATTTGAACCCTACTTATATCTTCATTCTTTGTGCCAGAATTCTCAGTCTCTCCCTCTGCAATTTCTGTCAACTTTCTTTCAAAATGCCGCAAACTTTCTTAAGCCATCTTTCTTTTCTTTCTTCTAAAAGCTGAAATCTCTTATTTCATTTTCTTCTTCATTTTATTGCTCTTGTGCCGATTTCTCTATAAAGCCGAAATCTCCATAGTTTTTCTCTGATTGCCGAATCTCCTCTCAAGTGTTAGCCGAATTCCCTATGTTGAGGTAAGTGTCGACTCCTGCTATTCCATTAGATTTCTTTTAGTTTTTAGGAAACAAGGCCGAATGGCCACTTGGTTTGTTAAGGCTGTCGATTGAGGCTAATATTTCTCTCTTTTTACGTTTTGGGCGGCATTCCGGGATTTCTAGGTAAGGATTTCAATTCTCCTTAAGATGATCAACCGTTTTCTCTTCATTAGGAATGCCTTAACCTAATGTTTCGTTACCAGCCTCTGAACAATACATTGGGCAGATAGCAGCTGTGTTGACTACGGATAGCATCGACGTAGAAAGTCTTTTTCTAACGATAATCAAGTGTGTAGATCTCTAACACAATAGTTAACTATAATCTATATGTGTTATGGGCTAAAAAGCCGGAAAGTGGCTGTGTGACAGTCGAATAAAACCCTAAAAGGGTTAGGCAAGGATGCCAAGTACGTAATCATAGAAATCTCTTTGTGTATCGAAATATATGTAAGCCTGTTTTCTTAAAGATGGTATGATGTTTTCTGTGTGTATGCATGGGGTGGGATTATGATAATGAAGAGGAAGTGCATGATAGGTCACTTGGTGATCGGTGGTTAAACCACAAAATCTAAAATTAGGTCACAATAGTGATCGGTGGCTGAGCCACATTACATTATGAGGTCACATAGTGATCGGTTGCTATGCCACGTTTAATGATTCCTGAATAATAGGAATAGGCAGTACGGCTGTCGTTATGGTGTGTAGCGGATGGAGGGTTGATTGTAGAAATCCCCAAGGTGTGATGGTTGGTACGGGTTGGTGTGTAGAGGATGGAATTCTAGGTTGGGTTGGGCTATGCATCATTTATTATTTATCATGTGATTATGATTGTTACCTTTATGTATGGGCCAGGGCTCATAATGTGTTTGTGGGCCTCAGGTCATTGTGTTTTGGGATTTACACACTGAGTCTTGGTGACTCACCCTTTCATTTTCCTCTACTCTTTCAGATGAGCAGTAGATCATGGACATGGGAGCCGAGACGGACTCGAAGGGCCATCAAGTTATTTATTTTCTTAGACTATTTCGGGTGTTTATTTAAGTTATAAATTATTGCGACTATTTTTGTAATAAGGCGTCCCTAGCTTAATGTTTTGATCTATATTTGAAGATGTTTACATTTATCAATTTATGTTCAAACTTTTAATTATAAAAAGAAATAAAATGGGCTTTTCAAACAAGAAGTTTTATAGAAAAAAAAAACTACAAAAGTTTTCTTCATTTGTCACTTATTCAACAAATACTTCAGCAAATCAACCGAGATTTCAAATTCTTTCAAAGCGAATTTTTTAAACTTTAAGCCTGTAACATACCAGATCCGGTCGTGGCGTTTGGGCCGGGTTTGGGGTGTTACAAAAGTTATGTGAAACTTATTATTGTGTGTTAATAATTCTACCAATTCCATCTATTTATAGGGAGAGGTAGGAGAATTTTGGTTGAATTAGTAAAACACAATTAATATTTATTAAATGGAAAAAACAATCTTCTATTTAAACTAGAAGAGGGGGCTGACACACCCTAGTTAAATATACTAGGGTTGTCGCCCCTTATATGTAATATGAGGGGCATTTGGGTCTCTGTCTTGTATTGGTCCAATTATATGTGCTTTATAAACTTTTAATCCAACACTTTATAATTTAATCCAACTCTATACATGTTTTTATATTTCCCAATAATAAATATTATTTATTAATTAATTTAATTAGATAAATCAGATTTTCCAATTAAATAATTTTCTCAACCTGATCTTAATTTCTTTAAAGTCATGGAACTTTATAGTAAAAGAATCTATGAGGAAATATATTTAATTTCCATATTCAATAGATTCACAATGATTAATTAACTTAATTTCATTTTTGAACTTCAACTATTTAATTAAATAATAATTTGAAAAGCTTAAATTAATTCTCAAGTTATTTCTATACTCAATAAGAAAACACATTCATTTGTGAATGTGACTCATTTCTCTAACATTATTATTTCTATCTATTTATGCTCATTTAATTATACCTTTAATTCATTTCTAGTTTCAACGAGCTAGCGTAAGAACTGATTGGACATATATAATTAGGGCTTAAATGATTTAATTAAGTTCCAACTTTTCACCTTTTAATTATAAGTTAATTTAGTCACAAAATCATTCCAGCTTTTCACCTATTAATTTTAAAATCATTTGGTCATGGCTTCATGTAACGACCTAATTTTTCATGGTACCGAAAAACGTGATTTTGAAACCCCATTTCTCTAAATTGATTTTGTAAATAGTAAATATAAATATTAAAAGGATAATATAAAACTATGGTGAAGATTGGTCAAGTAATTTTGCCAAATTAGTTGTTAATTAAGGGTCAATGACTATATTATAAAGTCCAATCGCTATAGAGTTTTAATTGTCAAAAGGTTTAAGGACTTATATGACAATTACCTAAAGGTCCAAATGGTAAATAAATCATTTTATTTCATAAGATAGCCGATGATGATATTTTCTACCACTAATATTGTTAATGATGATTAAATTAAATTCACTAAAGATTAAGTTAATAAATTAATGTTAATTAAGTTGTAATCAAGTATAAAAGCTTAATATAGTAGGAAAAAAGATGTCATCTTCCCCATTTGTTTTTCTTCATGCTGTCAATGGAAAGGAAAACCTAAAGAATTCTAAAACATTAGCCATTGCATTTAAGATAAACTCAAGCCCTTTTCTTTTATTTTTTTTAATGAATTTGGGGCCATGATAGCTTGATTTAGCTAGCCCATGTACTAATTTGTAAAACTGTTAAAGTTTTTGAAAGTTTTCATTGTTTATTTCTTGAAGTATTAGTCTTGAAATTGATAAATTTTGAGCTTAGGATATAAAAAGGACTAGACTGTAAAATTAATTTATCTTCTTTCTTAACTTTGTTACATTAGGGGCCAAATTAAATAAATGTAAAATTTGTTATGAAATTATGTTAGAAGTAGAAAGTACAAGGTCTCTAATAAGAATATATGAAATTGGATTTTAATTCAAAGCTAGGAATTGAAAGTTATGACTATCTCGAGTTTAGGGACCAAATTGAATATAATGTAAATTTTTATGGATATAAAAAAATCAAGTTAATATAGGCTCATGCATGTCATTAGCGAAACTTTAGTAAGTTTAATAACTCCATTTAAATTTACTAAGCATTCTTAATGCTTACCCTGGTTGTTGTTTTTTCACTATAGATTCTCACCTTGCGAAACTATTGAGCTGGATCAGTGAAGGAGCACATGCTATCCCAAGACAATAGTTATAAATTCATTTTGAATCTAGACTTTGTGGCATGTACATAGGGACCTTTGATGTAAAAATGGTCAATTTGGTGTTAATGTTATGTGATGAGTTGATAATGGATGGAACTTATGTAATTGGTTTGTTATGTGATCAAATTGATACATGTTTTGGCCTTGTGTGATGTTTGTATGCATAATGATTTCAATTGATAAGTCTTGGCATGAGAAAGATTTTAAGTATGATAGTTTGAATGGTTAGGTTGCTTAATGGCATGTAAAGTGATAAAAATGATAGTCATGCTTGAAAAATAGGTTATGAGTATGGTTAATTTGGTTATCTCCATTGTTATTTGGATACTAGATAATTAAAATGAGTAGTTATGCACATATTGATCTAAGGTAAGTGAAATTGTCATGGTTACAAAAGTAAATGGTGAAATTTAACTTGAATGAATGGCATGGATTGTATGTTAAGTTAAATGGTTAAATTCAAATTGTTACTGTAACAGTCCGGTTTGTACCCTAGTCAGAACAGTGGTTTTGAGACCACAAATTCGAGTCTGTATAATATTTTAATACTATATTCTGTACCGTTCATATGTGACTAAGCATGTAGTAAATTCTCGTGAGCTAATTTGACTGTCTGTGTGTTTAATTTCACAAAAGGATTGAATTGCATTAAAAGTGAAAGTTGCTTGCTATTTGTTAAAGTACCTAAGTTTTGTGGCTTTGTAAAGCTGAAGGCCTTAAATGGAAATTAAGCCATTATCATGTTACTGGATGGCTAAGGTCATAAATAACCTTGATATTATGTGTTTTGTGTATTATTATTAAGGGTCATTTTTGTACAACCATTATTAAGTTTATTTTAGTAAAATAAGGCATGAAAATGGATTTTGTTCATCCATTCTTCCATAGAAAAACACAAACGAAAATAGGAAAGAAAGGCTTTGTTATATTCGGCCATTTGAAAGCTAAATTCACGGTAAGTTTTTGATCTGTTTTTGATAATTTCTACGTTTTTGTAATCGTTGTTTCATCTACTATCAAACCCATGTTTCAATTTTGTGTATTGGTGATGTTTGTAAGTTATGCCATTGATGATATGTTGAGCTTTGTGATGCTTTAAGGTGTTAAATGATAGATTGATGGTAGATGAATATGTTTTGTTCTTGAAGTTTTGATGAATTTAGCTAAATAGGGCTAAAGTGTGAAAAGAGCAAATTGAGGGACTAATTTGTGAATTTGATGAAAAAATGTGGGCTTATATGTGATGTATATGTATTCGGCTAAGTATGTGTATGTTTGGATTTTGTGAATTCGATGTTTTGAGAAAAATGGACTAAATTGATAAAGTGTGCAAATATGAGGGTTAATTTACAAATTGCACTAAATGTATGTCCTTGGATTGAATTGAATGAATTAGTGAATAAAAAGATTAATTTTGAATACGTTTAGATTAAGAACCAAGGAAAATGGATTTAGATCGCGGGAAAGTGAAAGTTAACGAGTAGCCGTTTTCACTCCGATAAATCGAA